>CM060121.1:4247475-4864975 GCA_030522415.1 Channallabes apus
AATAGACAGATATATAGATATGAGACATGGATGAGAAAAGAAAGACAGACAGATAGACAGGCAAAGAGACAGACAGACAGATAGAGACAGACGAATAGATAGATAGATAGACAGGTAGATAGACAGACAGATAGATACTGTAGATAGATAGACAGATACAAGACAAGAAAGAGAAAAGACAGAGAGACAGAAAGACATACAGACAGATATGAGACAAATAAGATAAAAGACAGACAAAGATACAAGACAGACTGATAGATAGATAGACGGACAGACTGATAGATAGACAGAGAGAGGTGGACAGACAGACAGACAGACAGACAGAAAGACAGACAGACACTGTAGATAGATAGACAGATACAAGACAAGAAAGAGAAAAGACAGAGAGGCAGAAAGACATACAGACAGATATGAGACAAAGAAGATAAAAGAAACAGAGACAGACAAAGATACAAGACAGACTGATAGATAGATAGACAGAGAGACAGGTGGACAGATAGATAGATAGATAGATAGATAGATAGATACAAGACAAGAAAGAGAAAAGACAGACAGATATGAGACAAAGAAGATAAACAGAAGACAGACAAAGATAGAAGACTGACAAATAAGAGATAGAAAAGACTGGCAGACAGATAGAAATATAGATAGATAGATAGATAGATAGATAGATAGATAGATAGATAGATAGATAGATAGATAGATATGAGACAGCAAGGAGGGAGTGAAGATTAAAAAAAGAAAGAGACAGATAGACTAATAGATAGATTGACCAGTAGAACGAAAGATAGACAGATAACAGGCAGACAGACAGTGTATCCATCCATCCATCCATCCATAGTGGTCAGTGTCGAACTTCCCTTTATCTGTTCCTTCTCTATTTGTTTACTCGTTTGTCAACTCATCCATCCCTCCATCAGTCTCTCTCTCAGGATGTGAATAAACTTCTGGCAGTCCTTTAGTCCAGGTCTGTATTAACGTGTGTCTCGTCCCCACGTTCCGCCTTGTGTACAGGAGATCCCGTTCTATCACATCTGGAGCGGCACACAGCGGAGTCTGCACTGCGCCTTCACGCTGGAGCGGATGAGCGTGAGCACGTGCGAGCTCTCCTGCACGCTGTGTGTGTGGCAGGTGGAGGGCGAAGGCCAGAGCTTCAGCCTCGACTTCAACATCTCCAAGGTAACGCAGCTGGCCGTTTACACCCGCGGCGCATCGCTCAGCGCTGGCACCGAACCCCACTCGTTAGCTACACGGGACGGAGTGCTCCACCAAAGCGCGCGTCTCCGAAAATACCTCCACGACGCGCGGCCGGTAACGAGTCCTCCGAGACCCGAGACTTCAATCCGAATCCATTTCAGCTGACTCACCGACACCGGCATAGGAATGATAGATACTGTAGTTACGGGTTCACAGGGGAAAAAATAAATAAATAAATAGAAACTTGGATTACATGTGCAGTTGCCATAGAAACATGTGCTATATAAACAGTTATTTAGAGCAGAAGGGTTGTGATTATGAAGCGTGAAAAAAACTGAGCGGAGTTATGTGTTGCATCCACCTCATGAAAATGTATAAGCTCTCTAGCGGTAAAGAGACCTCTTCAGATCTTTCTTATACAAGTAGAAAAAAAAAATCCAGAGATGATGTCTTGCTAACTGCTTCCAACTTTTGCTAGTTCCTTAGGGTTTACAGCAAATATAAATAAGGGTTATTTCCTGAAGAATTGACCAGGGTCAAGGATATTAGGAATATACAGTAGGTTATTAGCCTAGAAGACCTGTTGATATTAGCTAGCTAGCTAGGCTATAGCTGTTCAGGATGCTAATTCAGTTCTTGATCACTGTAGCACTAGCTGTAGATCTAGCAACAGGCTTTCCGTTTCAGTTATCTCTCTTTCTGGGGTGCCATTACTTTTGGAAACCAAAAGCTCACATTGTTCATGGTCTGTTTTGTGGTGCAGGACACCAGGCCACTCGATGCTGATCTCCTGCTGGTGGATAAGAGCAGCCCGGCACTGGCCGGCCCGAGCGCCTTTCAGATCCCCTACCTCATCCGGCAGAAGATCTGCAGCAGTCTGGATGCGCCGTGTCCCAACGGAGCCGATTGGAGACTCCTCGCCCAGAGACTCAAACTCGACAGGTATGACACCGTCTCCTAGTTGTGTTTCAACGGGTTTTACCTTTTATCACATAACACGTTCTAGTATTCACATTAGATCCCCGAGGTCGTTTCCGAAGACACTGGACCCCGAAGTCTGGTTCATTTTGATCAGTCAGAACACAATCGTTCCGCGTTCGGGAGCCATGCCCGGGTCCGCTTGAAAGGTGGTTTTAAGAACGATGCAGCATACTCAGGCACGGATCGAATCAGATATGGAAGCCAGTTGTACTTGAGAATGGAAATAGATTGCTGTTTAGATGCAACATCATCAGTGCCGTCTGTTCTAAAAAGTTCAGGTTGACATTTTCGTTAAATCTTGCCACAAAGTCTCTTAAGGTCGTTTGTTCACTTTTCTGGCTACGAGCTTCAGAATCCTGAAGAATTCCACCTGCTTGGCTCTGCGTATCTCAGCGTGTACAAGCTGCTTCCATTCGATTATTCGTTCATCCCAGGAGACTTTGGGCACAAGGCGGAGTTGACCCTGGACAGGGTGCCAAAACATTGCAGGGCACAAACACACACTACGGCCATTTTGGGAACTGGGCCACTTCGCCTAATCTGCATAGTCTTTGGACTGTGGGAGGAAACCGGAGGAAACCCACCAAGCACGGGGAGACCATGCAAACTCCATGCACACAGACCCCGAGGCGGGAATCGGACCCTCAACCCTGGAGGTGCGAGGATAAAGTGCTAACCACTAAACCACCACTGTATACAAGGTCCCAGAAACAATGAAACAAGCTTTACAAGAAACAAAGGCTAAACAATAAAACATGATTGTCTATTTGTCAAGTTGCACCTCGTTATGATAGTAAGTGGATCTTGGTTGTTGTTTTATTTGACAACCTGCCACCTTTGTTTCCACATCTATCCTGATGTTGCTTTCGCAGACAAGAATCTCATTTCAAGAATGAAATGTCTGGTTGTGTGTTGAAATCCGCGGACTTGGAACACGTAACGTAATCCTAAGTTACCAGCAGCTGATTTAGTGCCGTCGCAACCCAACACATGTGACAAAAATTTGAATCTAGAAAGCCTCGTCTAAAAGAGACCAACAGGACGACGGTACCGGAAACACGCAACTTGCAGCCGTTAGCAGATGAAGCTGGGATTTAACTGGGATCTCGTGCAGTGTGACAAGTAATAACCTTTAAAAAAAAAAAAAAAACATCCGTCATTAGAGACACGTTTAGTTTTATTACAAAGAGTGCGCCGCATATTGAACGCAGGCTGAATCCACAGGCAGTGATTTAATTAGACTCCTAGTTAACTTCCTCTAGCTAATGAAGCATAATACATAGACTTTATTTGTCCAATCAGCTTTACCTGATCCAATTAATTACCCGTCTGAAGTGGCAGCGCTTCGCTTCAATTAGAATGCGCAAAACAATCCATTGTCATTTGCTGTCTTCACACGCAAACATTCCAGACGTAATCTGTATTAAACGTGTTTAGGAGTGAAAATCCAGGCTCCTGCTCCCCGCCAACCCCCCCTCCATCCCCCCCCCCCCCCCCCGCCCCCTTCAAGAACAAATGCTTGCTGGAAACAACACTTTAATCCCCTTAGGTATTTAGTGAACACAGAAAGGGCACCGGATCGAACTTGGGCTCGGCAGCAGAGGTGAGGTGTTTCCCTCCAGGATGGACCAACAAGAGCCTGAGCTTTGTTGTCATTGAACCTCTTTGATCTGAAAGGTTCGGGCCGGTCAATAGGAAAGGTCACGGCTACCCGAATATCAGCACGGCGACCAAGTCGGAGCTCGCGCTAAACTATTCATCAAACAAGCTTTTAAAGCGACATGATGAGAAATTCAGTTAAACTACGTGAAGTTAACATGGAAGTAGAATATTGGGTTAAGACAAAACGTACAGACGGCACGTACAGATCTGTGGGACACGATCTCGAAAAAAAAAAACCCTAGCCGTCCTACTTACGATTGTTTTTAGCTTTTAAAGGGTCCTCGTTTTAAACAGATAAATATTTATCCATCACATTTCCGAGCTGGATTTTAACTGGGTAAATATTCACTCAGCATGAAGGGGTTTTTTTTTGTTCCCCCCCCAGCCAGCTTTCACGCTGATGTACTCGCTCCCTTCTGGTGAGCTTGAGGCAATTTATTACGCAAACACCAACTACTCCACCTCAACCAGGCATAAAATCTGTTACTTAGTCGTTTGCTTTCCATTTCGATTTTATGTGCAGTTTCCCTTCAAACATAAAAAATCCCGGCTCGGTTCATTTCGAGTGACAAGGTGAAATAAAATCCGAATGCAAAAAAGAAAAAGGGGACGTTTTAACAGTAGCCCATTCGCTCCGTCTCTTTTTCTTGTCTTTTCCTTCTTTTTCACTTTTAAACACTCCGACTGCGCGCATCTGGTCGAGTGCAAACGTATACATACCCTGAGGACAAAAACATAGATAAAGAAATGTTATTTATAGCAACAAGACTGTTTTTCCCCTTACAGATTGCTGCTTCATTATCACTAGTAAGAAATATGGCAAAACAGTGTGTTAGGATGAATAAATCAAAACGTCAGAAATAAATTGAAAAGATTTGCTTCTTTACTTTCCTGTGAACCCGTTGTTCCAGATTCTTCCTTGGATATTATACACTATACATTTATTTTTTGCCTCTTGTCAATCAAGTCCGAGAAGGTCAGAGCAAAAAATCTTCTGTTCCAAAATATTTTCCTAACCTGGTCACATTTAGACATATATTTTGCTCTGACCCAGCTTCCTCCCATCACACAACCAGGTGAAGGCATGCTTCCTCTGAGAAATTTGAGGCCTTTACATAAAAAAACAACCGAAAAGAAGGTAGCATAATCTGTAATTTTGCTCTCTTTGACTTGGACATAAGCACCACACTGCAGAACCAAACACCCAGGGGGTGGAGTCGGACCTGATCCAGATCCTCCTACAAGGACGAAGTACTACCAATACGTCAAGCGTTGGAGTCAGCCCCAATCAAGGGCCTCCTACCAGGTAATAGTCGAACCAAAGTCCCAGGGATGTGGAGTCGGACCTGTTCCAGTCAAACCAAAAGCTTAGGGGCTGGAGTCTGACAGGAACCAGGTCGTCCTACAAGGGCAGAGTCAAACCAAAAGACCAGGGGGCTGAATCAGACCCGATCCAGATCTTCATGCCAAGGCAGATTTGAACCAAATGCACAGGGGGTGGAGTCAGACCCGATCCAGATTATCATGGATTCAAGTTAAATGCCCAGTGGGACCTGATCCAGATCCTTCTACTAGGGTGCAGTAGAACCAATAATCCAAGAGTTGGAGTCAGTCCCAATCAAGGGCCTCCTACCAGGTAATAGTCGACCCAAATTTCCAGAGGGTGGAGTCAGACCTACAAGAGTGGAGTCAAACCCAAGGCCCAGGGAGTCAGACCTGTTCCAAGTTCTCCTACAAGGGCAAAGTCAAACCAAATGTCCAGGGGGTGGAGTCAGACCTGATCCAGAACATCATGCCTGGGGGATTCAAGTCAAATGCCCAGTGGGGTGAAGTCAGACCTGATCCAGATCCTCCTACCTGGGGAGATAAAAAAAAAAAACACCTGATAAGGACAGTTGAATAATGGAACTACATTGCAAAGTAATGCTAACACCAGTGCTAAGTACATAAGTTCTCCTGTTAATACTGTAATGAGTGTGTTCTGAAACCTTGCTTCTGTCTCCCATTGCGCAGACACATGAGCTTCTTCGCATCTAAAGTGAGTCCGACGTCAACCATCCTGGACCTTTGGGAAGCTCAGCACTTTCACAGCGGCAACCTGAACCAGCTCGCCGCCATCATGGCCGAGATCGGCAAACAGGAGGCCATGATATTCCTGGTGTCCGACGGAGAGTGCTAACACACTTACACACAATCACACACACACACACACACACATATATACACACAAACAAAGCCAGGAAAGAAGCCTCCGAAATGCAGGAGGTCGAAAAAAGGTCTACGAGAACCTGGAAGGACAAATCGAACAGGGTTTAGCCACCAATACGGTGTGCGGTGACTATAAATACACACATGCAACGTACATTTACATCCAGCAACGATGTATAAAACACTCACAGATGTTGGTCCGACCCTGTCACACATCACACTTTTTTTATTTATCGCCGTGTTAGCTACACGTCTATCTGATTAAACGAACAAAGGAATTGAAATAAGTGCGGGATTTTTACAAAAGCAATTTGGACAAAAAAAAATGGTTGTTGAAAGTTTGGACAAAATGAGGACGGGTGGACAAATCTGTAGTGAGGACACCCAGGAGAAGTGGATTTTGTGTTCGACTTATTTCTTGTTTTGTTTTTTATAACTTGTAGTTGTGGGGACACAAATATATTCAACAACCAGGAAAAGAAAATGAACCGAACTCCATATTGATGTTCATAAAAAGTTTTTAAATTGCAATTTAGCTGAGCTGAAACTTGAACGCACCTCGACCTTATACTGATACTTGTTCCGGATCTCAAAAACGAACGATACGTCACTTCGCAGGTAAACATACGGGGAGAAATGAAACATGCTAGTCAAAGTCGGATACACGTGATCTGAAGACAAACTAGAGCGTCCATCGCGTTATTTTTTTTAGCCTTACTCAGTTTCCAGGGGAACCACAACATCAGCCTGGAACAACTTTCGCTAGCTCGTTCCGATGGATTTAGTTTTTCCTCCATAAAGACAATTTTTCCCCCCGTGTTTCCCCCCGCGATTGAGACACTTGTTTACGTTTTAACGAGGTGCGTTTTGTGCAAAACGTGTGGCATTTAGCGACATGCAAACGCATAAACACGTTGTGGGAAGCCACGCTCGAAGGTATCTTTGTAAATGAAATTTCTATACCGTTAATGCGAGTGGTGGGGGAGGTGCGAGTGGTGCGAAAGGGAGGGTTGAAGGCAGCCGTGCTGCTTTAACACGATGTGTGACCGTCACTCAAACAGGAGAAATAAATAGCAAAAAATCAAAAGATAAATGAATATCAGTCGTTAGAATCTGACTAAATGGATCAAACTGAGAGAAGCAGGTTTTTTTTTTTTTTCTTGTGCAAATCCTCAGCTTTTCTTTTCCCCAGTTCAGGCACTGCTCTCTCCAAAGCCATAACCATAAAAAGCTCACGAAAAATATCCCATGGACGCGAACTAATACGTTCCAAGACGTTGCTGATAAGGAGGAAAAAGTTCAACAAATAACTACAGTAATCAATTTTTCAGGGATTTTTTCCCCCCTTTTTTTAAACTCATGATCACATTTAATTTGATAATTTTTCTCGTCAAATCTATTATATAATGCAATACAATCTTTGGTTTAAAATTTGATTTTTTAGAAATTTTATCTAAATGAGTGTTGATCATATTGGTTAGAAAAAAAATTTATCAATAAAACAACTAGGGTATGTTTAGGGTGTGTTTTAAATTCCCGAGTCGATTTGAAATTCTCCATGAGACAAAAAAAAAAAAAAAAAAAAAAACTGGGAAACTTTCTTTAAGAACCGTAAAGCCATGTAGCATCCAAAAAAAAAACTTAACACAAAAACAAAAACAATGAAGAGGTGGGAATAAAACAACAACAACAACAACCATGTAATAAATATTTGTCACATGATCAGATTACAGCGATATCCTGAGTGTTATCAGGGTGGACGTTCTCTCCCCAGGCTGCTTACACACTTTCTAAAAACTTGCCATTTGGCTAACTAACTAGCCTAGCTTACTCGATGGATTAAAGTTATTATAATCCAGTACTCCATATTAGTAAAGTTCCAGACACATGACACACCAGTTGTGATGTTTAATTGCATCACATCATTACAGAATCAGAATTATACTAAATATACTTATTTGCGAACAAGGCTAGTTTTCCACTAGACTGCCGTGTGAACGCGTGAAAGCAGCCTGACGACGCCGGTTGATCCTAAACACACGTCCGTCAGACGTCGGCGCGGTTTCATTTGCAACGTCTACGTCTTAAACGAGCGGTTTGTGGGAGAAAAACCAAACCAGATCAGCACGAGTTTGAAGTTTAGTTGCTTTTGCGCAATAACCATGCGGCCGCCACGTAACCTCCAGTTAGCATGCTAACGTCATGACACCTGAGCAATATTATTTCTTTATATACAACTTCTAAAACGTTGTAACAATAAATCGTCACACCATGACTCTGATAACGTTTCGTTGTTTGTCAGCTACATGAGGTTTTTGTCAAATTGAACCAAATTTGGGATTTTCTCCTCCAACCGGCTCCTTTAACCTGTGATTAAGGAACCGTTCCAGAGCGCTTTATGGTCAGAGTTCAGCGTTATAATCCGCTGAGTGTATTATACCATGACGTCAAGCTTCTAGCAGAACCTCGTGCTTTTTCGAAACGAGAGTTCTGTTTATTCGTTTCCGTTTTTTCCATCACTACAATCCACCTTATGTGTATATATACATAAATATATACAAAATATTTTCTATTCCAGTTCTGATGCTGGCGAGACACGTACACATCTCTGGAAGTCGGTAACCAAAGTTTATGAGCCATTCGAGACGAGTTTCTGTCCCGTGACGTCACATTTCACGCCGTGAGTAAGGAGACACAAAAAAATAAATAAAAAAAAAAGAAAGAAAGAAACGTTCCACCCAGCGTGGGGACGAACGTGTCCGATCAGACTGATGTAAATTTCAAACTGTGCAAAAGCGTTTTAATTAACAAACATTTCACCGGGAACACGACGGAACAACTCGTCATCTAGCACTTAGGAAGTAAAACGAAATCATATTTTTTAATATCAAAGAAAGAAAGAAAAATAAGAAGAAAAAAAAAGAAAGAAAAAAAAACGTGTTACATTTGTCCAAGTTTGACTTGTGAAGTGTTTGGTGCATCGTTCATCGAATTTTTTTTTTTGTTTGTTTGTTTGTTTTGAGAATTTTTGCAGTGTTTTTTTTTTTCTTCGTTTTTTTTCTTCAGTTTTTCGTCCTGAAGTTTGTAAAAATGGATGAAGTTTTTTTAAGTATTAAAAAAAGAAAAAAAAAACGCACAAAAAATGTATTTTCTAAATCTAAACACGTCATGTTTGTGTCCTGTCATTAATGTGCATTTAAATGTGAACTTTTTTTTTTCTCCCTCATTTCACAAACGTAAAATCTTTATAAAATACGACTAAAAAAAAAACATTAAGGAAAAAATAAATAAATAAAGCAAACAAAAAGCCAACTCCGGATGTCACGTCGAAGCCAATTTCGTGAACTTGTTTTTTTTTTTTCCTCTCACACTCGAGCTCACTGATAGCTGTTCTGTATAAAAGAATGTGTGTGTGTGTGTACCAATTTTCCTTGTTTTCCTCCCAACTCTTTATTTTCTGACTAAAAAGAGAACAAAAACAAAAAACAAAAACAGTCGACTTGTGTACCTGTGAATGTTCTTTCGATTTCTTACTTCTCGATGTTCCTTGCCTTTCTGCGAGTCAGAATGCTGTATTTAACACGCCACAGCGCTTATGCAATTGTACATTTCTTTTTTTTTTTTTTTTTTTTTTAAAAACATATTTCCAAGGGATTTTTTTTTTCTTTTTTGTATTTCCGTTGGTTGAACCCCTCCCCTTCCCGCCCTTAATCTCCCGCCAGTGTAAATCGTCGTCGATGAATTTGTGCTAACAGGAAGCCCCCCCCCCCACACACACGAACCCAACCACGCCACCCCTCCCCCCCCTGCCGTGACTGAAGGGGGAGGGAAGGGGGGGGGGGGGTTTCTCTACTTTTGGACAATGATTATGGATTTGTGGGTAGAATTTTGGAAATTCGTTTCTAAGTGCTTTCAAGTATTTACTTGGCCTTATGTACATATATCTATGAAATTTCAGAAAGGTATGTATAGTAATTAAACCTGAAATGTATGTAAATAAATTATATATTGTTAAAAAAAAAACAGGAGTCGAGTCTTCATTTAATAGACTTTATTAACATACAGTATTTTTTTTTTTAATGACTTGCGAAAAAAAAAAAAATTCTAAAGTGAAAAGAAAAAAGAAGAAAAAAAAGAAGAAAAAAAAAAAAGAATACAGCAGTTTCCCATTTTCAACAGAAAGACGCATCGCGATAATATCTGGAGGTGCAAAAGCTATTAGAGAGGCACTTAATACATCAAACACTTTCAATACAAGGTGGGGAGAAAAATAAAATGAAAGTAAAAAAAGTAGAAAAGAAACGAGGCATTGGTGGGACGTGGACTGTAACACAATCATCTGATCCATGGTGGAGCGCAGGAGGAGGAGGAGGAGGAGGAGGAGGACAAGGTTTTGGAAATTGATTTAATCCTAAAAACTGGTTAAATTTCAAAGAATTTAAAATGAAAGCTGTAGATGATCTCCGAGACTCTTTAACTGCAACGCTATGAAGAAGCAGCAGCAGCAGCAGCAGCACTTATTACTCGCACTTCTCTCCTTATACAGATGTTAGCTTGTAATTACCCGATTAGCCAAAGTGTTGGAGAGCAGACACTGATAACGCTACGGCGTTTCTCATTATTACACCGGTCGGTCCTGCGGTGACGTGATCGCAGACATCGAAGAAACGTTACGGCTTCACAGGCTCAGGTTTAAAACACCATGAACAATTCTGCATGTTGCCTAGATTACCCACAATGCCGTTTTATTCAGAGGGTACGGTCACTTTTACCTAAGAGCGGTCATTAACATGATCTTTAGCGCAGAGGGAAGAAATAAACCTTTCTTTGTGACTTATTTCTAAAGTCGAACCTTAAGGGGGTGAAGTTAAATTAAAAAAAAGCCTGGCTTCGAGATTTCGCCGCATTAAGGGTTCGGTTCTGCGATTACACATCAGCCGTCTCATTAAGAGCTTGTAATGAGGCAAAAAAAAAAAAAAGGCAGCATTTCGGTGATGGAAGATAATCCGCTGAGACGAATTCTACCAGACCCGCCGTCTAACCGAGATTTAAATCACAGAAGTGACTTCTGACATGATCTTATTTGTCTAATAAAAAAATAATTATTATATATAAATAAAGGCGCTGTCTGTTATCAAAGGCTTTACTCTGATCGTCGGATTTCTTTCTTGAGTGATTCGCTGTACGTCGAAGCGAATCGGACATCAGACACTGGCTGGCAAAACGTCTCTTTCAAGTCTGTGTTATCAAAGGAGTTTTATTATCAGAGCGTAAATAAGCGATGTCGTGCGTTTAACGAAGCCAACGCACTGAAATTCTTGTCTAGTGATGCGAGCCCAGGTTGAAAAAAACGCTTATGCTTTCCCGTAACGTCCTTGTAATTAGTTGAAATCGGGTGCTCGAGCCAAAGGGAGTCCTGGAGGACTGAGACGGACTGCCACGGCAACGAGGAGGACGACGACACTAATGACCAGCCTTGTTCGAGGGATCCGGCTTCACGGCGTGTTAAAAGATTAAGAGATGACCGGGCTCGTTGTACGATCAACGGTGGTTCCGTGCGCGCTTTGAAAGAGACGATACGGCGTCTTTGATTAGCCGGAGCCTTTCCGTTATTTAAAAGAAAGAAAAAAAAAGGGGGGAAAAATTCATGCACAGAAAACGAGCTCGCCGCACGCAGGCCCTGAGCCTTTCGTTAATTAGAGTTACCTGTCGGATTAGAGGAGATGGCGGTGGCGAGCTCGCGCTCGGTATGGGAGGCACGTAAAGATCGACGCCCGGGTCAATATGAAGCTCTCGCAATCAGCGCTAATGCAGTGCTGCTCGGCTGCCAGGGGCTCATTTTTCTTCCTCCTATTCTGGAGGTCTGCTATTACTTTAAGTAATTCCGCGACGTGCGGGGAAAGAGAACCGCGGGTTGTCTGGGGACGCTGACGTCGTGTTAGGATGACATCACGCCCTGCCACGCAGACCTGATTTGAACCGAGGACAGTAGCGCGTGCGGTGATAAACAACGACTGACTGATGAGGGCGCAACGTTATCTGAACTGAAGTTAGCGGGAAAAAAGTGTGTGTAAGTCAAGCTCGTATAAGCGCGTACTGGGGACATGAGACTATGTTAGGAACATGGAGCTGTTCTTATTTCACATCAGTATGGAGTGTAATTTGCATCTCTATCCAGTAACACTTTTTCTTTTAAAGATCGATAATGATCCTAAGATGAATCTTCACCTGTTTTCAAAAAATATATAATAAGGGGGAGGGGGGGGGTTTTTTAAATAAATACCGACATAAATGCGCTGGCAGTGATGGCGAAGGATTTAAATGCCAAGGTGAACATGGCCGACACTTCCTGGCTATGTACATCAATTCATATTATTATTTATTTAGCTAAAGAACATTGAACAGCCCCTCTTGTTGTTTTTCTTTCTAAACTCTGATTGGACCAGAGACCAAAAAAGCTTTTTTTCTCTCCTCTCTCTCTCTTTTCATCTACAATCGGTATTCCAAAACTCCAAACTGTTACTACACAGAATTGTCATCGTAACCCTTTGCCACAATATATATTTTTTTTCTTTTTGCCACGTGTTGATCTGTGCTGCCTCGATTCCACTAAAGCGCTGGAACTCGGCTCCTCAGAGTGGAGAGAAGGCGTGACCTTTACACAAAGGCTTATCCTTCTTCGAGTAGAATGTCTTGCCCTCCAGGTTGATGTGGCAAAGCTGTGAAGATAGAGAAAGAAAAAAAAAGAAGAAAAAAAGAAAAAAAAAACAGTACAGAGTGAGACGGGAATGAATGGGAATTCTAATCAATCTCAGAAAGAGAGCACAAAAGGGCGTATTCAAGGGTGGAAGGAGAAGGGGAGGGTGTTTCAATCGTTCGAGTCCGTCCGGTCGACAGACATTGCCGCGAGAAAAAAAAAAAAGAAAAAAAAGGTTCAGAAGTCCAGGGTCAGAAGGCGGCGAAGAGATGCATTGTGAGGGACGAGGCTACGAATCGAAAAGACTTACCGAGCAGACGAAGCACGTGTCGTGCCAGCTGTAGCCGAGAGCTTCCAGGAAACGGTCGCCGGCATCGATCTTAAAGTCGCAGCCATGACATTTAGTACCGAACATCTTTTCGTAGTCTGCGGGGAAAACAAACGACAACAAGAAGCTGATTAGTTGATTAGCATGCGAGAGGCGAGAGTCTGAGTCCGAGAGACACAATACATTATCAAACCTGTGTGAGATTTCATTAGCCGTGTCCGTGCTTGATAACACAAACATCTCCAGATGCTTAAAAAAAAAATGTAAATTAAAAATCGCATTTCTGTTATAGACGGGGTTTTCGAACGGCCGGCTTAGGGAACGCTAGAGCGGTTTTTCCGAGGCTGTGCTGAGACTGCAGCTATTTGATCAACTCTCAAATCCTGGTTTTCTAACTGAATGCTGACACGAGAACACTTGAACCGCAAAATGTACTGACCGCATGCTTCATTTCCGTCATAAAAAAAAAAAAAACCTTGCCGTGTATGTTTAAACGCCTGGGTGTGTTAGATAGGACGGAAAGCTGCATCTGCACTAAATCCTAATTACAGCCATGAAAAAGGAAGCGAGAGAGAGAGAGAGAGAGAGAGAGAGAGAGATGGCTTAAAAATAGTCAGAGCTTTTCATCTCAAATGAAAAAGAAAGGAGTGGATAAAAAAAAAAAATAAAGTGAAATGAACAAATCTAATCAAATTCTGTATTAAAAGCTAAAGGCGATCAATCCATCACTCCGGAGAACCTAACCGGGAGCAGGAAGGAGTTCAAGGAAGCGCTGCAAGTCGATTTTCAGGTTTAAAAAAAAAAAAAAAAAAACTTATATATATAAAGAAACGTGTGCAGTCGAGCAGCGGAGTGCGAGTGATTAAAAAAGGCCACGTCTCCGCAGGGGGTCGTCTCCAGACTCTCACCTCTCTCGCAGTAAGGCTCGCCCTCCTCCATGTAAAAGGCCTGGTTCCTGATGGGCCTCTTGCAGGCGGCGCAGGCGAAGCACTGGACGTGGTAGGTCATCTTCAGGGCGTGCATGATCTCCTGGCGAGAGCGAGAGAGAGAGAGAGAGAGAGAGTGTTTGAGAGATCTCGGAAACGAGGCCATCATGCTCGCTCTGGCGTACAGGCATGAAAATCAATACCGAAAGTGCTCGAGTTGCCTTACTTGACTTTATTTTATTTATTTAATTTTTTTTAAGAAAGAAAGTGCCTGCTTTGGGAACTCTTCACGCGTATAGATACGAATGACACAATGTTAAAATGTAGGTTTTATATAAATGTGGCTTGATACGTCCTTCTTTACTCGTGCTTGGCTCTTTCAGCGCACGCCTGGACAAGAACCGAGATCTGATCTTAAACACTTAAAGATAAACGATGCTCACTCCGGCGATCTTCTTCTTGCACTTGCCGCAGTTCGGGGCGTAACGATTGTCGTAGCATTTGGTGCAATAAACGGAGCCTTTCTCCTCGAAGAAGCCGCCTTCGTCGAGCGCGGCTCGGCACTGGCAGCACGTGAACTCCTCCGGGTGCCAGGAGCGGCCCAGGGCCACCACGTAGCGACCTCTGCAAACACACACACACACTTTTATTTACTCAATGAGGGACTAAAGCACTTCTACAAACTCATAATGGAAATCGCAGGCTGCTCGCATATGACAAGTTCACACCGATCGGAGTAAAATGCCAGTTATGAGTGAACACGACTGAATTTTAAGTTTCTACCGGGCCGGTATTGACGTGGCCTTTGACCTCATCTCTATTTTAAAACCAATGCAGAAAGTCATCTCACAAATTAGAATCAATAAAAAAAAAACAGTAGGCGTCACCCGAGACGAGCAGCAGTACCTGATGATCTTGTTGCACGCGGCGCAGAGGGGTGTACGTCCCGAGTCCGGCTCCGGGTTCTGCTGAGCGGCCTGGAGGATGGAGCTGCGGCTTTGCTCGGGCGTTGGCTCCGCGGGCTGCTTGTGCTGCGTCACCACCGTGCTCGTCTTATCCGGATGATAGCGATCGGCGAAATTCGGGTCCGTCACCCAGGGCGGACGACTCGAAGGTCCGGAAGGTTTAGGAGCTGCAGCTGCGCAGAGAGACGGAGGCAAGTTCACCAAAACGGCAGCCAAACCTATTCAAATTTGATCCGTCTGTCGGATCCCTGGATGAATTTATGCCAGAGTGAATATCTTGTCTTATCCGCTAGCAATATTCATCGTCGTCTATACCCATTTATTCTGTATTCTGTATAGGAGACTTGAGGTACGAGGTGGGCTTCACCCTGGACAGGGTGCCAATCCATCGCAGGGCACACACACACACACACTCATTCACACACTACGGGTAATTCGGGAACGCCAATCAGCCTGATTTTTGGAAAGTGGGAGGAAACCCACCAAGCACGGGGAGAACATGCAAACTCCATGCACACGGAGACGGGAATGGAACCCAAACCCTGGAGGTGCAAGCCGACAGTGCTAACCACTACACCACCCACCATGCCGCCTATACATGTGGGGATAATATTTAAAAAAATAAATAAATTTAAAAAAAAAAAACACAATAGAAACGGAAAATCATTCTGGCTAAAGATTTTTTTTTTTTTGTGAAACTTGAGCTTGGTGCAAAAACGAACTGATCTAAAAGATTTTAAAGGTCAGCTGTAAAAGCAAGCGGGTACTTTTTTTTTTTTTTGCTTTACCTCGAGCAGTTTCAGGCTTTGCTGTGGGTTTGCTGGGATACGGAGTCACTCCATGGCTGTGGAGAGAGAGAGAGAGAGAGAGAGAGAGAGAGAGAGAGAGAGAGAAAAAACAAGGCTCTTCAGAATAAGGTTTGCCAGGAAACAACTGCGTCGGTCCAGACTAATAAAAATGTTACAGGGCAGTATCAGGACTGGCACAAACATCCTGCTCAGAAGGCCCATGTGCAGCGGAGTCGGCAGGTTAAATCATTTTATAATGAACACACAGTGGCCTGGTGTAAAGTACCTGGGAAAGAGCTCCGAGGTTAATGATGTTCACCTACGGCTTGATATAGCGCTCAGCATTCATATTCTACTGATATAAAAAGCACGCGATGCCAGGAACATCCAGATTCTGACCTTAGTTACATAAATAAGCCTAATAAAAGCAATACACTTCAAAAGAAAAAAAACAAAACAATCGCAAGCACAACAGCCCGCAGTTCCTTCCGTGAACACTTCACGCGGTCGTTACTACCGAACGGACTACGCAAGTCCCAGAATGCACACTTTCTCTCCTCGTTTCTAATGAAACTGCTGGTCATTGCAAGGCGGTGTGTCTCTCCGTCTCTGAAAAATTGCGCTCGGGGGTGTCCCGCAGGCGCCGTAAGGGCCGAGATTACTTCCTCACCGTGCTCACAACCGTGCCAGCGGTTGCGTCAGGAGTAGGACCGGCAGGAGCTGAAACGATCTCTCAAACAGCCGAACGGGGCTTTTGTTCTGCCGAGGTCGCTTGAGGACGAGCAGATGGCGAACGTGCATCACCGGTGCTAAAACCTCGTCTGGACACAGTGGACGGGCTTCACCCCATGGTGCCTGGCAACCGTTACGCATTCGTCTCTCCGTCCCTGCAGTCTGCCAACATGGCCTCTGCCTCGCTCCTTGTGACGTGATGGAAGACGCAGTAGAAGGACCAAGTGGAAATCGAGACCGGTTTCAGTAGTGGTGTCGAGAAGAGCTCAGCAATTATACTGACTTTATAATACAGTTCGGGTGGTGGAACTTTTTAAAACAAATAGTATTAAATACAATAACCATGTCAGACTGTGTACGAGTCCTGGCTTTGGATCGTTTTTCGGTTTCTAAAGCAAAATCCTTCCGAGCTCAGACACATCACAAACATACAGACCTACAGGCTCTTTAAACCTATAAGCTGCCATACAGAGAAGTGTTTGGCTCACTTGTATTTTTCTTTTCTTCTTCACTCATTTAACAAACTGAGAAAGAAGAAATCCTGCTCATTACTGACTTTCACTAAACAAACTGACTTTGATTTCTTTGATGCACACTTTCATCCGCTCTCCTCCTGATACTTACTGCTAAATTCCTGAGGAGTCCCTGCAGCAAGAAATCTGGATCTGTGTATCAGCAAGAAGACGCCACCTCAGAGATCTGTACACAGCTATATTTCTAGTATGGAAATTTATCGAGTAAACATTCAATTGCTGGGTCACTTGCAAAGTAAGGCGTTAGAATACTTAGATTACTATTTTGATGTAACGAGTAATCTTAACGCGTTAGGTCCGCCACTTAAGTACTCGGTTATTTAGTTACTTTATCTAAAATGTAATCCGTTATCCCGACAATTTATGTAACCCGTAAGCCAGAAAACAGTCATTCCCAATCCATTAGTGTGTGTGTATGAAAGTCGTCCTACAAGCCCCGCCCCCGCCAACCCCGCCCCCCTGTTATTCCTGCTGTTATACCCCTATCTCATCTATGCGGTTTGACTGAGAGGGCCGACGCGCGGAAAGATGGAAACCTAATCACAGCGCCAAAACCCGTGGTGAATCATGATGAACTGTACTTACGGCCACCGCGCGACACCGCATAAGTGAGATAGGGGTATTAGTAGGTGAGATAGGGGTATTAGTAGGTACCAGATTATGGGCCAAACTTCGCTGAGTGTTGATGGTAGAATAATTATAAAGGTCTTGACTAAAACAACATGCATGAGGAATCACAAAGGAGTTTTCATTCATTCATTCATTCATTCATTTATTTTCTATACCGCTTAATCCTTTGTTCAGGGTCGCGGGGGACCTGGAGCCTATCCCAGGAGACTTCGGGAACTAGGTGGGGTACACCCTGGACAGGGTGCCAATCCATCGCAGGGCACACACACATACACACCACGGCCAATTAGCCTAACCTGCATATCTTTGGACTGTGGGAGGAAACCGGAGTACCTGGAGGAAACCCACCAAGCACGGGGAGAACATGCAATCTCCATGCACACAGAGACGGGAATCGAGCCTGGCCAGGGAATCGAACCCAGATCCTGGAGGTGCAAGGCGACAGTGCTAACCACTACACCACCGCGCCGCCCAAAGGAGTTTTCATTTTCTGCAATGGAAAAGTACTCGAACTAGTTACTTTTATCAGAAAGTAACGCTGTAATGTAACTCATTACTTTTTAAAGACAGTAATTTTGTAATGTAATCATTTACTTTAAAAAGTAACGCCCCCCAACACTGGCCACTTGTGGAGTTGACTGTATAAACATCATGTATCCCCACCCCAGTCCTGTAGGTGGCGGTATTGCATCAACTGCTCTATAAACTTAAAAGAAGCAGCAGCAGCAGCAGCAATATTCTCACAAAATTATATTATTTTGCAGAAGGTGCAAATGGTTTTTATTATGTTCTGCAGAAACTGTGGTATATATTTTAAAGAATTTGTCAATTTTAGACCTTTTTACAGTCCCAAGTTTACCGTAATAATTTTAAAAGTATGAAATGATTCTGAACTGAAAACAGTTCAGAAAGTGGACAGAAAGTCTCAAATCACACACTTACAAGTAGATGTACTTTAGCCTGGGCAAGAAAAGTTGTCAGTTTAAACTTTAAACACCTCCTGAAGTCTTCAAAAATGCCCAAACAAGAGCGTCCCAAAGCACTACTATTACTCCTCTACATTACAGCTGTGGAGAGAGACTTTCTGAACGCATTGTATTGTATTATACAACATTTAGCTCCACTCAAGTAATCTGACTGGACAAGAGACTGAACCACTCATGGACTGATTATTTTCCAGCCGGGACATTTGACTATATGCATCACAGGGGTTTCTAATAACCATTAACCCCTGAATAAGGGCACTACTTGGTGTGTGGAACAAGGGATTGTACCCTCTAGTGAACCAGCTTTCCATTTGGGATTTCACTCCGGAAACTGGAGGTCTTTAAAGGAGCTGATATTCTAAAGTGGAATAAGTGGAAATATAAAGACATACTTGTACAGGATGTTCCACCACCACACACTGTGAAACTACAGTATGCGGCAAAGGTACAGTACGGAAACTCACGTATCTCAGACGCACATACTGTATGTGTTCGTCAACGTGCTCCCGGTACTGACAAGAAAGTGTTTGTGCAGTTGTTTTTCATCAAACGTATTCATACAGAGGTTTAAAAACGTAGCAGGACAATTTCTTCCCGTACCCGTGTCCCATTCCCCCGATCTTACACCACCTGATGCCTACTTGCGGGGAATGTTAAAGGAGATTGCGTCCAATTGTACAGATCCGGCAAGAACTGTTCTGCAGAAGGAGACGATTTGCTTACATAATGCAGGGAGTCTGCAGCAGCGACCTTTGTTCTGGGAATCCAGTGTAACGGGTTCGGAGTGAGCGAGGAGCAATATTGATTTGGGCACACGCCGACAATCTGGATGGACCATTATGAACTTTCTACAGCGAGGCGGTGCACAGACACTTCGAATACTTACATTAATCAAGGTAAATCAACACACTAATAGTGTGTATGTTAGTTTCTTTCAGGAGATGACGACAAGGTGAAAGTACAGTGTGCACCAAAATATGAGATGAAATGAGATGAAAAGGCGAACAAGGTAATATTGTTCGTCTTTCATTTCACTACTGTAGATCTTGGCACATACTGTACTTTCACCTGTTAATTAAACTCTCGGTTCCAAGCTCGCCTCTAGTTCTGCTAGTGTTTCAAAAGTGTTGGCGGTAGAGGTGGGAGGTAACTCTGTGCTTAAATTTATATTTCCTGAATTTGTACTTTTGCTTTTATGCTGCTTAAACTTTTACTTGAGTACACAAGTAAATGCAGCACTTCTACTTACACTTAAGTAATATTCGCCCTTTGCAATCTCGTTTACTCGAGTACAGAAGGACAAGTCGTGTACTTTGTCCACCTCTGGTTGTCGGAGGAGAATAACTCATTAAAGAACGAAACAAACCATGATGTTGATAATAAATGGCGATTGTAGAAATGTTGCTTTGTTGCTAAATTAGCTACTTTTGTAGTTACTGTATTTAGATTTCTGGCTGACCCAAAACGAACACACCTGGGCAGGACATACAGTATTAAGGACATACAGTAGTCCAGCATACGTTTATCAGGTTTTTCACACTTGTAGGTCGTAATCCAAATACATGAACGTTTCATTCTCATTGTTGGTATTTCTTCTCCAAACACTTTATAATACAGATCTGTACCGTACCGTACCGTGCTGTAGAGTACAGCTCCTGCTCCATGAACAAGTTCGATACACTCTAGACACTGACACTCTGACACCACAATGCTGGGAAAAAAAAAAACTGCTGGCAAGTACAAAATTATAAATTCGAACAATCCGTCTTAGTTAGATGACTGGCTTAAAGGGAAAAAATAAATAAATAAAAAGAATATCTGTTAACGTTCCAGCTGGGCCTCATTAGTTATGTGATGCAATACTTGAGTGCATAAAGTTTTAACAAATTTTCAACACTAACTCGCTCGCTCTTACACGTATTCCAGAATGTAAAAAAAAAAAAAAAGAAAAGAAAGAAAGAAAAAAAGGCTGCATTTGTTTTATCGCTAGATTTTCACCCTCCACGCTGAAAGCTGAGGTCAGATAAATATTTAATAAACGATGCCGAAGCTGTATTATTGATATGTTGTTGCTATTATTCATACGCCGTCCTCCAGATGCTAAATGATCCTCACCCTTAATGGCCAGCCTCATACATCACTTTTACTTTGCAGGTAACTTCTTTTAGTGCGCGTGTGTGTGTGTGTGTGTGTGTGTGTGTGTGTGTGTGTGTGTGTGTGTGTGTGTGTGTGTAAACGGGAGCATTTCTTGTATTTGATGACACGAGAGTCAGGCTTGATGAATGTTCCACGGATTACCGTTAATCAGCTCACGCTCGCCAAACCAGTCGCTATCGGCTCAGCCGTGACTCGACTCCTCATTTCTTTTTCTTTCTCCAGGAACACAGGCGGTGAAATGGGCGAAAAGGTTGGTTTAAAAGTATTAATAAATAAACGACAACAAAAAAAATAAATAAACGGCATAATGATGAGGGTTGTTTTTAAAAAGGAAGCATGATGTAATGTGGGGGGGGGGGGGGGGATTACATCATGCTGATGAAGCCTTTAGCTTTGTAAATGAACTATAATTACTGCTGATTAGATACGGCAAGTGAAACTACTGTATGCTTTTCTTCATGTTTTAGCGCGCGAAAAAAATAAATAAAAAACACCAAAACACATCCGAGTTTGTACAGTACATGCACATGTCGCCGAATTAATAAAACCTAAATTAATCATTATTTATTCCCCGTTAAAAAAAAGCGATTTATTCCTGAAGAAACCCCTGGCCGCGTCCGCTACAAGCGTTTAAGTTCCGGCTAGCGGCGTTTATTTTTGGGCACATGATGTTCTCCTGTTCTCCAGGAAGCTCTTCTCCTAGGCGTAAAAAGAGTGAAGTAAACACATACTGTAGTTAAGATTTCAAGCGTGAGATGAAAAGAAACAGAAATATATACACATATATAGCAGTATAATAATAAGAGGACACAGTAGGAAGGAAGTGGAGTTTTAATCTTTTAAGAATTCAGAACAAGCAGAGAAGTCAAAGGTCTTTTCAGGACAGATTTGCTCTTTCATAAGATGGAGGAAAAAAAATAATAATCGAACAACAAAAAGAAAAAAACTGAGATGAAACGGAACAGAGTGAGGAAGAGAGGGAGAATGAAGATGAAAGATCAACACACAGAGGAGCGACGAGTGAAAAACAATCCAGAACCTGGCAACTCCCTGGGACTAGGAGTGGTACAGATTAGTGAGAGAGAGAGAGAGAGAGAGAGAGAGAGAGAGAGAGAGAGACTCTACAGCACTCAGTCTGGGTTTAAGAACTCTTGAGGTTTGCACCTAGGCTGCGTTTCTTTTTGTGGTTATGCGATTTGTTGTTGTTTTTTTGTTTGTTTTATGGTTTCGTTTCATTTTAATCTTCCCCAGACGTCCCCCGCACATCGCCGGGGTCAGCGTAGGCCCGTGACTGGCGCGCGGTGTTGCCCTGATATGACGCGAGGCTCAGGCTGGGTGTGGCGCGACGGCCCGGGCGTTCAGGACTTGACGTTGAGTGAGCGGGCGGACCTTTCATGGTGCCAGTCCCTCAGCCTGGCATAGCGAGGGCTCTGAATCTCCGTGAGGAACTTTTCCCTGCCAGAGTCAGCCGAGGGAGGGAGGGAGAGAGAGAGAGAGGGGGTGGGGGCAGGAAGGAAGCATCCACACACAGTAAGAAAGAGGAAACAGAAATAGAAACTGATATTTAAAAACGGTTAAAACGCAAGCGAGCGCACGCCATGCAGAGGATTAAAAAAAAAAAAAAAAAAAAAAAAAAAAACCGTTAAACGCCGCGGCTGATGATTACGGCCGGGCTATAACGCGCGCTCTCGACAAAGCGAGATCTAACGCCGGCCTTCATCACAGCGGATCACACGACACTCGGACCGAGCGGGTTAGAACTGCTTTCCACTGCACTTCATTACAGACACACTCTCCCACTCCTGATATTTACCTGGACCTTTTCATGGTCTCATCATCCGGGTCCTGCACTGAGGAAAGCACACACACACACACACACACACAACACAAATCAGGTCTTATGCAATTTTGCCCCGACACACACCCTCACACACACACACACACCTTTCAATCACAAATTAATCCTTAAACACTGTCAGTTACTGTACACACTCCCAGCCCTTGTTTCAGGTTTGATAACGAGGAGAGAAACATCGCAGTCGTCATCGTTTAACGTTTAAACACTTTTTTTTAACTAGACAAATAAGTAAACAAAATAAATATGTTTTTAGTGAAAATTAAATGTCTACACAAAATAAAAATAAAAATATTTCATTATTAATAAAAAAATTTTCTAGATTCTACAACCATACTTGATATTTTTCAAAACTATGAAATAACACGTTATTAAGTATCAACAACAGCCAGTTGATTTATTTTTAAGACGCCAGCTTCAGAAATCACTAATTAATAAACGACACCTCGGTTTAGATTCTTTACGAAGAGCAAAAGTAGCAGATACGTCTTAATATCGCGTGTTCAAAGGAGAGGTTTTTGAAAAGCGTCTAACCCGACCCCCAAGAAATCAATTTGAGGACCTGTGTTTTCGTTTCCTCACTTAACACAGATTAAATGTGCCATCCGAACGTACGAAACGCGCTAATTATTTGTAATCTGTCACAAACAAGCTAGACATAATATCTGACGCTCTAGTCTCGTTTAGGAGGTTGCTCAGCAACCGGGGGGGGGGG
Source organism: Channallabes apus (assembly GCA_030522415.1). Classification (NCBI taxonomy): domain Eukaryota; kingdom Metazoa; phylum Chordata; class Actinopteri; order Siluriformes; family Clariidae; genus Channallabes; species Channallabes apus. The sequence continues at coordinate 4,270,836 of CM060121.1, forward strand.
GGGTGGGGGGTAGTGAATACTTCTGCAATTATCACTTTTTGATTTTTATTAGCCGTAAATATTTTTCGCTAAGGGGTGCGCGTTACGATGGGAACTAGCGAGAAAGTTTCTAAGGGTTGTTTTTGTTTGGTTGGTTTTTTTAAAGAACGTTTTTCTGAAGACTATTAACCTTTTTTGTTTTTAACTAGAAAAATAAATAAACAAAAATACATTTTAGTGAAAATTTTATGTCTACACAAAAGTATGTATTTTATTAGAAAAATGTTTTTAAATTAATTTTATTTCTTAAACAAATGATTGATATAAAATTTAATATATTAAAAAAATATATAATGAAACAATTAATAAAAAAAATATGTGCTTACAGTTAAAAAATAAATAAATAAATAAATAAATAAATAAAGATATCCAGAGTATTTCAAATCGTATCATAACATCGACGTTACATCGTCATATCATATCCGTCATATGGCGAGATTTACAACCTAAAGTAATAAATCAGTTTAGTCCGTTTCAAAGTGTGGGGACGTTTAAGGGGGTAAAAACTTTTGCAAGACACTGTATAATTGCTCATTTGAAACCATAACTTGGACATTTGGTTTATTTAGTAAAGGCCTGCTGTGTGTTCGTGTGTTTAAGGCTCTCTATCGCTCTAAAGTTCCAGGAAAAAGTTTGGACACGCCCTCTAATTCATTATTAATCATCATCAACTATCTTCTAGATTCTACAACATTGATATTTTTTAAAAAACTATGAAATAACACGTATTGAATAACACACGTTATTAAGCATCAACAACAGCCAGTTGATTTATGTTTAAGACGCCAGCTTCAGAAATCACCAGTTAATAAACGACACACCTTGGACATCTGTGATCCCTAAAGCTGCTAAGATTAGACCCGGCTTCGGGCTCTTAAACGGTTATATTCCTGCCATCAGATCAGATTCGGTCGCCTTCAGACAACACTCCGGGTCTCGTGGAAGTCTTGAGGTGGCAGGATTTCTGTTAAGTCCTCGGTTAAACCCGAAACTAAAGGAGAGCGCTGGGGTTTAAAGACTTGTTTGATAGATATCGTAGGATTAGTGAGTAAGACACGCCAGGCCGGGGGGGTTAACGGGTCTACCGATTGGAAAACCTTCCGAATCTGCATGTATATCGATCGGGCCGGCTCGGAGACAGACGAACACGGTTAGTTTCCGCGAGGTGTGCTCTGGTGCGAGCGTCTTACTGTAGTCGGTTCCCGTGAGCTGGGCTAGGATGCGGAAAGAGCGGGACTGTGTGGTGCCGGTGCGAGGCTGCCAGTCCTGTGTGTCCTCGATCAGACGCTTCTTACTGCGATCGTTTGGGATAAAGCACGGGATGTTGTTCACCCGCAGACCGTGCCTACGTGGAGGAGTCACACGTCAGCAGGTTTACTCCCCATAATCAATAACACATACAAAAACAACACACCAAGCACAAGCAACTAGAAAACATGCTGAAGACAAACAACGCTGGTTTATCTCCGTCTTTTCTGTTTTTTTTTTTTTTTTTTTTTTACTGTGTTTCAGCCTTTACGGCTCAGCACGTCCGAACGTTATGAGAGTCTGGAAGTAACAGTTTAAATATAGCACGCTGTTACCTTTACGCAAACTGACACTGACCCACTGAGAGCAGCACCACAGTGGACAGTAGGGCTGCACGACACACACACACACTCGGCCAAAAAAATGGTATCGGTGCTAAAAAGTGAATTTTCAGATACATCATTTTCATAATATTTAATGCTTCTTCTTATCTCCTGATCTATGCTTCATTCTTTTTCTTTTTTCTTTTGTAAATACACATTTATATTTTTATCAGAAACATATTTGCTAAATACAATTTCCTGCCCTTTGATGTTTTAGAGTTCGGAACTTTTTTGAATTCAAATCTTTCAACGGTCTCAACTGTCACATTCCGCTGAAACTTGGCCTGATTTAGAAAATGAAAAAAGACATAAACCTTAAAAAAAAAAGTCTATTATTCTAAAATGCCAAGTTGTTAAGATATTGCAACATGAATCTGACATGGTTACGGACACTACAGATTTATTTATTAAAAATTTTTAAGAAAGCTTTAAATTTAACAACATTTGTTACAGGTGAGATGCTTTTTGAAGCTTACACCAATTTTAATATATTATTTGCATATTATTTGCATTTTTAAATGAATATTGTTTGAAGTGAGACAGAATTCCACTGAAAAATGGCCTTTTTTGAGGCACATTAAAATCATCTCTCCAAGATGGCTGAAGGTAGCAACTTAAATTGTTTTTTTTTTTTTTTAGGGAAGCAAGGTCGGTCACTCCCTTGTTGTATAACGTTCTCATTCCGGACGGAGCTTCTTTTGGTTCACACACACACACACACATTCTGTATTATATATTTAACATAATAAATGAATAAAAAAATAACTAAATCAGCACGGCTACTGTGTTTTGGCCGAGTGTGACCGTGAGACGGGTTCGAACAAGCTCACGCTGATCTGGGATCTGTTGTGTTTAGAGATCAGGCTGCTTTCACACTGGTTTTAAACACGTAATCCATTAGTAATCCGGTTAGGAGTCCGAGCGTGATGGAAGGAAAAAAAAAATTCTGTGTAAAAATACACAAAAGTAATTAAATAGCGAGTTCGACAGATGGATAAATAGGAACCGGATGTGAAGGCGGCAACAACGCTACATTTCTGTGAAGCTTTTTCTTGTTTTCATGCAACAACACTTAGAGCTGGAACATCAAAAATTCGTCACATGACCTTAACAACAACAACACAACCCTATTCGTTAAAGTGCTTGATTGCATATTCCAGACTCCTCTCATGTGTGTGATGTCAGAACTACGAAAATCATCAGCCGTCAGAACTCCTGTCCAATCGGACGAGTGTGTGGAAGTGCTCCTCCCTTCACTTACTCGTTTTTGTCGTACAAAGCTTCATAGAACCCCTCTCCTCTACTGAAAAGTGGATAGATAGATCGAGATCGAGAGAGAGAGAGAGAGAGAGAGAGGGGAAAAAAAGAGAAATGGAGCAACTACACGCACGAATACTGCTGAGTATTAAAATCCATCCAAAAACAAAAAGGAAAAAGTAGATAAAAAGCCGTGTTACTAACTTGTCAATAACCTCCACCTGCTGGATAGAGAAGAAGAGACATTAATTTCTTTACTATACTAAAACACACACACACACACTAAACAAGATGCAGGGATGTGAAATGAGCCACAGCGTTTGTAGCGTACACGTGCAGGCTGTGAGAAGCTCGACCCTAAACGTCTCTCCTCCATCACGGCACACCGTCACACACACTGTGGTTCTCAGGCCGGTTCTTTAGGAACGGTTTTTGCTCGCCTGTTCATCGATGAGAACGTAAAAATTATTTCACCCAGAATTCCCTTCTGCGTTCATCCTCCCATTATATTCAAATAATCTGTCTCATTTTAGCTTTAAGCTAATTTTAAGTCTTATTTCTAGTCTATTTATACTTTGTACATTTAGCATATTTAAATAAAAAAAATAAAAACATTTTAAAGCATGCAACGGGGTGCCAATAGATTTGGCTTCTGAACACAAAATTACAACTTCTGTAAATGTTGTTTCTTGCAAAAATGAAATAAAATCCAAACGGGAAAACTTTTTTTTTTTTATTATCATTATTGGTTTATTATTGGCGTTACAACAGCAGCTTTGCATCTCTTATGAAATTCTAACACTGGAGACTCCTTCCCTCAATCCGTTTAAGCAGCGTTTACGCCGAGCGTTTAGTTCTTTTTCAGGTGACGCAATATCAGATATTTCGCTAGAAAGACAGGAGGAGTGTGTGAGAGTCTCATAACGTCGCTGCTCTTCCTTTCCAAAGCAACTATTCTTGTCCTTCCAGCTGTAGCGAGTCCTGATTTCTGTAACCTGAACTCCAGAGCATGCACGTACACACACACACACACACACACACACATATATGTGTATATATATATATATATATATATAAAAAAGATAAACCCCCAGATTCACACACGACTATACTGATGATAAAATAAATGCTTAAAAGAAGAACAAATTTTTCAGGAGGAGAAAAAAACAAAGAAAAAATTGTTTTTTTTCCCTCTATATAAACACTTTGCATCGCAACACAGACGAGCGATCCGTCTTAAGTGTCTTATGGAAAAAGATCTCTCTCTCTCTCTCTCCCCAAGTAAGGCTGCTGAGTAACTCCGCACCGCAGAAGCACTCTGTGAGCTCAGCGGATTTTAAGGGAGAGGCCAGGCTCTATAAACAGCACCGAACATCAAACTTAAAGTCACACACACACACAAAACCCGGTCCCTCAGCTCGGAGCCGTCCCTCTTGACTTGTTCCCCAAAGCTGAGGAGTTCATCGCCTCCTGTTCTGGCTCACTTGACCAGCAACATCTGTTGTTTTGAGTGTTTCAATAAAAAAATAAATAAATTAAAAAAAAAAGGCCTCGTTAAGATTCAGACTCTCTCGCCGTCTTTGGCAGAGGAGACACACGAGGACGAGGATGAGGACGAGCGAGGGTCCCTATACAGGGGCGATAAAGAGGAGGCGGAAGGGAAACAGATTGTGGTTGGACGGCGTGGTGCGCGGGATCGAGTGAAGTGAAAACAGAGAGAGAGAGAGAGAGAGAGAGAGAGAGAGAGAGAGAGAGTCCGAGCCTTGACATCTGGCTTGTTTTACGAGGACGATGATAAATAATTATAAACAAGATGGACTCTCTAACGAAACGCTCGCAGGCTTACGCGATCCAGAAGACCCACGTCACGGGACTCCGACGTTCTCTCTGTGTCGCGTAAAGAATTACGGTAACCCTCATGTCGCCGTGTATCACATACCCGTTCTCAGAGGGGGGCGTGCTGACCGACGCCGGCGTGCTGGCGTTAAACTTGGGAGCGTACGCCACCGGTTTGATGACTGGCCCCGTACTGGAGTTGTTAGCGGAGGCGGAGAAAGGCCGCGCCATCTTGTTTATGGTCGTGCTCGGCGTGAAGGAGTATTTAGGCTGAGTGGGTGTAGCAGCAAGCGATCCCTGAGGGTCACACAGTGAGAAAAACACACACACACAGACACAAAACACCATGCAGTTCAAACCGAGCATAATATTATACACACACGTTTACACACAGGATGGACAATCCCAGAGTTGGTTCTCTACAGAGAAGGAAGGTGGTGGGGTATGAATTATTTCTTCGAGCCTGTGGTGATCAACAGGTGGCGTCCTCGCTGCATTTTAATTCAATACTGCCCTGGTTTAAAAAATAAAAAATAAAAAATAGTAAAAATGCTATAAAAGTAAGTCAATCTGTTTTCACCTATTCAGGCTGAGAGAAGGAGAGAGCGAGAGAGAGAGAGAGAGAGAGAGAGAGAGAGAGAGAGAGAGAGAGAGAGACGTGAACACACCCTACTGTCTGAGCAATATTTCTCTTGGACGTCACCCAAATCCACCTTCTGTGTGTTCTGCTCGGCACTTGAGCCGCTTCCGAGGCGAGCTTAACCTTTCCGCTGGCACCGAATTAAGAAAAGTCATTTGAGGTGCCACTTGCACTGCTCTACAGTGGCCACACGGTGTCACTGTTTCTCCCATCCAAAACGGTCTTCGTGCATAGATTGTATTATGTTTAATCAATCTCTGTTTTTTATCATCAAATCTGGGCGAGAAATGATTTCTGGGATCGTACATTCCGTGTGCAGGGCAGGTCAGGCAAAACAACAACAACAAAAAAAGAACAAAAAACATTAAAAAACAGTGATGTTCATGCATGTGGATGTGGAGAAAGGAGTGAATGTTTATAGAAAGAAATTCCAATCATGTGTGAGTGTTTGTGGTCAACACAAGGCTGTGAAGCTGCTGAATGTGCACAGGATGTCTGACAGACGCTGAGCAGAAGCGGCTGTTTACCTTCTGTTCACCTCCAGACTGGGAAGCTCTGTTTAAAAAAAAAGAAAAAAAAAAGAAAAAAAAAAAAGAGAGAAAGAAATAAGGTTATTGCAATAAGAAAAAATGTCCAATAGTACATCTGCTCATTTTTTTTTTTTTTACAATAATGAGCTTTTTTTTGGATGATGTTATGTGGAAAATCGATCATTGGCATCATTCTTGAGTAAGCGCTTGCGTGTACCCGCTCTCCCCTATTGTGAATTCGATGCCTCTGTGCATGTTTACAAGAGGAACATTCATTTGAGTAATTTGATCCTGATCCTGGTACTCTTTATGTGCTTCTTTCAGGCAAGATGTGAAAGATAAATACGAGTTACAATGGAGGGTTTGTTGCAGCATTTCGTCACCACCAGGATTATGAGTTTTATACTGGACAGCTTTGAGGAAGGTTCTTCCTCTCAGGTGGGAGGAAAAAAAAAAAAAAAAAAAAAAAAAAAAAAAACCCCACTTCTGCGGAATCAGATAGACCGTGGGCGGAGTTCAGATTCTAACTTATTATTATTACAACAAATGGGCTTTATCCTTCATTTTTTTCAGTGTTTCAGTCTGACTGCTACTGTATACTGTATGACTATTTTATTGTATAACTATTAGGGCTGCACGATATTAGGAAAATATGCGATATTGTTGTTGAATATTGCGATAACGATATTTCTTGCGATATAACATTTCCCTAGAGAAATGCATTTTTTTTATTATTATTATTGCCTATTTTTTTCAGTATTTATTTATACGTAATGATCGTACTAAAATAAACAGGTAATAGATATTCGTCTGATGTAATTAAATCTAATTCAGGCTAAAAAGAAACTATATGTCAAGGAAGTTGCAAATATTTAGACTTCAAAACACTATGAATGACTTAAAACCCTCAGCAGATATTCTGACTTCTGGTTTGCTGTTACTATAAACCTGCCAACACAATATGAATTACTTTCAAACATGACTTTTTATTTACATGTAACCACACACTCATCAATAGTGTCTTAAAACAAGAGCATCTTTTAAACTAAATATTCTCTTTGGCTTGCCTGTTTTTTTTTAAATAAAAATAAATATTATTAAACAAAACTTAAATTAAAAAAATACTATTTGTCACACACACACACACACACGCGCTCCACGACCGGCACTAGGACCCGGAAGTAATGCGGGCGCGAACCCGGAAGTATAAGAGGAGCAAACAAACCACTGAGTCGCTGTGTTCGCGCATGTCGGTTCAGATTATTTACTTTCTGATTCGAGTGTGTGTTTATAGGACGCGGGTTAAATGTGTGTTTTTCCCTTGCTCCCCTTCTGTGAGAGTCCTTAAATTAATTCGCGTGGTTATCCTGCCTACTCGCTTCCGCGTTTGGGTTTACCGTCCACGCTACAAAAGGCTAACGGCTAATCGCTAAGTCTTCTGATCATCCGGGGTTAGTTCGCGACAGAATGAAGTATAAAGATATATATATATATATATATATATATATATATATATATATATATATATATATATATATATATAAAGATATAAGCGGGTATAAACATAGTAAGGGCCCATCTGATTGGTCAAATTTGGACACACAAATGCTTGGCAAATAAAGTATTTATCGCAACTCTTTGCGATATGGTTATCGAGCATGCCATTATCGCGATAACGATATTTTTTCGATATATCGTGCAGCCCTAATAACTATATATTCTGTTATATCACTATGCATATGTAACTTACTGTCTTCTGTGTAACTTTTTATATTTAAATACAATAAAATCTGCTTTAAGTTAGCAGTCAGATTAGTAGCTAAATAAGAATGAGAACTCCTAAGTAAGTTACTAAGTAGGAAAGTGCTTTAGTTTATAGATTAGTAAAATTAATAGGAAAGTTTGTTTGTAACTGAATAAGTAATACAACTTAGATTTTTTTTTTGGTTTTGCAACTACGTATCTGAGTAAGTACAAAGTAACCAAGTAACAAGTAAAGTATGTTTCTAAGCACATTACTGGATAAGAAATGTCCTATTTAAGTACGAGTTCCTTTTAAGTAGGATTTTAAGACAAAAGTATGAGAAAATTACCAAGTAAATAAATTACTAAGGAAGTAACGACGCAAGCAAGTAAATGTTCTTTAAAGATCTGCTTGGTAAATGCAATTAAACTTCTCAAACCTAAATGATTTATAATCCTCCCACATTTTCAATCCTGTGCTTCAAGGCAGGTTGTTTTACCTGAAACGCGCTCCTTCCCCGAGGCATGAACTTTGCACAGATATTTCAATAATGAAAACGAGCGGCACACACAGTCAAAGTTAAGCACCGGTGAACTGAGTATGAATGCACATACGAACACACTAAACTATCCCTGAAGATTTACTGATCTGCCCTTTACTGCACTTCTTATGGAACTTGGGAGCTGTAGAGCTGGTTTTCACAAAGTATTCCAAACATTTCATGTCCCCGAGGTGCAAATTTTCAGCAACATAATGCAAACCTGCCAAATCTTCAAAAGGTAGAATTATTCATCCTAATAGGTGGTAAGAAAAAAAAAAAGTATATTTTCATTATCTGAATGCTATTTGTTTTGTTTTTTTCCATCTCAGCTGCTGCATCTGGAGAACATTTCTCAAAATAATTTCACACTGAGGAACATGTTGCTAGTGATGCATTTAAAAAAGAAGATTCAATTATGGTAAAGAAGTGTAATTATGGTCAGCTGTCCCAGAGCCTTTGGTTTGAAATGCAAACCACAAAATCATCGTAATTCTAGAAATTAATAATAAAAAATACTAAAAATTCTGAGCAAAACCAAAAACTCTGGTACAATATCCTAATGCACAACTCTTCATGAGTCTGCACTTCCTGTGACTGTGCATTACTTCCTGTCAGCTTATTGGCTGCTCTCTGCAAGAGCCCGGCCTTTATAAGACCTGCAACATGGACGAGGTTATCTGAGCAGAGCATGGCTGCAGGAAACAGGATGGGACAACAATGTGGAGTGGAGCCATCTCGGTGGACCATAAAACCATAAAAACACCAGATGTGAAGGAGGACATGAACTGAAACGAGTCGTTCAGTGAGAATTTCCTGGGACACTTCATAATCAAATGACTTCTTTATTGGATTAGAATGAATAAAGTTTGACGTGGCAATAGATACAAACTGTCAGAGTCGGCGGTCTTTATGCACAAAGTTGGCAGAACTGCGTACTCTGTGTGTTTTTATTCAGGGAAATGCAGTCATTGTTCGAGAACATTCTGTAATCAAAAAGCTCATAAAATTAAACCACGGTCCCACTGGAAATTTGCATGTTTATGTCATATTGTTAAAAGGATGTTACTAAGTAAGTTGCTACACAGGGAGGTAGGTTGCCAAGTATGAAATGGAAATGAAGGAAATTAAATTCTTAAGAAAGTTTCTTGAAGTTGTCTTGAAGTACAGTAAACCTCAAACTACATAACCAAAATATTAAGCAAGTACCTAAAAAGTTTCTAAGTAAGTCAAATGAGCAAGCGAAAAAGAAAAGGCATAAGTTACAAAGGCTAATAAATATTACAAGTTACCACGTTATTGCATTACTAGCTTACTAAGCTGCTAAGCAAGTTAATTACTAAATAAGATCAGCAACTAACCAAGCTGCTAATTAAGATAATAAGAAAGTTACTCACAGTTCTTATTATGAACGTTCCTGTGAGTAGGTATGAAACCAAGACACAACATTACTAAAGTGAAATACTACACAAAGTTACTAAGTTACTAAACATGTAACTTACTAAGCTGGAATGTAAGTACGTAAATAAGTTCCACAATGGTTACCCGGCTAAGTGAGAACGTTTCTAGGTACTGTAAGTCCAAGTATGAAGTAAATTACTAAGCAAATTAATTTAATTAAGTTTTTAAGCTACTAATGTACAAAGTCTCTAAGCTAAGTTTAATTACTAAACAAGATTATCTAAATGTATTTATCTAAGTTTAATTACTAAACAAGATCAGCAACTAATCAATTTAGGAAATTACAAACTTACTAAGATAGTTTCTAAAAATAACTTATTTAGAAACTTGATTATTAAGTGAATAAGATTCTCAATGAAGAAATTGTAGCTACCAAAGACCCCAAAAATAAATGCATTACTCAGTAATATACTACAAAATGTTGGTAAGGTACTACATATGTAAATTAGTAAGGTGGTAAGTAAGTATATGAAGAAATTCCATAGTGAGTAAGGAACAAGGTTGAAAAGTTCCTAAGTAAGTCCACATTCAAGTTAGATGAAAAGTAGTTACTAAGCAAACAAGTAATTAAATTCATAACGTACACAGGTACATAAAGCATTACAATACAAAGTAAATAAGTAAATAAGGTTATTCATTACTGAGGTTTTTTGTTCATTTATTAGGTTAGCAAACAACCAAACCGTCTGTCTGACCGTGTAGTCATTTATACCAGGATCAGGAAGTACTGTATAAAATCTCCCTGCTAAATTAAGTACTTCTTCCTTTTTGGATATTTTTGCACTGTACAGTCCATAATATACAGACTGCATCCTACAGTATCTGTCCAAAAGGATACAAAAGACATAAAATGGTAACATATGGACAACTGGCTGCACTGAATACAAGAAGAACTTGCATTAAAAAGGCAACGGCACAAGGCGAGTTTACTCAAAGTCTCTTCATGTCAGAAGATAAAGCTGAACAAAAAGAGACAAAGGGAACGACCTGCACTGTATTCAAACCTAAAATGAGTCACCATGCCTACAAAAGGCTTTCACACGTGCAGGAAGGTCCGGCGCGAACGGCTTAGAAAATAAAATGCCGTAACTTGTGCAGAAAGGCATCGTGAATCAAACCGGAAAAGGTCGTCCTCACTGAAGAAAACCTTTCGACTAACCACACGGACAAGTTCTGACTCATACCTTCAATTACGTCCTCTCACGGACAATGAACTTTGTAATTTTACCATGACCGGCAAACGAGAGATGACGAACTGCTGCAACAAGAGGGCGGAAAACCACAGGGTCCAGGGTTATGGCACCAATAAACTGTGCTTTTACAGAGTAGGCGGGCTGAGCGTATAAATATAAACAGTTTGAAAGCAAAGAGATGAGGATCGTGCGAGGGTTTTAAAGCAGGCTCTTAGTAAGAGTAGCGGGTCATTAGACCATCATAATCACGTAATCCGTAATCAGGGTTCATGATGTATTGCGTTTAAAAATAATAATAATAATAATAAAAAATATACAGGTTTTCATTGGTGCCGTCCTGAAATTTTTTTTCCAGTCTTGTATACCTGTCGAACAGGACATGCTACCTGAAGGACAAAGAAAACACTTTAAACAATACTATATAAAAACAATAAGATATTAGAATATATCTACTGATGGAATTCCTTTGGTAATGACGCCGTAAACGTGGTTGACATTTAAAACACTTGAACGGTGCAAACGTTTTCAACCTCTTAAAAGATCATCGACCCTCATATGGGCCTGGTTTCATCGTGTACGCGTTCAGGATGTACATACAGTATATACAGCGTACATGGTACCACAATACACGCAATTTGAAAGAGTAGAATCTCATGATTTGATCTGTGCAAATTCATTGTATGATGTGTTGTTCAAACCAGTTACATAAAGTTTGGGATCACTTTCTAACTCCATGGTCTTTCCAGATTTGTATTTCTTTCTACATTGCAAAACAATCCTGAAGGCGTTGGACAATAATCTCCTTTGAACAGTTGATATTGAGATGTTTACCTGCTACTTCGGCTCTGTAAAGCTTCATAACGTCTCTAATCTGAGGTGCTGCTTGAGGTGAATTGGTGATTTCTGAAGCTGGTGTATGAAAAGAAAAATCTTTATTCTGACGTTAAATCGGATTAATGTTCTGTCTGTTTGACAAAACGTCAACGTCTTAGATTTAACATGAGACAAGCCACATGCATGAGGACCGGAGTGTGTGGGGATAATGATCATTTAAAGGTTGTTGTGTTATTCCGGGAAAAAAATAGGGAAAATGAGGGTAACTCATAGAAGGAATGACGATTCCGCCTGATGTTGATGGAAGCAGTTGTTCTGGTAAACATTCAACAAGTGGATCCATGAAGGAGATAAATAATATAATTGACGGATAACGTCACATCACTTGTGGAAGAGACGTATCTGTCTGTGGGAACTGTACACAAATGGGATTTTTGCAAGTCAAGGCAAGATCAAATTGTACAGATGCCAAGACAATTAAGTAAAGCGTTTGTTAGAATGGTGTATTTATTCCTTCCTGTAAACAAAGTGGAGTAAAGGTCCAGAGATCGCATTTATTTATTTATTTTGATGTTCTGGGGGGATTTTTTCCCGATTTTCTCCCTAATTTATTCGTGTCCAATTCCTCCCAGTCACTAGGGGGCGCTCCCACATTAAAGCTACTACAACCACTCAGCCGGGATCGCCGAAGACTATCACGTGTTTCCTCCAAACTACGTGACACCAGCCGACCGCATCTTTTCGAACTGCTCGCTCACGCACTATTAGGGGCGGCGTAACACACTCGGAGGACAGCGCTATCCGCTCCCTCCACATGCGCAAGCTCACAGACGCCCCTGATTGGCTGTAGAGCCGTGATTAATGTGGGAGGCACTAAGTACCTCTCATCCCTCCCCCCTGAGAGAGCTCGGCCAATCAGCTCTCTCTATACCTCCAGCTGTGAGAGGAAAACAGCATCACCCGGGGTTCCAACCAGCGATCTCCGGATGATAGAGCGAGCACTTTACCACCAAGCCACTCGGAGGCGAGATCGCATTTATTAAATAGATTTTAATCGCAGCACACTCATAAGCGCGGATTTAAAAAATGTATCTGTTGACTTTTGAGATGAACTAATCATTTTATTTTAAAGGTCTTTTTTTTTTCATGATTTCTTATTCCGTATCAGTTATTAGCTTAGTTAGTTATTAGTTTAACAACACTTAGTTAGTTATTAGTTTATAACACGTCCAGCGCCATCTGTGGTAATGAAATTCCACTTTATGATAAAAGGCCTTTTTCCATTTAAATTTCTAATTAGCATATCTTCTCTTCCCGTGAGCCGACTGCGATGAAACAAAGCCTCTATGTTACACCTCAAACACAAATACATGAAAACCCCATTAAAATTCGTTCAGTAGTTTTTCCGTGACGCGTGCATAAACAGACAAAAATTCCAATCACCATCTTGATGTGTTCTATTACTCATCTTAAGTCCCCACAAATAATTTTTCCGCAAATATCTTCGATGTACAGACACGCCAACTTTACAGTTTTATTACTTGTCTAGATGTAAAGGGAGTTTTTATTTTTTCTCTCAGAACTGTACAATTAAAAGTCCTGGTTTGACTTGAACACTCTTTGTATAAAACCTTACCGCTGCTGTTTCCAGTAAATCTATAAAGTCCAATAGAACTGAATTCGTCTGCGCTCTCGTGTGTCAGTCGTTCCCAGTTCGACGACTCTGTGCTTTAAACTACGTGCCCTTTGACCCCCCCCCCCACAGCCCCCCCTTTCACCCCAACAGTCAGCTGGAGCCTCGTCTCTGTAATGAACTTCCTGGGTTTCGGGGGTCGAGCGAACGGTCTGGTCTCGAGCTAAAAAAGAAACGCCACGCTGTTCACAGGCGTGTCGGGTCACGACCCTTCGTACTGACCTCACTCCTCTGTTCCCTTGACTCGCCTTCTCTAACCGCTTCACCAAACGAGTCGTGTCGCGAGGAGACCTTTTTTTCCCCCTTTTCTTTTTTTTTTTTTCACACTCCTTCCTAAAAAGGAGAAGAGCGCGACTTGGCCGGCACGTTCGGGAGGCTTTTCATCATGCGCGTGTTGATACAACAGCGGCGGACTAATGACAGAGCTCTGGAGGACGAAGAGCAGAAGGAGAGACGCCGTATACGTGTGTGTGTGTGTGTGTGTGTGTGTGTGTGGGACTCCCCAAGCAGGCTTCCATTACTCATAACCTAACCACAGCCTTCGAGTCGAAAAAGCAAGTTTTACACAATTATAACCTCGCTCTCCTTTTTTCCAACAGACTCTTAGTTTGCTTTTTATTTAATTTAAAAAAATTTTTAAAGAAACACATCCAGGGTTCAGCGTGGTCAGTGCAGGAAAAAAGTTTTTTTTTTTTTATAATTTGTTTTTAAAAGTTTAATCTCAACTGGACGGGATCAGCCAGTGCGAGGTTTTAATCTCAGAAGAATTTTGGGCTGAAAAGAAAAATATATATATATAAATAAATTAAATAAAATAAACCTCTTACTGAGAACGTTTATCGTCGTCGAAACTGTAAATCTGGAGTCTGGAAAGCGAGAAGCCCTGAAGGCACACAACCCGGGTGTGAAAATCAAAGAGTCAGATTGGGTTTTTTTGTTTTTTTTCCTTTGTTTGTTTGTTTATTCCTCAAAAAGATATAAAAAAAAATAAAAGTCACCATCTCAACTCAACTCAAAAAGTATTAACACCCCATTTCTCTCTGGAGGATCGTTCAGGTTCGCCTTAAAACAAGGAAGCGTTGACTCTGATGACGAACGTCGCTTCAAATGGAGAACTACCAAGTGTTTGAGAATGCATTTCAGGCGAGAAGTGTGGAGTGTGTGTGTGGAGTGTGTGTGTACCTGCTGAGTTTCAGAATGAGGGAGTCGGTCGCTGCTCTGATCTGGTTCTGTGCCTCGACGTGTGTCATCTCCTCAGTGTTGCAGTCGCAGATGGACACCACGCTGTCTCCGACGCCGACTCCGGCCTGAGCTGCCTTCCCTCCGGGAGTCAGCTACACACACACACACACACACACACATATATAGACATGATATAGCACGAGTATAAACACTAACAGGACTATCAAGCACCTCGTTTTGCGTTAGCCATTACATAAAAACATTTATTTTTTAAGTTTACGGCACTCACAGAGCTGACTGAACGTCTGACGGGTTCGCTTTCGATCGCAAAACCTGTTCAACCAGGAAACCGGTTAAACACTTAAAAGAGCAAACCGGGTTGTTAACTTCGCAACAGCTCGCTGTCTATTTGTCTTTCCCTGGTGCGCATGACTGGACGCTAAAACGTGCAATTACATGGTTTAATCCATGATTTAAAACATAAACCGAGCCAATCTATGATCCGGGACGGCGGTCATTACGTAACAGTCGTAATCCTGTAATCTGATCACATGATTGTAGGAATCATGTCAGAGGACCAAAAAAACAAACAAACAAAAAAAAAAACCTCTTGACTTCCTGAAGAGAAAGATGCACCAGCACTTCAATCCTTCGGTCCCGTCCTGGTTTCTGATGTCCTCCTCATCCGCACCCTCGCGTCCCTACGGCATCGAGTTTATTCTCCATCTTCCGGATTCTGGAACATCCTATCCAACATCTGCACCGAACGTGGATTTCGTAATCCTGTAATCGATCCCGTAAAAAGGCTTTCTGAACGACCCTCCAGGGGCGCACAGCGCTCGCCAAGAGCGCTAAGTAAGTAAGCTTAACGCCGGTTCATAACCGCGCCCTCGGGACTGAGCTGATTTGGAGAGGCGTGAAGGACGAGGTGAGGAGTCGGGAGTCGGAGTTGGCGGACAGGCAGGAGACAGGCCTCGTGGGACAGTTTAGCGGCCGGTCACGTACACGTCTGGACGTATATGTGGACAGATGAGAAACGCTGACTCGCTTGTCTGAGGACGCTCTGGTGTATTGCGTCGCTCACAAGATGAAGTTGAAACGCCCTCAGGGGTCGAGCTGGGGTTAAGTGGAGATCACACTCCTGGGCCGTGGAGGAGTCCGTGTGATGCTTGACAAAAGCTTGATTCTTAACCATTAACGCGATGAGTGACAAAATCATTCCAACAGAAGAAGCCTTTATTATTCGAATACGAACCAGCAGCTGTTTCCATTCAGATATTTGATTTCTTGAACCAGACGTTTCCTGGCTATACAAAACTCATTCCACTCCGTCAGGAACGAAGATTAAGAGACATCATTTACAAATGGATTAAAACGAACATGACTTGACAAAGAGCCTGTGTTGTAACCGTAGTCCCCAGCAGTTATTCACTGTTTGCAAACTAATCCCTGCTTTAGCGCGTCTCCATTTTGTTTCAGGGAAAAAAAAATATCCTCGTGCCGTCAAGATTTTTCTCACCAATTTGTCACCTATACAGATTGTTAAATTTGTACAAAGTAATTTCAATAAACAGTACTGAGTAACATCGCAGGAGGTTATATTAACACTTCTGTTGGCCGCACGGTCTCATCATCGTTGCTTTCCGTTCGAGGCTACAATCGTGGTGTGAACGTGTTGGATCAGTTCATTTGTAACGGAGGTGCGAGTAAAAATGGATGCTCCGCTGTCTACGTGCTTTGCGTCAGACGGTTTGCTTGCGTCTATGTGCTTTACGTCTGACGCCGCGTGCGTCTATTTGTTTCACGTCTCGCATTCGCTTCGGTGTATGTTCTTCATGTCTGATGCCCTTTTGCTCCATGTGCTGCACGTCCGTTTGTAAGTTTGCTTTGTGTAAAAAACTTTCCAGAAAAACTCTTTCCTCGTTTTCTCCAGAACACTCAGTAAAACCTAACCGCTGTTTTACTTACAGCACTGCGCAAACATCTTTTGAACATACAAAAAATTTTATAAATACCACAATTTAGGGTGCTTTCGGGAAAACATTTCTACATAAAAGAAACTTCTATAAAAGATCACTAAAGAGTAACAAAAACACAGTGAATATTTTATATGGAATTGATTTGCTTGAACATAATCTTTAGTGTTGGTTTGCGATTTATGAGGTAAAACAGCTGTTAGGTTTTACTGAGCGCCAGAGTTTTCTGGGAACTTTGTCACACTTGTACATTCATGCAAAATCCAAGAGTCTACATCTTCAGTAGTAGGAGAGAATTGCTTTAATGTGAGTAGTACAAGTCTGACTCATAACTTATGGAAAAAAATGTCTGCCGTTCCTTTAAGAGCTCTGCTTAGTTCATAGTGTTTTATGACTTTACAAATTTGTGGATTCAATGTGAAAAATATGTAAGCTGGAGCTCATCCTTATCAAACATGCAACAGTCTTCAGAGTGTCTCACTGCGAGACAGTCGGTAGCATTTCGGCTTCCTCCGTTGTCGAAGGTGATCTGAATTCGTCAGTCATCGTTTTTCAGCAGCCAACACGTCGGCATCTGCGGCGCACATGGGTCATGAGGCTTCTCGTGGGGCATTCGGTCATTTCCCGCCCCGTATCCTTCCCTCGATACTCCACCCAGAGTTTTACAGCCTCGCGATCCTCTCGGCCCACGTCAAAATGTAGCACTTATATCACCGCGACTCGTCCAGTCTCATGCTCTTAGCGCAGTTAGGTCACGGATAAAGCTTAGAGGACTGTCCAGATGAGGGATTAAACCACTCAGGGGCTGAGTGACGTCATCGTATTTCTCTCATGACACATTTTTTTGCTAGAGATATAACATATTCTTCATTTCTGAATAATAAGCAAGGGCGTCATGAAGGTACTCAAGCACGAAACTAATGATATCACTCTAATTAAATAACATTAATATGTGGTTAAGAGCTCAGATCTGATCGGTCAGAAGATGTTCGAAGTCACGTTGTTCCGTATAACTGCCTGTAAAAAGAATTATATTTTTGTACTAAAGTAAATCGCTTGTTCCACATAATCAAGGATTTGTAATAACTAACAAGCAGATTATTTATAACGACGAGCGGCGTTCGAGTCAAACTGTGACTTGTGATGACATTTCCGTAGGAACTGTTTTCTGGAGGAATTGTTTTGCAGTCATACCGTGTGTTAGGCTTCCTGTACAAGTTCACGCTGGAAGTCTTTAAGTTAATATGGAGTCCAGTTTGTTATTGGAGGCTCAGGTAGAATGTAGGAAATTCCAGTCCTGACTATTGAGCGACTACAATGAAGGAGAGTAGAAGCGATTGACATTTACAAAATCACGGTCCAGTGACGAGACTCTTACCCGCAGCAAAACAATCGAAACGCTTTAAACTTTCTACCTTGATGGTGTCCAAGCACTAGTGAAACCCTGGGATCAGTGCATTAGTGATTATAGATTATATAAAGAAATAACGGGAAGTTTTATTGTCATAACGGTGTTCTCGTATTCTGCACACTCAAAAGTCCGGCTTTGACTTGAACGCCTCTTGAATGTATAATAGTGATTTTTTTCCCTCTCTCTCTCTCTCTTTTTTGCTGTTTATTTAACATTTATGAGAAGAGTCTCGTTTGAAAACCACAGACTCCAGGGTCAGGAGAGTCTTGAAGAGAAAGGAGGTCACGCTTTGTGGTTTCTTGATGAAATGTGAAATGACAGGCTGTAATTTTACAGAGCGAGAGAGACGATTATTGCAGCTGAGGAGCTAACTTGTGTCTTGGATGTTAAATCTAACTCTAAACCATTAAAACGTGTGATGTAATGTTTATTAATAAAGCGCTGTATAGCTTTAGATTGGTGATAATTGATGAATCGCTGTGGAATAATGCACTGTTATGAGAAAATAATGAACAGTTGCTTGTTGGGCTGCATCGCACAACCCCTGGAGTGCATTCATTATCTTCTAGGTCACACAGAGTATTCGGCAAAGTTTATCTAATCTAGGGAGGAAAAAAAAAAAATGTAAAAAGTGGGCAGTAAATACACTCGTTCTATCAGAGAACGAATCAGAATTAGAAAGAACAATCCCATAGATATGACAGAGTGGGAGTGCAGGATGTTAGCAAGTGAAGTAAATGAACCATATGAAGGGGGACACCAAGGAGAGTGATGAGGCTCTGAGGGCCGCGCTGACGGACAGAAGCACCTGCGTCCCGGGCTCAGGTTCAGAGCAGCTGCTCCTCCGCTTAAAGCAGGACAGCAGCGGAGTGCTGACATCAGGCCTTTCATCAGACACCATGGACTCCTCCGGTCCTGACAAAATAAAACGTGTCCTTTCACACGTCGAGATCAAAAAACGCTGGGCGCAGGTTCAACGGGACAAGCTGAAGGAGTATAAACCTGCAAGACAAAATACCAGACGCGCGGCTGTCAAGATACCGAAGTGAGACATCGAATTAAGTTAGACTGAAGTAGAGGCGAGGAATGTGTAGGCCACGGGTTCACCATTGAACCATTCTCGTCAACTTTCATTTTTATTTCTTCCACTGCCTATTTCAAGGAGGGGGCGGTGTTTGGGGTGGTGGGGGAGGGGGCTGGAAGACACCATTGCGTCAAGTCCATAAATACTAACCAGGGAAAAGTGAGGAGAGTTCTCAGATGAGAAACTAGACCCCCTCCGTGTACATGTCTGACGTAAAAAAAAAAAAATAATCCCTTTTGCGTCAGTTTTGACGCGGCTGGGAATCAGATTGGCGTGAAATCGCTTCGTGCTGAGCGCTTGTCAAGTTTACGTCTCCCGCGGATCGTTAAACGTCAGAAGTCTGTCTGTCTCTGAGGAGAACGTAATCATGAATAAAACCAGGAGAGATAGAGAGAGATGTGCAAAAAAAAAAAAAAAAAAAAAAAAGGTTATGTTGTGTAATTACAGCTCAGATCTTGTTTGTTAGGTCAAAAATACGATCATGAGAACCAGACGTCAACGGTAGAAAACTAACGTCGAACATCTGCCGGAAACGTGAAAGCCATAGAACACTTCTGAAGAATTTTCGCCTGGCTCTGTGAGGGAGGGAAAATACACAAGCACTAGCGAGACACAAGAACCCACTGTGTGTCGTCCAGGAGTGGACCAGCGGTGCAAGAAATGCCTGGAATGTTAGGAATTCGAGACGATCAGGGAGATCCTGCACCATATTTGCGTGGTTGGTTGGTTTTTATGGTCAAACATGGACACAAACGCGCAAAAAAAAGGGGGGATAAAAGGTGAAAGCTGAAACAATACACTGAGAGGAAACGTAGCTCAGTCGTTTTGCCCATTAAAGATGAAAAAGGCGACGGTGGCGAACGGTGTTGCTCTGACTCAGTGGATGAATCACACTCATCGCTCACGTCACGTCACGTCAGACTAACAGCAGCTCGGCCGCGAGTGACTCGCGTTGCTCCTGTGCTAATTAATTACCGTGTCACTCAGAAGGTGAAGTGACTGGTGATGGGGAAGTGACACATCGCAACACACACACACATACACGTCATGTCTGGGTATCGAAAGAACACCTGAACAATGAACACCTTATTAAACGTAGATTCCAATGTTCTGGGTTCAATCCCCAATACAGCAGGTGATCTTCGGAAAAAACACCGGCAGCGCAACGCCGCAACGCCGCAACGCCCGGCAGCAGCGTTGAACATGAGGTCATCAGAAAGCCGTTGCGTGTCGTCTACTTGGCATCCAGGTGATCGTCTCAGTCAGTCGCTGATCTCATCCTTAGCTTCTGACTCGTCGGGAGAAAACAGATGCCCGAGTTTCCATAAAGCTCATAAAAGGTGATGAATCCGATCAGAAAATGTGACGCGTGAGAAAAGAACGAAAGAAAACAAAAGTTCATGCACGTATGGACACAATTAAGGTCACGTTCTCATTTTGTATTAATTGAAGACGTGTCTGGAATGGCACTCTGGTACTCTCCTGGCACGCAGGACAACTTCCTAACGCTGGGGACGGAAAGTGTTCGGCGCCAAGCTTTTGAGGCGGCAATAAACTAAGATTTGTTGACCTTTAGCGAAGGACGCGGCATCAGAGAAACCAAACAAACCCTCGACATCTCCATGTGAGGCGCGAGAGTGAGCGAGATTGAGAGAGAGCGAGAGAGAGAGAGTTCCGCAGAGGCTTCATTTATGGGTTTGATATCAAGCAGTGACATGTTTGAGAAGGAATGCGAGTGTTGAAACGGCCCGCGCCCGGCTGGAAGCATACGGTTCTCGTTATTCTTCTAGTCGTGTTTCCTTTTCAGGATTTGTTTGATGCTTTTTGCGAGTTCTGTTCCGCAGGAACAAAGTGCCTCGGGAGTGCATTCAGTTCACTCGTTTCTGCTGCCATGGTGGGGGTGCGGGTCCTGACGAGTACAGCGTTTAAAGAATATGTCGAAGAAAAACAAGGACGCTGCGACATCAGGAAACATCTGTCCTTACCGAGCTTGTGTTCGATGTTCAATAACGAGTCATTCGCTAGAACTTAGCTTTTTTTTTATGCTCCAGATAGTCACTGGGAGTGGCCAAATAGAGAAACAGAAATATAAATAACATAATAGTCTGATTTTGTTTGGGTCTATGTGGTTGTGTTTCAGCACTGCTCCCCATTTATAAACTGGCGACGGGATCGTGGGCACCCAAGGGCCGTCTACTCCTGTGGGGACCAAATGCCACCCTGCCTAGTCCTACCACACAGGGAAGCCAATGCAGCACAAACTAAAAGGTATGACAGAAAGGTATCAGAACACCTATAGCATCATTGCCAGCTGCGCACAGGACTGAGAGCAGACCCAAAGTGCTCAAGGCTTCCAAGTTCCACAGGTAACAATCCGATCGAGCATCCATAGGATGCACCGGACAAACAAGCGCAGCCCACAGAGGACCCACAGCATCCAAAGTGCTAACGTCCCGGTGCAGCACACCAGAGCACTCAGGTCCAGTGGATCCACGATATGAGGGGTGAGTGTCACTCCAGCACCACAGGCAGCCTAAACCCTTGGTGACTTTAATGTTAATGGTTTAATAGTTATGGCTGATCAGTCAAAGTGCTTCATGTCTGACGTTCACGCGTGTCGATGTCCCCTGTGCTTGTTTGTATCCAAGTGCTTTATGTCTGTTGCATGTATCTCTGTGGTACTTGAGCAATGTGGGACTCAAAGTATGTGGTAGTTAACCCTGTGGTACTTAAAACCTGTAGTACTCAAACCCTGTGGTACACAAACCCCTTGGTAGTTAACCTTGTGGTACTCAAACCTTGTGGTACTCAACCCTGTGGTACTCAAACCATGTGGTACTCAACCCTGTGGTACTCAAACCATGTGGTACTCAAAACCCTGTGGTACACAAACCCCTTGGTAGTTAACCTTGTGGTACTCAAACCCTGTGGTACACAAACCCCTTGGTAGTTAACCTTGTGGTACTCAAACCCTGTGGTACTCAAACCCCGTGGTAGTTAACCCTGTGGTAGTTAACCATGTGGTACTCAAACCCTCTGGTAGTTAACCCTGTGGTACTCAAACCCTCTGGTAGTTAACCCTGTGGTACTCAAACCATGTGGTACTCAAACCATGTGGTAGTTAACCCTGTGGTACTCAAACCCCGTGGTAGTTAACCCTGTGGTACTCAAACCATGTGGTACTCAAACCCTCTGGTAGTTAACCCTGTGGTACTCAAACCATGTGGTAGTTAACCCTGTGGTACTCAAACCATGTGGTACTCAAACCCTCTGGTAGTTAACCATGTGGTACTCAAACCATGTGGTACTCAAACCCCGTGGTAATCAAACAATTCTAACCCAAAACCGTGTGGTACTCAAACCATGTGGTACTCAAACAATTCTAACCCAAAACCCTGTGGTAGTTATCCCAGTGGTACCCAAACCCTGTGGTACTCAAACCTTGTTGTACTCAAAAAAACGGTCAAAAACACCATGTTGTTTTATTTAAAGTTGAATAATCGCATAATGTTTCCAAAGTCAGTGAGTTTCAATCGTTTTAAATAATCATGATCTCAGTAACAACTAAAACAATCGAGCAATCAAGCTTCATGTCACAAAGTTCACTTGTGTCCTTTCGGGTTGTGCTTTATGCACAGAGCTCACATGCGTCCGTGATTTCATAGATCAACTAAATCTTTATGTTTCATACCTAGTTTAATACCGATTTAAACTGTCACCACTCATGAGCTTCTCATTTGTGAGGAGACGTCCTAAGGTTGTCGGAGCTTCGCAGCCGTGCAGAGACACAGACCGTCACGATGAAGTCAAAAACGCGAAATATACTGAAGCTGAATACGAACACGTTGCTACTCTGGTCACGTCCGAAGAGCATTTATTCACTGAGTGATAAAAAGACGACATAACAGAAATGTTTTTGTTTTGGGGGGAAAATGTGTGTGTGCGAGACTGTGTATGTGTGTTCCAGCCTCCTCTCCCGGCTGGCGGTTTCTTTGGTGACGTCTCCGCAAAACATTCCACAGATTAGTAGTAGGGAGTAAAGTCGGACGTTTTTTTTTTTTTTTTGGTAGGTAAGATGGACGAAACTCACCCTGGACACGGTGAGAGGCATGCTGAAATCCTTTCCTCCTTGGAGTCGGAAACCCCACGGCGCCGGGCCGCTCAGCGTCACGCTGTACACGCTCATGGCCTGTGTGTGAGACAGAGAGAAAAAGGGAGGACAGATGAGTGGAGGGAGATGGAATACAGTCTTCTTTCATTACGTCGCAATAATCGCCAAAGTGGGGGTGAAAGCAAAACACAGACGAACCGACACCTCCATCGAATATTCTGATGGGGAAAGTTTTTTTTACTGGACTTTTACTGGACTCGGCAGCGTTTCTCGTCTCGCGATCAGAGATTTCCCTGACGCAGCATCCTCACCGGCGTGATTTTAAAGCTAAATTAAACCGTAATTAAGATTTTACAACTAATTTCACACACTGAAGAATACATCTGTCTATAAATCCGATGCTCATCATGACGCTTATTCCGATACAGGAATCGATTACGGCCTGAAAAGGAAGACGGCCGATCGGCGCCAGCGATCGTTTCTCTTTTTAAACGATACGCTGCTTTATTGGATATTCAGACAGACAGTTTATCGATCCTGAAGGAAACTTTTCTCCGTTCCACTGCATCAGCGTGAAACACTTCACATGTCATATCACCGGTAGCGCGTTAGAACTTGCGAGCGCAGAGCCGCGTTCTAACGTGCTCGGAGGTCTTTCTCTGTTATTTAAAGCTGCGACGCGCTCGCTTCGGGAAGCCGGCCAGCTTATTTTGAGCGTGTCATAAAAGCTACAGTTGTCGTTATGCTCTGTAAGTTTTTGCACGCGGACAGAGACGATCAGAAGAACAAACTCATGATGTTGCGATGGCACTTTATCTTTAACATATATTAAAACCTCACACGTGAATGCTTTTAAAGAAGACGCTCATATCGGTGCCTTCTCTCGGCTACAATTTCCCGAGTGTGTTTGCATACACTTGCTGTTTTAGTTACTTTGGAGTTTGGAGGTCTGAGAACAAACAGCCTGAAGGATGAGAAACCTGAGATAACTATGAGGCAGAGAAACGTGCAAATGAAAGCATTCGAGACACACTGCTGATAAAAATAAAATAAAAAAAAACTATTAATAATAACACGAGACACAACAACCAGCTGGTTAAAGCAAAAAAATAAAAGTAAAATAAATTTTTTTTTAAGAAAAGAGACCTCCGCGTCCAATCCGTGCCGCCGACCTACCTCGCAGAAAGGGCCGAATGAAGGCACTGGAAAAACCCGGAAAGGTGCAAGGTTCAGTGCTGGTTCTGGAAACGAGTGCGACCCTCCGACTCTCCGGCCTTTGCGTCGGGGGTGAGGCTTTACGTCTCGTCCCCTCTCCAAGGGCTATATAAGGAATGTAAAACTACACCAAACTATTTCAGCCCAACACCCACATGAGTCACGCAGAGAGACGGATAGAGAGAGAGAGAGAGAGAGAGAGAGAGAGAGAGAGAGAGGGGGAGAGAGGGGGGGAGAGGGGGGGAGAGTGAGAGAGAGAGACAGAAAACCAACTCGTACACATTTTCTGGCTCCGGTGAGACCGATGAATAAGCGCAGGGAGGCGTCCAAAAAGACAAGAAGGACGAGGAGAAGAAGGAGAAGGAGGAGGAGGAGGAGGAGGAGAGGAGCGAGGGAACATTCCACTCAAGCAAGAGTTACCAGGCATTTTACATCACCGCATACGAAGTTGAAAAGAGACGTGCTGAGCGCAGGGCCGGTGATGAAACGGATAAACGGTTATAATAAACAACGTCCCGTTTGATTGCACCGGGTTTCCTGCTGTGGGAAAACACTGGCGTTATTCTGGCGCGCGGCTTATTCTTCAAGGTGTAGCTTTCACATTTGACCTTTGATCCAAGTCGAGGTCTAATAAAAAAGTCAAACCTCGCGGGTCGTGAAACAAACAAATTTTAAACTCTATTATTTTGTTCCTTTCTTTCGTTTCAAACCGCAGCATTTTTTTTTTAACAGAGTATAACACCTTTCCAAAACCAAAAAAAACCCTCTCTGGACATTGTGTACTTGGCAAACAGAAGGTGTTGATGTAGGTACATGTTGCACGCTGGTGATAGAGCTGTGGCTCATCTGGGCAGCTCACGGTCACGAAACCCGTACGTTACACACAATTGTTTTAGTAAAGATTGCTAGCTTGGATAATTTTTTTAAAACCCTCTGATGTCCCAGGTTTAGGGTTTGTTTGACAGCTTGCAAATGTTCTGAAAACAACATTGAAGTAACGTTATTGCATGGCTGCTTAAAAGGAAAAAAAAAGGAATTTAAAAAAAGCCTCAAAGCATTCCTTCTCTCACTGGTAATACCCTCACTCCTGAGTCGTCATTGTACTTCACAAAAATGGCAAAGTGTCAACAGGAAGTCGTTAACCTAAAAAAAAAAAAAAAAAAAAGCACATCCGAGCTAACCTCAAAAGAAATCCCTTCCCAATCTCGTTATAAATAAGACCCGGGACGGTCGTTAACCGTCCTCACCTGGATCTGGACCAATAAATCTACAGTTCCTGATGCAACAGACATGATGTATCTGCGTTTTCAATTCTGAAACTCAAAACCTTCCTCGCGCAGGAAACTCGTCTAGTGACGAGCGGCAGGGAAGAGAGCTTTTAAAGGCGAAGCGTCCGTGATCATCTTCTGTCAGACCACAGAAACGTTCTCCGTCCTGCCCGCATTTTCCGTTTGTCCTCACCGTCTGCCGTTTCAGTTTAGGACCTGCCGTCATTTTCACTCATCTCCTTGCGGCATTCTTTTAAGACACGTGTTTTAAAAAGTTCTCTCATTAAAAAGTTCAGATGAGTATCGGAGATCTTTATCTGCTCACTTTTGGGACAAAAGGAATAAATTAACCAAAGAATCATTAAAATAATAATTAGAAGGAGAAACTGCGTACTGGGAATGTCAGCCAGATAAAGCTCACAACTTTTAAGTTACACAAATAAAATAAGCAAAGACCCTAAAAACAGGTTTAAGTTTAGGGTTTCGTTCACAGGAAAGTAGTATCTGTACTGCTCAGCATTTTCTATACCAGGTTTAGAGACGTATTTCCTCATGACGCGGAACATGTCTCAAACACGTGTGTGAATGCTGGATAAAACTTTTTTTTAATCTAATTAAACCTCACAATCAGTGTAGAACCGGCCTTGATCTAGATTACCAATGACTAAACTCCAATGTATTTAGAGACAGGTCACTAGTCACCATTATTCCCAACAACCAACCAATCACTGAATACCTTTGTTTCAATAACTGATCATTACTCTACTCGATAAACAATCCCTGACCATTGTTAAAATAGGGCTATACATAAAATTTTATTAAATTGGCCATGACTCTACCCAACAACCATCCTCAAAACCATCACTCTACCTGACAACCAATCACCGACAACTAAGTTAACAATTACAACAACCAATCGGCCATTACTCTGCGTGACAACCAACCAACCAAATCAAACTGACCATTACTCTAACAACCAATCACTGACCGTTACTCACCCCGACAGCCAATCACTGACCGTTACTCACCCCGACAGCCAATCACTGACCGTTACTCTACCCGACAGCCAATCACTGACCGTTACTCACCCCGACAGCCAATCACTGACCGTTACTCTACCCGACAGCCAATCACTGACCGTTACTCACCCCGACAGCCAATCACTGACCGTTACTCACCCCGACAGCCAATCACTGACCGTTACTCACCCCGACAGCCAATCACTGACCGTTACTCACCCCGACAGCCAATCACTGACCGTTACTCTACCCGACAGCCAATCACTGACCGTTACTCTACCCGACAGCCAATTATGAGGGATGTAACGGTATCAAAATTTCACGGTACGGTAATACCTCGGTATGAATGGCACGATACGGTATTTATTGAATCATTTACAGGAAAATCTAAACTAAAGAAGAGACTCGAAAAAAGTGCCAGAAGTGTTTATTAAACAGTATACAAACACTGAACACATCAATGGCATACAAATTAGCCATCTATCTGTAAACCTTGAAACAGAAACTTACATTTTTCAATTTTAATAACAAAAAATTATTAAGTATGTAAAAAGAAAAAAGTTTCAATTTAGTATTCTTGAAAACTCGTAAAAATAAAAATAGCAGCCTACTTTTTGCAGCTGTCCCATGTGCTGAATGAGTATTTGAGACACTCACCTCATTCACTCACTTATTCAGACAGAGACAGAATTTTTTTCCCTTTCTCATTTCTTTTCAGAGAGAAACCAAAATGACTCGATAAAACTATACTGTAGGTCTTCTGAGAAACGTTTGCTCAGGCGAACGGGACGTAGCGGGAACTACAATTCCCATCAGCCCAGGCGTGACCATCGTCCTTTTCGGTCTTATGTCGCTACAGATCCAGTAATGCGGAAATGGCGGGTTGTGCGGGAGTAATTAATCGTTACGGAGTAAGCGGGTTTTAAATCGGATGTGCGCATTACTGGATCTGTAGCGACAACAGACCGCAAAGGATGATGGTCACGCCGGGGCTGATGGGAATTGTAGTTCCCGCTACGTCCCGTTCGCCTGAGCAAACTTTTCTCAGAAGACCTGTAGTTTTACCGTCATGTGACCACGATATTATCGAAATAAAGTGTTATTGCGGTACGACGGTATTTACAATACCGTTACATCCCTACCAATTACTGACCATTACGTCACTCTACCTGACAGCCAATCAATACCTGACAAACACTGTTGGTTACTCCACCCAATAACTGCTCATTAAATCTTCCCAATAACCAACCACTGATCATTTATATCCCACTTGTGCGAGTCAAAGTTCATTTTAATCTCAACTTGGCAGTTAAAACCAGTTAAAACCAGTTAAAACCATCTCTCTCTACCCGACAACCTTAAAGTTCTAAAGCTTCTGTTTCCTTAAAAAAACAGAATGAATGAAAGCAGCAGCTCTGATTAGAAGAAAGAAAAAACAGTAAGTTTTGAGAAACTTCTAGAAAGTTCTAGCTGCCTTCAGCGACTCAAAACATGAGATTTATTGTGGAAAAAAACTTAAAGGTTAAAGTTTTGGCATCCTTGAGACAAAACCTTGAGACTTTTCGCTTTTTGGAGAGAAAAATAACGACACATCAGGTTATAACTCTGTCACCTGATAATAAGATTAAAACGCTGCTCAGTTACCTTCTGTGTTCCTCTGGAGTCTGCAGTCCTGATTACAGATTAGCTGAAGACTGAAGACAAAGTAACGAGGAATTATTTACGTTCTTTATATTACTAAACTCTCTGGAACGTGAGCTCGCGCAGATGAAGCGGCTGCTCGCGCGCTCCCTCCTGGAATTCTCTAGCAGGACTCCAGCAGGCCAGACACGTCACAGGTCACGTGACCGCACCTTAGCGTGTTGGGGGGGGGGCGCGTCTCATTACCTCTGTGTTCTAGTACAAGTAGCGAGTGCACTTACTGTCGAGCAAAGACTTGGCAGAGCAGATCGGATTGCTGTGACGTGTCACAAGGGGCGTGGCTAGCGGGGTGCCCTGCCCATTGCCATGTTACACACAGTGGCGTCTCTGTTCGAGCGACAGACAGTTCAGGGTGTAGAAAAATGATAGCAATAATAATGACTTTAGCTGTCTGTGGGATCTTCATCTAAATCAATAAAAGAAAGTTTTTTGGTCATTGGTCAGAACTCTTTCAATGATAAAGTGTAGACAATGTAGGACCAGAAACCTGTCTGTCTGTCTGTATGTCTGTCTGTATGTATTGTATGTCTGCATGCCTGTCTGTCTATATGCATAACGTGTCTGTCTATCTTTCCGTCTGTCTGTATGTATGTCTTTCTGTCTGCGTGTCTGTCTATATTTCTGTCTGTCTGTATGTCTTCTACTAAACATTTAGATTTATGGCGCAGGTTTAACTTCAGGCAAATACCAAAGTACTTTTATTTAATTCTGTACTGTATGTATTTATGTCCCTCTGTATGCGTGACTGTCTGTCTGTAGATTGTTCTGTATGTATGTATGTATGTATGTATGTCTTTAAGTCTGTCCAGCCAGAATTTGTCACAGCATTACACAAAATTAAATGAAAGACAGAATTAAATGAAAGTACTTCAGTATTTGCCTGAAGTTAAACCTGCGCCATAAATGAAATCTAAATGTTTAGTAGACGTGAAGTTATGAGCAGTTTTGACAGACTACTGCGCATACGTCAAACTGTGGCACATTTGCAGTACTTATCTGCCTGCACCATGTTCCAAATTATTACACAAATTATTTATATACTTATTTATATGTACTACATATTTATATATCTGGACCATTGCACAAGACGCTTTAATAAGTCACTTTTTATGCATATTTGCACAACCACTGCCACTTTCAAATTTTATATATATCCAAATTGTATTATTTTATTTTTATATATATATATATATATATATATATATATATATATATATTTTTTTTTTTTCTATATTTTGTAATATTTTTATCATGCCCTTACTTGTACAGTTTATCTTACTAGTTAAGTTTATTTTCTTTAGTATCTCTTTTTATTCATATTAATTTTTTTTTAATACATACATTATTATTTATTTTTAAGGTCACTGGCGGTCGTATAAGCATTTCACTGCATTTCGTACTGTGTATGACTGTGTATGTGACAAATAAAATTTGAATTTGAATCATATTTTCTCTGATTTTCATAATTAGTCAATGCAAACGACAGTCAGTATAATTTTCTAGTCATCAATTCGAATTTTATTGAACCGACCTCCTAATGATAACAATATTTATTTCAAAAATAAAAAAACTGAAAATGCACTGCTCCAAATTATTATGCACAACAGAGTTAAAACATTTTATAGGTTGTAAAGAACTGAAAATGGGCTTTTGTTGAATTTGCAGCATTAGGAGGTCATATTTAAAGAAATCAAAAGCTATTTCAATTTAAAAAAATTCTAACAGGTCATGTTACATCTTACCATAGGACCCCTTCTTTGATATCACCTTCACAATTCTTGCATCCATTGAACTTGTGAGTTTTTGGACAGTTTCTGCTTGAATTTCTCTGCAGGATGTCACAATAGCCTCCCAGAGCTGCAGTTTTGAATCAAACCACCTCCCACCCTCATAGGTTCTCAATGGGGTTGAGGTCAGGGGAGGATGGTGGCCACACCATGAGTTTCTCATCTTTTATTCCCATCGCAGCCAATGACACAGAGGTATTCTTTGCAGTATGAGATGGTGCATTGTCATGCATGAAGATGATTTTGCTACGGAAGCCACAGTTCTTCTTTTTGTACCATTGAAGAAAGTGGTCAGTCAATATACTTTGCAGAGGTCGTTTTCACACCTTCAGGGACCCTACAGGGGCCTACCAGCTCTCTCCCCATGATTCTGGCCCAAAACATGACTCCGGCACCTCCTTGTTGACGTCGCAGCTTTGTTGGGACATGGTGGCCACCCACCAACCATCCACTACTCCATCCATCTGGACCATCCAGGGTTGCACGACACTCATCAGTAAACAAATTTTGTTTGAAAATTAGTCTTCATGTATGCCTGGGCCCACTGCAACCGTTTCTGCTTGTGAGCATTGATTAGGGGCTGAATAGTAGGTTTATGCACAACTGCAAGCCTCTAAAGGATCCTACACCATGAGGTTTGCGGGACTCCAGAGGCACCAGCAGCTTCAAATACCTGTTTGCTGCTTTGTAATGGCATTTCAGCAGCTGCTCTCTTAATCGATGAATTTGTCTTGCAGAAACCTTCCTCATTCTGCCTTCATCTGCACGAACCTGTCTGTGCGCTGAATCAGCCACGAATGTCTTCACAGTACGATGATCACGCTTAAGTTTTCATGTAATATCTAATGTTTTTATACCTTGTCCAAGGCATTGCAATATTGGACGCTTTTCGGCAGCAGAGATCCTTTTTCTTTCCCATATTGCTTGAAACCTGTGGCCTGCTTAATAATGTGGAACAACCTTCTTCAGTACTTTTCCTTTAATTGGGCTCATCTGGCAAACTAATTATCACACGTGTCTGAGATTCATTTCAGTGATCCAAAGAGCCCTGAGACACGACACCATCCATGAGTTTAATTTAAAAACTAAACATTTAATGTTTATGACACTTACATCCAATTTGCATAATAATTTGGAACGCGGTGTAGAGCTCAGCCTAAAGTTTAACCTGCTCCATAAGTGAAATTAAATGTTGAGTAAAAGTGATTTTAAGAATCTGCTTTAAAATAAGTTACTAATAAGTTACTTG
The DNA here is from genome assembly GCA_030522415.1 of Channallabes apus. Taxonomy (NCBI): domain Eukaryota; kingdom Metazoa; phylum Chordata; class Actinopteri; order Siluriformes; family Clariidae; genus Channallabes; species Channallabes apus. Next base: position 4,302,235 of record CM060121.1, read on the forward strand.
CTCAATGTAAACAAACACCTGCGAAACTAAATATTCATTAGAAAATCTAAACTTTTTGGGGCCAGGTGTAGCTCAGTGGTTAAGGCATTGTACTACAGTTTGGAAGATCCCAGGTTCAAACCCCACAACCACCAAGTTGCCACTGTTGGGCCCTTGAGCAAGGCCCTTAACCCTCAACTGCTCAGATGTATAATGAGATAAAAATGTAAGTCGCTCTGGATAAGAGCGTCTGCCAAATGCCTAAATGTAAACTGAATATTTTTACTGCAGAAATAACAGCACTGAAGTGGTATAAGTGAATTTTCAAAGTTGTTTTAAGACAAAACTTAATCTTTATTTGATCTACTTTTTTGATTTCTTATCTGTGATTCACGCTTAAATTACCAAACGGTGTGTATTTGGCTGATGATGAAAGAAGTACAAGTTAGTGTATACAAAGCATAAACATAATCTTTTCTTTATCCTCTCTTTCCCATTGATTGTAATAAGATGAAATGACAGGAGATTCAAAATCTGGCTGTTATTTTTAGCTTTAATCTTTTGAATGAATGAATGAATGAATGAATGAATGCCTTTATTGTCACTATACACGCATGTACAATGAGATTAAAACTACTCCTTCAGTGCAAACATATATATTATATAAGGGGGGGGGGGAACAAGAATCAGTGCAAATGTAATTTTAATGTGATTACTGCTTTTGGAAAAAAACTGTTCTTGAATCTATTTGTCCTTGCTGTGATGCACCTGTAGCGCCTCCCTGAGGGCATCAGGTCAAACAGATCGAAACCCGGGTGTGAATTGGCTTTAATTATATTTTTTGCTTTGATGAGGCAGCGGGAGGTGTAGATATCCGTCAGGGAGGGGAGAGGGCAGCCGATGATCTTCTGTGCTGTCTTTACTATTTTATGGAGCCTCGCCCTGTCCGTCATAGTGCTATTGCCATACCATACTGTGATGCAGTATGTCAGCAAGCTCTCAATAATCGAGCGGTAGATGGTCAGTAGCAGCTTGGAGTCCAGATTGTACTTCTTGAGCACCCTCAGGTAGTGTAACCGCTGCTGAGCCTTCTTGATAACTGTTGTGATATTGTCTGTCCAAGAAAGGTCAGCAGAAATAAGGATACCAAGAAACCGAAAATTATGGACCATTTCCACACACTCGCCGTTTATGAACAGGGGGGCTAAATTGGTGCTGTGCCTCCTGAAATCGACTATGATCTCCTTAGTTTTCTTGGTGTTCAGAGCCAGATTGTTCTTTGAACACCAGGCTGTTAATCTCAGGACCTCCTCTCTGTACGCTGTCTCATCTCCTTTTGAGATGAGTCCAATCAATGTGGTGTCATCAGCAAACTTAACTATGATATTATTATTATGGATGGAATTACAGTCGTGGGTGTACAAACAGTACAGGAGGGGGCTCAACACACAGCCTTGTGGGGATCCGATGTTCAGTGTGCAAATGGAGGAGAGATAGGGACCAAGTCTCACAATCTGGTGCCGGTTGGTGAGAAAATCCTTTATCCAGATACATATAAAAGGGGGGAAGCCAAGAGTGACTTTTAACTATTTCTACCAACGTTTTTCCCATCAACGATGAGTACTAGTGCTAGTCAGACGTAAAACTAGCGAGGTTACGAGGTCATTCTTTGGTTAATTGATCTTGCTATCTTTATCTTGTCTAGCTAGTTATCTAATTGGGTTTCTAACCCGTCCCCTGGAGGTGTGAGACGACAGTGATAACCATTACGCCACCGAGCCACCTGGACTGTATTATTTTTATTATTTGTGCAATAACTCTGACAATTTCTGACAGTTCCTGTTCGCACGGTTTGCACTGCAATTATCGTCTGTCTATTCTTTTGTTTATTCTTACATTTTCATTACTGCTGTTCTCTGAGAGCTACCAAACTAAAAATGTTGTTATCACTATAAAGTTTTTAAGTTTCACAGTTGAATGAACTCAGTCTGTTCGCTATGCTTTGATAAGCTTACTGACGCCAGGAGAAGTCAAACTCAAACACATTTTCAGGTCTCTAAAAACTGAGTATTTATATGCTTAGCCAAATGCCTGGTGTCATCTACATCTGTTAGTACAAAGGACATGAACCATTTTAAGAAATCCTGAAGAACAAAAAGTGGAAGTAGAACAGATGTTCATCCAGAGACGAACCAGGAGGCTTTCGCTCTAGAGAGGGGGAGAGGGAGAAAGAAAGAGAGAGAGACAGACATAGAGAGAATGAGAACGTGATTGTGGGAGAGCTAGAACTGTAAGAACAGATGCAAGAGGAGACAGGAAGATAGTAGCAAAGAAGATTTCCCATGTTAATATCAGATCCGCGAGGAAGAAAGGAAGAGCAATGGGGAGTGTGGTAAAGGAGTAAAGAAGAGAGTGCAGGCAGTGTGTAATGGATGGAGAATAGTAGCAGGAGTGATCTGTGACTGAAAGGGAAAGTTTACAGGATGGTAGTGAGACCAGCAGTGTTGTACAGCTTGGAGATGTTGTCACTGACAAAAAGACAGGAATCCGCTGGAGGTGACAGATCTGAAGTTTTCTTCAGGGGCGACTAGAATGGACAGGATTAGGAATGAATATATGAGAAACATGTGCAGAAAAGGGATGAGGGGTTCATCAGAAGTAAAATGTTAGAGATAGAGATGCCAGGCAGGAGGAGAAGAGGAAGGCCTGAGTGGTGCTTGGATGTGGTGAGTGACGAGGACATGAATGAGGTTATAGTGACAATGATGTGGTAGACAGAGATAGATAGAGACAAACGGTCCACTGTGGCGACCCCTAACAGGATCGGCTAAAAGTAGAACAGGAAGAAATAGAATTAACTTCTTTTAGAAAAACTAAAATCCCTTAAAATCACTACAATGACAATGAAGTCTCTGTGTTCTGTTGACGAAATGCAGTTCAGTTCCACAAATGGCCAGTAGATGGAGACAAACTGCAACAAAAGAGGTCTACATCTGTACAGGATGTGAAAGCAGGAATTCTGATCTACAGTGGTGCACTTGGGTGCGTGATTTGGGATGTGACCTGTGAATGTTCCCTATTATCATATCCCCCCTGAAATTCAACATATTTCCCCCTTAAAGTCTGTGTGGTGCTCTTATTTAGTACTGGGTTGATATCGACAGCTGGCTAGTTTTCATCTCTCTCTCTCTCACACACACACACACACACAGCTGGAGTGAGAACGAGCGAGCAGGAGGCGTGTGTGTCAGACAGTGACTCAGTCCCTGTGTGTGTGTGTGTGTGTTAGAGGAAAATGGCCGACGCGTTCGGACTGCACACGGAAGAGGACCCCGCGGCCGCGTTCCTCGCGCAGCAGCAGCACGAGATCGCCGGCATCGAGAACGACGAGGATGGCTTCGGGGTCGAGCTCGGATCGCGCGATGCGCACGAGCCGGCAGAATCCCAACCGTCACATTTGAATTCAAACTCGTTCCAAGGTAACGGCTGAGCTAGTTAGCCGGCTAGCTTACCATAGCTAAATAAACAACCTGTCATTAGATTTTTCTTTTATTTAGCTTTCTATCTTTTTTCCTACAAATATCACCACTTCCTTTTAATTCTCATTAAGTGTCCTATTCTTTATTTATCTACACTACATAGCTAGCCAAATAGCAAACCTTAATTATCCTGACGTTAGCATCCTGTCACTTACCAAGCTAGCTAGCTAGCTAGCTACCAAACCTCCTTTTGTTTTATGCAGCTAATTATATCAGTCACCTCATTAACCGTCACAGCTGAGGGTTAATCCCATATTGAAATTAGCTAGCGCTCATGTTGAGCTAATTAGCTCTAGTTCATTAAAATGTTTACAGCATACTGTGAATCCATGAATCCTAGATAATGTATTCGTATTGCAAAAGATAAATCCTGTGTGTGTGTGTTGAAACTGAACGCCATTATAAAATGCTTAGCTCTGACCAAATAATCTGATTGGACGAGTTCAGAGAGCGCTGATAATGGACAGTAACAGCACTGGGACGTTTTACTACACGTATCACACTCTTATGTTCCTGGTGTTCTAATTAAGCATCGAAGGTCGTATTGAATATTAGCACGGGTGTGCTGCGATCGTAGGTACGTCCTTCTGATATTCAGCACAACAGCACGACCTCGTGTGTGTTATTTCTTTTATACACAGTTCCACAAACGCCATTTATCAACAGATTATGGTTTGCTTGATTACAGTTATTTTGCTCTGCCAACACGTATCCTTTCGCTGCTAGCAAAACTAACTAACCACGACTGGAGGAGCTGGCGACGGACAGTTACTGTAATTAAAAGGGTTGAAAGCAGTTTTAAATTCTTACCAGTACTGTGTTGCCAAAAGTTGAATAGAATAAACTATGGAAGTGGTGGACAGTCCTGAGAAACTTATAAGATTTACTTGATATTTCCACTTATTCTAAGAATATCAGCTTTGTGAGCTTCTTGTTTCTGGGGTTAAATCTCAAATAGCGTTAAAATTAAAGCTACTACGCTATGTAAGGTGTACGGTTCCTTGTTCACACACCAAGTAGTGCCATTGATCAGGGGTTATAGAGGGATTTAGGATTCAGCCTTGTGTTAGAAGCTTGTCACCTTGTAGGTCTGTACGGTCCTCAGTACTGAGGAGAGAGCAGCCGCCTGCCAAAAGCCACCTCTAATAACAATGTCATATTAAACCACATCCTCTCCTTAATAATTGCTTCTAAGTTTTTTTTTTTTTTTTATTACCTCCACGTTGTTTTATTTATGTTTAAGCCGAGCTACAAAGCTAACTAGCTTCTGACATAAGGCTGAATTCCAAATTGTTCCCCCTCCTCTAAACAAGGGTGTAACTTGTGTGTGGAACAAGGGATCATACACGCTACATAGTGCACTAGCTTTCCATTTAGCTCTATTTGAGAGTTAATCCTGGAACCCGTAAGTTAACGGAGATGATATTCTAAAGCCAAATAAGTGGAGATGTAAATAGAAACTTATTCTCCTCACCTTTTGGCTACGTAGTCATGGTAAGAATTAAAAATAAATAAATAAATTTCCGCGCCTGTTAATTACACTAACTGTTGGTCACCAGCTCTGCCTGTCGCGGAAGGATATGTGTAGGTGGAGCAAAATAACTAGTTAAATGAACAGATAATAATCTTTTGATAAATGACGTTTGTGGAACTGTTGTATAAAAGCAATATCACACTTGATATTATTCACAACAGAATGAACTCAGCAATACAGCCCTTCTTCTCATGTGATCCTGTGTAAGTATAACTTCACAGTTATTAAATGAGCAGCAGTTCTGAAACAATAAGCCCTATTCGGATTGGATTAGTTTATCAGCTGGATGTCTGTAATAAGCCTTATCTGGATGGGATTTAATTTACATGAGCCTTGAGGTAATGTCCTATTTTACAAGCGCTCCTCTGTGACTGTATTGATGAAATTCTCGCTTCCGGACAGCAATAAAATTACCACAAGAGGAGCGGGTTTCTACTGCAGTATATTTTCCTTGTCTTGAACGTTTGTGCCGCATGTCGTATACGATATATCATGAAATATTTATGGAACTGGCAAAGCTTTAACTCCAGGATCTTGCTGATAGCAGCTAACTAAATCTATTAGACGACAATTATCCAGACTATAAATATTAGATGAGTGAAAAACGGGAGGTAATTCAGTCTGTAAATTTCCCCAGAGGAGAATGGGGAAAATAAAACACCGACACGGAGAACAACTTAAATCAGACATGAACCTCAGAACCCTGTGTAAAGTTAACTGCGTCCAAAAGGGGCTTTTTTTTATTGCAAAAGGCTGAAATCTCTTAAAGATAATATGTGCATGGTCAGGAATTCATGTAGTTTGTCATTGTTTGTTGAAGATCAGACATTCTCGTAATAAGATCATAGGTGCTGTTGTCCCAGATAAACAAGTTTAAATACAATATGGTACATGTAATAGTCAAATATCGCAAGATGTTTTTTATTGTTATATTTTATTTATTTAATCAAGTCATGCAGCTCTATGTAAAACAATCTACAGTAAAGTGTTTATTTTACGTGCTATAAATTCCCAGAGACTTGTGCTATTATGTTCAGACCCAACAAAAAATATCAACCCTCCACAAAACCGAATAAGTTCAACAATATCTAGCGAGACACAAAGTCACGAGCAGACACTTTCGCTGAAAGTCAAAATCCACGTTTGTCACGGAAATGTCGTTTTCAGTCTTTAACACTTCTGGTTGATATTCTTGATATTGCTGTCTTGTCGGTTGTAGAGTTTTGACATGAGAGGTTTTGCCGCTCTAGCTAATGTAACTATCCCGTTCCGGAGCGTTTATGATAAGCAGCCCAACAGGATTTTCAGGATACCAGTGACGCTCCTGTAGTTTTTTTTTTTTTTTTTTTTTCTCTCTCTCTCTCTTTCTCGTCACCAAAACCCTTAAACCATTGAAGAACCTTTGCTCAACAAGAGAAGCAAGGTGTGACGTGTGATCTGATCTTTTCTCAAGCAGATATGTTCGGAGGAGCAACTATGAATGGAGAGCTGTTTCAGGTAAGGGTTGAACTCCTTTTTTTTTTTTTTTTTTTTTTTTGTATTATTATTATTACAAAACAGACCCTTATTTATAACATTTATAATATATAAACTTTTTAACTAGGTATTCTCCAGGCAATAATAACAAAAAAATAATTAAACACTTTGACATTTTGTTGGTGCTTGAGAAACCATTTGTATTAAAAAGCACAAATTATCCGTTAATATTAGCGACTTCTATACACTAGCGGTTTCTGTATGTTCTGAATAAGCGGTTGCTAGAATTGTAAGAATTGGCCTCCTGAAGTCTGACTTATGGGTAGAGATAGAAATCATGCCGACCTCAGAGGGCTGTTGCCATGAAATTGTCAAGACACGACCCTTTATTTTAAAAAGACTTAAAATAAATAATAATATTCGTTCCAAAAAGTTCTAACACAGATTCTATTTTGAGATTTTATTCATTTCACCACAGAAATGATTGATAACTGGAAATGAAATATAGCAGTTTGTTTTTGTTACATTTAAACATAGTCCAGTGGTTTTCTTTTATTTTATATTTATTACTTTTTTTTTTTTTCTTGTTCTCAGCTATTAAAAGTAATTTGCTGATATTTAGTAGTAGTAGCACAGGACCGGAGCCAATTTGTGATCTGTGCAGTTGTGTTTCCGGGGGTTTAACTTCGCATGTAGCTTGTGGATACGTTACAAAGGTTATCAATATAGTGTAAAATAAAATCTAAAATAAAATACAAGGCTAAATAATAACTAGAGATGTGCGGAAAACCTGTTCAGTTATATATTGTGAATTTCTTGCGTGTGGCAGTTCATGCATCACCCAACTGACTGCAAAATGGTATATCTTTTGAATTATACATGTTTGCATATGAGATGGTAAAATGTTAGAGTTTCTATTCCTAGTTCTTCTACCTAGTTTTATTCACACATACAGTCGACCCCCGAAAAACCTCGGGGTTATGTTCCAGGAGCACGCCATGTTTTTTCCTCTACAGTACTAAAAAATTTAATTTATCTGAATTAATGTTAATATTTATGTTACAAAAATTAGCAAGTTATATTGGTTCTTAATAATTTTGTGTTAAAACAAATTTAAAATTATATTTCCACAAAAAAAGCCATAAAAATTGTGGTATTTGCGGTTTCTGTGAAATTGCGCGGGTTTCCGTGAACAATTATTATAATATATTTTTAAGTGTTTTATTTTAAGATTTTTTTTTTTTTAAAGCACTTGACGTGATATTTTTGCTAAATTGTATCTGTCTTCACCTTTTTATTTTAAAATACGATCCGGATCCATGAGTTTTGTGACCCGTTGCACCCGTGTCAGCTTGTGATTTCAATCCCTTCAGGAGTCTAACGGTGCTACAGACGGTTACGCCGCTATCGCGCAGGCTGACGTGCAGCGGCAGGAGCCTGAAAGTTTACGCAAGTGGAGAGAGGAACAGAAGGAACGGCTGGAAGAGTTAGGTATGACCTAATAACACACGGCCCGCCCCCCCGTCCTTGTCCTTATTCTGGTCCACGGCTCTGAATACAAAAAAATTAGTCACGTGCAGCAAATGCTGGAGAATTTAACCTTGAAGAGATTTCATAATGCGTTAGGATTTGATGATGTAACTACGTTTGGATAAACCTTTCGACAAAGGCACTTGACACAGTGTAAAGTTTAATTTATGGTGTCATTCATTTTATAGATAACTGATTCTACCTTTTATGCTTTGGACTAGAAAGTCTCGTAGTAGCGTTTTTCATCAAGATATTTTTTATTAGTATTCCTTGGAACTATTTAATATATGTAATAAATTGTACTTTGAGCCAATTAGTTGGTATCAAATGAGTTGAATAGAAGGTTTTTTCTTTTGTGTGTGTTTTGGTTCTGTAGATTCAGCATCCAAAGATGCAGAAGTCGAATGGAAGGAGAAGGCCAAGAAGGAGCTGGAGGACTGGCACGCTCACCAACGGGAGCAAATGGAGAAGAATAAAGTCAACAACAGGTATTCGTCATGGCAGAACACAGCGGCGAGTCTTAAGGAATTTGTTCTCTTTGAACGTGTTTCAACATTTAGTAACTATGAAGACTTTAGGAGACTACGTTTCAAGTGATAGTAAGATCTCATCAGTAGTATTAATTTATTTATAAACATAGTCGGGTTATAAATAATTAGTTTTTTAGTCTGAGGTTTACTTGATTGATGCATGCAAGAAAAGTGAATATCCGGTAAGCAGAAACCAGATTACTACATGCACATTGGCATTTTACCAGTCAGCAAGTGTGTGTGGTTTAAAATGTAAACTTTTTATTTTATTTTTTACATTTTAAACTTCAACCGTAGTGTGTTATTCGTTTCTCGACACATTCTATCCATTTCTAGTATGATAACGGGTAACAAAGGACATTTTTAAAATCTGTTATCAAGTCAATAATCAGTTAATTATTAGTGGAAAAAATTTGTTTATACGCATTTTTATTCTCTTTATTAGCGCAGGTTTTGTTAAAAAGCGTTCTTGTAGCAAAATCTCTAGTTATGTGAGACAAATTAATGAAGCACAAATACTTTAACCAAAAGGATTTTAAGAAATTACTACTTCTTATAATAATAATATAATAATAATGCTGTTAAAATGCTGCTCTTTCTCTCACTCTCTCTCTCTCTCTCTCTCTCTCTCTCTTTTTTTCTCTCTCTCTCTCTCTCTATCCTCATTCAAAAAAAGGGTTGCTAAAAACAGTACAATGTCCAATACTGTTCGTGGCCTGAACTGCAAGTGAGCCACTAGTGTTGTCTATGTATTTGCTGCTGAGAAACATGTTGCAAAACAAACATTATCGGGGTTTTAATCGATTAAACTCTTAAGTGCAATGAATTGATGGATTATTTGTAAACATCCTGAGTAATCAAACACTCACTCGTTTTCATTATAGAACAAATCTGGTTAGCTAAATGAATGAATCGCTCAGTAAACGGCCATCAAAAAGGGTTCTGGAAGCAAGTCATTTCTGTTAAAACGGGTATTTGTGTTTTGACTGTAACAGCTGATTCCACTTCAACGCGTCGTTTACAGGCGAGCCCAGATGAGCCGGGCTGACAGGGGTTTTGCACGCATGTTGAAAAGCTGGTTAGTCACAATGACGGTTAAACGAAAGGCAAGTGGCAGAGCGCTCCAGGTGATGACGAGCCGTGCTTCTGACTCATGAATGTGCCAGGTGTGATTGGGGAGGAGAAGCCGTAGCGCTCGTTATTTCATCATCGAGCACTTGAGCTCTGAGACAGAAACACGGGTTTGATTTTATGCTTTAACGAGACTAGTGGTCGGAAATGGGAGCGCAGGTTACGGCATGTTCTCATCACGTTCTGTCTTTTTTTTTTCACAACTGCAGTTCATACAGTAAACAGTAATTTAGTTGTTTACGTAAGATTTATCTGTTTCCCTGAAAACAAGACTGAAAAGCACGGCTGCTGTTTTAACCTCAGAAATCTCTCTCTCATTAATATTTCTCACAACATAACCATTCTCCGCCTTCATTAATGTCTTAACTTGTGTAAAATTGTCTCTCTCTCTCTCTCTCTTTTTCCTTTGCCTTTGTGTGTTTCTGTTTGTTCCTCTTTTCTCCCTCCGCCTGCTTGCGCATTAGGATCGCTGATAAGGCTTTCTACAAACAACCCAACTCGGACGTGATAGGCTTCGTGTACGTCTCCGGTCACACATCTTTTTGTCCACCGAAGGACAAATCCGCGAAATGACCTCATCACTCCGCCCCGCCCCGCCCCGCCCTCTTAATCAAATACACAGCAAGAGACTCGCAGTCAGATTTTTATATTTTTTTTAACTATGCTTCAGAGAAATAATAAAAAGAAATTTGATAGCGGTGATGTCAGATGTTTTAAAACTGATAAATAATTGGCATAGAATTAAGAAAATCTGAAAGGTTACTTTAGGTCGCTCGCTAGGCTGAGCATGAGGTCTTCTTGCTGAGTATCTAAAGTTCTCAAACTGCATGTCTCCTTCAACGTGGTTCATTAATGACTTGAAAATCTGTAATTTGTGGGTTTTTTCATTTATTATTAGTATTATTTATTTTATTTTTTTTTGTATTAGTGGTGGTGAATTGCATGGCACGTGTTCTGTGGTTTGTTGTGAAAGTACCCTTAATGTGTCCATCCTTATTATTATATCGTGTGTGTGTGTGTGTGTAGAGCATCAGAGGACGCCTTCCTGAAGGAGTGTGACGACGACAGCCCCGGCACCGAGTGGGAGAAAGTGGCGCGGCTATGCGACTTCAACCCCAAGACGAGCCGCCAGACGAAGGACGTGTCCCGAATGCGCTCGGTCCTCATTTCGCTGAAACAGACGCCGCTGGCTCGCTAAAGGCCTCGTCTCACTTCACTCCTCATCACGTCTCAACCATTCTCTTCTCTTCCCCTCGTCATGTATCTCTCCCTGTCCTGTCCTGTCCTGTCCTGTCCTGTCCTTCTCGCACTTTATTTTATCACACACTAAACGGTTGGGTTTTATTTTATTTTTTTCTTTCCTGTCCTATCATGTAAGGTGTATTGTGTATTGAAACTTGGTGTGTGTTGTTTTTTTGTTTTTTTTTTTCCCTCTTTCTGTTACATATAATCTGTATCAACTGACTGAAAAGCATTTTTCTGATTCGTTTAAGGGTTTGTTTGTTTTTTTTATACCTAAAAAGAAACAGAACCGTGCCACATGACCAGGCTAGTTGAGGGTCGAATGCTGGAGTGTGAACATCAGACCACTGTAGAGCAAAATAATAAAAACATAAATCATCGTGACACACGTGAGACAAAAACGCAGGACTGATTCCCCGACTGCACTTGAGATGCGTTCGATATATCAGGATATTGACGAATAACAAATGCAGTACAACCGCCTCAATAGTCAGTTGTTCAGTGTTTAGCAAAAGAAACTATTTTATAAGGAACAGGATGCTGAATTTCATAGTATTTAATTTGATTTGCTTTATATTAACACTTATTATATTATTATTACTGGGCTCTCTGTAGTGCAGTACTTCCCAAACTGGTCCTCCGGAGACACCAAGAACGATGACAATAATGTGATGCTGTGTCTGTTTTTCAGTCTCCACTTGAGCAACAATTTAAATTGACAAAATCGTCCTACAGATTAGTGATCGTTCATTTAATTCTCACAAGAGGCGACTTTTGACTCCTGGATGATTCGTTGACTTTTTTTTTTTTTTTCGTCTCTCAGCTGAATTCGATTTTACACCATGATTGTTGATGTTTAGCTAAAAATGCTACTTTGATCTTACAAATTAAGAAAAGTACTCTAAGTACTCTTACTTTATATGGAAGTTAAAAAAGAAAAAACATTTCCATGGAAACATTCCACTTCCTTACGCAATGCGAGTCAGCCTTCTTTTACCAAAAAGAGACGAGTCGACAAACAGACAAAAAAAAACTCGTGGACCGTCTTGGGCTCTGGTCACCGAAGACCAGTTTGGGGAAAGAACTGTGCTTTAATTAGATTTACTAAATAGCAGAAAGACACAACCTGAAGATGGTTGTGAATAAACTTAATGCGCTTTTTAATCGTACGCTTCTGATCAAGCTTAGAATGGAAAATCCACGGCAGAAACGAGACTCATGTAATTTCCTTTCTTTCCTCCGGTATACTCATACTGTTGCTCGGAAATAGTGCTTACTGCATGTTTAGCAACTTTTCTGAAGGTTGATTATGATAATGATAAATGACAGTACTAGACTTTTATTCCATACTTTAATTCGAATGTTTCCAGAGACTAGCTAGCAGTTATATTCAGATAAGGTTATACTGTATGTGTTTAGTGGATTATTTATTACTGGTTTTATTCCTTTCAGACACACCTCACGTCCTGTATTGGAACTGTTACCAGGCTTCACCTTAATTAGTATTCCATCTCCGATATCGTCAGTTAAGCAGATGTAAAAGTGTTACGGCTATTTATATTTCCCAGCTTTGAGGCCTTTTTCTTCAAGATAGATCACTTTTAAAAAAATAAATAAATAATAGAAATTTACTTGCCTTGCAGTGGACCAGCTCTGTTGTGCTTGTGCGACAGATTGCGGTTTTACCGGCTGCCAAAGACCGTACATCCATGCCTGATTACTCGATAAATTAAAAAATAAAAGAATGGTATAACGGGACGATTTTCCAGACAGTTCTTGGAGATTGGAAAGCACCTTTCCTTTGGGTTTGGTGTGTTTTGTTTTTGGTCTGGATGGTCATCTCAGGTGTATTTCACGTGGTTAGAGAGACTTTTAGCCTAACGGTAGGACATGGTAGAGGTTTACGCAAAATTGTAAGGGAATATTTCTGAAAATAAATGCAGTTCTGACATGCACAACTCAATAAAAAAAAATTAATCAACAAACTGGTTTTCATGGTTAAGACTGTTTATTCAACTTTTTGTTTGTTTTAACTATGAGAAACTTTACCATCGAAACATTTTAGCGATAAATAAATAAGCTATTCCAAGCATTCATGTACAGGTTGTCCCCGACTTATGAATGAGATCCGTTACGGGAGAATGTTCGTAAGTCAGATTTGTTCTTAAGTCTGACAAAGTGAGTCTTTTATGCCTTTGACATGGATATTAAAGCATATCAATCCAATCTGTCCCCCTTTCCCCACACTGCCAACATGTGGCCAAAAACCATAATCTCAAATGTGAAATACAAGGTTGTCTCTGCACCTTTAAATCACATGGGGAATCCCAGATGCCATTTTTTTCTCAGAGTTGTCTTCCACTGTATTGTACAGTGTATTCCACAAAATTAGGATTATTTACAATCAAGACAGACATTTTCTATCATTGTGCTCTCGGACTGATTAATTGAAACCGGTGAGGCCGACTCCTTTCTCCACCACCCTCACACATACACTATACCTCACTTCAGACATTTTAAACATTCACTTACACACTGAAAATATTTGTATCTGGTGCCAGAAGTAGAGCCGCGTTTCGTTTGTATCTGCGGAAATTTGTACCTCGAATGTTCCTAAGTCGGGGACTACCTGTATCTTAGCAACAGCTTTGTGCTCTTATGTGCAGGAACTCGATTTAGATCAAGTCACCCTAGATGTACTCATTAGATTTATTAATTTTTTTTTCAAGGTCACATCAAGGTCAAATAGCGTCTTTAAAAGGGATTTCTGAATAAATAAATATTAGACGTGGTTCTAATTGCAATCTGGACCTGAAGAACCTTCACACCCCAAGTCTGACTGGATTGGTCCAAGAAAATATCCGAGCTTTTGTGAGAAGATTTGTTGCTTTATTGGGTCATACCGAATTTGAGAAAATCTCATTTGAAACATCGCTTCTTAGATGTGTAACAAAATTATAGCTAGTACAGATGTGATGAAAACTGACTCCAAAATTGATTTTAATACAACTATTTCATTTATATATGATTGAGGTGGCAATATGTTGTAATTCCTCTGTAATCCTACAGGTGGTGCACTTTTACATTATTCACACATTTTCAGGAAGCAAAGCATCCTGTGCGGTGGGAGCGAATTGAAGTTTGTTTAGAATCGTAACAAAATGTAAAAAAATATAATAATAATATCGAATCGTGATATTTACAGAATCGCAACAGAATGCAATAATATTGTATTGCGTGATTCCTGTACCTTATAGGTAGTCTTAGTCTCGCAGGCTTAATGTCACATCTCCAGTGCAAAACTCAAATCATTTATTCACTTTATATATAATCAGACACTCTAGGTCTGGAATCTTAAACAGAAAAATAGATAAGGCTGTAAAATTTTATAACATATAGAAAGAAAAATAGGCGAAAAAAATTTACGTCTATCCACACTCTCTCAGCACTCAGCCATTATACACAGGCTTCAACCAGAGCCGACTGAAAAACACTTCGCTCATGTGAGGAAAATGTGCGGACGGATTCCAACTCCGAAGCCCTCAGAAGTGTTACTGTCTGGGTTTCATTGCTGCTGCGGCGACGCCCACGATAATGGCGACGACGGTGAACCCTTGGGCGAAGATCCGAGTGCGCATGAGCAACTGGGACTGGCGGGTCTTCCCCTGTTTAAAGGCGCGGAGGCCGTACATCAGTGCTCCTGCGGTGCCCAGGCAACCTGAAAAGCAGGAAACACATACAAAGCATACAAGTCTGAGCTGTTATCCATTTGGTAGTGTCCTTATTCAAACTATTCACGTAAACACTTCTGAGATGAATCCCAAGGTCATTTGTTGCATGATGAACAAAGGACCATACTATAAGCTGGTGTGGAGCTTATATGTACATCATGAGAGATCCAAAAAAAACAAAACCAGCAGGACGTTATCAGCTCGGCACATCTGGATCTGGAGATTTCCGCACCTTCTCTCCTCTTTGTTAGATCAAACAGAGCCATGTTGTTGAACTAACCTAGATGATAATGATCAGACTTGTGATCCTGCTGGAAGGTGTCTCGAATCTCTTCAAAATGACTATCTTAAACATCATTTACTTTCGGACAGTTGAAAAACTAAAATGTGATGTGACCATGCTTCGTATCAGCCCAATGAAAGGATCGATTTTCCTCTGGCCACCAGTTTCATTCAGGTTAAGGTTGTCTCGTCAATAGCTCATGATTATATAATAAGTAATAATGTAAATCAATACCAGGCGGTATTTTCTGTAAATTCAAACAATTTATACAGTCTCAGACTGTAACAGCAAAGTTGCTGAATATTTTCTGTAAGGACCAGGAGAAGCCCATGTCCATATTAAACATCTCAGACTCGTGTTTGGGGTTTGAAAGACCGTTTTCCTGATTTTAAACTGTCATTTCCTGTTTTGGATTGCTTGCTTGTGGGAGTCTAGTCCACATCAATAAATACCTCTGGGTGAAACAGGAAAGGAAGCAAATGTTTAGGAACAATCTGTTCCCTCTCGTGAGTGTTCAGCTCTTTGCAGCGCATTCATCTCATTTTATACCGTTAGTGTCTGATCTGTTAAGCCTGAAATAAACCTTAAACACAGAGTCAGTCAAAAAAATATATATCATACACAGTTCAGGAAAAGTAAACTAGTATGATGTATTTATATTAATAATATTATTATCATAATAGCATATATACCAATCTATAACATTACACTATGCGTGTTACCAGAAGATTCCAGTAGGGGGCGCGCTGGAGAATTTAATTAGATTTACATGAAGAAAACAAATAAATTTGTGAATTTAGCACCGGTGCAAATGTTTTCCTAATTATGAAAGTCATTATAGTGTTATGTGTACATTATATTTCATATTGCAAAAATAATGCAATTGAAATTGTTAGACTCAGTAAACACCATGTAATGATCCAAACACTGCAATGTTATTGTTCAGAAACACAGAGGTCACAGTTTAGCCACAGACTTAAACAGCGTCTCAGGAAAAACAAAAAACAGCTTCAGAGCACCGCTTTAACCAAAAACAGCCCTCTGAGGTAAACTTTATTAAAGTGTTACTAGCACTAACAGCAGCTCGGAGTGTTTATTAAACTAAAACCTCGCTGTTTTGTTTTGTTTGTAACTCACCGATGGGGACAAACGGGTTTTCCTTGGTTTTCCGGATGAATTTGTCCCTGAAGCCCTCCTCTCTGGGCCGCGGCAGAGGACTGAAGCCGTCTATAACCGGCGGCTCGGTCAGGTCGAAAGCCGCGGCGACAGACGGGGAGTTGTCTCGCGCAGAGGCTCGTCCTACAGACCCGGGCGCTGCCGCCATGTTGGACCATCTGATACGGTGCACCTGCGTGTATGTACTGCGCATGCGTGAAAGTGTTGCGCATGCGCGAAAGTGTTGCGCATGCGCTGTAGCTATGCCGCGACGCGGTTTGATTACGCAACATCAAACAAACAAACAAAGAAATACAGAAAACAGGGGGGTGTTCTTCGTACGTCGCTAACTCAGTTAGCTGGATTTGATTGTTGTGGATTTGTCCTGATCTTGGATTGTTTCGTTCTCCGATGCTCATCTCGCACTTGTTGTCATAGCAACATGTCCGTAAGCTTGAACCTGCTCGGTAGCAGGTTTATTTCATGTAAACAGGATTAAGGCTGCGCTCCTGCCGGGTTATGATTGGTTGAAATGGTGAGGTCACATCTGATTGGTTAAAGAGCGCTGACGTGGACTGACTCACGTGGGGAAAAAAAGTATCTTGCATGCATACTGTATATACGGCTTGCCATAATATATTATATAGGTATATAGATATATAATTTATATCAAATATTATATTAGAACATAAATTCATAGGTTTTCTATTATTATAATAAATTCTAGGCACGAGACAGCCCTCAAGACCATAATTCAAATTCTTGTATAATGTTTATTTTGTAACACATTTATTTTTCAGGGGTTCGTTATAAATATGCAATATATATATATATATATATATATATATATATATATATATATATATATATATATAGATAGATAGATAGATAGATAGATAGATAGATAGATAGATAGATAGATAGATATGTATAATAAAAATATTTTTTCTATAATGAAAAATTGGACAAAACTAATTTTATTATAAAGTAAACAATATAAAAGTATACATGTTTTTAAAAAATATTCATATTTCTATTTTTCCATATACAACATATTTATTTTCATATTTCTTATTTTATTTTATTGTCTCATGTAATTTGTAAAACATATGTGCATATTATGTTCTAATATAATATTTGATAGCGATTGTGTGTGTGTGTGTGTGCGTGTGTGTGTGAGGAGGGGGAATCCATGGCAGGGAAGCATTTCAGCGCATAACAGGTGTTACAAAAAAAATTGAGCTTGTTCTTTTGTCATTTCGTCAACCAATCAAAGGGCTTGTGATCAGTGTTTCTACTGTCGATGCATATCGCCTTTTAAACCAACGCACGAGCGCCCAATAATCCTAGACAACTCAATCCGGCCATACTAATCATCAACAACAGGTGTGCTCAAAGAACCGACTTAGCCAGAGTGTAATTAGCACCATGATCTCATCTTAGATGTGTCAGTTCATCCCGGATGTTTCAAGCGACGTACGAAGAACACCCCCCAGTTCGGAAAGAATACAGAAAACTGCTGATCAGATATGCTTGTTTTTATTCAAAGTTACTTTCCTTGGGTTTTGTTTTTCTTTTAAAAACGTTCTTTTTTTTGACTACAAGAATATATATATATATATATATATATATATATATATATATATATATATTTGTTTATTTTTTAGAATAATGTAATAATAATGTAATAATAATAATAATGTAATTTTTATTTATAAATGTAATAGTATACCTTTCTTTGTTGCCTTAAATATTACTATATAAGATATTTGGAATTCACAAAAAACTTTAAAAAATATTTTTATTTAAAGAATTTCACATTTTTTTTATTTTACATATATACTGTATATATTTACCTGTATGACTCATATCAGGGAAATACAGGGGAACATATTTCTATTTTTGATGCTCCCTTTCAGTGTTATTATTATTTGTTTGTTTGTTTGGTTTCCCAGTGTTTTATTTATTTATGTAACTTCTGTGTTTTGCACAGTTCTACCACTTCTTTTAGCCTCTTTTAGCTAAACCGCGTCTTGTATCCGGCTAATGTTAGCTAAATGAGCTAGCCAGTCTCCGTTAGCGTAGATTAGCTTATCTTACATTCACTCAGCATTTTACTTCAATTGGCTCTGTTAAATCTAAATAAATAACAAAGAAATAAAGGAGAGAAACTTTATATACTTATTCATAATTATACAATACCAAGCCACAGCTGTTAAAAATACTTATGAGCTGAAAACAATAACAAACTATCCAAACAACATGGCCATGGAGGCTAAAAGCAGCAGTAGATAAAATACTGATTAACAGCACTAACATCATTAGTACAAGATAGAGCCACCAGTACCCTGTGCGTAATAACTTGTTAGCTAACTCAAAACTAGTTAGACAGCGGAAAATGTCTCTTTCCTGTGGGTCCCAACCCATTCGGGCATCCGGGGAAAATGAGAGAGCGGAAATAGAAGCAACCATTAAAGTGGATGTTGAGATAAATATCAAATTATGAAAGTCAGAGGGGAAATGTATTGTGTGGAGAAAGGGAAAATAACAATGGCAACAAAAAGTGGGTATGAACCAAAAGCGAGACATTTGCATTCAATACAGGACAACGTAGATGTGAGAAGAAAACTCGAAAAGGAGGTATTAATTAACCGACTAAGTATTGGACACAGCAACCTTAATAACACTGTTTATGGTAGGTAAACACCCGGTGGGTGTCTGTGAAGAATGCTTCAAAAAATATGATGTCACACCTCCAAGAACTGGGGAGAGTAGAAGGCATTTTTAAAAGATGTTTAGGATGGGGAGACTCTAATCAGGCAAAGAAAATTTTTATGTTGTTTTTGAGGAAGACTGGACTGGAAAGCCGGCTTTAAAGGACAGGTGGCGGTGATGCAAACTGCAGAACTCCAACTAGATGAGTGGTACTGAGAGGAAACGTATCAAGATGAAAGAGTGTGTGGAATTAAAGTTAGCATCCTTTCCTGATTAGTGGAGCTGTGCCACCATAGTTAGCCTCTCCTGCATAGAATTTATTTGCAGATACAGTAATGAATGAACACACTACCGCCACCTATCGGTCGTACTCATAAACGAGGCCCAATTTTAATAAACTGCGTCACAATTATACGTCATAACAAGCCTTTCCATCCATAATTATGACGAGTATTAGTAGTAGATTTTTTTTTGTTCTACGGCGAATTAAGTTAATTAACTTATTTCATAACATAAAAATATTTCGTGTTATAAAATAAAGATAATACGATTTAATGTGTTTTGTGATACAGTTCGTCTCGCGCTCCCTCCGATACAACAGGCGGCAGGCGCGAGGACGCTCCGCTCGCGCGTGACGTATGACGTGTCCCAGGACGTCGCCTTGGCTAAAACGTCATCACGTTGTGTTCGAAGGGGATTGGTGAGGAGGTAAGATGGCGGCGCCAGAGGAGCAAGAATTATCTCAGGCTCAGACTGAGAAACTCCTCCAGTTTCAGGTGAGCGTCCCGGGTTCATTCTGCCGTCTGAGCGTTAAAGCGAACCAGTGAGTGGGTTATCTTTCAAGTGGAGTCCGGTTTTTGGGCAAAACCGCGTCTTGTATCCGGCTAATGTTAGCTAAATGAGCTAGCCAGTCTCCGTTAGCGTAGATTAGCTTATCATACCTTCACTCAGCGTTTTACTTCATTCTCATTAGTTTCTTTTTGTTTTTGGTATTTGTTTAAATTGTAATTGGAAATATATAACGCAGACAAAACTAAAAAACAACCAGGTATTCTGATTGGCTGAAACAAATGTTCGTTCCTAGCTGTCAGTTAGTTTCAACTTTGTTAGCTAGCTCTGTGCTAGTTGGCTCGGTGAGTTCCTCAGGCACGCGACAGTTCATCTCATCCTGTCAGGATACACCGCGCCTCAATAAAGCTGATTTATATTTCAAACTAACGAATAATCTCCACTATTAGGGTAAATCTTGCCCTTTGTGGCTATTTCACTTGCTATCAATAATGACAGAACGACTAATTCTCGTTGAAATCCGTTGAATTGATTATTGTGACGATGACAGCTCAGAGGAATCGACCTCAGAACCTTCTGGTAAACAGTGTCCAACTTTAAAACCACTGTAAAGGGGAAAAATGTTTATTTATATTCACTTGGTTAAAAGAGTACACATTTTCCTTATATAATTATCTTCCCAAAAAATCTATATGGTGTGTGTATGTATGTATGTGTGTGTGTGTGTGTGTGTGTATATATGTTAGTATTTCAGAACCACATTACATAGACAAACGTTTGTGGACACTTGACCATTGCACCTGTATGTTCAAGTTTTTCTTGACAAAACACACGTTTTTGGCTTTGTGCCCTAACCCTGCAATTGATGGAACTTGGGGGTTCCAAAACATTTTTAGCAAGCTCCAAGGTGACTAATTAATCTGCTCTTGGTAATGATCTTGCACGTGAATAAACTCAAATCCGTAGAATCTAGTGGAAAGCATAGTGGAAGTTTATAGTAAGAGCAAATGGAAAATGCATTTGCATGTATGATTGGTTGAGTTTTCCTAAACATTTGGCCACATCCAACTAGCAACCTCTTAATCCAACAAGGGACCGTGAGGGCCAATGTTGACGATTGTATTTATTTCCGTTCTGTGCGATCGTGATAGGTCCTCCAGTCTTTTGGCCACGTGGTTTGTCTTAATCCTAAAAGACGATATGATGCAGCACGGTAGTTTCACAAGCTCAAATTACTTTCTGTTGATATATATATTTTTTTTACCTCTTCCTTCTTTTTCTTTTTCCTCACGCTCGTATCCAGCCTATTCATATGGATTCGCTACCAAGAGTGACAGAACGACTTATTCTCGTTTAAATGCTTGCATTGAATTGATATTTGTGACGCTGACATCTCAGAGTGATCAACCTCACAAAATTGTGGTAAACTGTGTCCAACTTTAAAAGCACTGAACTACCAGTGTACAACTACATTTTCCTTACATTACTATCTTAAAAAAAAAATATATATATATATATTTAGAAACGTATTATTTATAAAAATAAGAAATAAAAACATACAGAACAGCGGAACCTTATCATGCAAATTTTATTCGTTCTTAAGGCAAAAATTTGTATTGTGAGTCACATTTTTCCCATAGAAAATAATGTAAATGCGGGAAATCCGTTCCAGACATCCTAGAATGTTACCAGTAGCACCAATTTCCAACATCATAAATGTTTTTGCATATAAAACCCAGAAAAGATATGTGAACAAAGTAAAATATTTAATAGACATTAATTCTCCCTTAACCCTAAATGTATAATTCTTCTTGGCATCGGCTGCTTTAAAAACAAAACTGATAGCGGCTCCCGTTTTTCTTGCTATTGTCCTTGCTAGCATTCTTGGGACCCATGGTGCTATGTCTTTATTAAATCTTGGCAAAAAAAAAAAAAAGGGTCAACTCGCTTCACGTGACTTTCCACCGAGCATCACAGTAGCGTCACAAGCTCGAATTACTGTCAGTGTTGAGTTTCGTTACATTATTATTATTTTTTTGCTTCAGTTCTCTATGGTGTTCATTACGTGGCATCTAATGCCTGTCACATTTTTGATCATTAATTTTCAGAGTAAACCCGTTCTCTGACTTATTTTTCTGTTTCCTGTGTCTTGTTTTTCGTCCCCACAGGACCTGACAGGACTGGAGTCAATGGACCAATGCCGGCGAACGTTAGAACAGCACAACTGGAACATTGAGGTGAGGATTAATCAAGCAATATTAAAAAAAAAAAAAATATATATATATATATATATATATATATATATATATATGTATATATATATATATATATATATATATATATATATAAAAACTGAATTTTATGAGAATGTCAGGATGAGCCATAAACCCTAGATGACAATTTCCATTACAGTTGTGTGTTTGGCTTTACGTTACACTTTTTGGTGAACCCCAAGGCGTTTAATCGTTTTCTCACAATGGACATCGCCTCATCAACAACTACATGCGTTTTTAAACGAGCGTCCATCAAGCCTTTGGGTACTCTGTTACTATGGAAACAATGCAATATTAATAAGTCACACTGTGGTGGGGGGGAAAAAAAGAAGAAAACAATTCATGGGGAAGAGGGTCGGAGAGGAACCTTTCTCCTTCATGGTAGGTGCAATGGAAATTTGGAAAGGTTGAATGCACTGTAAAAAGTATATTAGAAAATGTATTTAAACTGAAAGGAAGATGAGCGAGACCAAGACCAGAAGGTGGCAGTAATGCAACTCACTGTAAAACAAGAGGAATTGATTGATGGGTGGGGGGGGGTGAACTAGTAAGAAACCGGTGAAGATGATTAGGTAATTACTTGCTGAATGGATGGAACCGTTATGAGGGGAAATGAGGTTGCTGCTGAGGATTGTACATAACATTTTATAAAAAA
The DNA here is from genome assembly GCA_030522415.1 of Channallabes apus. NCBI lineage: Eukaryota > Metazoa > Chordata > Actinopteri > Siluriformes > Clariidae > Channallabes > Channallabes apus. The sequence continues at coordinate 4,324,797 of CM060121.1, forward strand.
TTTTTATGTAAATATGAATATTTGTTTATTTCTTTAGATTAGTTTAAAAGAAATGTGGGTGTGGCTAAGTACTGTATGTGTGCGTGTGTATTAGGGATGTAACGGTATTGTAAATACCGTCGTACCACAATAACAATTTATTTTGATAATACCGTGGTCGCATGACGGTAAAATTACAGGTCTTCTGAGAAACGTTTGCTCAGGCGGATGAAGCGAACGGGAGTTAGCAGGAACTAGGGCTGCACGATATTAGGAAAATATGCGATATTGTTGTTGAATACTGCGATAACGATATTTCTTGCGACATAACATTTCCCTAGAAAAATGCATGTTTATTATTATTATTATTGGCAAATTTTTTTATTATTTATTTATATGTAATAATCATACTAAAATAAACAGGTAATAGATATTCGTCTGATGTAATTAAATCTAATTCAGGCTAAAAAGAAACTATATGTCAAGGAAGTTGCAAATATTTAGACTTCAAAACACTATGAATGACTTAAACCCCTCAGCAGATATTCTGACTTCTGGTTTGCTGTTACTATAAACCTGCCAACACAATATGAATTACTTTCAAACATGACTTTTTATTTACATGTAATCGTGTAACACTCATCAATAGTGTCTTAAAACAAGAGCATCTTTTAAACTAAATCTTCTCTTTGGCTTGCCTGTTTTTTTTTTTTTTTTTTTAAATAAAAATAAATATTATTAAACAAAAATTTAATAAAAAAAATACTATTTGTCACACGCGCACATGCACGCACACACACAGATCCAGTAACGCGCACATCCGATTTAAAACCCGCTTACTCCGTAATGATTAATTACTCTTTCCATCTCTTTTCCTCCGCCGCTAATAGCAGCACCCGCCATTTCCGCATTACTGGATCTGTAGCGACAACAGACCGCAAAGGATGATGGTCACGCCTGGGCTGATGGGAATTGTAGTTCCCGCTACCTTCCATTCGCCTGAGCAAACGTTTCTCAGAAGACCTATAATTTTATCGAGTCATTTTGGTTTCTCTCTGAAAAGAAACGAGAAAGGAAAAAAATTCTGTCTCTGTCTGAATAAGTGAGTGAATGTTGTGAGTGTTCTCACTTACTCATTCAGCACATGGGCCAGCTGCAATAAGTAGGCTGCTATTTTTATTTTTTTGAGTTTTCAAGAATACTAAAATTGAAACTTTATTTTTTTTACATGGTTTAATAATTTTATTGAAAAATTGACGTTTATGTTTCAAAGTTTACAGATAGATGGCTAATTTGTATGCCATTGATGTGTTCAGTGTTTGTATACTGTTTAATAAAACGTCTGGCACTTTTTTCGAGTCTCTTCATTAGTTTAGTTTTTCCTGTAAATGATTCAATAAATATCGTACCGTGCCATTCATACCGAGGTATTACCGTACCGTGAAGTTTTGATACCGTGTGTATGTATGTGTGTGCGTGTGCATGTGCGTGTGTGTGCGCGTATGTATGTGTATGTGCCACTAACTCTTTACACAAGGGCAGCTCAGCAAGCGGAAACACAGCACAGCTGCCAGATGTTGATCTCGTTGGCCGCTCTCCGGTTGTTCATTCTGAGAAACATTGTTTATTCACGCTTGTTATTCATTTCTCTCCCCCCCCCCCCCCCCCCCCCCCCCCCCCAAGGCTGCAGTACAAGACAGACTAAATGAGCAGGAAGGAGTCCCGAGCGTGTTCAACCCGCCACCCGCCAGGCCCTTACAGGTCAACACAGGAGACCACAGAGTGTATAGCTATATCGTCTCAAGGCCTCAGCCTAGAGTGAGTGCTTCTTGCGTTCGTCCCTGTTCATCAATCACATCAATCTGAAAATCATTATGTAACATTTTCTCTTTTGTCTTTTTTTTTTCTTTCCAGGGTTTATTAGGTTGGAGTTACTATTTGATAATGCTCCCGTTCAGGTTTACATATTACACACTTATGGACATATTCAGGTAATAACACATTAATAAACTGATAAATACAATTATATGATTATGGGTGATGTTGATCTGTGAGCTCATATACACTATATTGCCAAAAGTATTTGCTCGTCGCCTTCACATGCGCATGAACTTGAGTAACATCCAGTTCTTAATCCAAAGTGTTTAATATGACGTTGGCCCCCACATCAGCTTCAACTCCTCTGAGAAGGTTAGGAGTGTGTTTTTGGAAATTTTTGACGGCCTGGATCGCTGTCTCCGTTTAATTCAAAGGTGTTCTGTCAGGTTGAGGTCAGGACTGTCAAGGCCAGGTCAAGTTCTTCCACAACAAAGTCGCTTGTTCGTGTCTTTATGGATCTTGCTTTGTGCACTGGTGCGCTGTCGGTTGGAGCTGTTGTGGGGGTGTTTTTCAGGAGTTGGGCTCGGCCCATTGGTTCCAGTGAAACGAACTCTTAATGCTTCAGCAAAAGATTTAAAGCTGTTATCGCTGCGTAGGGGGCAGAGCCAACATCATATTAAATCCTATGGATAAAAAATTGGAAACTCATATGCATGCGAAGGCAGGTGAGTAAATACTTTTAGCAATATGATGTATTTTCTCCGAGTGTTTTGTGCTTCTAAGCTTCTCAGTTTATATGGAGTGTTTCAAAAACCTAAATTCAGAAGATCTTGATTCTTAAGTTCAGTTGTATGACCACAAATCATTTTTGGGTTGAGATTACAAATAACAATTAATGAAAATGAATCCCTGCGTTAGCAGGATTTGTGATTTTCCTGAAACCTTAGCGTTAATTGTAATTTGGCTACCGAGTTTAAATTTTTATGAATTTTTGTTTTGATTTAGAACACGCAGTTCATGTAAAGAACTACGTAAACTACGTATTGTGTGAATACCTATATCCCATGGCGTTTCATAGTTTGGAATTCAGGTTTGTCTCGTCTCCGTACTCAGGTTTGCCCTGAGATTTATTAGGCCGGATCCACGGGGTCGCGTCACGGATCCCGTCGGAGACGTTGTGTCCTTTATGCACAGTTTCGAGGAAAAATACGGAAGGTCGCATCCTGTTTTCTACCAGGGAACGTATAGTCAGGTAGGTAAACCCTAAGTCACATAGTATCATGGAAAGAGCACTTCAATATAAGACTGTATATGAAGATTTTATTGCATCTTTCAGGCTCTGAATGATGCCAAGCGGGAACTCCGCTACCTGTTAGTTTATCTTCATGGTGAAGACCACCAGGACACTGACGAATTCTGCAGGTTTGAACTTGGTTTACTGAAGTGTACATTTATTTGTGAATCCTCAAATGTGTGAATCCACGTTGTTTCTTTTCCTTTCAATTTTTAGAAACACGTTATGCAGTGAAGAGGTCGTGACCTTCGTCAACACGCGGATGCTGTTCTGGGCGTGCTCGACTAGCAGGGCTGAAGGATACAGAGGTAAATTAATCTCATTTGACCATGTTGTTTTTCAGTTTACAGTATAAACAGTATATGCAGAAGGTGTGTTTTTACCCATGGTCTGTCGTGACTGTCCTCAGTGTCTCAGGCGTTACGGGAGAACACGTATCCATTCCTGGCCATGATCATGCTGAAGGAGCGCAAGATGACGGTCGTGGGAAGGCTGGAGGGAGTGATCCAGCCCGAGGATCTCATCAACCAGCTCAACTTCATCATGGAGGCCAACCAGACGCACCTAATGTCCGAACGGCTCGAAAGGTAACAGGGAAATAAACGTATTTCTTTTAATACATAACTGTTAGGCGTGCAGACCTCAAAGCCTAAAAAAAAAAAAAATAATTAATAAATAACATCCCGATTCTTTCAGAGAAGAGAGGAACCAGACACAGGTATTGCGGCAGCAGCAGGACGAGGCGTACCGGGTCTCTCTGCGTGCCGATCAGGAGAAGGACCGCAAAAAGAAGGAGGAGCAGGAACAAAGACGGCAAGAGGAAGAGGCGGCGCGTCAGACACGCCTAGCCGAAGAGAGGAGGCAGAGGGTGAGAACCTGCTTTTAATCTATACCTTTTCTGCTCATGAGACGCTCCTCGTTTCTAAATGCGTGCCTCGTCGTTGTCTTTTATTGAAAACGTGCAATACGAGGAAACGCATTTATCAAACAAGATGCTTTGTGTTGGTATTTTAGTATTGTAGCCCTTTTTAATATCTTTTTGGGGAAAGAATTATTATATTATTAAATTATTAGTGTAAGCTTGTTGCATTTCAGTATACAGGTAGTCCGCGACTTAAGAAAATTGAAGATATATGAATTTCCACAGGTATAAATAGACCTCCCTGTTTAATCACAGAAGTGGCTCATGTGTATTGTACAACAACAACAGACAGACACTGCTGTGCACTGGATACCGATGTGGGAGAAATTATTTGGCCTCACCAGTTTTTAATGAATCAGTCCAGGAGCATGGTGATAGAAAATGTATGTCCTTTTTTTTTTTTTTGAGTTCACAGTCCAATACAGTGGAAAACAGCTCTATGACAAAATAGTGTCCGAGATTCCCTTTGTGATTCAAAGATGACATTTCACTGTGAGACATCATTTTAGTATGCGCAATTACAGACAGAGATTTAGTCAAGTGGATTTACATTGTATATTCGTGTCAAAGCCGTACAAGATGCACTTTGACTGACTTAAGAACAAATCGGACTTACGAACGTGCTCCTGGAACAGAACTCGCTTGTAAGTCGGGGACTACCTGTAAAATAAAGATTAAGGCATACTTCCTTCAAGATGATTTGTGATCAGTGTTTTAAAATGCACTTGATTTTAAGTGGACATCGATCTCTTTAAAACTGCTCTGGGACTGAACTGATGGAGTGCATGATATTGTACATGGTTACTGACACTACAGTGTATTCTGACCAGCCATTCGTTCTTAAAGTGCCCTTATTATGCGTTTTCAAGTATGATTTTTCATCGTCAGACTCCGGCTCGAATTGATACGGTAAAACCGACACCATCTTTTCTATGTATCGCCGGGTCTCCAGAGCTGTCGTTCAGTTATGGTAATGGGCATTTCGTTTTTCGACACACGCTGTAGCGGTAGATCAATCATAACGGACCGCGCCATCTGACCAATCACAGCAGTGAGGGCTCACGGAAAGGAGGGGTTTAGACAGACTGATTCTCCGAACTGCTTCACACGAGTCATTTATGAATCATTTAGAAATGGGGTAAAAGTAAATCTATTTTTGGAGAAAACTGAAGTGTTTTTTGACCTTGCAAACATGTAAACCTGTTTTAAGAGACTCATTAAGCAATATTAGCAACCTTTAAAATAGCATAATAGGGGCACTTTAAGACGTCAGTGCCAAGTTTATTTAATTCACTATTAGTGGATCTGTGTCTAACAGTTCAGGACCAATTAAGTTATTTGTATGCATGTTTGGTGTCTGTGTGTGTGTGTTCAGACACTCGTCGAAGAAAAGGAGCGCAAGTCCATGTGTCTTCCCCCCGAGCCGCCGCAGGCTGACCCAGACTGCCTGGAAATCATGTTCAAGCTGCCTAACGACACCCGCGTAAAACGACGCTTCCTCTTCTCCCAGTCACTGGCGGTAAAGCACATAAACTCGTACACACACAAACACGCACAACCCACCTTGTGAACTAGCATGAGGTTGTGTTTGAAAAAAAAAGTTAATTTAGTTTTTTTCCCGTTCTTCCTTCTTAGGTAATCCACGACTTTGTGTTTTCCTTGAAAGAGTCGCCGGAGAAATTCCAGATCTGGACGAACTTCCCGCGCCGCATGCTGCCGTGTTTGCCCACGGAGGAGCAGCCGAACCCTCCGACGCTAAAGCAAGCCGGTCTGAGCCGCTCCGAGATGCTCTTCGTGCAGGACCTCACAGACGATTGACATTCAGCCCAAAACAACAACAACAACAACAAAAAAAACCCTCCGCTTCTTCCTCACACGTACACGATTGCACACGGCCCCCCCGTTCTGTCCGGCTCTGTGAAAACGGCCACCGCGTGCAAGGAATCGCCGAATCTCCCTTTTGAATAAACATGGATCTGCCCCACCCTCCTGACGGGTAACGCTGGAAGGTGAACAGCCTTGTTTGTTGTAAATATGACCTAGATATTTAAAGACAAGTGTGATCCATCATAATAGCCCAGTTGTTTGTTTTTCATTTAGTTTTAAAGCAAATCGAAGTCGACCAGCTTAACACGACACGATGACCATAATGGGGGTGTTAAGGTGATGGGAGGGGGGGCGGGGCCACAGGTTTTTTTTTCCTCTGCGGCCGTGTACGTTATTAGTAGTAAAGTCTGCCCATAGTGTGCCTGTGGTCATTCATAAACGCCTCGCGTCTTTTCATCCTGAACGGGCTGCTCATGTAAAGATGTAATTTTCCTATTCTAAATTAAACATTTTAAAACCGATGTTATTGTTGTCGTTTGCCTTCTGGTAACGTTCTCACGCTAACCTTTTTAAGCCATGTTGGTTTTCCCTTTTTTTTTCCTTCCCATTTTGTAGGTTTGTGCAGGAGGAAAAATAAAAATTATACCAAATCATGGGTTAAATCATTTACTTCACCGCATCATTATTTTGGGAAAAACTAAAATGCCATGATCCTTTTTTGGGTTTAACAAACCGTGTTCATCATGAGATGATGGAGATCCAGTTCAACACTGTGGTTCGACTCAGCAGACAGAAGTGCGCGCGCGCTTCATTTCTAATAGCCATTACATGTACAACCCCAGGCAAAAATTATGGAATCACCCTCTCAGAAGATGTTCATTCAAATGTTTAATTGTGTAGAAAAAAACCAAGCACATACATGCCACAAAACTATTTTCACTCAACAATCCAAACTTCTGGCTGTATAAAACACTTAAAAACTATAGTCACAGGGATTAAAGTTCTCCGTCGTTACGACGGATTTCCGTCAATCACACTGTTCCGCCTGTCCTTAATGTTTAAAATTCACTTTTCATAATTTTAATGCTGTGTATATATAGGCTTACATGGGTGTTAAATTAAGGAAAGACAAAGTGTATTCAGCCTGCTGAGGAGGATGTGATCAAAGCCTGGAGTGGAGCGACTGCACGTTCCTCTCTCCACTCTAAGCGTTTTGTTATCACTCCGGTATGGATCCACTCCGGGTTTTGGTTTAGTTTTGAAGAACTACATGTCAGGCTGAGGTATAACTATATTTAAGATAGCATGGACACACTTAATGCAGGAAGGCTCCGATGTTTCGGAGATTGAAAAAAGTGTAAATAAATAAAATAAATGGAGATGGGCTTGGCTTAGCGAAATTGGGGAGAATGGCAAGCCTTTTAGTTCGTGGACTAAAAAAAATCAAACATCCAGGTAGGTGTCTCTGCACAGTATGCCACAGGAAACTTCAATAATGGCAAAACAAAGTGCGAGTTCGCCATCAGTCAGCAGCTCGTCACAATGCTGCGGTTCGTGCTCTAACAGTACACATGCTCCCTGTCTGCTGCGACAAGAACCACAATGGAGATTCACACATCTGTGGCCGAGCGTGTGCGCGATGTAAAAGTGCGCCTATGTTCTTTCATAGCGGAGCATGACCTGTCGCTCAGTCTCACAACCACTAGTTAATTTAATGCAATCAGTTGTCAAAGACAAGAGTGCACTTTCAAGATTGTCTATGGCTACGCTTACACTGCCAGGTAAATGTGACCCAATTACGATTTTTTGCTCACATGTGACATATCGGATATGTTCTATGTCCGTGTAAACAGGAAAAAAATACGCTTGCATTCCGATATTTCGAGATCGGTTTCAGGCCTCCTTCATATGTGGAAATAAATCGGATATAAATCAGATATGTGCTAATGTGATTATCGTGTAAACAGACAGATCGGATTTCCTGAGTCATTGTGTTCTGTACGTCATTAAAACTGCGACTTCTTCGCGGTTTAATGATGTAATGTTATTCTCCGTGGAAGCGCGTGTGGAATTACAACATCGCAGGTGACATGGAAGAGGTAAAGACACCCTCCCCCCCCCCCCCCCCCAACACACACACGCCTTGTGTTAATGCTTATTTGGGCTAAATAACATTAAATCAGTATTTGATGAATAAAGCATATGTGCAGGCTGCAATTATGCCGTTTTTTTCTCCTCCTCCGTTTTAAAACCATGGTGCGCGAGCATATATAGCAGAGCGTTAAGTATATTTCACCTTCATCTTTCTTGGCCAGTGTGTAGCGCGAGAACCTCCCTTTAAGCATGCGCGATGTTTCAGATGGTATGGCGAGTGTAAACACGTGAATCGGATATGAGTCAGAGTTAAAAGAACGTGTAAACAGACGGTCAGAAAAATCAGATATAGGCAACAGATCGGAATTAAGCATCGAGACCTGCAGTGTAAACGTACTTGCACACATGGCATTGCTGCTTACTGGAAATCCGATTTGTCATCTAAGCTGAAAACGAAGATACATAAAACATGCACTGAAAAAGCACTTTTTGGAATTTAATGGTGGTGCTATTACTTTTTTCTGTTAATTATTAAGAGTTTCACAAAACATTGTTTGGTGTTATAAGATAAATAAAAACATGCACTGAAAAGATATGTGGTAGATGGTTGATTATTTGTGAAGGTATTTTTTTTTTTCAAAGATTACAAATAGCTTTTAAAATATGCAAACTGGCAATATTAAAGCGGTTTAATCTCCCCTAACGCTGTTGGTCTCGACTATTTAAATAAAGTGTTTGTTAAAGGAATATGGCTCAGCCTGAAAAAAGTTCAGTCAGAAGATTTTTTTTTTCACTTTAATCCCTGTAGTCTATGACAACTGTTTTGAGTTTTTTCAGAGGAAAAAAAATATGGAATCACCATGCACGTTGCATTTCTAAAACAAATACCTGTATCTGATTACAACTGCTAATTAGTCTACAGTTAAAAAAGAGTGCTTGCACACATTAGGGATGTGTTGAACCAAGATGATTGACATAACTCATAGCTCCAACACGAGAGATGTCAGTTGAAACAAAGGAGAGAATTATCAAACTTCTTGAAGAAGGTAAATCTTCATGGAATGTTGTAAAAGATGTTGGTTGTTCCCAGTCAGCTGTGTCTAAAATCTGGACCAAGTACAAATCAAATGGAAAGGTTGTAAAAGGGAAGCGTACTGGTAGACCAAGAAAGACATCAAAGCGCCAAGACAGAAAACTTAAAGCAATATGACTTGAAAACAGAAAATGCACAACAAAACAAATGAGGAACAAATGGGCAGAAAGTGGAGTCAATGTCTGAGCGGACAGTAAGAAATCGCCTAAAAGAAATGGGATTTACATACAGAAAAGCCAAAAGAAAACCATCATTAACATCTAAACAGAAAAAAACAAGGTTTCAGTGGGCTAAAGAAAGTCAATCTTGGCCTGCGGATGACTGGATGAGAGTTAGAGTCAGTGATGAATCACGAATCTGCATTGCGCAGGGTGATGATGCTGAAACTTTTGTTTGGTGCCGTTCCAATTAAATTTATAAAGACAACTGCCTGAAGAAAACATGCAAATTTCCACAATCATTATTGATATGGGGTTGTATGTCATCTTCTATAAATACACAAGTTTATGTTGAGATTTTGGACACTTTTCTTATTCCATCAATTGAAAGGATGTTTGGTGATGGTAGCATCATTTTTCAGGATGATAATGCATCGTGCCATAGGGCAAAATCTGTGAAAACATTCCTACAGGAAAGACATATAATGTCAATGGCATGGCCTGCAAATAGTCCGGACCTTAATCCAATTGAAAATCTGTGGTGGAAATGAAAGAAAATGGTCCAGGACGAGGCTCCAACCTGCAAAGCTGATCTGGCAACTGCAATAAGACAACGCTGGAGACAGACTGATGAAGTATACTGTTGTTATCTTTCTTTGTTTTTGTTTTTTTTAAAGTGTTTTATACAGCTGAAAGGGGTGATTCCATCATTTTTGCCAGGGGTTGTATAAAAACTCTGGGTGTAGTCTGTATTATAAAGATCAAGCTTGATGTGCTGGTCCTGCAGAAATGAGAACGTGTGTGTGTGTGTGTGTGTGTGTGTATAAGAAAGCTTCAGACAGATAACCGTGATGGTAAACCAGCTGTATTGTGATCTGTTTTAAAGCATGGATGTACTTAAGCCTGCGTAGTATTGGTAATACATCATACATTTATTAGTGAACAACCCTCTCAAATCAGCCACAACAATTAAAAAAAATATGATTGCACTACTCGGTAAAGCAGAACTAGCGACTTTTTCATTTAAAAAAAGTACAAATCTTAAAAATTTCAATCAGTATACAGACGTGTATATAATAATACACTATACCTAGTTATATGTTAAATGCTACAAACAATATGATTCAAATGGAATGAAAATTATAGCATTAAGAACCATTTCCTATATATAATATATATATATTAGCTTTTTTATTTTTTGCTGTGTTTTTTTTTTTGTTTCTTCCAAATACAAACATGGCAAAAATGAGGTAACTGTAAATGTGCAAGTACCAAAGCAAAAAAAAACAAAAACCTAACACAGAACAGGTGTGGCCCTGTTGTTGGCCCCCGGGGTGGCGGTGGTGATCAATGTGGGTGGGACGGGGGCTCCGGGATAGCCACGGTGCCCCCCCCCCCCCTACAGGCCAGGGTGAGTATTAGAACAAGTAAACAATCCACGAGCCCACAGCGAGAAAAGGAAAAATAAAAATAAAAATAACATATTGGTAAACAATCAGTGGCATCTACGGAGCAATCAACAAATCACAAGTCCTAAAGAGTCGGAGCTGCTTATTGGAACACAACTGCACCACACAAGCTGTGAGATTATTTATTAATCAGGTCACAGAAAGACTACAAGATTCTATGTAATTTTTTTTTATGCGTATGTGTATTTTTTTCTTTTCTTTTCAGTACAGGTAACACTGAGGTTCAAGGAATCAGATTATTGTGAAAATTTGCTTATAAATCTAAATAAGAGTACAGTATATAAACAGCCGTCACGTCCCCCTCGGGTCTTATCCCTCCAGCCCGTATCCTCCACCCTAATCATCCACCCACCCAAAAAAAAAAAAAAAAAAAGGCTAAAATGCTTACGTGTATGGCAGCTGAATTCTTTTTTTTTTTTGTTTGTTTGTTTTTCCTTTAAACCATAACATTTACAGATAGTGCTTGTTTAAGGTAAAAGACCCTATGGCAGGTACATATTAAGTTTTGGTGAGAGCAAGACGAACGTTTTTAAGTCCCCTTTAATACACGCTTTTTAGATTTTAAGGCAGATGCACTCTGATGTGATCGCACGGGCAGTAAAATACGATACGACGTGGCGAGGACGGCGCTACAGAGGGCGCCGTCCCGCACTTAACAGTTAAAAGATTCTCAGTCAAAAAAAACAAAAAAAATTAAATTAAAAACCCGTCGAACGTTGCTAACTGAGCGTTTCCGGGGCAACTACTAGCACGGCATGCTATAAAGAGTACATGAGAGTCATAAGTCATAGCACACACACTATTGCATTCCTGTAAATGTGAATGGAGCGACAGACATCTAGCACCGTTTCACTATATGGCTTTCAGTGATCGAGTTTTTCCAGGCAAAGTTTCAGTCGCTGAGGCAACAGCAGAAGCACGAATGTGTCAGCATCGAGAGCCAAAAGAATTGCGGAACTTCGCCGTCTACAACCAAGCCAAGCGCGTTGCTAATCGTGTGATCGGCTTTAGCGTTTGTTTATTTATATCATTTCATTTTATTTTATTTTTTTCTCGTAAAAAGTCTCGCTCGGTTCTGTGCAGTACGACGCATGGCAGTTTTCAGCTGAGCCGGAAAATCCCCGGAACCGGAAGCCAAAAAAATGTTTATTTTTTTTCTCCTGATAAAACAAACAAACAAAAAAAAAAAAAAACAAATGAAGGATTAAACCAGCCGGGATCTGGTTAAGACACGCATGCATACTGTGCACGATTAAATAGTCGCCCACACATGTCTATATATTTCACTGAAATTAAAAAGAAATTTTTCCCCCTCCCCACCCCATGCAAAAACAAACACTGTTTAAATATCCGGAAGAGTGGTCTAGGTAGGATAACGCGCTCGGCCGTCTCTTTTCTTCTTTTAAATGTAATTTTATTCTTGTTTTTTTTTTTCTCCTTGAACAGGATCACGAGTTCTACATACGAATAAAAAAAAACAAAAAAAACAGACATGTCTGAGTAACACTCGGATGATTGACATGTTGCCTATTGTCGGTTTCTTGTTTTTCTTCGCATGCCGTTCTTGAACACTTGCGACGATAAATACTGTTAAAAAGGATTACGGGTAAAATATGCACGGCCTGAGGAAAACTGAGAAACGTTCGGATCCGCCCACTTTCCGCCTGTTTTCCTTTTATTTGAAGTTAACTGAGAGGCCCTGAGAGTTTTCTTTCTTTTTTTTTTTTTTTTGTTTTCTTCTTCATCTTCTTAAAATATACGTCGGTGAACGGATATGTATACACGTTAATATCAAAAGTGTGGTTTAAATTCATCACAATGGCTTGTGTATTTTTTCCCCTCCATTTATTCTCACCTGGCGAGTTCGCGTCGGTTCAGACTCGCATGCTAAAATCACGGCGACGTCCCTCAAAGCGAGTCAGATTAGAACGGCTACTCGGTGTACACAAGGAAGCAAGAATATATTTTTAGATACTTTTTTTATGTATTAATATTTGTGTCCTATAATTAGCGTAGCAAAAAAAAAAAAAAAAAAAACACCCTATTACAACATTTCATCCCCGTTTTTGTTTTTTTTTCCCCCCCCAACTTATATTTTTTTGGGAGTCTATGCAGAGCGAACCAAGCGCGTGAGCAGGTTTTACAGTGCATTTTCTAAAAAAAAAAAATAATAATAATAAAATTCTCTTTGAATCGTCGTGGGATCACTACAGTCAGCTGGCACACACAAGCATGGTCGACGACGCGCTACGGGGGGGCGTGGCCCACATTCTTTTTTTTTTTGTTTGTCTCGCCGCAAGACGGCGACTAGATAAACTTTAACATGACTTCACATTGCTATACCGCGGCCCCGCCCCCTGCACCGAAGATACTTTGTTCCGGTGCTCCGCCCCTCGATCCTGAAGATAAAGCCAATAAATAACACCAGTTTTAAAAATCTAAAACAAGTTCAACCGACTACACTTGTTTTTTTTTTTTTCGTTTTTTTTTTTTCTTTTAACGATTAGTAACACGTTTGTGCTTGTCAACGTCTTAAAGAAGGCAGAGCTGTATCCTTGGAGAGTGTATTGAATTATTGAATATTTGGCTCACAGATAAGGAAAAGCCCGGTCCTCCGAAAAAAAGAAGAAAATTTTTTTTTTTTAAATCACCAAAAAAAAAAAAAAAAAAAATTATATAAAGGATTTGTTCAGGACAGACACACATTGCACATATTGCTTTCTGCAGAAAGGACTGCACCTTTTCCAAAGTCTTTTTTTTTTTTTTTTGTCTTGTTTTGTTTGGACGTGAGGCGGAAGTGAAATTCCCTTCGGCGCCGTCCCGATGAACCTGCGCGTGAAATGCAGCAAGAAGCTCGTCGAGTCGAAAGAGTATTGCTAAACCTAAAAACAAAAAAATTATAATAATAATCAGAAACCACACAACAGTCTTGTGAGAAACCATTCAGAAGAGAGTAAAAGGAAAGGATGGAGTAGTAGGAGTGGAGAAGAGAGGAGGGCTTCCCCGAGCAGTCCAGCCAGGTTGGGAGGCGGCCAGAGGTCACAGGTCGCGACAAGGTCCTCTCATATCCTTGTGACCTTTTTCCAGTGCAGCAACAGTGCAAAACTCCACAGCGATGAGGCCCAGGAGCAGACATACATACATACACGCGCGCACACACACACACATCTGGTTCATTCATATGATCAATCCTGCTCCAAGTTTTCAGTACTTGTGTGTGTCTTTTTGTTCCCCCCTTCGGTAGCTCAAAAAAAACAACAACAACAAAAATAAAAAGCGCCGCCGTTCGCGCTGACCTTAGCGAAGCCGGGATAGAGCTATTGAAAGAATCATTAATACATTATTGCAAAACATACATTATTAACAAGTCACTTCAGCCCATCACCTATACAAACATGCAGCTAATGATCAGGTTGATTCGTTTCTTTCTTCTATGTTTTTCCCCCCTCCAAAAGACAGTGGAATGGACAAACCTCATTTGCCTGGTGGTTTTTGTTTTTTCCTCGTTTCCTTCTTCTGATTTGAGCGAGGTCCTCTGGAGAAAAAAAAAAAAAAAAACTCTTCCCAGGCCTCTCTCCCTTAACATCACTAAAGCACAGCTTGGATTATTCGTAAGCGAACAGCAAGAACACATTCAACCGTGTAAACAGATGCCAACACCACACACGTTAATCTTTGGAATCGGCAAAAAAAAAAAAATAATAACAATAGGGAGGGGCTTGAAAACACCAAACTGGGTTTTTTTTTTTTGTGGGAGTTCACCGGGCTCAGAGGAGGCAGTAGCTTGCGTGAGAAGCACAGCGGAGGTCTAAACACAATCCGTACAAATTCCAAGATTGCTTATTGGTCGAAGGTCTGAGTACAGGGTGGTGGTGAAGAGGGGCGGGGCGTGGCGGGGCGTGGCAGGGCGGGGCGGTCGGAGTGTGTAGGAGATGCTTCGACGTTTTCCGCCGGGAGTTTGGGGTGGTGCGCACGTGTGTTATGTGAGAAGAGTGTAAGTGTGTTTTTTTTTAGGCGTGTGTGTGTGTGTGTGCCTGCCGCTCCGCTCCCACCACACACACACTGCCAAGGTCTTGTGCTGTTATAATCCAGTGAAGGACGAAAGGCCCGGGGACTCACTCCACGTCGCGGTGGACTTCGGAAGCGTCCGCGCGACAGATGGGACACGTGCGGTTGGTCTGCGCGACAACGAGAACGCAATCAGACAAATGGAAATATTACAAGCACGCACCGGATATAAAGGCGCGACTCTGAGAAAACTCACCTTCAACCACTTGTCCACACACTTTGCGTGAAACTCGTGATTACAGGGTAATACTCGAAGTAGCTGCCTTGACTCGAAATCACTAAAGCACACGACGCACCTGAGAGGAGGGAAAGAAAAATTACCCATGAGTAGGATTCCGGTTGTTGAAATCCCTCAGCACTTCCTGCCTCCGTCAATCACACTTACAGAGTCTGTTCTGATTGGTGTTTTTCCGAGTTGAACCTGTAGGACGGAAGCTGTTCGATGTCGGCTTTCGTCAGCCCCCGAGGCTTCGCCTCGCCGAGTCTCTCGGCGAGATTCAGTAACGCCTGGGTGAGGAGGGAACAATCCAGAGTGTTTGCTTCATATACGCATCCTCATGAACTCGTTACATTTTTGAAACACTGCTTAAAGGCTGCGATACGAGCATGTCCGTCATACTGACACGTCATCCTTCCATAGCAACATCTTGCACAGGGTGTTCGGTACACCGATCAGCCACGACACTACTATAACATATAATATAATAATAATTATTATGATGATCAGCAATGATGGAAAGTTATCAGGACACCCAGCACATCACAGCCTGCTGCATATGTGACTTGTATATAATGTCGTGTCTGTTAATATCTGATTATATTTATCGATATGATAAAAAGAAAAGAAAAAAAATCTTGAACAACAAAGCCGATTTTTTTTTTTTAACGTCTCAAGTGAAAAGCTTTTTGGTCTCACCTCGTAGTTCTCCATCTCTACATCGTCCACGTCGAGGTCCAAGCTGATAGCCGGACCCACAGCAGTCGGAGGCACGGGAAGCATCGAGCTGGACACGGACAAAAAAAAAAAAAAAAAAAAAACTCACGTTAACACATTTTAGCTATGCAAAGGCTAAATCACACCCAAAAACTCCATCGCCGATTACCGAACCCTGATTCGAATCCGAACCTCATTTGACGTAGCGGTGTTATAAAATGCTGCTGTAATTACTACTTTGTAGTGATATAAACATAACGGCTCATATTATATCACGCCCTCTACACAGGAAGTAAGTTCTCCTGTAGAGAAATACAGACTACAAATAGGGTTTATTGTGCGCGTGGACGTATGTGGAGAAGATTCTTACAGGAAGTAAGGGAGGAAGCCGGGGTAGTAGGGCGGAGGAGGGGGCGGAGGGGGCAGCGGCTGCTGTAAGCGAAACCTCTGGCCGCTCCCACGTCTGGGCAGCATGTGTGGATACGTCTAAAATAATAAAAATAAAAACAATACACGTTATGAAAGGGATCCTGTTTAGTTCAGTGTGGTTATGAACAGTTATGATGCTGTACATGAGAATTCCATTATTATTATTACTGGTTTTTTGTTCCACTCACCACCGCAAACGGCAGCTCCTGGTGTAAGGGTTCCTGTGGTAGGTGGTATTGCAGGGGCACGGAGGGCGGCATGGCTGCTGGTGGGTGATGAGCCGAAGGGTACGAGAAGGTTCCCAGATGGTGCTGCTCTCCTCTCAGGTCCACTTCGTTGTCCACTCTTTGCAAGGGCTGGAAAAGACGCAAATGCAAACGGCATTTTCACTCCAAAATGCTAACAACTAATGAACATAGGAACATGGGTATGAATTTCAACTACGTTTTAGCATTAAGGAAGATAAGAGGAAGCTTGTTTTGCACAAAAGTTTGAACTATAAACGGGTTAAAAACAAAAAACAAACAAACAGTTGCTATGGTAGTGTGCATCAGTTGCACGCTGAATTTCAAGTGCGTTATGGGTGATATCACAGTCCACAAGTGAGAATTTGAACAGGGCAGGAGACTTGCCCCAGTGAGTGAGTGAGTGGCTCACCATGCGCGGGTGCTGGGCCTGCAGGGGGATGAAGTGGCTGAGTGGCGCCAGTGCCGGAGGTTGATGCGCCGCCACTGGAGGACTCGGGTGCAGAAGGAAATGCTCGCTGGAGAGGAGGGGCGGAAAGGCCTGGTAGGATACGGGTAAGTGATGCATGGTGCACGCCTGGATCAGCTGCAGACACACAAACACACACCGGTATGAGCATCACGTGACTCAACAGAGACCTGAAGAACACCATGTGGATGCAGAAGTTACACCCGAGAGTCTACTTGAAAACCACCAGCACTAATTATGAGTGGCTTCTGCGTGGTTGTGATGAGAGTCTGCACCAACACGGCCCCTTCTGGATACAGTTTGACAATCCTGATGTAGTGTCTCGATTGAGGCAACAACATGGAGGGACCAGAGGAGATCCAAAGATCCAGGGGTGGAGCTGGACCTAATCCAACTTTGATTTTAAAACTAGTCCTAATCCACACCGCAATACAACACACTTTTCCAGCCTAAAACACACAAGATTCCTCCAACCCTGGACATTAAAGGAAGGAGTTGAATGGGGTTTGACTTCACCCCTTTGGAATTAACTGCTCTGGGGCTCACCCCTCGACTTTTAATCTACTGGGGTAGAACTGGGTAGAAGGAGCCTGATTAGGTTTGACTCCTCACACTTGACTCTGACTCTACTAGGGTAGGAGGAGCCTAATTCAAAAGCCCCCCTTGAAAAGTGACCCCTCGATTTAGGTTTGACTCCACCCCCTTGACTTTACCTCTGCTGGGGTAGAAAGAGCTAATTAGCAATGGGCTTATACTTTGACTACTGCAGTTGAGGGAGCTGGTAACAGTTTGACTCCACCCCTTGACTATGCTGAGGTAGGAGGAGCTGAATTCGGTATGACTCCACCCCCTTTACTCTACAATGATAGGCGGAGCTGAAATAGGCTTGACTCCTTATTTGACTATGAATCTCCAGAGGTAGGAGGAGCTGAATTCGATTTGACTCCACCCCCCTTGAATTTGACTCCGCTGGGGTAGAACGAGCTAATTAGGGTTGACTCCTCCCCTTTTACTTTGATCCTACTGGGGTTAAGCGAGATGGTAACAGTTTGACGCCACCCCTTGACCTTGACTCTGCTGGGGTAGATGGAGCTGAATTAGGCTTGAGGAAACAGAATTAGGTTCGACTCCACCCCTTTGGTTTTGCAGTGTGGGGCAGTTAGTCACCTTAAAGACCTAGCACTTGCATCACGCGGAAACATCTTTAAATCATTATATCGAACTGCTGCCTGCTTGAAATGCATCCTGTCCCACAAATTATTGATTATCTATCAAGATGTAGATTGTGAGCTTTCTAAAGAATCAGCTTCTGGACAGGAACAATACCTGATGCTATACATTTCACAATGTTACCTGCTGCCTTGCTTAATATTTTAAAACGCAAACACACACACACACACAATGACCAATCAGCCATTTTTCTGAAAAAGTCCGACCCGTTTCGGACAACATAACGCACTCAGAACACACAATACGAGCGTGGAGGCTGCCATGTCGACAAAACAGATGCGATGAATTAAGCAGATGGCTCGATAGATATTCTTAGATGAAAGAGAGATAAATAATGCAAAGTGGCTTTAATGATGCTCTGATCTAAATGCGCTAAAGGAACTGTTTGACCAAAAAAAAAAAAAAAAAAAAAAAAAAAAAAAAACAGTACAGCAGTAAGAGAAAGCCCAAAGTTGGTTAAAGAGTTCCTTTAAGCTGCCGTTAAGCTGGAGCGGAGTGAGATGTGCGCTCTACACAGACGGCACTGACGCTTCCGGCTCTTCCTTGTTTAAACTCACAGGAGGAGGAAGGCAGCAGAGCAGAGAGAGCTGTCCGCTGAACATTACCGAGCATGCTGGGAGCTGCTGCGCGTTGCACGCTGGGATCGGCTGCCCCGTGTGCATGGGAAAGCCGTGGGTCGTCACCGTGGTAACTGTGTAAGATATCGGAACGGATCCTTGGTGCATCTTTAATGGGAAAAGAAAAAAATATATATATTTTTTTAAACGAGAGCACAAGTTAGAATTAAACAAGAAACACAAAACAGTACTAAACCTTGATCAAACCAGTATGAAAAACGTAAATAACGGCAGGTCATCGTGACGGTGTTACGCCTACTTGTTCATGAAGGTCCACCATGATGGAGGTCTGCTGAGGCGGGTGTGTGGATGGATGGAGCATGCGGGGTGGAGCGCCGGCTTGGCTGTACTGCCTCGTCTCCTCTACAGGAACGGCCTGGTGCTGCTGCTGTTGCTGCTGAGGGAACGCGGCGTGGGGAAAACTCTCATCCTGACGCGCGGAAGCGTGCACGACCGCTCTGTCTCGCGGCCCCCACTGCCAGCGCGCTGGAGGACTGAGGGAAGAAGAAACCACACCCATTCGTTTTATAGCGCTACCCGTTTTAAGCATCTGCAAATATTTGCACAAGCCAGAAGGACACAATTTACGGTGCAGATAAAAAGGAAGTCAGGTTGATGAGTCCAATTGTGAATTGAGCCAATATTTGACTAACAGTGTTAATTTATTATTATTATTTTTTTTTCCTTCGCTGATCATAAACACACTTGTTAGCAGAATGAGAGTTGTAGCAGCACAATCCCACCTTCTCCTGAGGTGCACTGGCGCGTTGCAGGGACCCCCGATGAAGCTCCTCTGGTTTAAGGGGGCTGTTGGCGGCCGCCTATTCACAGCTATTTCCCATGGTCGCATTGGGGACGTTGTGAAGAACGAGTCACAGCCACGAGCGGGGGAGCACTGGTGCTCGAGGCACTCGGGTCCGGTCCGGCGGCCTCAGGTTCTCTTCGGATCTGTCACAGGCAGATAAAGTATAATCAGTTGGATAGACCTTAACCAAGCGGGGCATATAAACTATACAAACTAACTTGAAATACAAGCGTTTAACATTTAACTTAAAATTTTATAAAGCTACATCCCAAATACCACCAAAGTCTCAAAACTCCACTTGACGATGAGCGCGCTTTTGATCAGTATCCAGCAGGCGGGTGTATTTCACGGTTACCACAACGCGAGACTAATTAGCATGCATGATGTTTTGAGATTGTTAGTGTTTCCAGTCACAGGCTGATTGACCAGTGTATCTCGATCATAAATCAAAAACATTATTTAAAAATTGAGGATTGGGTATTGCAATTCCATGGGTATTACTATTTTATAAACATCCCAAAGTAACATTATTAGTTACAATTTTGACAAAACTTGAGTTGGTCCTACTGCTGTGTCGCCTGCTAACGTGTAAACAGCTTTTCCCTCGCAGGATTATAGAGGCAATGTGACTTTTTTTTTTACTCACCCCAAATGCAAACATAGATCAATACAGTGGAACCTCGGTGTACTAATCCTCTACCTTACAAATGTTTATCTTAAAAATATACAGGGGTAGCTCAGTGGTTAAGGCATTGGACTACGTGTCAGAAGATCCCAGGTTCAAACCCCACAACCACCAAGTTGCCACTGTTGGGCTCTTAACCCTCAACTGCTCAGATGTGTAATGAGAAAAAAAAAGTAAGTCGCTCTGGATAATAGCGTCTGCCAAATGTAAATGTAAGAATCAAAATCATTTTCTACACAGGAGCGTCTGAACTGAACACTTGGTGAAACTTGTTAGCATCATTAAAAACCAAATGAAGCAATTTTACACTTTTATTTTATTGCATTTTGTGCCAGATTTAGTCAAGACATCGCATTAAACATGAATGGACGAAAACAAGAAGAAAAGGGAGCCACTTTCAAGTTGGCAAAAAAAAGGAAGCAGCTGGTGCCAACAACATAAATGAAGATTAAGTGAGGTTTTATTTCTATTCTTAACCTAGTTTATTTACATTTTGATTGGTTTTATATTCAAGAATATAACTTGAGTGTTGAAAATTATTGGTTATATTTCTCTGGGTGGCTGAATGGATTATATGCACTTATATTATTTCCTATGGGAAAGTGTGCTTCACAATACAAATATTCAACTTAAATATATAAAAGAATTTTGATTTGGACATCAATGGGGACACGACATGAATTACCACGAGAGAATCGGGATACGTAACTGAATCGATGTTTCGGATTCAATCTGGAATGCTTATTGAATCAGAACCATCGGCAACTTGATGAATGAAATGAATCCTGTTATTGGAAGAACAATCGACTTTGATCTGAATAAAGAGAGAGAGAGATTGAATGTCTGTCTGAATGACCGTCCGTACTCATCATGGATTATTTCCTTTATCAGTACAAGCCATTTATAAATCTTAACCGCAATAAATCTTTTGCTTATTTTCGTTCTTGGTGCACAAAAGCAACTTGATATACAAAACAACTATGGCGTCAGATACTCGTGACGTCATAGCAGTAAACAACAAAAAAACAGAAAATAAATGGCTTTTTTTTGTTCGAAATATCAAACACACATCTACACACGAAGCGTTGAACTGATGAAAAACTAATCTAAAATATGACCTAAAGTTACATCAAATACGCGTTAAAATAGCAAAATGGTAATAAAATTAATAATAAATCTATAGATATACAAACTTTCTCGCATACGGATGAACCTGCCTGTGGGGTTTGATGAAGAGTTTAAGAGATGAAGTGAAGCAAAGCCGCGCCATGTGCTCGGAGACAAAGCACAACAACAAAGAGAGGGAGACATGAGCTGAGTGCAGAGTCTCTCTCTCTCACACACACACACACACACACACACACTCCAAACACCAAAATCCAACCAAGTGCACGACTTTTATCATCCTGCAACTCTATAAGCGTGCACGTCTACAAGTCTATAAGAATAAATAAACTAAATAAACTCAGAAGTGTGTGTGTGTCTGTGTGTGTGTATATAAAAACAGCGAGCACAAAGGGCACGCGCATGGGGCTGGCTGAGTCTGTTGTTAGCTTCCTGAGCTAGCATGCTCGGCTAAAGCGCAAAAAAAACAACAACATCGAATATAACATAACAAAAATGTTTAAAAACAAACGAAAACAACATCGAGCTGCATGGTTTACGGTGACGTCACCTGGAACAGCTGCTGCTGCTGTTGTTATTGTTGTTGTTGTTTACGCAAAACCAAAACAGGAAACGCTCAGCGTAGTTAGCTTAGCCCAGCCTAGCTGCGGGTAAACACGCTAACGGCAAACTTACAGAACAACGTAAAGGCTCGTTTCCGGCCTTTATAGGCGGCAAAGTGTTCCTGTAAACACGGCTGCACAGGCGCGTAGCTTTAAAACACACTGAACCGCGTAGCATTGAGGCTAACGCTAAGGTTACACGCTAGCTCTTTAGCTTACTTGTTTTCCTGCAGCTCCGGCACTCCTCCTTCTCCTCCGCTCCACACACACACACTCCTTACCGCTTTACCCCGTGTGTGTGTGTGTGTATATCAGCTCTCTCAGTGTAAAGCCCGAGTGTGGAGTCGGTTATAACCGTTAACTCGCGCGCGTTGATCCGAGGAGCCGCTGTGTTGTTCTCATGTCCGATAAACTCCTCTCCGTCCGCGTCTCTCTCTCTCTCTCTCTCGCTCTTCTTCTTCTTCACCGCTTCAATATCTCTCTCTCACACACACACACAAACCGGAACTGACCCCGCACCGCGCGCGCTCTCTCACACACACGCTCGCTCTCTCTCTCTCTATAGGCTTGACTCCTCAACCGCGTTTATTATTACACAAGCATTCCGCTGCGCGTGCTGTCATTGTGTCGGGCTGCTTACGTTCCCGTCCCTGTTATGATGACGTCACATCGATAGAGGTGGCCCCGCCCCCCGCCAATATCATTCCAAAACACCCGCGAAGGTCAGTCAGGATAATTAAAAAAAAATAAATAAATTCCCCCCCCAATACTTTTTTTCCAACATGGTTAAAAAAATCGTTCCGATTGTGTGCGCAAAAACCCTATGTGTCTTCAAATAATGGAAATAATGCAGAACTAGCAATGAGTACTATGCATTATTTGTTTGTTTTCCCTTTAGACACAAATGGCGTGACTCTAAAGTTTATAGTTTTTTGCTTGATATAAATGTATTCATTTTTACCTGGGGTGCATTGCGATTTTTATGTCATTTAGCCTGAAACAGTTTGAACATGCATAAAGCAGGGTTAATCAGCTGCCTGGGGGTTATTTAGGGGCGTGGCTTTTACGCAATTAGCGTTAACGGGGTGTTTTGTGGGCGTGGCTTTTACACATTTTGCATTAACAGGGTATTTAGGGGCGTGGCTTTTTATCCATTTAATGTTAACGTTATTTTGGGGCGTGGCTTTCACGCATTTAGGTTAATGTGGCATTTAACTGGGTACTCAGGGGAGTGGCTTTTACAAATTTAGGTTAACATGGCATTTAATTTGATGTTTACGGGGCATTTAACAGGGTGTTTAGGGGCGTGGCTTTTATATATTTAGGTTAATATGGCATTTAACTGGTATTTAGGGGCGTGGCCTTTATATATTTGGTGTTAATAGGGTATTTGGGGGTGTGTCCTTGCACATTTAGGGTTACAACGTTTTTTCTAAATTAAATTTTAGAATTTCATTTGGTTTTGGAAACAAATACAAAAAAGTGGTTTTGTAAATTTTTTTCTTTTTATACTGAAAATTATATATATATATATATATATATATATATATATATATATATATAGAATAACATTGTTATTAATATATTTATTACATTCAGCCATTAGATGGCACAATGTCACAGTGGTTAGCACTGCGGTCTTGAACCTTCATGTTTACATGTTCTCCCCATGCTTATTGTTTTTTTTTTCCCGGGTATTCTGGTTTCCTCCCACAGTCCAAAGACATGCTGAGTAGACTAACTGCCGTTTACAATTTGCCCGTAGCGTGTGTGCTTGTGTGCCCTAAGATGGCACCCTATCCAGATTGTACCCTGTCTTGTGCCCCAAGTCCACTGTACAGGATAAGCAGTATAGAGAATGAGTGAGTGAGACAAAAAACATTCAAAGACTAGGGATCCAAAACTCTGACCGGGATACACGGAATTTGGTCAGAACCTCAGAAGAAAATGGACTTTTCAAAAAAGAAATATTTTCAGACACCCGGCAGGATTTTGGATGTTTGTGAAGTATGCATGGAATTTTTAGTTTCATGACCATGATGATAATCTCATGATAATTACTACATACCAGATGTGTATACACTAACTAACTACATCTACTTAATGTAAAAATTTACTTAATCACTGTACTTAAGTATATATATATATATATATATATATATATATATATATATATATATATATATATATATATATACACTTAAGTATATATTTGAGTAGTTTTATCAGTGGATACTCTTTTACTTTTACTCCACTACATCATACAACAAATATCTGTACTTTCTACTCCGCTACAAATCTGCATGACATTGCAGTACATAACCATAGTCTTTGAGGCAGTAATGTCACCACCTGCTGGCTATTATGCATAATTGCATGATTTGCTTCCACTGATCATGTCAAGTGTTTGAAATTAGAAGTGGAGACCTTTGCAAATAGAGAGAGAGAGAGCATGTTCTTTAAATTTACTGTACACTAATACAAGCTCAGTACTATGATAGGTAAATTTGAAGGTGAGTCAGTTTGTGAGTTTGTGAGACCACAATATGCTTCAAATCTGATTTTCCCCCCTGTGATGTATATTCGGTATCTCAATATCTCAATGAATGACCCACCTTTGCTTGAATCTTAACCTCTTGGCAGAGGCAACCAGGTTCTTATCTATGTGTGATTCTTTATTTCTAATTCATCCACATCGTTTCAGAGCTTCAGAGTTTCGGAACCTGACATCAACCCCACTGAACACTTTATGGATGAGCTGGAATGATGATTGTAGCCCTGATCCCAGTGATGCTCTCATAAGTAAATGAACACAAATCCCCACAGCCTCTCTCTACGATCCAGAGCACAGCCTTCCCAGAAGAGAAAAGCAGAGATTATTATAACAGTAAAGAAGATATAAATGGGAAAATGGCATATTTATCTTGATCAATAGGGTGTTTATATATAATTTTTACGGCCATAATTGTATAATCTTTTTTAATCTACAATATATAATTAGTCTAGTGCAGGTAAATAAACATTTGTCATTTTTTTGTGTTAAAAAGTTGAAAGGATTTCCACTTTAAAGGTGCAAAACACACAATATGGGAATGACAATTAACCTAATCTGCATCTTTTTGGATTGTTGGAGGAAACCAGTGTACCCAGAGGAAACTCACCAAGCACAGGGAGAACATGTAAACCCCCCAAAAAATTTTTTTGGTTTAATAGTGTATGTGTTTTATTACATAGTTTATTTCATTTGGGTTGACTGATAAGGTTCAATCAACCTGTCAAAAACTGCTACCAGTATTAATGCTGAAGGGGTTACATTCTGATAATGTTTAAAACATGTCACAAAGTGCTACCAGTATGTCAGGAATTTCTTTACCTCTGTACTATATTTTTACGGTGCTACAGCCATTCAGAACAATTGATCTGATACATTTGTAAAGTAGCACAGACTGACATAGTTATAAATTTGTGCTACTGGTAGGAAATTCTGGCAGGGTAGGGGGAAATGATTGAATTTACATCTCAGCTGAGACTGAGGAAATACTCAGAGGATTTACCTAGCTGTGGATTTTACATCTGCTTTACAATACTGTCCTCTGTAACGTACGTCCTTCCCCACAAGCACTTATTCCATCTCAGCAGCCGGTTCATACGAGGTCTCATCCACATGACACAGCATTTTTATCTTCAGCTCTAAGAGCAGGGTGTGTTTCCTTACCAACACTACCTAATCATGCTGGTTTAATAAGCACTTTTATTGCATTCGCTGCTATAAAACACTGATAACTACCTTGCTGTAACCGGTAGCACATCTGTTTAGGAGAGCTGGGGGTTCACCGACTCAGATCAATCTCACCCAACACGAGTCGACTCTTTCCTTCTCCCAGATGGCTCATTGATTTTTTTTTTTTATTCTTAAATCTTTCATTAAACAGATTATATTTCATTTATATGGCTATAAAAACAACCTCTAATATATCTTTAACAAGCAGCAATGGAGCTGATCCTTCCTGGCTTACTGCCTCAGAACGCACATCTAAACACTCACGATTTTCCCATGGAAGCCTTTTGATTAAAGTACCCTGAAAGAGTAATTACTATATATATATATATATATATATATATATATATATATATATATATATATATATATATATATATATATATATATATACACATGTATATGTGTGTAATTTTGCTTCAAAAGATCCAGACTTTCTTGTGTTTTTAATTTAGGCTGGAGAAAAACCTCTCCAGGCTTCTCATTTTTCACTCCAGTCCCCATACCTGAGCAGTTTCAGAGCCATATTATTTGTTTGTTAAGCCACACAGAGACCTATAAATCATTCAAACATTAAAAAACATCTAACTTAAGGCATGAACCAGTGAGAAACAGGTCCAGATGTTGACAGATGATCAGGCCGATGATTAGTTTACTGGTGATGCTGGATGCTGAGTGGTTGGAACAGACGAGAAGGGAAATGAGGTCGCTGCTAAAATTGTCACATAAACAAGCAGTTTTTAGAAGCAGCCCTTTAGGCGCTTGGCAGCCTGTCGCAGTAAGATATTCGTTACCATTGTATCTTTAATTTAATCTACACAATTTCTTTTTGTTTAATTTAATATGAACAGATGGAGGGGGGGGGGTCAAGAATTTTGCACAGTGCCTCAGAATATCATCATCATAGCAGTATTACACAGTATGCTCCTGTTATGACTCAAATAAATCATGCAGCTGTTTCATAATGTATCTTCATCGTAGCTTAGGGGTTAGAAGGTATTGAGTTTGAATCCCAGGACAGCAAGAACCTTAAGAGCAAATTCGTTGCCTGACATTAATCTCGACAAAAAGTAATAAGCCAACAATAACGCAAGATGAGCAGGCGAAATGTTTTTGGGAATATTTATAGCACTGGACGATTAGACTGTATCGAAAGACAGACATTATACCTTGAATTCTCAAATCTGATTGGTCAGAAAGGGTGTTGATTGACTTTCTGGTATTTAACAAACGTATAATTAACATTTGTATAAGGAGTCTTCAGTGTCAGCAATTATACACTAATAAAGCATAGAACTTATAAGAGCCTACAGTATAATAGTAGGTTTTCCACCACAGGAAAGTCTTCATCTTTTTCTTTTTCACCCGGAATGCAATGCAGCTGTACACTACAGAAAGTGACCAACATGTCGATGAAAGAATTTTAAAGTTTAAAAAAAGTCCAGTATGTTTCTGCAAATGTACAAGATATTTGATTAATGTAAACATGTTCTTGAGATTTAAACACAGCATGTCTCTTAAATAAGCCACACCCCTACAGTAGATCATAATTATGTCACAACTAAAAAAAAGATTTATTGATCTTTATAGATCACTTGATAGATTGTTATATGACAAAATCGCCTGTGAGGGCCTCGAGCCACGCCTGGGGCCCATACGCTAAGGCCTCCTAAAGGCAGCAGATTTCAACCTGTCTGCCAATTCCTAGGAGTTTTTGAGCATGTTAAGACCCCACAAAAGAACCTTAGGGAAACAGTAGGGCCCTTCACACACTATGATGCCATAGGGTTGAGGTCAAAGTACACTAATAATCTTTAGAAGAGCAAAATGGCCCTTGCACATTTATGATATCAGCACCATTAAAACAGAATGTTCGGAGCGATGGTGATGACATCATAGTCCTGTCGTCATCGAACTGATGTCATAGCACTTGGGCCCTAATAATCACATATAGCCAAACAACCACTTCATTCATTCATTCATTCATCTCCTATACCGCTTAATCCTGTGTTCAGGGTCGCGGGGGACCTGGAGCCTATCCCAGGAGACTTCGGGCACTAGGCGGGGTACACCCTGGACAGGGTGCCAATCCATCGCAGGGCACACACACATACACACACTCACACACCCAATCACACACTATGGTCAATTTGGGAACGCCAATTAGCCTAATCTGCACAGGTGTTTATTCTGCACATGTTAGCAAAAGTTCAATGTATTCTGTTTTGGAAATCATATGAGTAACACAACGCCGGAACTAACCAGATTGTATTTTAATGTAAATGACGTTGTTCCAAGTGGCAACTTTATAACTTTTATGTTATTAAACCCAACATGAGCTTACTATGAACTATTTTGCTTAGAGCTGAAGGAACCAGGAAATAAATATGTCCTTGTTGTTGTTTTTTGAACTCAGACATGATCACAATAAGGCATATCAGCAATCATCTGGGAACCTCTGTCGTCCTAGAGGAAGTTCATGTTAGACTTTGAGTTTTCTGTTCTGTCACCTAGGTGTTGGCCTAAACTTCCTCTAGATGTCCGTACAGCCGCGTCACTCGCAATCTTTAAGCAACAACTAAAGACCTACCTGTTGAACCCGAACCCTGGAGGTACAAGGCGCCAGTGTTAACCACTAAAAGCCACCGTGCCAACTATATTACGCCTGTTTTAATAGTTTCACAAGTCGTGTGTTGTACTTTCATTTTATAATGATTGTTAGAGCATGCTGGATCATTGTGAGGACGATGTGTGTGTCTAGCTCGGTTATAGCAGAATATAAATCCTTTTCAAGATAAAGAGGCAAATCTTGACTAAAATGCTTGTGAGAAATGAGCCTACATACAAATATTGTGATGGAAGCAAATGTTTGACCAAAAATTAACTCTGTAAACCTGAAACATACTTTAGGATGACGTCATCTACAGACCAGAATAAAACTGCATTATTATTATTTTTTTTTATTTTTATTTTTATTATTATTATATTTAAACCCAGCTATTAATTGAATAGGCTGTATGACCGGAAACAGAAACCTGGCTTGTGACACAATTAAACAGCTTCACTAGCCTACATAGGGCGCATAAGTAGTTCAGTCTGTGTGTTATCAAGTGCACTTATGTAGGGGAAACAGAGATGTTTGGGATTCGGCCCGAGTTACGTAAACCTTTGCGCCAAATGACGAGCCGGCATTTTTATTATTCATTATAATAATCATAATAATAATAATAATAATAAATAAATAAATAATCAGAAAAGATGCAATGCGAGAATTCATTTGATGATTAAACCAACAAACAGAAATATAGAATGTAATACATTGTATTCCCATTAAATTACAAATGTTTATATGAGCTCATTAATAATAATAAATTAAAATAAAACGTTTTTGGAAAACCTTATCGAGCATTAAAGCAAAAAGAACCTCATGTTTTTATATTGTGATTATTACTATAATACATAAGACATCTGAAGATTTTTTTTCTTCTTCTTTTTTTTTATTGGAAGCAATTTAAGTTCAAAGCTCTAGTCGGTTATTTTGTATCCTTATCAAGATCAAAGGCTGCCACAGAACAGAGCGTTCCAGCGCGGACCGTTACGGAGATCAAACGCGCCACCGGGGGTTTTAACGCACACCGTCCTGATTCGGGATTCGAGCATGAGGTCATGTGGACTGCATGTTTCCAAACACAGAACTAGGAGGCATCTTCATGCACCTCCAGTCTGGTGTGTATATAAACACTGGAACAAACCCGATGAGCTTTACACACTCACACACACACACACACACACACAGGAGCGCGCATGCAAACATCCCGAACCATATCTTCCTACCTGATGGTTAATCTGCCCGGATTCCACTCACTGCTTCCATGTCTCATCCACACACACACACACACACACATACACACACACACACACACGGATCCGGTGTTGGATGATCCGGTTCAGTGAATCGTTTCTCCGGATCAGTGAGTCATTCCGCAGCTTAAACCATAGGAAGGTACAAGGATAATCCAGAACCACCCGAGCAGACACGTGTGTGTGTGTGTGAGGCTACAAAGTGGAGACACTGCTTACCAACCCTTTGTTGACTGTACTAATTACATTCATAATTATAGCATTGTTTGCTATAATTCTGAGTTTCATATCATGTTAAATGTTGCCGACAGTACAGTACTTACAGGTTCTGTAGGTAGTTAATAAGAGATAGTCATAATTTACAGTACGCACTGCCTTCTGCTGTATTTTCATGTTAGGTACTTAATGCAACACATTGTATCAATACTATGCAAGCTACAGTACATAACCTTAATCTTATTTTATGGTTTAACAACATGACTGTTAATCCTGTTTGCCTAATGTCTCGCTCGATACTACCTCGAATATTGTTAACAATTGACAATTCGTTATTGTATTCTGCCTCTGTTTATTGTAGACCACACGCATACACCCAACCAACCGACTATTGCCGAATGCCTCGTGCATGCAGAAATAACCCCAATAAACATTTCTTCTGGAACAATCGCTCTTGCATTCAGTTTCTCGAACCTGGAAACTCCTACTACCATCTCCACTAGTACTCTACTGTACATGAACCCCTGAGCTGCCGTGAAACTCATGCACTGCCGTGTTCAGCGTTTCTTAGTTGTGACATCACTATGATCTACTGTAGGGGTGTGGCTTATTTAAATGACATGCTGTCTTTTAAACCAGACAGGAACATGTTTACTTTAAACAAATAGTTTTAAATATTTTTGGAATGACCTCAGACACTTATTAAATATTCATTTATTTATTCATTTATTTAAATTTCCTTAGCACTGTCGCCTTGCACCTCCAGGGTCTGGGTTCGATTCCCCGGCCAGGCTCGATTCCCGTCTCTGTGTGCATGGAGTTTGCATGTTCTCCCCGTGCTTGGTGGGTTTCCTCCGGGTACTCCGGTTTCCTCCCACAGTCCAAAGACATGTAGATTAGGTTAATTGACATTCCAAATTGTCCGTAGTGTGTGAATGAGTGTGTGTATATGAGTATGTGTGTGTGCCCTGGCACCCTGTCCAGGGTGTACCCCGCCTAGTGCCCGAAGTCTCCTGGGATAGGCTCCAGGTCCCCCGCGACCCTGTATATAAGGATAAAGCGGTACAGAAAATGAATGAATGAATTAAATTTCCTTTTTCTCCAATACCTGCCATGTCATGTGACCAAGTGTCCCTAAACTAGTACCAAAATGATCTACCGACTCACCCCCACAAGGTCCACTTCATATACCTTTACTGAATTTTTAACTCTTTTAAAAGATTTATTATTTCTTCAAAAATCAATTAAGACATGTTTTGGGGTACTACCTTGTGGAGGTGACCAAGTAGATTATTTTGGTTCTAGTTTGCGGTCACATGATCACAGGGTATCTCTTGCATGCTGTTAAAGATCAGTTAGAGTCCAGCAAGTTGCATATACCTAAAGCATGAGTGAGATTCTTTCGAATCAACCCCTTATTTGGAGCATTTATAGAGAAAGAGATCTGTTTTCTTCTTGTTCTTCTTATTATTATTATTATCATTATTACCGTAATTACTGTAAAAGGTTTGCCCAAAACACGTCAATGCTATAGCCCACATTCACCTCATAGGTTAGCACCACAAGTTTTCACTCCAATCCCTTTCCTCCACAGATAAAAGCACTATTAGACAGAAAGACACTTGACAGACTTATTAAGAGGGCCAGCTCTATCCTGGGAAGTCCCCTTCACCCAGTGCATGTGGTGGGAGATACAGTAAGAGAATGCTAGCCAAGCTATCATCCCTGCTGGAGATTGACTCCCATCCTATGCTTGAGACTCTGAGGGCACTAGGCAGTTCTGTCAGCGACAGACTTCCTCATCTAAGGTGTTTGACAGAAAGTTACTGTTGGACGTTCCTTCCTTCTGCTGTATAATCAGCACTGACTCTGTTTTTATTTATCGAGTCCATTTGTTGTGTCTACAGTGTAAAAAACGTATAAAATTTCTTCTTCTTCTTCTTCTCTGTTGCAGCTGTAGGACAATAACAGTTTATTTCATCCTATCCTTTCTTATCTTGTCAAACTTCAGTGAAATGTTATTCACTGTACAAATAAAACTTTAGCAACAGCAGACCAAACAAAAAAACAGATTGTATTTATTCCAATTTTTACAATTGGAATAAATGGCTCTCGTCAACATTCACACACTACAGGCAATTTGGGAACGCCAGTTGGCCTAACCTACATGTCTTTGGATTGTGGAAGGAACCCACAAAGAATGGGGAGAACATGCAAACCCCATGCACATAAACCCGGAGGCAGTAATCAAACCCAGACCCTGGAGGTACTGTACAAGGCGACAGTGTCCATTCAGGACTGAGCAAATGTGCCACCACACAATTGTTTACACTTTCTTTTCCTACACTGTATGTTTCATGACAATTTCCCTTCACTTGAACTCAAACTTGTTAAGGTTCGATGAAGAAAACTCGAATGGCCTCCACTGAGCCCTCTGACCTCAACCTCACTGAGCATCTGTTGGATGAACTGGAACTTGAGCCTTCTCCCCCAACATCTCACTAATGCTCACGTGGCTGAAAGAGCACTCGGTTCCAAAATCTAGTGGAAAGTGTTCCCAGAAGAGTGGAGGTCCAATGTTTGGCTATCTAGCTTGTCTACAATTTGACTTTTTTTTGTTAGTAAGACTAATCAGAGAAAGGTGTCAGTTTGCTAGGGACCATGAAGATTGGACTTTGGAGCAATGGAAAAAAGGTCATGTGGTCTAATGAGTTCAGACTGAGCCTATTCCAGAACGATGGTGAGTCCTGATCTGGGTCAGGGTAAGAATAGAGGCGCATGAAGTGATCATCATGCATTGATTTCACTTGCTTCAGTTGGTCAGGTCAAGGCTCAGCAATGTTATGTGGCCATAACATTAAGTCAGTTGACGACCTGAATATACTGAATGACCAGGTTATCACATCTACAGATTTTCTCCCCTTGATAGGAAATCGCTGCTAAGTGGCCAAAAGTTCTGAGTGACACAATTTTGGTCCTACGTTTAGGAGTAGAATTAAAAGCAATTCATCAACATTATTAAAATAGGAAATGACTCGTTGTTCTTCACCAAAATTTAGGACAGCTACTGAAATGTCCTAACAGTTTGTGAGGAAATGGCATTCAGACAGAGACATGCACGGAGGTGGGACGTTTTGGTAACATTGAATGACACGGAGCTCATTATAACATACAGTTTGGACAACAACAACAAAAAAAAAGAACACTTTTTGTGACAGATCGTGTGCGGGGTTGCAGCTGGTCCATCAACAAACATTTCATAAGCTGTCTCCATAGAAACTAAGATGATTGCTACTTTACGTTTGTTTATTAACAGCGAAGATCCACCTTTGCAACATTGATGATTTGGTAAATTTTGATACATTTACCCACCATGCAGCATGAAATAAACCAAAAACAAGCTGCATTCGTGTGCATCGCTGGTTTCCCTGGAGTTGTGGACATCATCCATGGCGGACACATTAAAAATTACACAGTTTTTTGAGTTTCGTGTTATGAGCTAAAATTTCACCATTCACCGTTTTTTGACACTCCTTTGGGGTGTGTGTAGAAAACTGACAGGTGGTATTGATGGGTTCACAAATTACCATCCACTCGATCTCATCTTCTCTCCAGTTTGGCTTTCTTTTTGAAGTAATTTTGATCAGATTATGACATTATATCCTACACAGCTCTATTATGGAGGCATCTGTAAGTTTTATCTGTGCGCATAAAGCCTTCTCAATCAACATTTCGATTTTGCACTGTTTAAAACTATTTATAACTGTCATAAAAACTTCAACACCTACACCACTATAATCTGCAACTTACTTTGTGGCTCTCAGTTTTGTAAATAGTGATGTCACGTGGTTTCCTAGGAGCTGTCCTACTCCTTGCTGAAAGTAAGAGAAAGAAACTTTCAGAGGTGGAAAGAGTAATACAATTTTGTACTCAAGTACAAGTACTGTTACTTCAGTGAAATTTTACTTAAGTACAAGTAAAGTTACCATTATAAAAATCTACTCAAGTAAAAGTAAAAAGTAGCTCATTAAAAAATTTACTCAGAGTAAAAGTTACCGAGTTACTTTTTTTTTTTTTTTTTTAACAGCGGGGGTGGGATGAGGCGTTCTAGCGTAGTTCAAAAAAGATGAGCAGATATAAATCTCAAACTAGTTGTTTTTAACTGAAGGAACACCTTTGCATAATAAAGCTGTTGTCTTTCTTGTGCTTGAAAATCAAAGTGGTCACTTAAATATGGTGTTACGTCCCAGTCTAGGGTCATACAGCAAAAGAATGGTTCAGGGTTCTATTTATAATATATATAACTGTATGGAAATGGTGGTATATGGCAGAAAGAACTAGATCCAATCATTAACTGATGAAATAATGAGGTTTGTATACACACATACTGTACACACACACACACACACACACACACACACACACACACACACCAGGAGGAGGAGGATCAGATTCAGGATGGACCCAGGCCAAAATAATAAACAAAATGGTTTTTATATTCAGTAGCTAGATTACCTGCAAAAAAAAAAAAACACACACACAAAAAAAATACAGGTACCTTCCCGGACTCCCTAAACCAAAAACAGTGAAATTATCTACAAATATATACAAAGACCAACCAAACCAAAGGGACAAAGCAATAATCAAAGTCAATGGGAGGCAAAAAGTCAAAACCAGAATACACAACCAAACAATCTTTCCTCTTTCCCCTGTCTCTCTCCGGTTTATATATGGTCGCGCTAGTCGATGACGTCACTCTGAGGGCGGAAGCGACTGTGTGGAAGGTCAGGAAGATGCCGATGTCAGAAAACCTGGAGTGGAGTCTGGAGCGGCGCGCGACCAGGACATGATACACACACGCGGCGCAACGGAGCATTTATACAAAGCATAATATTTTTATTATTTTATCATTTTCATTCATTTATTTTTTACTCAGTAGCGAATATGATTTAAAATGTAGCGAATTACAATACTTCAAACAAAACGTACTTAAGTAAAAGTAAAATTACAGATTTTTAAAACTACTTAAAAAAGTAGAAATACACAAAAAAGCTACTTAATTACAGTAACGCGAGTAAATGTAATTCGCTACTTTCCACCTCTGCACGCGGTTTCCTAGGAGCGGTCCTACTCCTTGCTGAAAGTAAGAGAAAGAAACTTTATAATAACTTTTATATTCCACATTGAGGTAAGAGTATTTTAATCCTAAATGAACTTTCAGCACGATTCCTAGGACTGATTCTGAGACGCTTAGGCCCCAGGACACAAATTGTGAAAGAGTGGTTCTGGGAGCATGAGGAATCATTTTCACATTGAAATGGTCACCACAATGTGTGCTGTAATTAAAGCTACAGGCAACTGGACAAAATCTTAGAGTTTGCAACTTTTTTACATTAGACTTTTTTTAATAGTATACTGTACAGTGGTGGCTCAGTGGTAGGTGTTTCGCCTGCCATACGGAAGGTCCGGGTTCGAGTCCAGCCAGTGCCCTCACCCCAGCCACTGGATGCAGTGCTGGCTCCAAGCCCGGATAAAATGGGAGGGTTGCGTCAGGAAGGGCATCCGGCGTAAAACCTGTGCCAAGTTGTAGTGCGGACTGGATATTCCGCTGTGGCGACCCCTTGTTGGGAGCAGCCGAAAGACCAACAACAACAACAGTAGTAGATACAGAGTCATTCCCACAACTTTATTATCTCCTTCTCTCCCACTACTTAGTTTTGACGACAAATTAATTATCTTATTCCTTCACCCTACTTATTTGTGGTCACAAATTCATTGTTTTATTCTCTCATGGCGGCGCGGTGGTGTAGTGGTTAGCACTGTCGCCTTGCACCTCCAGGGTCTGGGTTCGATTCCCCGGCCAGGCTCGATTCCCGTCTCTGTGTGCATGGAGTTTGCATGTTCTCCCCGTGCTTGGTGGGTTTCCTCCGGGTACTCCGGTTTCCTCCCACAGTCCAAAGATATGCAGGTTAGGCTAATCGGCGTTCCTAAATTGCCCGTAGTGTGTGATTGGGTGTGTGAGTGTGTGTATGTGTGTGTGCCCTGCGATGGATTGGCACCCTGTCCAGGGTGTACCCCGCCTAGTGCCCGAAGTCTCCTGGGATAGGCTCCAGGTCCCCCGCGACCCTGAACAAAGGATTAAGCGGTATAGAAAATTAATGAATGAATGAATTCTATGTAGACATGGCCACAAATCAATGAATGACCTCATTTTCGCACATGTCTTTGATTTAACCAAAAATTATCTCATTTTATGTAATTCTCACACACCGCCTAGTTGTGATAGGAAACTAATTATCTCATTCTCTCACAATCCATAAATATGACCATAAATGAAATCTCATTCTTTCAGTCTACTAAATTGTGGTCATTTCATCACACCACGAAGTCGACTTCATCATCTCACTCCCAGAACCTAGTTGCCGTATTCCCATGAATCAAGTTGTGATCATGAGTTATTAAAAAAAAATAATAATAATTAGGATGTCTTGAGCTGAGCCCTGAAAGTATCTGATCTGTGGTTTATTTATGTTCTATAATAAAATAACAGGAAGAACAGTGTGTGAGTAACCTTTACCCCCTGATATGTTTTGTTACCAACCATAAAAAAATCAACATGTATGGAAATGATTTTGCTTTGCTTATCTGTCTGACTGGCGACTGTGCTCATTGCTTGATATGTAGAGAACGACTATGATTTGAAGTATTGAGCACAGTCGCCAGTCAGACAGATATAAAGATATAAAATACTACACAGTAAGGCATATTTTGGAAATAGACGTTGTTATTCAAAAGTTTCAGACTAGGGACCCAACAGCACCAGCACCACCTCCACACCCCCTGACCTATACGTAATCAAACACAGTCTAAGAGGATAAGATCAGAACCACCTTCTCATCACAGCTATTCACGATCCTATTTATAGCAAGACAGATTTTTACAGGTTGATTCCTAACCTGCTTCAGCCACACCCTTAATAACAGTAATAATACATCACTGACAATATACTTTATTATACACTCATAACATGAGCTTACATCATTTTATATTTGAGATGACTGCTACTTATGAAGCTAAAATACAACTTTAATGTAGCTAAAATGAAGCCTACTGTGGTATACTGGCGTATAAAAGGTATATGAAGGTCAATCTGAAGTCGAAATTATCCTACAAGGTGCTTCAAAAATATTGGCATCCATTATTTCAAATAAAATTAATAAAGTCAGCATATATACAATGACAGACACACAGTGGTTACTATATTATATAATGTATCCTCTTACATTTTTTAACTTAGAATTCTTTAAAAGAATTCATAAAAAAAGAGTACGGCATATTTTTTCAGGAAAAAATTATTTCTAAATGATTGGCACCCCTAATTATTATCCAGTGTAATAATCATGTGTTCCTGTGATCCTGTGATGTCTGATAAAAATGGTTGGCACTTGAAGATCTAACAAGCTCAAGAAAACAGAGCATGTTACAAGTTTGTGAAAGGAGAACATTCCTAGAACTTGATAGCAATTAGTCCCCCCAATTTATATATATATATATATATATATATATAAAAAAAAATATATATATATATATATATATATATAAATATATATATATATACAGGGCGGTGCGGTGGTGCGGTATATATATACACACATCTCGATTAATTGGATAAAAGCTAGACGCTTTAATTTGATGTTTTGCTTAACTATATAAAACCATAAATCAGGGTATTATTTATGTATAAAAGTAAACTTTAAAAATGCAATAGCCACATAGTTTAATTATCTTTAATTTTGACATTTAAACCTTATTTTTTGTAAATCAACATTTTTGTTTTTAACAGTAATTGCAGATGGCAAGTTGACTGTGTGTATATATGCAGTTTTGTGAAAAAGTATTTGCCCCTTCCTAATTCCTAATTTTGTATATTTTTTGCATATTTGTTACACTTAAATGATTGAGATCATCAAACAAAAAAAAATTATAATAATTTACACAAAACTAACCCAAGTAAATACAAAAGCAGTTTTAAATTATCATTTCCTTTATAATGTATGCCTGATAAAACAAATATTAACACATATAATATGCAAGAACGTAGTCAATAATTTGTTTTTATTGGGGGGGGGGGTAAACTTTTTTTATTGGTTTTACATAGAAACTCAGTATTGACTATTGAATATATGAAATCTCAGTATTATTATTATTATTATTATTATTATTATTATTATGAAGATTTAATATCTTTTCCATTTAGCTCCTTCTTTTGAGTAATTGTGCTTTGTCACTATATATAACACATTAATACTTTCCTGAGTGTTACTGGAGGTAAATATTTGTATTTGTTTTATTATTTCTTTTTATATTCATATATATATTTTGCTTTTTTAATACAGATTTCTGTCAAAATGTTTAAGCTTAACATCCATCCTGTGGGAAATACACGAAGCTAAATCATTAGCATGCTAAACAAGCTAGGAGTTCTGTGTTAAACTTTAGAATTGTAGATATAAAGTTGTTTATATGTTCTGCTAGAGTAATGCTAGATAATGTATAATAAGCAAGTTTGCTAGATAGCAAACTATTTAGTTAGAAACATGTATGAATTGACACACGCTAGCTAGCAAACTAGATAATGAACCTAGCAAGCTACTGAAAGTCCAAACAGCATTTGGTTTAGCTAACACTAGCTAACACTATCTTTTTTGACAGACTTTTGATGATGGAAATGATGAAAGATGGCCATTTGTCTGAGATCTTTACGTAACAGACAGGAGATTAATATGAACCAGTGTCGGTCATATATGATGGACACTTTGTTTTTTATTCTCCCAATAGGACATTTTTTATTTATTTTTAATCAGTCTCTTATATAGTCATGGCTTAAATAAGTCACCCCGTAATCTAAGGATCTGTAGTATAAAGTTAGATCATTAAGATGATTTAAAAAGATGCTTAGGCATCATCAACAGTTTGGAGAACTTTGTTATAACATTCCTTCCGATCCCCCGACCACAGCACTGAGCTCTGTATCATCAGGTGAACTCACATGTGCTGTTTATTTCCCTCTCACTGAGTGTTAATGATTCACATTTACAGCAGCGAGACAGTAATCAGTACCAGGCAAAGGTCTCTCCGTAGTGACGGCTTCCCATCACTTCGGAGACGACGTCCATCGGAACAGCATCGAGGACGAGAATGGGGAAGGTAAGCCCGCTTCTAAGAGAGCTATATTGATCATGTGAATAAATAACAAGCGCTATCGTCCTTCTCTGACGTTTTTGGTTGGTTTACAAACCTTTGGGTGTAAGAAATATTTGATATAGTTCTTAACTGTAATGATGTCACTTGCTTTGGGGATTTTCATGATCCAGGATCAATAGAGTGCTGATTTTCATAAAATTACAAACAGGTAACAGTACAAAAGGACATTACCCTAATTACATTTAATATACACATATGGTAGGAATATATAAATAGTTCCTGTGGCTTTACAAAATTATAGCATTTAAACTTAAATTTGAAACAAAAACTGCAACCAAAAAAAATTAACCCCTGGATTTATTTTTTAATCTTCTTTTATCTTCTGCCTCATCATAAAAGCTTGAGACAGCAGTTGCAAAGGTCACTCATAAGAGCCATGATTCATTGCTGCGTACATACGTCTATACATACAGAATACCCTAAAGTAGACTACTATACATATGACAATGCACATACTGTACTGTACAGGTATATATTTTATGTTTTATGTTTGTGATTTGATTTCCAGAGCATAATCTCTTAAACAGGAAGCGATATTTAGTCTGTGTTGTTGTAACCTGATTATAAAAGGCGGATACAACATTACGTGAACGTTGAACTCTGATTTGTAAAGGAGCTGTACAATAGTGGAACAGGTTTTACACTCGGAATCCAAGGCGATGCTAACTTTTGCACAGAATTAACAGGAAATGCGTGATGATTCCTGTTCCTTTCACCTTTAAATCAATATATTGGTATTCATAGGTGATACAGTGTAAGACAGCAGGTTATATTGTTATAATGTATGGCGCCGATCTTCTACTGGAAAATCTATTGGATTTGTACAGATCACACATAGTTGACAATTCTGAAAACCGCATAACCGCATTTACTGTGACATATTTTACAAACCTATTTTATGTACACTTTTTATTTTCATGGACAGCTGGACGGCGGGGGAATGTTGACTTCGTCAATCCTGCTCACAACTCTTTTTGCAACATGTAAGTATCTAACTGAAGGGTATAAACGAAACACGGACAGATTGTCAGCAAGAGTTCAAAGTTCAGATTATTATCTGTGCAATTTAGAGACATGAAAGTCGATATGATGTGCAAGCGTTCAAAAGGTATGCGGAAAAATCTTGTTTATTCCTGACAGTGTAACATAGTAACTGTGGCGGCGCGGTGGTGTAGTGGTTAGCACTGTCGCCTTGCACCTCCAGGGGCCGGGTTCGATTCCCGGCCAGGCGTCTCTGTGTGCATGGAGTTTGCATGTTCTCCCCGTGCTTGGTGGGTTTCCTCCGGGTACTCCGGTTTCCTCCCACAGTCCAAAGACATGCAGATTAGGCTAATTGACCATAATTCCCATTCCATAGTTCCCAAATTGACCATAGTGTGTGAATGAGTGTGTGTGTGTGTGTGTGTGTGTGTGTGTGCGATGGATTGGCACACTGTTCACTGCCTCGTGGTCCCCGCGACCCTAATACAGGATGAAGCGGTATAGGAGATGAATGACTGAATGAATATAATAACTGTTACATGCTTCCCCCTTAAGATCTTCCTCATTCCTTATATGGCCGCACATCCTATTGTTCGCTATTGGATGTCTATAAAACTTACGTCTCTTTCTATAGAACATACGAATGGCTGATGTAGTGGTGGATGTACTGATATGTACTGTATGTCGTGTAGCATATGGATTAGGACGTACTGTATATCGATCTGGGATTAAACCAGATAACATCCTGAAACAAATTTCAAACTTGGCAAAGCACAGCGGACAGATCTAGCGGATCTTCATCGATTCTAAACTTAGTACCAATATAGGACATACCTGTGGATATGATGTCCCCCCTCTCAAAAACAAAAATACACGTCC
This sequence comes from Channallabes apus, assembly GCA_030522415.1. Classification (NCBI taxonomy): domain Eukaryota; kingdom Metazoa; phylum Chordata; class Actinopteri; order Siluriformes; family Clariidae; genus Channallabes; species Channallabes apus. The sequence goes on from CM060121.1 coordinate 4,365,639, forward strand.
AAATGTCCACAAATGCATATTAAATAAACCACTGGGGGTGAACTGTCGATGATCCACAACAGGGAATTTGTTACTATTTATTAATACTATTACCTCGCCAAAGTTGATTATTTTCCCATAACAGCACATCCAGATGTGTTTTAATTCTCTCATACCACAGCAAAACTTACTTAATGTTGTATAATGCCCGTGAAAACAAACCCCCACGTCCCTGAGTAAGCCAGAGTACAGACAGAACACCAAGCACAGATTCTGTAGAACATGCAAACTCTACACAAACACTTAACATTGATAAAATGATAAACAATCTTCTTCTCTCGGAAAAAGTCGGATAACGTATTCAGGACGAGAGCTTAATTAATGAGCACAGCCTGGAAATAATATGTGCGCTAGCCTTATCTTGCCGTTTGTATGCCAGGGCTCCTCAACATCATGTACAATATCAATTAACAACATCATGTACAATATCAATTAACAACATCATGTACAATATCAATTAACAACATCATGTACAATATCAATTAACAACATCATGTACAATATCAATTAACAACATCATGTGCAATATCAGCAGTCTCTGGTACAAGAATTCTCTCGGGGATTAATAAAGTTTTATTGTATTGTATGGTATCATACAATTTGGGAACGCCAATTAGCCTAACCTGCATATCTTTGGACTGTGGGAGGAAACCGGAGTACCCGGAGGAAACCCACCAAGCACGGGGAGAACATGCAAACTCCATGCACACAGAGACGGGAATCGAGCCTGGCCGGGGAATCGAACCCGGACTCTGGAGGTGCAAGGCGACAGTGCTAACCACTACACCACCGCGCCGCTCCATACAGTTATGTATGTAATATTATTTTTTTGTTATTTTTTCAGGCTACACTCTGAGTGTCCCGGTCATTAATATGTCTTCAGTGGAACTGAGGGAAGATCTTAAAAAAGGTACGCGCAAACATGCAGGTCATGCCATAATTGTCATAAAATAATTGTGCTTCTGAACTAAAACAGATCATATTTTTCTCCACAGGTGACTTTGCATTTAAAATCAGTGCATATGATCTAGATGGTGATCCACTGACCTATGAGATCACCAATGACAACGGTCACTTTAATGTGTCTAAAGATACTGGTGAAGTGTTCATCAAAATTCCACTTGATCGAGAGGTGATTTGAGCGCGACATTTTCTCTTAAAAAAAAAAAAAAGTGTTTTTTGTTTCAGTTGAAGCCCAGCATTTGACCTTTTATCTCTTTTTGCTTCCCTCAGACTCAAGACAACTTTCAAGTAGATGTTTCTGTTAGCGATGGAATACATATTCCGGTAGGTCTGATTTATACAATGTGGAAATCATTGGAAGTTCTTCATCGCTCTCTAACCTTAAAACTCCTATTTCCAGACCAAAAAACCGCTAATAATTGTGGTGCTGGACGCAAATGACAATGCGCCAACATTCATAAATGAGCCATACAACATCCATCTACTAGAGGTGAGTGAAAAGACAAAGAAATAGATTGTAAATTTCGGCAGAACAAATGAACACAGCGACTTCAGTAGAATTTCAGTGGAACTTGTTTACGAATAATTTTTTATCAATAATAGGATATTCTGACCAACATATATCGAAGAAATTCATAATGCTGTGATTTTCTTCTCGACATGTCGGATCACAGAACACTACTGTGGGCACTGCGGTGCTGAAAGTGACAGCGACAGATCCTGATTACGGACAAGCCGGGAATGTCTACTACAGTATTGATGAGGTAGTTCATCTTCATGCAGCTCTTTAGATGTTCTTTCTCAGCACTGAAAAAACAAAAAATAGAAAAGGTTAAAATGTTAATCTGTGTTTTTAGCTTTTGAACGGGTTGTGTTTAGGATTCTTTCATTAGAACTTTCTAATGTTTTAGTGAGAAAGCTCTCTGATAGGGAAACACAATCCGGTGTAAATGTGTACTTGGAATCTACTTAAAAGCTGCAAGCGTTCTTCCAGAAATGCACAAATTAATCAGAACCTTAAAGCAACAATGCATCATTATAATTCTGATTATTAACTTGTGTTCTTTTCTTTTAAATATCGATGTGTGTTAGTCCAACCCGACTGAAGGAGTCGACGTGTTCTATATCACAAGAATAGGAGGAAACATTGTGTTGAACCAGACACTTGATTTTACGGAGAGCAAATTTTATCAGCTACAGATCAACGCCACTGTGAGTCCTCCTTCATCCATTGCACATCTCAAAATTCAGTTCCTGAGTTAGTTACAGATGGCCTTTTCCATCGACTGTTTATTATGGATTATTGAGTTAATTGTGAGTGGATGTAAATTAGTGGGTTAGCACACAGCCACAATTAGTTTCTGTATCTGGTTAGCTCCAAATATAAACTGTATGTGAACCAGAGTATTCAAACTGAGCGTGTCTGAAACCAAATGTATTGTTTCAGCCCTGTCACTATGCCTCCAGATACAACAACAACAAAAATCAGGGATAAAACTGGTACTGGTACCAATGGTGGCACTGGTAGCATGGTTTTGAAAATTTCTCATCAACTATGCCACCCTGCCACTGCTTGAGCTTTAGTCTTTAATAGTTTAATATATACCACCTGTCCAGGAAAAGTTCATCAAAATATGACCTTGCATCAAGCGAAAATTTAAACGATGGGAATTGGGTCAAGAACTTTCCAACACATTGTAATAACCTGGAAGGGTAGTGGTTAACGGTCACTATTCCAAAAGAAATGTGGCCGGGAAAAAAATGATAATGATTGTGATTTAAGATCACTTACGCGATTGGTGACGTCAAAAATCAAAAATCAGACTAATCAGAATTTTTTAGGATGCATAAAGATTGGACTTTGGAACAATAGATTACAGTCAGGATTGGCTGATAAGTCAAGTCTGATCTTACTCCAATGGTTGAACCAGATTAAGAAAGGGACTGCAGGAAGTAAAATATTACTTAAGTGTGAGTGACGGGAATTGGCGCTCTGGAGAACTGGAATCACCACCGAATCCAGAACTGACATGTCAAAGATTCATAGCTGTTTTGTTGTGTTACTACAAAGTTAACAAATACACATCATGTTGATCCAGGTTTATTCTCTTATCGCTTCAGGACGGCGGTGGACCCCTTGGCGACAATACAAACTATGTTCAGTCATCCATCGGCAATGTCTACGTCACAGTAGTAGATGTACCAAACCGTGACCCTGAGTTCGTAAATCTCCCAAAAATCACTTCTGTGTCGGAGCACTCGGCTGTGGTACGTATCAGCATCTTCTTCTGTTAGTGTCTGGAAACCAGCACAAAGAATATCATACGATTTTTACAAGGTCTATTGTTAAAGTTTGCAAGCTTTACTAGCACAATTTATTATTTTACTGCAAACAGTTCTGTCTGTACATTTTGTTTACAATAATTGTTGTTGTTGGTCTTTCGGCTGCTCCCGGCAAGGGGTCGCCACAGCGGAATATCCGGTCCGCACAACAACTTGGCACAGGTTTTACGCCGGATGCCCTTCCTTAATAATAATAATAATAATAATACATTTTATTTATAATGCACTTTATATTTGAAACAAATCTCAAAGTGCTACAAAATTAATTCGACCTGAAAGCTCTGATAAAAATATACGTTTTAAGACCAGATTTAAAAGCATCAACAGTCTGACGTGTATTATCAGGCTTTATACACTTCCTAATGTTATGATATTTCTTTTTCTAGGGGAAAGTTGTGTATCAGGTTCGGGCCAGAGATCCAGACACAGGGATCAACGACAAAATCAGTTACAGCATTCAAGGTGATTTATTATTTTTTTTTTAAACCCACGTATACTTAACAACTCATTTTGAAACTTCTTTATTTTTCTTTCTTTCTTTATTTGTTTTCAATGAAGATGAATAAGACAAATAAGATCTACTGTAGAACACAATTTACAGCCGTGGCCAAATGTTTTGAGAATGACACGTTGTCGAGATGTTGACTGCATGTCTCCAGTCTTTTGCCATGGCAAGCACCACCCACATTTTCATCAGAAAACAATTGTTTTTTTTTATTTATACAGATGTCAATGTAAACGGTTTGTTCGAAATAAATTCAGAGAATGGCTCTGTTACTGTCGTGGCCGACATTGACCGAGAGGCCTTGCTAGACATTGATGCTACTGTGCTGCTTACTGTGAAGGTAACAATCTTGCTTTAATGGGAGATGTTGATCTAGTGCTTTATAATACGCACATGTTCAGTATTATTTATAAGGTCTTAATATTTAAATGTGTGTCTTGATTCACAAGGCATAAATTCCAACAGCGTTTCCAATTGGGTTACAATTCCTCACACATTTTCCCCAGGCTACTGAAGCTAACTTGGATGTGAATGGGGTCTATGCGAGCGCCACTGATGTTCTCACTATCCAGATCGAGGATGAGAATGACAATCCGCCACTGTTTTACACGTGCGACGAGAAGGTTTGCAACCAGACCAATATCTTCAGCGCCGAAGTGGACGAGCACACGGCCAACGGTCTGTCCATCACTGGACTAAACATGAGGGTCAAGGATAAAGATGCGGTGAGACCGGAGGATGTCCTAATGATCCATTTTATCTAAAGCAGTACAACTTTAGCTTGGCATCATCCAAATGATGATTAATGTACATAGAGTGTATAGTATTTGTGCATTACTTCTAACCAAATTGGCTCAGAATAACTGGGACATGAATAGTTTTTGGAGTTGCTTTTTATACTTATTGCAGGGTGAGAACAGCCGTTTCCTGCTCAGCCTTGAGGGATCGGCTAAGGATTTGTTTTCTGTCTCACCCACAAGTGACATGTCGGACCGAGCTGTGCAGATCCTGGTCAAAAACTCAGATGATGTCGACTATGAGAGAAATAAAACCTTGATCGTACTGGTATGGCTGTATTCACATGGTATTAGTTTCTAAAATAATTTTTTTTGTGCTATTATGGTTGTTATAGATGGATGAGGGGTTCCATCTTCTACTAATCTATTTTCTAGACAGCAAGTTGGGTTATAAATATAATATTCAAATGATTGTATAATGATACAAAGTGTAACATTAACAACATTAACAGCAACTTGTATTACGAGAACATCAAGTCCCTGATCAACCCGACACTTAAAGGTATTCTTTGGTTTGTGTAGGTCGTGGCCCAGGATGCCAGAAAACCAGATTTTGTCAACACAGCTACAGTCACCATTAAAGTCAACGACATCAATGATAACAAGCCTATATTCGCAGAAGATGTTTATAACCTATTTGCCCCAGAGCACTGCGAAAATGGCCTCATCTTGGAAACCATTACGGTATGGATGGGCTATAGCTTAAGTTTGGGTTCTATTCCAGTTTGGGTTTAGTATACAGGTTGGAGTTGATAACAGGTTGGGTTTTGTTATCAGTCTCTGGCTATGTATTTCTTATGGCATGGTCTCAGTTAGGGCTCAGTACCAGTTTATGTTTAATATCAGTTTGGTTTATTCTCAAATTAGGGTAAATCTACGTTTGGATTTTGCTTTAGTTTGGCTTGGTCTCGCTGTGGTTTTGATCTTAGTTCAGTCTTAATCAGTTCAGTATTAGTGTCAATTCAGTTTTAGTCTCAGTTAGGGTTATTCTCATATTGGGCTTGGCCACAGTTTAAGATTAGTCTCCATTAGTTGGGTTAAGTATGGGTTTTAAACTAGTATGGGCTTAGGCTTTACATCAGTTTGGTCTTAGTCTCAGTTTGAATTTAGCTATTTCAGTCTGGGTCAGTCTCATCTTGGGCTTGATCCCAGTTTGGGATTAGTCTCAGCATGGTCTTGGTTTCATTTTGGGCGAGTCTCAGTTTTGGGATGAATAGTGATTTGATCTTAATCTCAGTTTGGGTTAGGTTTAGGCTTGAATCTATTATGCTGTTGGGTTCGTATTAGTTTGGATTTAGAATAATTTTTGTATAAATGTGGGATAGTCTCAGTTTGGTCTCAGTGTGAAATTAGAAACAAATTGAGGTAAGTATCATATTCAAGTTTGGTTTTAGTTTGGGATAAGGCTCGGTTTTGAGCTTAGTATCACAGTTTGGTCCTGTTTTTGCTTTGGTCTTAGGCTGTGGATCACTGAGCTTTCACATACTGTACTGTACTTGTTTTCTTTCCTTCAGGCAACAGATGCTGATGAGCTGGACGATGGCCACCTTACCTACAAACTGATGCCTGACAGCTTGTAAGTGCTGTAAATGTGTCAGACACTGTATATCACATACAGTGTGTGTGTGTGTGTGTGTGTGTGTGTGTGTGTGTCTGTCTGTATGCATTTGGTGAACCTGTCTGTGAGCATTTGGTTTCGCAGCAGTTAATTTTAATGCATTATGTAATGACTCTTTGTGGGAGTCATCTCACCTTATGATTTCCTTTTCTTTGCTTCCGTTTCACAGACTCGAGTTATTTGATGTTTTCCCTAATAACGGGACTGTTTATGTGAAAAACGGATCCAAGCTGGATCGCGAGCGCAAGAACTCGTACCCTGCGACGCTGCAGGCCCGAGACTTAGCAGGAAACGTGGGCTCCACCGTGCTGGAGATCACCATCGAGGACATTAACGACAATGCGCCGCAGTTTTACAGAAACAAATACGAGTTCTTTATTCGTGAGAACGAAGTACTGGATGCTCAAGTGGAGGTGAGAAACAATACCATTCAAACAAATACAAGCTACAAGCTGATGGAGTAGAATAGATGGAGAAAATTTTAATTCATAAACCAGGATCACTTCCATCTTAAGCTAGTTTGCAGACAGCTGGTTATTTTTTAAAGGGAATAAAAAACATCCTTTTTTGTACGAATTACATATATAGTAGTTACCGATTAGACTTGAAAGAATGTAAATACAGCCTCAAGGCTTAAAAGCTGTTTGGATCTTTGTTTAGGCTCGAGACGATGATGAGCCAGACACTCCCAACAGCCAAATCAAGTACGGCATTGAACCTGATAATTACAGTGATAACTTCACGATCAATGAGGACACCGGGAAAATAAGGAGCAACGGCCCTCTGGACCGCGAAGCCATCGATAGCAAACTGGAAGGAAAGATTACACTGAACGTGACGGCCACAGACATGGGCACGCCAACTCTGTCTTCTTGGGTCCCCTTCATCGTTCATGTCGAAGTGAGTGTTCAGACTTTAATCAAGTCAAAAAATGTTGCTGCTTTGAAATGTAGTCAAGAAGTAAAAAGTTAATTGTGAATTAATTTAAAACTGAAATTAAAATCCACATTTTATCTTTTAATACAGGATGTAAATGACAATCCTCCGGTGTTCCAGCAATCAGAATACACCTTTCATGTAAATGAAAGCGAAAGAGGCAAGTTGCTTTTGTGTGCTTATTTACTCAAGTTAAATTATTATTATTATTATTATTATTATTATTATTATTATTAATAATAATAATAATAATGCTCTATAATTAATGTTGACTGTGGAATTTGTTAAAAATAACCATGCGTGTATAACCTACCCAACTTCAGAACTTCTGCATGATGATAGTCTTACGTTATAAAGAGATGTTCCGATACCATTTTCCTCTCCCGATACCGATTCCGATACTTCGATACTTGGGCTCAGGGTATCGGCCGATACCGAGTACTGATCCAATACCTGGGTGTGTATCTGTACAGTGTGTGTTGTGTGTGTATATATATATATATATATATATATATATATATATATATATATATATATATATATATATATATAGAGAGAGAGAGAGAGAGAGAGAGAGAGAGAGAGAGAGAGCATTTCTTTTTTTTTAAGTAAAATACTACTAGCCCTGTGTAACGGGTTCGACCCTAAGTGCACGGGCGACACCATGAAACACGGACACAAGGCGAGGTCTTACAGGAAAAAGGGTAATTTATTTAGAAAAATGGGTAAGGAAAGGGTTAAAGGCTCTCTGCGGCATTTTCCACTTTGGCGGCAGGGATGCGAAGGCGGGCTCTACGCGGAGATCAAAGGCACCCCCCTTTTTAAAGTCTCTGGGATGCATCACATCGCCCCGCTCTTGTGCCACTGTCTCTCATAAAATCCACCGCGTCGCAAAGTCCAGCTTCCCAACAGTCAGACCCCGAGCTACACTCCCCGCTGTGTTTTATAGCGCCGGGATCATTAGCGGCGATAGCTCATGGGCCCTTGCCTGATTCTGCGGCCCTGCTCCTTCACATACCTAAAGGGGGGGGAGGCCGCCTAACTAGTGAGCGAGGAGCGATATCAATTTGGGCACACGCCCATCACAGGCGCATGCCGTGACACTCTGTAAGTAAGCTAAGCTAGCAAAGCTAGCGGGCATAAACAGGTTATGTTTAGGAAAATGGTATCGGATCGGTACGTGGACTCAAATACTCGCCGATTCCGATGCCAGATTTTTTTGTCGTATCGGTAGCATTTCCGATACCAGTATCAGGAACAACCCTAGTTATAACAATATACAAGAGTTAGTCTAGCGGTGTTCTAAGAGTTAAGCTGGGATCTTGTTTCTTTACATGTACACTGATCCAATAAAATGCACAACGCATTTAATCACAATTTAACTTATGCGTAAAATGTGGTTCTGCATGCTGAAGTGAAGTGTTTAATCTGCCCAAAATGAAACAGAAGAAGTTTTTTTCTTTCTCAGACTTAAGGTTAAGTTATATTTAGTTTTTTGTTTTGATTGGTTACAAGACTCCAGTATATTTTCATTTGGATTGCCCAGTTATTTGTATCATTAGTGGATTATTCCATGTCAGCCCACTCACTGTGTGTATCAGTCCACATGAGCGAGTTCAAACTGGTATCTGTACATCAACCTTTTTTTTTTTTTTTTTTTTTTGCGGAATATAATGTTTTTCTTAGCTCATCAGGTGAAGATGAAAAGCAAGAAAGGAGGCAAATTAAGTACAAACCAATGTGAGCTAGCTAGCCAGCTAACTTACAGGCTATAAAATGAGTGTAGCTTCTGAGATCTGTTTCGAACAAAGGAGTGAAAATAATCAGAACATTTGGGCATGTTGTATCGAAAATGTCGATAATTAAATATTAACTTCTAAAACCATTGTATAAAACCAGTATTGAACTTGCAATCTTGTGGTTAATTTGGTGATCGTCATTAGCCATTTAAATCATGTCTCATGACTGAGATATTATAATGTTTTAAAAAAATCATGTACACTTTTTTACAGGCGCAATTGTGGGTTACGTATATGCGACCGATGCCGATCAAACCACTAACAACAACCGCATATCATTCAACATTAAAAACGTCCTCTTCCTGTGCGTGTCTGAGCCTGATGGAGCAGGCTACCGAGGTAAGGTCATGGTGGATCCAGATGTAGAGCTGGACTATGAGAATGAAGTGGAATACACGATCATAGTTGAAGCCACAGACATGGGAGGGAACACCGCTACCTGCACGGTGCATATAGTGGTGGAAGACGTAAACGACACGCCACCTGTTTTCCCTACTGGCTTAACAATGAAGGTGGAGGAGAACACACCAGCGGGGAAGGTAATCGGGAAAATTGTCGGGATCGACGTGGACACGAACGCTTTGCTGGTTTATGAGCGTGTTTCCACTTTGTGCTATTACAACCATACAACATGGGCTCCATGTATAGAGGAATGGTTCGATGTGAAGAGTGATGGCAGTGTGATCACTGCAGAGGGCGTAACTATCGATTACGAAGAGTGCACTCAGGTGAAAATGACGGCTCGGGTCGTGGACCTTAACACGCAGAAGGGGAGGAACAGCACCGATGGTGAGTTAAAATAATGTACAGTATAAGGAATACATACAAAACGACCTCAGACAAATACATGTACTTACAGTAAGATGTGTTCACATGATGCACATCTCTTCATTACCTTTTCTGAAAAAGGGGCCAATTAAAAATTATTATTTGAATGATATAAACTTAGACGGCACAAAAATTATTATGCTTTGTATTTGTGCTCACTGCTCCATTAAATACCGTAGAATTATCACAGCATCTTAGTCATCCAAAACAGGATGCACTACTAAAGGCCCATTGGGGTGGGACTTGTGCTGCCCCATTGCAGGGGAGAAGCAACAGAGAAGACAGTCCCATTCAAAATTTGGTTAAGACATGTTATAATTGTTAAGTTATTTTGAGAAATTCAACAGAAAAACAAACAAACAAACAAAACATAGGGCATAAGGAAGAAAATAGCATTTAGTTCTTTTTCCATTCTTGTGTTGACTTGGGTTTATGAAATCAGATCAGATGTTTTGCCCCTATTGTGACCTCATATACCAAGAAAAATCGTCCGGATCAGTGCACAGACTCGCCCAGTTCTGCCCAGCTTTGCCATTTTCTGATCACCATTCTTAAGTGAGCTTCAGTGAATAAGAATGAAGCTCACTGAAGCTGAAGGGGAAGTCCTCTCTTAAGAAGGACTAGGTTAGCTATTAACTTCTATTCAGTTTAACCATTAGCAGTTAACTGCTAAATTTCTATAATTCATTAATTTATTTATAATGCTAATATTGAGGATGTCATCACCTTACATACTGTATATTTTCCCCCTTATTTTGTTCATCAGAAGTGCAGAAAAGCTTTTCAAAAAAACCCTGAAAATGACTGATAAGGTCCCAAGCATGATCGTTACTGGTCCCTGAATTCTGATTGGCTAGGAAAATGCACTTCCTCAAAGTGGTTCTCAAGGGCAGTTTATTTAAAGCTACAAACACTGAAATGGTGTGTTTGGAAATGGAGTGTAACAGAAAGAAAATCCATCAATCAGAACAACCACAATCTAAAATTAGTTTCAGCTGAAATGTTAACAGACACATTTTTCAGACTTCTATGTCAAATTTGTTAAAAATGGACTATGTGACCTTTAAAAACACTGCAGCCACCAAGATATTGTTTTTACGTGATTAAAATCTGAATTTAATCTGATAAATCTCTGCAAACTAAGGCAAAGTGTAAGCTTAAATTTTAAGCAGGTGTACCATGCCAACACATACGATGGGCGTTCAAGTCCAACCAGGACTTCTGTTTGTGCAGAATAACAATGCAGTTATGAGTGTAAAAACTCCCTTTGTATGGAGTGGTGAATGATTTTGTGTACAGCTTCCACAAACAGATGCGTCTGTTCCACAAGTATCTGTCAATTTCACGTGAACGACTGCATTGGCTTTGTTCCACCTCGGCTGAGATCATTTACAGACGTATGACGTTCTTTAAAACGTTTGCATCGTTCAAATATTTTACTGCAGCTAAGATGCTCATCGCTTACTGTGCTTAAAGTCTGTAAATGTCAATCAACTTTTACACCAGAAATATCATTATATGTCTTGGTTTGAGTTGAACGCCCTGTACAGCAAGGAAATTCTTGTTTTAATTCATTATTTTCATGTCTTTCAGGTGTTATCACAATTGATATAATAGACTTAAATGACAACGCACCCGTGTTCCACCCTGTCCAGGACTTTTTTGGTAAATCTTAAAAATAACTGTTTTTCAGAATTAATGCAACTCAAGTCTGCTAACTTTGTCTTTCAGTCACTAAAGTTCTGTATTATTGTTTTTTATTATTATTTGACTAACATTTATTATAATAATGTTGACTAACAATTATTAATAAATGCTACATTTCTGCATTTCAATTTCCCTCTCACGTTATACAGTCTATTTTACAAACAAATTAAAAGATGCAAAAAAGAAATAAAAGTAACAGAGTAATAAGATGCTTTTATCTTGTAGTCCTGATTGCTGAGAACACAGAGGAAGGCAAGAGTGTGGCCCGGGTGATTGTGAGTACTTTTTAATCCTTTTTAGTGACATTTATATTGAGAATGACATAATATTTATGATTTGTTTTCTATAGTAAGTAAAAAAAACAAGTTCTAGGTATCTATGCAATCCTATACCAATTCTTGTTAGACTTTATGTCAGATCTGTGGAACGTGCTGAAATTCTAGCAAGAACCATAATAAGAATAAGATGGTCTTTTGATCAAGAAGGTCGTGTGGTCACTAGTAAATGTTATACACTTTGTGTTTCCTGTGCATTTATGCGTACTTTATTGATCTTATCTTCGCTTTTGTCGTTGTCGCTTTTTAAAAGGCTACGGACAGAGATTCAGGAGAGAATAAGAAAATTGAATTTGAAGTCGTATATGTGGAGTTCGTCAGCACCAACACGGACGAAAAGCCGCAGCCGACAGACCTAATTTTTTCTGCCGAGACCGAGCAACCTGATCCTGAAGAACGCTACGGAGGAATAATCAGGTGAGATGGCGCTGTTGAATTCTTGATCTTGGTTGGTGAGAAGGTGTCAGATTAAAGACAAATCACAGCTTGCTATTAATGCTTTCATCCTTCTACAACTATCTTATACTAAATTAATTCCTAATCATCCTACAACCGTAAGATTAATGGAAGAGAAATGGACAATATGGCCAGTTTTAGTATGTAAACTTTGGAATCGTTGAATCGTTGGAGTTCACCATCGTGCTTCAGATTATTTCCTGTTAATTTCCTACAAGCTGTTTTAAAGCTTTGCCTAGCTTTATGCAAAATATTTAAATGAACAAATCTGTTTGTGACGGTGTGCTGTTTCTCAGGTCTAAGAAAATCCTGCAAGCTGATAAAGAGGGGACGTACTTGGTGACAGTAATGGCGAAGAATGGCATTCTCAGTACAAACGAAACACTCAAGGTGAGCGCCTTGACACCGGTTTTACCCTCCTGTTACCTTTAGATTTACTAACATCTTTTATTCAAGGGGTCAATTTGACCTCAGCAATTTCAACCTCCAGAAAATTATCATAAAATATCATATCGGGGTCAGGGGTAGCTCAGTGGTTAAGGCATTGGACTACGGTTCGGAAGGTCCAAGGTTCTAATCCCACAACCGCCAAGCTGTCCCTGTTGGGCCCTTGAGCAAGGCCCTTAACCTTCAATTGCTCAGATGTATAAAGAGGTAAAAATGTAAGTCGCTCTGGATAAGGGCGTCTGCCAAATGCCTAAATGTACCATAATTAAAATTGTTGCCCGATTTTATGTATAAAAGTCAATGAATATGAAGCAAAAAAATATTTCAATCATTAATTTTGATATTTTAAACATTGAATGAGGTCAATATGACCCCAAAGATATTAGGAGGTTTAACATCTTCTTTTTTCCAATCAGGTTCCCTTCAATAATAGACATAATACTTTACAGAAATGTTGTTATTTAGTCTACTTCCTGACCTTGCATTGATCTTGTGCATCTTGCTGAATGTCTAAGACTCCCTGTATTTTTCTTTCTTTCTCAAAGCTCATCACGGTGGACAAGTCTTACAAGGTCAGCCTCCGATTTGATTCGTCAATAGTTGAAGTCAACAATAATCTGGATGACATCAGATAGTGAGTGTTGCTAAATCAGGGCATACAGTACATGTTTCAGCTCTTTCTCCATCAGTTCATACGTTAAGCAAAAATGAGGTGAAACCCTGCTGGTGTGTAATGTCTTTCAGCACCCTGGCAGGAGCCACAAAAGCGATGGTGCATGTCGTTAAACTGTCACCTGAAACAAGTCGCATAACACAGAGGTACGTGTAGTGAACCTTATTGGTATTAGTATTAAAATCCAATAACTTCCATATATGATACTACGGCTAGACATTATGGAGATGGGACAATAATTGTTTTATACAGTTTTGTTTTAATGAATATAAATTGTTCAAATTTATTATATAATGATTTCCTCATTTTCACCACTTTTATTAACGTTAAATAATCAATCCAAAGTTTCATCTGACACATCATGCTTTTTATCTGTTTAAAATTACAAAATTAAAAATTTAAAGCAGCAAAATGTCACTAATGTGGTAGGAAGTAAATTAAAACCATTATGATGTTGAGCATCATCTTACCTTTTTTTTATTTGGTTCTCAGGAATGCGATAACCCTCCTAGAGGTGTACTTCGTATTCCCGAATGGGACAGCTCTCAACTCCGAAGCTGTGGGAAAGATCCTGAACTCGCAGTCTGTGTATGAAGAGTACGGTTATACCTTGCAGCAGTTCGGTCTCGCCGGCATTGTAAGAAACTGGAAAAAAATTGTGCCTTCTTTATCATACTTATACTGTATATAGATTATATACAGTATAAGTACTTTATAGTAGTGTCTTAAACAAAGCTAGATTGGGGTTTGCTTACTCTTGATAATTACTTTTGCAGTCCGGAAACATACCGACAGAGAAAACAAACAACACGGTGTTGTTTATCATGGTGGGACTCGTGGCAGGGCTCGTGATCGTCCTGATCGTCACCACAACGTCGATGGTGTGCATAAGGAAAAAGTAAGACATAAAACCATTACCGTGCATCAATGCTCAGTGGTTAAGCTGATGACCTGAGTTCAAATCAAAGTCGTTCTGGATGATGGCATCTGCTAAATGCGGTACATGTGTTACATTAGGAGCAGCCTTTAGGAACTATGATGGAACAAAAAATATGGAAATATATATATATATATATATATATATATATACAAAATACAGTATTATGCAAAAGTCTTGAGCCAGCCCTCATTTCTTCATATTTTGCCAAGACTTTCTTGACAACAGCAGGGTTTACTGGTGATGCTGAAAGCTGAGTGGTTGGAACAGACGAGAGGGGAGATGAGGCTGCTGCTAAGTTTGTTACATAAGCAAACGATTATTAGGCACTTTCCACCATTTCTTTAACTTAGACTATATTATTTCATGGAATTAAATAATAATACCTTTTCAAAAGAAACAATGTGTAGGACTGATATTTTAAAATCTATGTACAAATTACAAAAAAAAAAAAAAACTTGATAAAATGTGTCAAAACTAAATTTAGCATTTTTTGCGTTTTTTGAATCAAACCCTTAATGGGTTACTCAGTTTCTTGTTAGAAGTGGAGTGAATGCACTAAACTAACTAACTAACTAACTAACTAACTAACTAACTAACTAACTAAGAACCTTTGAAATTTCAACTCATTTTGTCTGCTTTTAAAGGCATGTATGTGTGTAATAGTTTGCCCTCAATCATTCATGCTGCATTATGCCATCCATGAGACTTCATGATATGATATTGCTCCAGATGATGTTTAATTTACACTTAAAATATGATGAATTTGCGTTTTACTTTTCTAGATACAAGACAAAGCTGAAGGCAGCCAAGGCCATGAACACGGCAGCCATGGCGGTTGATGAGTACCAGAAGGACGGGCCTGTTGTTCCTGGAACCAACAAGTACACCAGAGAGGGGTGAGACACACACCCACACACACACACACACACACCTGCCACATAATTTAATATATGGACCATTAACAACATGCAGCATAATATGTCAATTTATGTCATAATCTATTGTGTTATCTATTGTCTATTGTGTATGTGTATTCTATTTAAATAAATAAATTAATAAATATCATATCATATCAGTTCTACAGGTTTAGCTGTGTTTTTAAAAAAAAATCCTAAATTAGTTAAAATATACATAAGGCTTAAAAACGCAGAGTGCTGTTCTTTACTGCGTAATATTAGCCATGTAAGCTAGTCAGTAAACTCTCACACACTGGCATAATGAACTAGCCGGTGGTTGTTTCTGTGGGATTTCAGTAACCACTGAGTTACCTTTTCAAATTTTGAGTTATTTTTATATTTAACAATATGTAAACTTGTCAAAATGTACAAACAAATCCCTCACGACCTTAGATACGATAGTTATAGCTCCCTAGTGACTGCCTGCTAGCCAACTACTAGCTGTCTAGCTAACTAGCTAACTAGCATGGCACAAGTGATATTCAGATTTTTTTTAACTTTAAGAAGATTTATATTCCTATTTTTATATTTTTATTTTGTCAGACAATATAATAGCTAGCTCAACGATAGCTTGTCTACAATACGATAGCTAACTCTACATATGATTGCTAGCTCACTAGCAACTGCTTGCTAGCTAACTACAGTACTAAGCTATCTAGCTAACCACTAACTAGCATGGCACAATTGACTTTCTGATATTTTTTTAACCTTAAGAAGATTCATATTTGTATTTTTCTTTAAAAAAATAAAATAAATATTAGTCACCAAAGCTGTTAAAATGTGGCATAACAATCAAAAGGTTGTTTATTTACCTCACACATTAGCTTAGCCTTAGTTTTTATTTTTATTTTTTTTTTAGCTTAGCACTGATGCACTTTTATTTTTACCCCCTTTAATAACAAGGAGCCTGTGTGGTAAATGTTTTGGTGTTTGTTCTGCAGGGCGAACCCGGTCCTCAACCTCAACATTGATGCAGCATTGTCCACAGACCTGGGCTTTGATGAGGAGGCGTCTAGTGCAGACAGAGAGAGGTAACTTTCATCATCAGTGCTTCCTCTGTTTTCGTTCTGACCGCTAAGCTTTATCAAGTGCATTAGGAATTAGAGACTGTCTTTTTGTGTGGTTCTAATTATGTGTGTGCTCTGTGTGTTTGTAGCCTCAATTCTCTGGATGACAACATGGACATGAATACAGTTGACAAGGACACAATGCCAATGATGGTAAAGCAAACAAACAAACAAAAACCCTAGTAGTAATGAAAGGCATGTGTATAAGATGTGGAAAAGGAAAGTGTACAGTATATAATGCACAGTATATATATAGTGATGGTACGATGGATGGAACGATGGACAGACACAGACGGACAGACAGATATAAGGACTTCCTGCTAGTTATGATTGATGGATGGCTGGATGGATGAATGAATGCCTGGCTAGCTCAATGCATAAATAGATGGATGGACAGATGGACTGATAAAAGGACGACATGCTAGCTATGATGGCTGACTGGCTGGATGCATGGTTGGATGGATGGATAGATTGATTGATGGATGGATGGATAAGTAGACAGATGGATGATGGGTGCAGGGGTGAATGGAACAATGGATCACTAGCTATGGTGGATAGGTGGACATATGGATTGATGGACAGGTGGAGATGGAGATATGTAAAAATAGGTATGAGGTATGGATGGAAAAATTGATGGATGGGTGAATAGGTGGATAGAAAATGGACATCTAGCTAGCTATGATGATGGGTTGTGGACAGATGGATGGATGGATGGGGTAATTCTGATTCATACACATTCACATTCCATACAAACTTCCATACAAGCTGCTTTGAGACAACGAAAATTGTTAAAAGCGCTATGCAAATAAAATTGAATTGAATTGAAATGATGGAAGATCAACCATAACATTAACACCACATAACACTAATACATTAACACTATCAATTATAAACCGTTAAAGGATCCTGGGCACCAGACAGCACAGCACACCCCCAGAGGTCTTGCATAGTCATGGCTCAATAGGCCAAGGCTGCTCACACAGCATAAGAGGAACACAATACTAGGCATGATGTTTTGTGCTGTAATGTTGGCTGATCAGGATATTCATGAATGCATTTTGTCTTTGCTAGGCCATTGAGGAAGAAGAAGAGGAAAATGACGGTGACCATTCGTACATCGAGCCGCTGGGCGCAGCCTTGGCTCAGAGAGGGAAGAAGAAAGGCAAAGGACCAGAGAGTCCCAGCATTACCTTCTCCAACCCTGCATTTGACACCACCACAGACCTGTAACATTAAAACTGTTTTATGACTCAGGTCTGGGCTGATACTGGAAACACCACCACTTACTTAACCACAAGTCGTACGGTTTTACGGCTACACGTAACAGTGCACAGTCACCTCCTGTGGCCAAACATGCCGTGTTTTTTTAATGTCTCATCAGGAGGCTAGAAAATAAACATTTCTCTATTGAGCAATTTTCAGCAAATTTCATAACGATAAGCATCAATTTATGTTAATATTAAACAGTTATTATCATCCTTGTTTCTTTGTATTTGTACTGTAATTTTATTATATTTCACAATTATAATTTTACTTGGCTACAATTTTTTATATATAGTATATATTTTGATTGATGTATTTTTTTCCTATTATATTTTCTGCTGTAACTTGTGAAGTTATCCTAATCCTTATTGGAAATAAATATTTATACCACAGTGCTGCTGATTTCACAAATCTGATTGGTCAGAAGACATTGATTAGTTTTCCATAACAGCAGCTCTGACAGTAGTACAGCTGCTTAAACTTGACCTTAGACATTTCTATATTTCTACCACTCATCCACACTATGATGGACAGTATACCATAATACCAGAGTTTTTAAAAACTCTGGTATTATTGTATGTTATTAAAAAAAAAAAACTTAAGTTATTTAATAAAGTAAAATGCATATGTTTTTAATGTTGACTGAGATGCTTTGTTAAACTTTTATGGAAGGGGCACAGCGTTTTTCACTTCAGGTGGAAGGTCGTGTTTTTTTTTTGGGATGATGGATGGTACATGACAATTTTTTTGTCTTATCAATTTCAAGAGAGAAGAAATAAAGGCTAGTATGACATGTAATGACTGTTAATAGCTGCTAAGAGGAAATAACTTGTTTCATGGACATTCCAAAACATTACATACATTATTCATATTAAATTATTGAATGTACAATATGGAATTCTTTGACCAAATAAAATTTGTGAATCTTAGCAAATTTGCTTTTGTGTGAAATAAATGTAGTAAAAAAAAAGTATAAACCACTTTTATAAGCAAATATTCAGTGTCCTAGTGGGAGCAGGAACTCCACCGTCACCTGTTTTATTCCTTACATAATAGACGGCATATTGCTAAATAAACAGTGTAATTCAAATAATTTAAAACCTAAATTACATTTATTTACACTACACTTAAATCTGAATTCTTTTTAAAACCCCAAGCTTTTTATCTGCTTACGAAAAAATGTTCTCTGTATTGTTTCCATTAAAAAAAAAAA
This sequence comes from Channallabes apus, assembly GCA_030522415.1. Taxonomy (NCBI): domain Eukaryota; kingdom Metazoa; phylum Chordata; class Actinopteri; order Siluriformes; family Clariidae; genus Channallabes; species Channallabes apus. The sequence continues at coordinate 4,384,524 of CM060121.1, forward strand.
AAAAAAAAAAACAGGGGTAGAGGCAAACTTTTCCATAAAGCTAATCAGAATTGTAGCTAAAACTTTATTCCATGTTTGTTTTGGTTGCACAGACACTCCAAAAATGTAAGGCTCTTTTTTGTCACTTTGGTGTGCTTATTTTAAATTCTGCATGGAACAAGTCATTTACTGTAAATACTGTAAAATGACCATATAAACAACCTCAAATGCTCTAATTAATCTTTTATAGCAATTCATAAGAGTCCTATATTTTATCTTTAGGCTTTAAGTTAAGTTTTTCTTTCTTACACAGAACACTGGTACAGATTCTGGGTAACCTAGAAAATCTAACATACTGCTCCCACAACCTTGATGCCAACCCTTTTCAAATGCCATAGCATTTTTTTTATGGAAACTCTGGAAACTCAGGGGCCCTTGAGGGAATCATCCTTACTTACCTCTCCGTAACAGCACCACTGTATGTACATTATCGCATTATGAAACTTAACTTTGTTCTTATCATGTTCTAGCTTGTTAGAAAGCACTGGGTCAGTCATGATACAGCAAGCACACAAGGTTAAGGGCTCTTGCTCAGTGCAATTTCAATAATAGACCAGTAACCCAGACCTTTACTCAGCCACAACTTTTCTTGCTTTTAAAGCTTAATATATATTTTTTATATTTTATTATTTATATTTGTTTTTTTTTAGACCTAAATTGTATTTACTGAACTTACTGAATCTGAGTAAAAGAATGAGGATATAAGTTACATTATTGCATTTTTCTTTATTTAAAAAATTTTTTTTCATTTATTTACAGTGCTTACCTACTAGGTCACTAGTGCCATATTTATTTTGTTATATTTTATTTTACTTATATTGTATTTTAAATCTTTCATTGTATTTTTAATTATTTAATTTTTAGATTTTCTTTAATTTTATTTATTTATTTACATTTTATTTTAATTTATTTAACTTAGATTTCATTTCATTTTGATTTACTTTTGTTATTTTTGTTTATTTTGCTTTATATTGTTGTTTGATTTTATTTAACTTTATTTTTATATTTTATTTTATTTTTGTTATTTTACTTTTGATATTTTATTTTATTTTATTTTATTTTACTGTAACTTTGCTTTTTATTTTATTTTATTTAACTGTATTTTTATGTTTTATTTTTGTTATATTGTTTAATTTAAATTTTGTTATTTAATTTAATAATTTTAATTTATTTGTGTTACTTTCCTTTAGTTTACTCTTGGCATTTTATTTAAATTTATTTAATTTTAATTTACTTTAGTATTTGATTTGATTAATGTTTGTATTTAATTTTTATTTACTTATCTTACTTTTGTTATTTGATTTTACTTTACTATTTATTTTAATTTTATTTAATGTTCTTACATTTTTTATATTATTTTTGTTATTTTGTTTAATTAAAATTTTGTTATTTAATTTAATCATTTTAATTTATTTGTGTTACTTTCCTTTAGTTTACTCTTGGTATTTTATTTCAATTAATTTAATTTTAATTTACTTTATTATTTGATTTGATTAATTTTTTTATTTAATTTTTATTTTAATTTACTTATCTTACTTTTCTTATTTGATTTTACTTTACTATTTATTTTAATTTCATTTAATGTCCTTAAATTTTTTATATGATTATTATTATTATTATTATTATTATTATTATTATTAAGTATGAACATTTTGAAAGCAGTGTTATAAAACCTGCCTGTATAAAACGAATACGTGTGGGTTCTAGAAAAAAAAAACTTCATACTCATAATTCAGGATAATAAAAACACAGAAATGACGCAAAAAAAAAAAAAGAACTTCATTACCCGATAGGCACAGGCGCGTCACCGTGGACTACTTCCGGGTCGCGTACTTCCGGCATTTTTGTTGTTGACTGTAAGCCGCACAGTGTTGTCAGAAAGTCTTTGTGTTAAAGCGCGTCGCAGTGATGTAGAAGTTAAATCACAGAAGACCAACAGGCCCCCCATGAGCCGTGTGTGTGTGTGTGTCCCTGACAACTGTAGGGGTTTTATATAAATATATATTATTCTTTTTATTTATTTAATATGATATGTGCTGATTAAGTGTTCAGTGTAACTCCTGACTGCGCATGTTTACATTAACTGTTTACATGAGACTATGTTTACTTACTGTATTTATTATATACACATTTCATTAGGGTTTAAGTGTCTCAGTGTGTCACTGTCAGGGGTTGTATTTGTCTGTAACGTGTGTATTTGTGTCCATTAGGAGAGAGAGAGAGAGAGAGAGAATGTGGCAGAGCCTGGGTTTGACTGTGCTGGTCATCGTGGCCACTCTCACCTGTGTGCTGCTCTTCATGCTGTTCGGTAAGATCTCTCTCGGATCTCCAGGTGTGCGCAGAGAACCGACCGGAACAATCCAATTATACAAAATAAACAATAACAATAGAATGATCAAAAATGAGTGAATTATAGAGGTGATTACAGTGTTAATGGAACAGGAAAATGTTCGTGAAATCGTACGGCTTTATAAATGAGCTGCCAGCTATAAACGATGGTGAGTCTGAAGCAAAGACAACAACTAGGGAGATTTGAAATGGATGGAGTGGGTTTAAAGCTGTCCAGTACATTATTAAAACAGGTAACGACATTCCTGATCTGTCACCTTTGCTAAAAATTGTGAATAAGGATACAGTAAGTAGCTTAAGCAGCGATTGTTAATGGGTGGGTGGGTGGGCGGGGTCCATACACGTCTGCCTGGAACAAAGATGAACACCTTATTTTTTAAAAAACTGTAATTTAACTAATTTGTTTAGTGTGATTACACTATATGTTATTGGTTTCCACTGGATTGGTGGCTAAATATTAGGAAATTGTACAACGTCACGTCAAGATTTTGAACTTACTGTGATTTAATTTTATTACAGTCAGTGGGAAAGAGAGGATATAGAAAAGTTTAAGCCTTGTTTAAGGCCAAGTTGTACTTCTTTCGTCGTCAGACAAATATAGGTCCTTCTCAAAGAATTAGCATATTGTGATAAAGTTCATTATTTTCTGTAATGTACTGATAAACATTAGACTTTCATATATTTTAGATTCATTACACACAAACTGAAGTAGTTCAAGCCTTTTATTGTTTTAATATTGATGATTGTAGCATACAGCTCATGAAAACCCAAAATCCCTATCTCAAAAAATTTATTTTTTTGACCTGTACACTTCCTGTTCGGTAACTGGAGAGTTAATCACACACAAAAAAAAATCGAATAAGGTTTAAGTTTCGTCTTAAAACGACTCGGCATGTTAAAGTCACTTTTACTCAACATTTTGCTTTCACCTATGGTGCAGGTTAAACTTCAGGCAGATATCTAAATACTGCAAAAGTTTAATTGACATTCGGAATAGAGGAAAAGTTCTATTTTGAGGGGGGAATCAATTCAATTAGATTAGCGTAGAGTATTTCCCAGAGTGTGGGCTACAGTAAGGGGGCTGCAGGTGGTCCACGAGATGTCAATGATATATTCACACACAAGCATGGACACAAACATACATGAGGACAAAAATATAAATGTTAAACAGAATATGAAGTGACCTATAAAATACTCCTATAAAATAAACACGGAAGGAAATTTGATAAATTAGAGTTTAAAACAAATAAAATATCCACAAAGAGTGTAGCTTCTTGTACATTTCAGTGCTCAAGATGTCATAACAGGCAAAACGTGAACCGTTTCTGCTTACATCTTCCTCTTTTCTTCTTCGAAGACAACACTAAATGTGATAGAATCGTGCTTTCCAAAAAATTTCAAAACATTTCTAATCCTTTTTCCAACAAAAACATATTTTGGTGATATAACTGTAATTTGATGTGGGAAAAAATATATCAAATTCATTCATAATTCTTTGTCACAGGTTTATTTGTCGTGTATGTACGTGTTCATGCCTTATTGTTAAAATGGACCGACTGTGTTTGCTGGTTTTGCAGGTTGGTATGTGGTGTGGCAGCTCTTCCTGTCCAAGTTTAAGTTCCTGCGAGAGCTGGTCGGGGACACGGGCTCGCCACAGGCCGAAACTGAACCCTCGGAATCGGAGAGCGAGCGCAGCTCCCCCCCGACGCCCCGCCATCGCGCCAAACCCGCACGCCAAAGAGTGGCTTTCCCAAGCAGCACTACATAAAACTTCGAGAGGGCGCCGTCCAGCTTCTCAAACAAGATTTAAAGAATGAGCCACTTGGAAATGCCCCTTTGCCAAAAAAAACAAAAAGAAATTACAAAAGGAAGGGGTGCCAAGCAGAACTAAAACAATTCATAGTCTATACAGCATTTTAATTGACTAAAACTACGTCTTCTCTCTCCCTGCCTTCACTACTTTCATTAGTTTTATTAACGGTCATGAATGAGCTGCGTGCGTGACCCACGTATCCTCCCGGTGATTGATTAGAGGCTCGTCACCTCCACGACCTCACAGATACAGCACATTGAGATCTCCTCGTTCACAAGGCACTTGAAATAAATTATCCGTTTCGGCTCAGACAGGCCGATCGACTGACCTGCCATCATGCTGCTAACCGTTTCATTCATGTTACCGCGCTCAGGCTGCTAGGTTAAGATGGAGAATCCTAAAGGGAGACCTCCGAATGCTAAAACGTGTCAAGCAAACTGACAAAAGCAGCCTGACTTTATCGGAACTCTTTCAGACATCTGACGTGCAATGCAGACAGGAATGTACCAATCCGCTGCCAGGAAAACCTCCGCAATTTCAGCGCGGTACGGGACTTGGAGCTTCATAGAGGATTCGCTTTCACCATGCTAAAGATTAATATAATCATCAAATCTGTTACTAGTCGACGCCACTTCTTCTGAGCTCCACTGAAACCGAGTTGTTATTTGTAATGTTTTAGGATCAGTTCTGTTATGGCAGCCGCTGTATTTCTTTTTCCCTTCACAATAAAAGTATTAGATAAAACTTGATGCAAAGGTGTGTGTGTGTGTATGAACTGTGGCGAGCATGCAAGTGTGAAGGTACATCACAACGCTGATTTAATTGCTGTTTTCCTATGACGGCACACCTCATTATGTCTACAGCCCCGAATTCTCAATCCTGAGTGGCTAACTTTTAACAGCAGTGCTGTATCCTTGATATAAGGAGCTTTGTTGTATGGCGCACTGTGTGCGTGTGTGTGTGTGTGTGTGTGTGTGCTCAAGAGTACCATGGTACTGTGAAGAAACGCTGTCTGGTCCTGGTCTGACCCGGCGTTCAAAATGCGGCATACCTCATCTCACCCAAATTCTGTCTACAAAGGAGCCACTAGATGGCGATATAAGCCAGACAGTGTTTTAGAAGAGCGTAATGTCCACCAAGGGGTTGTGGAGATGATGGATTTCAGAAATCAAAGATTTATATAAAGTAAAAAAAAACACGTAATTATTAAACATATTTCCAGTTTATACACGGCTCATGTGTGTGTGTTTCCTTTACAATCAGAACTTGAGGTTTAGAGAGAATTGCAGGAAGCTTTTGTGTGTTACCTCGGCTTGGCCGTTTCCTCCTCCTCCTCCTCCTCCTCTTTCTACTGTATCTTCCCCCCTGCTGACTTCATGTGTGTGTGGGTGTGTTTGTCTTTTGTCTTTATTGTCAGTCTACGTCTATATGGGTCAGTTTCACTTCGACTTCAGTCACGGGACTGTGTGTATTCTGGGTTAGTCACTGAGATGATTCACTGTTTGTAAAAAAAAAAAAAAAAAAAAAAAGAACAATTACAGGTGAAACTATAAAAGGCAGTACGGTAGCTCTGTGAAGCTGACTGTTTTTTTCGGACAATATAAACTATGAAAAGTTTTATCGCGTTGTGAACAGATTCGTCATTTTAATGGAGTGGGGTAACAGTTTGGAGGCAGGTGGCTTATTCTGTACAAGTGTAGTACAATTTGGTGTGACTGGTGAAAAGAGATACAGCTTCTTGTAGACCTTTAAACTCAAAAAGAGCTTACTCACTCATTCACTATAGTGACTTGTGATAGTGATTTGAGTGGTTTGATGACTACAAAGTGTAGTTGTGCAGTGGTCACTAGTGTAAACGAATGTCCAGGAAGTCCAGAGTGTGTGTAAAAACCATATGTGTGGGTCAGTACTGTGTGGTGGTGTGATTGAGAGACCGTATCGCCTGCGGGAAAAAGCTCCTCCTCAGTCTCTCTGTGTTGGCCTTCAGGGAGCGGAATCGCTTTCCTGACCTCAACAGAGAGAACAGTCCATTGTTGGGATGGCTGAGGTCCTTCACGATCTTCCTGGCCTTGGTCCAGCACCTCCTGCTGTAGATCGAGTGCAGGTCAGGGAGCTCGGTGCGGATGATGCGCTCAGCTGATCGCACCACCCTCTGTAGAGCTCGTCTGTCCTGCATGGTGCTGTTCCCGAACCAGGTTGAGATGTTTCCCGTCAGGATGCTCTCTATGGTGCAGGAGTAAAAGTTCCTGAGCACCTTGGAGGGCAGTCTAAAGTCTCTCAAGCGCTTGAGGTGGTAGAGACGCTGCCGGGCCTTTTTCACCACGGTGTTGATGTGACAGGACCATGATAGGTCCTGCGTGATGTGAACACCGAGGTATTTGAAGCTGTCCACTCTCTCCACTGGGCTGTCATTGGTGATGGGGGTCTGGTAGTTCCTCTCCTGCTTAGTGCTGAAGTCCACTATCAACTCCTTTGTCTTACTGACGTTTAGAAGGAGGTTGTTCCTCTGGCACCAGTTCTCCAGATTCCTAATCTCCTTCAGGAAGGCCGTCTCGTTGTTATCAGAGATCAGGCCCACCACGACGGTGTCGTCAGCAAACTTAATGATGATGATGGTGTAGTTGGTAGTGGCCACCAGTCATACAGTGGTGTGAAAAACTATTTGCCCCCTTCCTGATTTCTTATTCTTTTGCATGTTTGTCACACTTAAATGTTTCTGCTCATCAAAAACCGTTAACTATTAGTCAAAGATAACATAATTGAACACAAAATGCAGTTTTTAAATGAAGGTTTACGTTATTAAGGGAGAAAAAAAACTCCAAATCTACATGGCCCTGTGTGAAAAAGTGATTGCCCCCCTTGTTAAAAAATAACTTAACTGTGGTTTATCACACCTGAGTTCAATTTCTGTAGTCACCCCCAGGCCTGATTACTGCCACACCTGTTTCAATCAAGAAATCACTTAAATAGGAGCTACCTGACACAGAGAAGTAGACCAAAAGCACCTCAAAAGCTAGACATCATGCCAAGATCCAAAGAAATTCAGGAACAAAAGTAATTGAGATCTATCAGTCTGGTAAAGGTTATAAAGCCATTTCTAAAGCTTTGGGACTCCAGCGAACCACAGTGAGAGCCATTATCCACAAATGGCAAAAACATGGAACAATGGTGAACCTTCCCGGGAGTGGCCGGCCAACCAAAATTACCCCAAGAGCGCAGAGACAACTCATCCGAGAGGCCACAAAAGACCCCAGGACAACATCTAAAGAACTGCAGGCCTCACTTGCCTCAATTAAGGTCAGTGTTCACGACTCCACCATAAGAAAGAGACTGGGCAAAAACGGCCTGCATGGCAGATTTCCAAGGGACAAACCACTTTTAAGCAAAAAGAACATTAAGGCTCGTCTCAATTTTGCTAAAAAACATCTCAATGATTGCCAAGACTTTTGGGAAAATACCTTGTGGACCGACGAGACAAAAGTTGAACTTTTTGGAAGGTGCGTGTCCCGTTACATCTGGTGTAAAAGTAACACAGCATTTCAGAAAAAGAACATCATACCAACAGTAAAATATGGTGGTGGTAGTGTGATGGTCTGGGGTTGTTTTGCTGCTTCAGGACCTGGAAGGCTTGCTGTGATGGATGGAACCATGAATTCTACTGTCTACCAAAAAATCCTGAAGGAGAATGTCCGGCCATCTGTTCGTCAACTCAAGCTGAAGCGATCTTGGGTGCTGCAGCAGGACAATGACCCAAAACACACCAGCAAATCCACATCTGAATGGCTGAAGAAAAACAAAATGAAGACTTTGGAGTGGCCTAGTCAAAGTCCTGACCTGAATCCTATTGAGATGTTGTGGCATGACCTTAAAAAGGCGGTTCATGCTAGAAAACCCTCAAATAAAGCTGAATTACAACAATTCTGCAAAGATGAGTGGGCCAAAATTCCTCCAGAGCGCTGTAAAAGACTCGTTGCAAGTTATCGCAAACGCTTGATTGCAGTTATTGCTGCTAAGGGTGGCCCAACCAGTTATTAGGTTCAGGGGGCAATTACTTTTTCACACAGGGCCATGTAGGTTTGGATTTTTTTTCTCCCTAAATAATAAAACCCCTCATTTAAAAACTGCATTTTGTGTTTACTTGTGTTATCTTTGACTAATAGTTAAATGTGTTTGATGATCAGAAACATTTTGTGTGACAAACATGCAAAAGAATAAGAAATCAGGAGGGGGGCAAATAGTTTTTCACACCACTGTATGTGTAAAAAGAGTACAGCAGTGGTCTCAGAACACACCCCTGGGGGGGCTCCAGTGCTGAGAGTTGTGGAGGCTGAGACATGTCCGCCCATCCTTACTACCTGTGGTCTGCCCGTTAGGAAGTTGGAGATCCACTGACACATAGATGAGCTGAGTGCCAGGTGCTCCAGCTTGGTGGTGAGTGTGGAGGGAATTATGTTATAGAATGCAGAGCTGTAGTCGATGAAGAGCATTTTAACATAATTCCCCCTTCTAGAGTCCAAGTGAGTAAGTGATGTGTAGTGGAGATGAGAGATGGCATCGTCAGTAGAGCGATTTGGACAGTAAGCGAACTGTAGAGGGTCCAGTGTGTCTGGTAGAGATGAAATGATGAAGTCCTTGACCAGTCGTTCAAAGCACTTCATCACTAATGAGGTGAGGGCTACAGGGCGATAGTCATTGAGAGAAGCAGGATGTGGTTTCTTCGGGACAGGAACAATGATGGACTCTTTGAAGCATGTGGGGATCACCGACTGAGATAAGGAGATGTTGAATATCTCAGTGAACACAGGTGCTAGCTGGTCTGCACAGGCTCTGAGAATACGGCCTGAGATGCTGTCTGGTCCTGCTACTTTCCTGGTGTTCACTCTCCTGAAGGCTCTGCTCACGTTGTGCTCGGTGATGATGAGCAACGCGCTCATCATCCGGAGATCGCTGGTTTGAACCCTGGTAGATGCTGTTTACCTCTCACAGCTGAAGGTATAGAGAGAGCCGAGCTCTCTCAGGGGGGAGGGATTAGAGGTACTTTCGCTCCCACATTAATCACGGCTCTACAGCCAAACAAGGAGCAGCTAGCGCTTTCCTCCGAGTGTGTTACTCCGTCCCTAATGGTGCGTGAGCAAGCAGTTCGAAAAGATGCGGTCGGCTGACGTCACGCGGTTCGGAGGAAACACGTGATAGTCTTCGACCCTCCCGGCTGAGTGGTAGTGGTAGCCTTAATGAGGGAGCCCCCTAGTGACAGGGAAGAATTGGCCACGACTAAATTGGGAAGAAAATTGGAAATACCCCCCCCCCCAAAAAAATTCAATCTAGGCTCATTTATAAGTATAAATACTGTAAGTCATATCCTGGGGCTGTTGTTGTTCATAATGTTGAGGGTCTGGGTTGCTGATTGGAAGGTCAGGTGTTCTATCCCTCGAATTCAGTCACTGCCAGGTTGTCACTGTTGGGGCCTTGAGCACGGCCTTTTAATCCATGCTGCACAAATGTATACCCGGCCACTGAGATTCATTGCCAGTCTTAAGGCCGGAGAAACTGGGTGGGTTGTGATGGAAATAGTCGGCGTAAAACCTGTACCAGGTCCTGCAGATCAAATGATCTGATGCGGTGACCCCTAGAATAGCGTGACAGGGTTTATCAAGAATAAAGAGTTATAATTTGGAGTTATTAACCTGTAACCTACAGCTAGATGTACTTGTAGAGGTAGCTGCTGAACCGTAACCTTATGTTTTGAGCCACAACATTTGGTTACTGAACAGCCATTAGATACAGGTGCTGAGATTAAACATCAGCTATAGTACAACCCATAAACTGTAACACTAAATGAGTTTAATGGGGAAAAAATGGGGATAATAATTGTACCAATGTGTGAAAGGGCAAATGTGCATGTTGACGAGTGGAAAAGTGCCGGTTTTTTGACAAAATTTCTGTGTGTATGTGTGTTTGTGTGTGTGTGTGTGTGTGCACGTCTGCGTGCATGCTAATGAAAGCCGCAGCTATACCCCCTGCTGTTTTGAATCCATATTCAAATTAAGCAGTGCAAGATAAGGCCAGCGTTTCCTTCAACAGCATGCTCAGTATTCCATGTGCGGGCTCGGGATTAACGTCACATTTATGGAAAAAGCCTTCAGGTGCCACAGCTATCTCACGCAGGCATGGGGAAGTGTGTGTATGTGTTTAACTCTGCTTCCTTATATACTGCATTAACTATAGCCCGTGTGTGTGTGTGTGTGTGTGTGTGTGTGTGTGTACGCTGGCATAAGCTGATATGTAGGAGAAGTCAGACTTTCTTCTTATTTCTTCTTCAGCAAGTTTTAATCGGATGAATATTATTAATAAAGTATCAAATTTGATGACCTGTTTTAATGATGTACTCTGAATCTTTATAGGTCGGTGATGGTTTATGGTGGGGTGCATTGCTATCTCCTAGAAGACTTGGATGGAAGAAAATGTTTTTTTTGGCTCGGAGTAGTTTTACATGGAGAGATGTAGCAGTATGGGTCCGAATAAGTCATGTGGTCCTGTATCTGGAAAGATCACACCATGGTTTTACCTTCAAGGTTTTTTTTTATATAGTCTCCTCCCACAACCAAAATGAAACCAAGTGTCCAAGTAAAACCTCCAGGGGTCATAAATCAACTACGTAAAAAGCAAATCCGACAATATACAGCCAAAAGTATGCGGACACGTAATCATTACTCCCGAACATGGTTCTTACATTTAGGCATTTGGCAGACGCTCTTATCCAGAGCGACTTACATTTTTATCTCATTATACATCTGAGCAGTTGAGGGTTAAGGGCCTTGCTCAAGGGCCCAACAGTGGCAACTTGGTGGTTGTGGGGTTTGAACCTGGGATCTTCCGAACCGTAGTCCAATGCCTTAACCACTGAGCTACCCCTGGCCCCTGGTTCTTCTTCTTCACACTGTTCCCACAAGGATGGATGCACACTATAAAATAGTTCCCTTCTTGGAACAAGCTTATTAACCCTAAACATGTTCTTAACGTGGCATGGTTTGCGAAGGTTGGAGCGGACCAGCTCAAGTGGACTTGCATTCAGCGAGAACTAGAATGTAATCCAATAACAGTGCCGTGTACTGTATGTTGTTACGGCTGAAAACATCTTCCTAAAAAGTTGAAAGGATTTTCAGTACTTTAACACTATGAAGTGAGAGAAGTGAGTTATGAGTAACGAGAGTGTGTTACTGAGTGAGAAATCTGCTAGGTCAAATCAAAATGAACGAAATGACTTTAAAAAAAAAGATTTGTTCATTTTGATGAACGAGATTGAAAGAACCTCGGGAATGGGAAAGTTCGAATCATTTTAGTCATTCAAAGAGTCACTAAAATGATTCGAACTTCCCATCACTACCGACTGCGCATTTATAGAGCGTCACAAAAACGTTGCATGCAGCTTTTTCTTGCCGTTCAAATCCCAACGAACGCAAGGAAAACGCTTCTGGTCCGTTTTCTTCGCGTTCATTTTACACTTCGGAGGACCGGATATATCCCATGATCCCACATGCTATACAGAGAGAAATGCGGAAAGAAGGCAGGGAAGAAAAACTGAAACTGACATCCGACAGTAATTGAAAAACTTGCATTTTTTTTCATAAATCACAAAAAAAACTTTCTTTAATCCGACGCTGTGCAGTCAGAGGGTGAACCCAGTAGCGGCGGCGATTTTTTTCTCTTCCTACGTCGCCGTATTACGAGAATTTTTAAAACAAGAAGATTAATGTCTAATATAGCAAAATGGTCCATATTAAAAGGAGGCACCTCAAATAAAATGACAAGGGCTTTCATATCCAGTTCCCGACACACTGCCCCCCACAGGTTAAACACACAAACTACAATTTGGGCTGCAGGCTGGCGTTAGACAGAGACAAACCAACGCCAGTGTAGAAGTCAATCGAGCGCCGCTACAGAACACAACATAAACGCCTAGGACGTTCAGAGCTCGTTCGTTTATCCAAAAATTTAACGTCCGTGTGAACAAGGCCTTATAGTACGTCTACTGTTTTATGAAGCTACAAGGCTAGAAGAACTGCTGCTTGTTTTTTTTTTTTTTAACAAGAAACCAGAACGCACCTCTGTCCTTGTCCATGGTGGAAAAGTTACTGAATGTTACAAAGCACTGATACTGGAGACTCCTTCTGTACATTTTAAACCATACACAGTGAATTAGACGTTACTATAGAAACGCTCCCTGGTTCCTCATACTATAGAGTTTCTCCAGTTTCTTCCGAACCTCCCAAAACCTGTTTGATAAAAATTAAGATTTCCCTCTCAGGACGGTAGTGAGACCAGCAATGTTGAATGGCTTGGAGACGTTGACAAAAAGACAGGAAGCAGATCTGGAGGTGACAGACCGAAGATGCTACAATTAGCTTTGGGAGTGACAAGAATGGACAGGATAAGGAATGAGTATAATAGAGGGACAGTGCAAGTAGAACGGTTTGGGGACAAAGTTAGAGAAGCCAGATTTACATTTAGGTTTACATTTACTTGGCAGATGCTCCATCACCGGGTCACTATGTTACTACCAAAGTACCATCAGTCAAATACTGTTGGGAAGGGTTTTTTAGGGCATTCTGGGAGATTAACCCAAATATTGAAGAAATAGATTGGTCTTAAGTTGTCGTGTAAAGATTGCCAGTGACTCGCTGTACAGATATCCAGAGGAAGTTCATTCCACCAGAACAGACAACAGTCTAGATGCAAGTCTTCCTCAATCTCTGAGAGATGGTGAGCCCAGCCAAGCAGTACTGCAGGGTCAGAGGGAACATGATGTGGTGCAGGGTGTGATTAGAGTAGAGGGGTAACTGGGTACTGGGCCGTTTTCGCTTTGTAGACAAACATCAATACAGCCAGTGCAGAGAACGGAGAAGTGGGGTGGTGTGGGAGAACTTGGGAAGGTTGAAAACGAGATTTTCAGCTGGAGGATGAATAGTGAACAAAGGCAGACCTTCCAGGAGTGACTGGAAGTAAAGTATTGAAATAACAATAGACTGAACAAGCACTAAGTAAGCTGTGTAGAAAGCAATGGGCAAATTCTTCTGATGCAATGTGTGGGGAAAATAACAGGAGTGATCCGATTGTTGTCCAGGGTAATCACAAGGACTTGACAGGGTGATGAAAAATCTGGAATGAATAGCAGTTCCAAGGAATTGAGGGAATGAGTTGCGTGTCATCTTCATAACAATGGTATAAAAAGGCATGCCAGGATATGTCCTTACCAAGAGACTGTGTATAGAGGGACCAAGCACTGAGCCTTGTGGAACACCAGTAGAGAGTCTTCATGGAGCGGATGTGGATCCCCTCCATGTCACCTCATACAACCAATCTTTAGGGTAGGAAGCAAACCATTGCCATGCCGTCCAACTGATTGCAAGGCTTGTAAGAATAGACAAGAGAATATTGTGGTTCACTGTGTTAAATGCAGCTGAGAGGTCAGGGAGGATGAGGACAGAGATTAAGATCTGTTGGACATGTGCAGAAGAGGGATGAGGGGTATATCATTACGAGAATGTTAGAGATTGAACTGCCAGGCAGAAGGAGAAGGGGAAGGCCCAAGAGGAGGATTATGGATGTGGAGATTGGAGTGACAAGGGAAGATGTGGAAGACAGAGTTAGATGGAGTTAAGTGGTCCGCTACGGGGACCTTAACAGGAGCAGCCGAAAAAAGAACACTCTCTTTTTTACTTTATGTCTCTTATGGACTTTTGATGAGTAATCAGTATATCATTATATGATATCGCCAGAGCTATGGATATCGTCTAAAGCTCTGACGGATGGTCTGACTTATTTTTTTTTCATGTCTGTTCCTGCATGGTTTTTGTTCTAAAATGTAGCCACACAATCCCTGAACAAAGAGGAAGTTAGTTTTACAATCTTTGATTGAACTTACTGTTGATTAAGAGGAAGTTAGTCTTAGAGAGAGAGAGAGAGAGAGAGAGAGAGAGAGAGAGAGAGAGAGAGACGCATTTGCTGGGGGCATCCATCCTTAATAGAGTCACTTTCTTTTTGCTGCAATTACATCATAACTGATTAAAATTCCCTCTTTTTGTCTTCCTATTTTCTTACTTATTTAATATCCATTAGAATATGGTTGTTATTATTATTATTATGGTAAATAGTATTATTACTTTATCACTATCAGCAATATAAGTCATGTTAAGACCTTTTGACAGTGTGAGCAGAAGTGTGCTGATGTGCATCTTCAGGATCACAACGTCCTTGAATAGCAGTTCTCTGCATATTTGTTTATAGCGCTTTTAACAATAGTCATTGTCGCAAAGCAACTTTATACAATCAAAAGAAAATTTTTTCACATTTTGAAATGTGAAAAATGTGTATAAATCAAAATGATCATAGTCCCTGACGAGCAAGGCAAGGGCAGGGAAAAACTCCCTGAAGCAGCAGTAGGAAGAAACCTTGACTGAACAGGGAACCCATCCTCATTTGGGTGATAACGGATAGCAGGAATTGTTTTGCAGTCATACTGTGTGTTAGGCTGGAAGTTTAATATAACAGATGATGTCATTCATTCATTTTCTATACCGCTTTATCCTGTATTTTGGGTCGCGGGGGACCTGGAGCCTATCCCAGGAGACTCATGGCACAAGGCAGGGTACACCCTGGACAGCATGCCAATCCATCACAGAGCACACACACACACACTATGGCCAATTTGGGAACGCCAATTAGCCTAATCTGCATATCTTTGGACTGTGGGAGGAAACCGGAGTACCCGGAGGAAACCCACCAAGCACGGGGAGAACATGCAAACTCCATGTACACAGAGACGGGAATCGAGCCTGGCCGGGAATCGAACCCAGACCCTGGAGGTGCAAGGCGACAGTGCTAACCATTACACCACCGTGCCAGCACAGATGATGTCTTTAAGTTAATATAAAGTCCAGTTAGTTATTGGAGGCTCAGGTAGATTATAGGAAACTTCAGTCCTGAAGTATCTAAGTGACTGCAGTCATAGAGTCCTCAGAGACCTGCTGTCTGCATCAGCCGAGGTCAGGACCGTCTAGATGGTAAAGTGGAACCTTCCCCAGTCACCACATGGATGCCAAGCAGACCACATGGGGTATCCAACCAGCAACAAGATCTCCAACCAGAAGCGGGGCACAAGGACGAGTCAGACAGGTCCAGAGGGCAGAGGGGGTCTGGATCACTGGCAGCTCAGGAGTGAGAAACAGAGAGAGAGAGAGAGAGCGAGGGGGGAAGAGAAAGGAGCACAGAGGAGAAGAGAAGGAGAGATAACAGTTAGGTATTTTTTTCTCCCTAATTTAGTCGTGTCCAATTCCTCCCTGTCACTAGGGGGCTCCCACATTAAGGCTACTACTACCACTCAGCCGGGAGGGCCGAAGACTATCACGTGTTTCCTCCGAACCATGTGACGCCAACCGACCGCATTTTTTCAAATTGCTCACTCACGCACCATTGGGGGTGGCGTAACGCACTCGGGGGACAGCGCTATCTGCTCCTTGCGCTTGCATGAGCTCACAGACGCCCCTGATTGGCTGTACAGCGGTGATTAATGTGGGAGCACGAAGTACCTCTCATCCCTTCCCCCTGAGAGAGCTCGGCCAATCAGCTCTCTCTATGCCTCCGGCTGTGAGAGGAAAACAGCATCACCCGGGAATCGAACACAGTCACATAATGTACAAGTACTCTACGTCCATGAGTCCCCCACATCTGCTGCTTTGCCTAAGGCAAATCTATTCACTAAAATCCCAAAGAGTCTTGAACATTAATTGGAAGGCTAATCAAAAACTTTGGGGTTTTGTAAGAAAATCTCCGCCACCTGCTGCAGTTTTTATAATACATGGTACTGACAAGTAGCCTGCATCCTTTGATGCTTTGAAGTAGGTGTAGTCTGGTCTGATATGGTTTGCTTATTCTCTGCATCAATTAAATTGTCTGGTTTAAAACCCTGAAGTTTTTACATAATGTTTATGATTTTGTCATTGAAAAAGTTCATCACTACTGCAGGTTATTGTACGTGTATGTATGTGTGATACTACTGTCCCATCCATCATATACTCCTTTCTCTGCGGCTCTCAGAAAATTACTGAACATTTCAACATATTTATTAACTCTTTGGATCTTTTACAGCGGGTGATGAGGTTAAAATTCTGGTCACTGCAATGTTCCTGGTTTGAATATAAGGACTGCCAGACAGACACTATTGAGCAGAAAATAAAAGCTGCTTCAGATAAAAAATTTCTACTGTATGAAGAAACGTATTGACCAACTTTAGCTTAAATGTTCAATATGCTCACACAGAACCATTCATACTAATTTTCAAGCAATTCCAGACATATTTTATGGCTTTCTTGCTTCTGTAGCCAAGGACTTGTGCTTTGGCGGCCAAACAAAGGCTTGCTTGTGTGACTCATACACTGTCTACACACTGCTGAATTTACTGGTCTGAATACTGAATGCATGACACACACACACACACACACACACAAACACACATGCACATGCAAAAGGAATTGTGAGAATATATAACTGGAGTTATAATGAGCACATGTACAGTAAACGAGAACTGACCTTAATCCTTGCCATTTCTTTTAACCCCTTAACTCTTAACTTTACTTAAATGTGATGTAACCGGGTGAGTCCGGGAAGAAGAAAAGGTGAAGAGGAACTCGCCGCTACTTTCTGTGGGATGAAAAGACGAGTCCTTGATTCCTCAGCTATTGAATTTCAAAGCCATGTTATGATTGTGTTTTTCAAAGGCGTACAGGAGTCGAGCAATTTCTGGTATTTTATTTATTTATTTTGCTTTTCATCAGCAGATAAAAAGAGCGGGAAAAAACAGGAATACACTTTTTCGCAGGTTATTTAATAAAGATAAAATGAAGGTCGGATTTTTTTTTTCTCTTGCTCACAGCAGAGAGTCAAGCTTTTTTGCATTTTCTGAGCAATCAGATTGCAAGTTTAGGGCAAGTGGAAAATATGGAGGACAAAACTGCTGGTTTTCTTTCTTTCTTTCTTTCCTTCTATATATTTTCCATTTCAATTCAGTTGTCACAAAGCAGATTCACAGAAATATACATTTTGTATAATTGTAATATACACACACACATACTCAAGGGTCAATCAAAAATGATCAGACTACCAAGCCCGCTTTTCAAACCAGGAACATTGCTTTGACCAGAATCTTAACCTTGTCACCCGCTGTTCAAGACCCAGTGAAGTAATAAATAAAGTTGAAAGTGTTCAATGATTTTCTGTGATAGCTGCAGAGGTAAGAGTATATGTTGGAAGGGACGATAGTCAAAGTAGTCCAAAATTATACTACTACTACTACTACTACTACTGTACTAGTACTACTATTACTACTACTAATAATAATAATGCCTTTGATTTAACTGGTCACCCAAGGTCACCTTCAAACTATAATGCAATAGTGAGGACTTCGTGAACTTTTTGAATAATAAAATTGTAAATATCAGGCATAAAATTGAGGCTTTGAAACCGACCAATGTAATTGATGCAGATGTTAACCTAGCCATGTCAGATCGGAACCTAGAATACTTTACTCACCTTGAAGAGAATTAACTAATTTCACTCATCTCTTCTGCAAATTCATCAACCTGTATATTAGATCCTATACCGACACATTTTCTTAAACAGATAGTACCAGTAATAACAGAACCGTTGTTGAGAATAATTAATTCCTCACTCAGCATTTGTTATGTTCCAAAATCTTTTAAATTAGCAGTTATCAAACCAATAATTAAGAAACCTGATCTCGACCCCTGTCAGCTGTCCAATTACAGGCCAATATCAAACCTCCCCTTTATCTCTAAGATTCTGGAAACAGATAGTAGCGGAGCAGCTATGCTCATATCTACATAGAAATGGCATACATGAACTGTATCAGTCAGGATTTAGGCCTCATCACAGCATAGAAACAGCACTCGTTAAAGTAGTAAATGACCTCCTATTGGCCTCTGATCAGGGTTGTGTAACTATGCTTGTATTACTCGACCTCAGTGCAGCTTTTGAAACCATTGATCATGCTATTCTTCTTCACAGATTAGAAAATTTAGTAGGAATTAAGGGTACAGCCCTCTCCTGGCTCAGATCCTATTTGACCGATCGTTATCAGTATGTAGACTTAAATGGTGATTATTCTGCATGTTCTCTAGTGGAGTTTGGCGTTCCACAGGGTTCAGTTTTAGGCCCACTGCTTTTTTCCCTTTACATGCTTCCTCTGGGCAACATAATCCGTAAGCATGGTATTAGTTTTCATTGTTATGCTGACAACACACAGTTACTGTATATGTCTCAGCAAAACCTGATAAGAAAAACCAGCTTACTAAAGTTGAGCAATGTGTGCAGGACATTAACTTCCTTCTGCTTAATCCGGATAAGACAGAAGTTCTAGTCGTAGGACCGCATACAGCCAGGAGTAAAATTTTAGATCACACCGTAACTTTAGATGGCCTTTCTGTTCCATCAAGTGCAACAGTAAAAGACCTCTGCGTGATTATAGATTCCAGCCTTCCATTTGAAGCTCATGTAGATAAAATTACCAGGATAGCATTCTTTCACCTCAGAAATATTGCCAAGATAAGAAATATATTGTCACTGAACGATTCAGAAAAATTAGTTCATGCTTTTATCACTTCTAGGTTGGACTATTGTAATGCCTTACTGTCTGGTTGTTCAACTATGTGCATAAACAAGCTTCAACTAGTCCAGAATGCAGGAGTCCTCACTAGAACCAGAAGATATGAGCACATCACCCCTATCTTATCTTCACTGCATTGGCTCCCTGTGAAATTTCGCATTGATTTTAAAATACTACTCTTGACATATAAAGCATTAAATGGTCTCGCGCCGCAGTATCTGAGCGAACTGCTAGTGTCTTACGATCCGCCACGCCTACTTCGATCAAAGGATGCAGGCTGCTTGTCAGTACCGCGTATTATGAAAACTACAGCTGGGGGCAGAGCTTTTTGTTACAAAGCCCCAAAACTATGGAATAGTCTTCCAAATAGTGTTCTGGACTCAGACACAGTCTCAGTGTTTAAGTCTAGGCTAAAAACCTATTTATTTAGCCAAGCATTTTTATAAATAGATTTGCCTTAGGTAAAGGAGCAGATCTGGGGGACTCATGGACATAGAGTATTATGGTGAACTGGTATGTTTATGCTGTCTTCCTCAGTCTCATTTGATCACTCAGGTTTGTTGACGGTGAGGTGATTGTTTGCTTTACATCTCAGTTCCCCCTCATGTTTGTGTTTCCTTCTGGCTCTCCCTTTTAATTATGCTGTCATAGTTAGTCCTGCCGGAGTCCCTGCTTGCACTCTACAGTAAATATACATTCACATTATACATTATGTGACTGTGACCATACCTAACTGCCATCTCTCCTCTTCTTCTCTTTCTCCCCCTCTTTCTCTTCCCTCTCTCCCCCTGTCTCCCCCTTTCACTCTTTCTCTCTCTCTCTCGAGCTACACATGTCATCCCTGAGCTGCCAGTGATCCAGACTCCCTCTGCCATCCGGACCTGTCTGACCCTGACCCATCCTGGTGCCCTGCTTCTGGTTGGAGGTCTCGTCATATGGATGCCCCGCGTGTCTCTTTGGGATGCGTCTGGTGTCTGGGGATGATTCTGTCTACCTAGAAGATGGTTCTGGCCTCGACTGGTGTTAGCAGCTGTTTCTCTGAGGACTTCGATCCGATAGTTCAGGACTGGAACTTTCTATAAGTCAACCTGAGTCTCCAATAACTACTGGACTCCATTTTAACATCAACTATTATAGCTGAACTGGCTGCCACCTAACACACTGTATAAATGCAGATCATTTCCTGCTATCTGTTTCACCCAGATGAGGATGGGTTCCCTGTTGAGTCTGGTTCCTCTCAAGGTTTCTTCCTATTACCATCTCAGGGAGTTTTTCCTTGCCACTGTCGCCCGCGGCTTGCTCACCAGGGACTATCTGACCATTTTGATTCATACACATTCACATTCCATACAAACTTAAATAATTCTTTTGATTGTGTAAAGCTGCTTTGAGACAATGTCAATTGTTAAAAGCGCTATACAAATAAAATTTTATTGAATTGAATATTGTAGAGTAATAAGTGATATTAAAACAATATTAGATAAAACAAGAGATTGTCATAATTTAAAACTTTTAAAAACAAATGACGATTCAAACCGAGATTTAAAAGGAGATTTGATTTGAGTGCAGAATTACATCGTGTAGTGTAGGCACTGCTGAATAAATGGGTTTTAAGTTGAGATTTGAATGTGGTTGGAGACTCTATCTTACGGATGTTTTTAGGTATAAAATACCAGAGCTGAGGAGCAATATGGTTTAAGGATCTAGAGCCCATGGTGGTCAGCTGGACAGGGGATCGAGGAACAAGGAGCCTTGATGAAGAAGAGTGAAGAGTGCGAGAGGGGGTGTAGAACTGAAAGAGTTCTGATAAGTGAGGGGGAGCCAGATTATGAAGTGCTTCAAATGTGAGGAGAAGAATTTTAAACACTATATGGCTCTACAGCCAATCAGGGGCGTCTGTGAGCTTGCGCATGCGGAAGGAGCGGATAGTGCTCTCCTCCGAGTGTGCTATGCCGCCCCTAACGGCGGGGAGGAATTGGACACGACTAAATTAGGGAGAAAAATCTGAAAAAAATCCAAAGAAATTATAATAAAAACAAGGCGATCAGCGTGCAGTGATATATTTTGTGAAATTTTTGTGGTCTAAGGGAGTACCTGGTGCCGAAACAAGTCGCGTTTGGATATTTGCCAACAAAATTTGGTGAAAGTTTGTTAAAGATAATCATTACTGGTGACGAGATATGGATTCATCACTACGAGCCTGAGAGTAAACGCAGCGTATCTTAATTGTACATAAGCATCAGCTGGAAAATTTACCAATATTTACAGCTTTCTGGGATTCTCAAGGGCCAGTATTGGAACATTATCAGGCAACAGGTCCAACAATCAACAGAGCTCATTACAATGAGATGTTTATTGAAAAGCTGAAGCCTAAATTTCGGATTAACCGCAGAGGACGTGATCTTGCATGATGATACACAATTCCGCACAATTCTGCCCACACTGTTGACACTGTTTTGAGATGTTAAAGGATTGTCCCTATAGTCCTGATCTCTGCCCATCAGAGTTTCACCTCTTCAGTCCCCCTAACACTTTGAGAGCAACTGCAGTCATACTCTATGGCAGCATATCATTCCTCCTCAGTTTTTACATGTATCTTTAAGCAGACCACATGGAGCCATCCTCAGCAACAGTGAGTGGTCTCCATATGATGAGAACAGGATGGATCATGAAGGTCCAGAGGGGAAAAGTGGTCAGGATCCACTGGTACCTCAGGAGGTCCATATGGGGAGATAAAGAAAAAGAAAGAGAGAATACAGAGGTTAGGTAAGATAGAACCCCTTTCACACTTTAACATTGCAACTTCACTCGTGTTCAGCACCAAGCTTCTTGCTGATCAGTGTGCGCCACTCCAGATCCAGATTAGGAATGGCATTCAACACAAGAGCCTTGAAGTCTGGTAGGAGGTATACAGTACATGCATTAAAAATACCATGCATACCACTATTTACAAAACAACAAGGGAAGGTGAACTGAGTGCACATTCATCACAGCACTCTGCTCAGAGGTCACTGTCTCCCCAGTTCACTGCCCTTTCTCAGTATCTCAACCTAAACCGGTCACAGAGGTAGACGGAATCTTGTAGACAATCATGACACAGACGTTACGCAATGTAAAGCTGCCAGTCATAGGGAGATAAGTGATAAGTTCAGAAGCTGACGTGAGTGTACACTTTACACGATAGCATGATAAAAAAAAATAGCTGAGAATTTTGATGCGATGAGATAATCATCCTTGTTCAATTTATTTGAAATGAAACTATATTTTCTATATTTATTGAGAATGTTAGCATTAGATCAAAAATGTGTGTCTAGCTTGATTAACTTGCTGATTAATACCTACTGAATGTAGAATGTGCATCAACGCCCTTCTCAAAGGATCTTCTGGATTCTTTCTGTAATTAGAATACCGAAACAAACGTTTATACATAGTGTTATAGAAGGTAAAATCTGAGTGACGACTCACTCATGTGTGAGTGATGACCGCAGCTAGCAGACGGTCGGTTTAGCCTGTTTTTCTGCTCCCTGGCCTGGGTTTCACACTCTAAATAATGATTCTGGGGCTGTGTAAATCACAATAATAAACAGATTATGTTACCTTAATAAAATCTCTGAAAATCACATATATATACTGTATGAGTTTGAGTTGGACATATCAAAATAAATGCGTAAAAAACAACTATTATCAACTTGCATCTTCTAAATGTCTTACGATCCTTGTAGAAGGTGACGATCATCTTCTGGAGTACTGAACTAGGCCAAGACATGTATGGTATTTATACTGTATGGACAATAATTTACTCAAACTCAAAATTTAATATTTTTTGAGATGTTGGATTTTTGCTGCAATCATAGAAATTAAAACAAACAAGGCGTGAACTACTGTATTTTATATGTAATGAACTTAGAATATACTTATAGGAGTTTCACATTTTTAAATAAATTCCAAAACAGACATTTTTCCCCCACAATTTCTATAGAAAAGGATATAGTTGAAATTAACAATATTTTTATACGACAAGTGTTCAAGACAAAGTGGGATTGGTGGTGCTTATGTGATGGTCTGGGCTGAAATTTACAAAGGAAATCATGATGTTTAGTAGAAGTGAAATTATGAGCAGTTATGTGCCAGATATATATATATATGATGTCATGAGTAGTTATGTGCTGGATTTAATAATCTACTTTAAAATAAGCTACTAATGAGCTACTTGATTAATGTAAACAACCAATAGATATTAATTAGAAAAGCTAAACTGAATATTTTTACTGGGATTGGAAACAGCACTGAAGTGGTATAAGTGATTTATTTTTTTTCTTCTCAACAAGACGTAAGATACTTAAGCTTGCAAAATGTGATTTCTTTGTATTAATAAGTTAGACATAGAGTTCTGCCGTATAGAACTACAGACAGACATGTACATGGGCTTCAACCTAAATTAATAATATTACTGATTACATTAAAGCTGATCAGTTTATTTTTAACTTTAACCTTTTGACTATTTCTACAAACTCTGTTCCTGTCAGCGACACATTTGCCTGTTAAATAATGGTCTAGCTTTCAGTTTCACTTACGCTGCATTTCAATTACATCTACTCGTTTTTAAATGATTTTACAACTACAATATTTTTAAGTGTTTCATTAAAACAAAAAAAAATCACACAGTAAACCACAGTTTTATTTTTTAGCCTGCAGATAGTGAACAGCCGTGCCCTCAAAACTACTGCACTTATCTGTAAAGCCCATATTGTTTTAGAGCACTAACTTGTTTTTTCATCTTCATTCTTCATTCATTCTTTATTGCCTTCTTTGTTTTGATGAGTGCATTCCTCTCTCTACAGTACTTGTAGGTCAAAAACAATCCTTTTTCTTCTTCTTCTTAATATTATTATTAACACCATTATACTGTAATTACCATCATCAGGACTCTTGGTGCTGTGGTTATACAGTAGTTATACAGTGTGCACATTGCACGAGCCCCTCTGTTAGAGATGTAACAGTTAAAAAATTTACAAACATAGATGCTGGTGATAAAAATGAAAGGGAAACATAAAAGTATGTTTATATATCCATTAACTTCCATATGGTTGAATGATGTCTGCCGCCTAACCATATGCTCAGCTGGACAAACTGGTAGTCCATCATACAGATACAGTAATTATGACAAAAAACGGGAACCTACAGAAGGTATTTCAGAGAAGTCACCTGACCGATCTTAGACTAATTGTGAAACACTAACCATCACTCTGGTCAGTACATTTTTCTAATCTTTTAATCTTTTTGTGTTGGTTTCTGATTTAGTTTGCAGTGGAATCTGATGATAAAGTGTATGTATGTTGTCAGTAATATCATAGGAATGTTTTTAGACGTCAGCGGAAGGGCGAGTGACTAAAATATAACTAAAACCTCAGTATGGACGACTCGGAGGTTCTATACCCTTGTAGGTAAATCCACAGGCAAATAATGATTACTACCCAAACTACAGAACTATAGCATCTACTGGATATCTTATGTGCGTTTAAACATAGTATTGTACTTCTTCCAGCTTCGGAGGAGCGTGATCGGCATAACAGGTACACAAGGCGTTGATTATTCGAGTGACTGTAATATTATTTATTTTTTTTATTCTTTTTTAAAGGAAATGTTCTGGGCGAAGCATTGAGATTTTTTATTAAACAAGACTTTATTTTTGAAAGAGGTGAAGCAAAGCATACATATCAAATTCTGATGGTTTTCTTTTGTTAACGGCTACAACATCCAGCCAGCTTCATTAAACAGAATGATTTTATTTTCGAGTAAAAGAAAAGTAATTAAAAACTACTTTACATTTATATATATATATATATATATATATATATATATATATATATATATATATATATATATATATATATTTTTTTTTTTTTTTTTTTTTTTTTTATTGAAAGAATGCTAAAAAAAGTTACACATTTAAGGAGTACTAGATGTTCAATTGGACACTTTGACATCAAAATGTGAAAAATCCAAGTTTTGGGATGTTTTTTCGAAATGAAGGAAGACATACTGTATCGTAAATTGATATTTTTAGATGTTTAGATTAATTTAAGTATGTATTTTAGTATCAATAACATGTTAAGTTTTCATAAAAAATTAGTTCACTAATTGTGATTGTGAAACGTTGAGTTTTGTTGCACAGAAAACATTTTCAGTTTCAAAGTCTGTTGAGGATCATGAGGAACATTATAAACTATTCAAAAACCTAATTTACAGCAGCATCAGCCTCCTCTACCAGTTTCAGTTTCACTTTTGCGAGGTTACCTAAAGACACCTGGCTCTCATAGTACAGGTGTCCGCCATTAAACATCTGCATGTCCGTCAGTTGTTCCCTGAGGATATTATTCTATAAAGAATCAGACAAAGCAAATGCAACAGCTTCTAATGCGCAAAGATTTCTTGTCTTTTCGTGTCTTTTCGTGTCTCACAAATGATTTGCGCGTCCTTTTTGAACTGTTCATGTGTTAAGACAGAAGGTTTGCACTTCAAACAAACTTCAGCACAGTGCTTACACTGTAAGCACAACATACAAATCCCATAATGTCCAATTTCACAGAACTGGACTGACTTCAATGGCAATAACAAAGTGTAAACAGCTTTATTTCTTGGCTTCAACATTCTCCAAAAATCTATTTAAACCAGTTATGCCAGCTGTTGTGTTGAACAGGAAGTATCTTCGCTTTATTGATAACCTGACAAAAACAAGCCAACCAACTGTTAGTTACGTGTTGTGGCTCAGTCAAAACGTGGAAGTTTAACGCTTCTAAAATACATTGATGTATGGGTTTTAAAATGAAACACTTTGTTATAGTGCATCAATAACAATAACAATTTTCTACAATTTGCACAAGTCCAAAAATTGTTCTGGTGCATAAATGCAATTTCTACCGAGAGGGTTCATCAAATTGTACATCAAATGATGTCAGGTTGTCCATGATGTTAAACTGCGAAGACATTTTTAATAACTCAGATGGTGCTGTTCTGGTGAGGTCATCGATGAACATGTCGTGTAAAAACCTTCTTATTAGAAATGCAACAAATAATTGTTACTTTGTTCCAAATTTTATCTTTCGATTCTGGCTATAAATGTTGTAGGAGGAAGTGGTGTGAGATTTCTGCATATTACACACAATACGCAAGTCACACAAACAGGGCTTTAAATACTGCTGCGTACTAATCTCTTTTTTTCAGCAAAGGCCAATTCAATACAATTTATTTAAACATTAAATCTTGTGTTTGTTTCACATTTAAGGTATTGATAAGGTATAGATAAATGCCTTAAAAATCTCTAACTTTAACAATAGAAATGCAACAGTTCCTGACAGCCTGGGGCCCAAAACAAATAACCTGGTAGCTCTTTATTTGGTGTGCAATTTGTCTCCATTACCTGCCTTTAAGCTAAACAATTTAAGCTGCCATTAAGGTTTGTCAATTAATGCATTCCTGTCTATTCATGTACTCTGATTACTGGTCACCTTAAACAACCTGTAGGAAGTAAGTGAAACCTACAGTAGTCCTAGTCCATGCAAATAAAAGTTAGTATCCATTTCATGAGAAAAGCCTCAGGGTAAGACTGCCCACAAAACAAGAAATACTGTATACATTGAAGTGCTGGATTAGTTTTTCCACCTAATAATTGTATTTCAGAGCATGGCTTCCAATACGGTCTCACCAGAGCCACTCGGCGTCCTACAGGACAGCGATGATGATGATGATGATGATGGGAACAACTCATCAGGTCTGGAGGATGCGGACAGTGATGAAGAAATTATGGATCTGGAAGAGAATGAGTAAGTAGTTTGACAACCTCAGAGAAGAATCCACAATTGTGCTGAGACCAGATATTACGTATTGAGGTTTGTGAAATTCCTAACGTTTGTACCTGGGAAAAGGAACAAGAGTTTGTAGAGAGAGTTAAAGCGTTAAAGCTAAAAATAAGCTAAATGATATTATTATTATTTGAAGCCCATGTACATGTCTGCCTGACTTTCTTTTTACGACAGAACTCTTTGTCTAACTAATTAATACAAAGAAATAAAAATTGTAAGGTTGTGTATCACTCGACTTACGTACTCGACTCAGTTGTAATATAAGTTCTAATTATTGTGCAGGTTAAAGTACCGCAAAGGTTTCAGTAAATTTTGATTTAAGACAAATGCTCACAGTTTGAAGCAGATTTTCCTGAGACTGGTTTCAGGTTCTCCGATGTATGAAACATACATTTTGTTCATAGAACTACTGTAGATTTAATTAGACTGCTTTTATAATCTATATTGTGTATTTATGTTGTATCTTAGCTACACCAGTGTACATCAAAGGCATTTTTTAAATAATACTTTTATTACTCCTGTTCCGTAGTCAAAGCAAGGACTATTGTTATAGCTTTTATATAAGGACGTCTTGGCTGGTACAAGAGTCAAATCATATTTTTCCTCACAAAATGACATTTATTCTGTTTGCAGAAGTGAAGATGATGAGCAGAACACACCACCAGTGAAGAAGCCACAAACGCGTTCTCAGTCAAAACCTCCCCCGTCATGGAGAACACCCGAAGACCCCGACGTGGCTCCACCGGAGCTTCGATTCTGCCCTGCGCGTCTACCCGGGGTGCAATTAAATTCATCAAGCAAATACACACCAGTAGATTTGTTCAAACTCTTCTTCTGTCCAGATGCTGTAGCGACGCTGTGTAAGAACACCAATAAACAGGCTGCCAGAAACATCAAACAAGGACGCAAGTACAAATGGACTGCTGTAACGGTGGATGAGTTCTACAAGTATATCGGACTTGTTTTTTACACGGCCCTGATAAAGCTGAATGACATCCGAGACTACTGGCGACAAAACAACATTTTTTCCATCGCCTTCCCAGGGACTGTGATGACAAGAGACAGATATAGGACCATTTCCTGGAATGTGCACATGAGTGATCCAGAAGAGGACCAAGAAAACGATAGTAGAAGGGGAACGCCACAGTATGATCGATTGTTTCGGGTGAGACCGCTCATGGACAGGATCCGGGAGGCCTGCAAAGCCTTTTATCATCCACAGAGAAACCTTGCGGTGGATGAACGAATGGTTGCATCAAAGGCAAAAACGAGTATGAAGCAGTACATGAAGAGAAAGCCCACCAAGTGGGGCTTCAAGTTGTTTGTAATGGCTGACTCTAGCAATGGATACACTGTGGATTTTGCTGTGTACACAGGAAAGGATACCTTTTACAGAGGTCAAGGGATTTCATACGACACTGTTATGTCATTCATGGATCATTCCTTTTTGGGATCCGGATACCATGTTTACATGGACAATTTCTACACGAGCCCAAAGTTATTCAGGGACTTGTGCGGCGAGAAATTTTGTGCTTGTGGGACATACAGGGACAACAAGAAGAACTGTAAGGACTGCCCAAGAACTACGCTGAACGCTCTAAGTAGGACATCACTCAGAGGAGACTTCAGGTGGATCAGGGATGGTCCTCTGGTGTTTGTGAAGTGGATGGACTCTCAAGAAGTTTCTGTTTGCTCTACGATTCATGCAGCCTTTGGCGAGACGATAAAACGGAAAGTGAAGACCACGAAAGGGACCTGGAGCATCCAGACTTTGCCATGTCCAACTCCTGTGCTCAAGTACAACGAACACATGGGAGGTGTGGACTTGTCCAACCAACTGATCCAGTACTATACACCACAGCACAAGACCATGAAATGGTACCAAAAGCTATTTTTGCATTTTTTGGACATTGCGGCTACGAATGCATACATCTTACACAAAGAACTTGTGTCACAACAACTGTGCCACGCCTTGACACACAAAGCGTTCATGGAGGAGCTGACTGCACAATTGTGTGGCATATCACAGAAAATCCCTTTAAAACGCACCTGCTGTGATCACGTCCCTGTACCTGTTGCCAAATTGTCTACAAACATCAGTCAGGTTGCTTCACATGGTCGCAGGACCTGCGTCTTCTGCCGAAAGCAACGTGCCAAAAAGAGCAGCACTCCGTGGAAGTGCAGGAAGTGTGACGTTGCACTTTGCCTTCAACTAACTAGAAACTGTTATGAGCAATGGCATAAAACTGGGTAACTGAAGTAAAGTGAAAATAAATGCTATAACTATTAACGATTACACTATTAACTTATACTGGCTACCAGTTTACTTATACTATTATAACTACCTGATCCACTGAATAGCAAGAAATGTAATACTGATGTACAGTACTGTAGACTAGATTTCATTCCTTCGTATTTAATGTAATCCTTCAATTCTGGGTGTTTCCTGTTTATGGACTTTACATGAATTCTGCACTTTTAAACTTTTACCTCATGAATCATTCATTCATCTTCAATTACAGTACCTCGTTTTCCTGTCAAAGATTTTGTTGGATCTGAACCTATCCTTGGAACTCCAGGTGCTAGACTGAGGACACATTGTTTTTTGTAAATTTCCAAATCTTGGTCACAATTTAATATTATTAGTAGCTTATTGATTCATTGATTATTGGAATTCACCTTGATTTAATCAAGTTTAGTAGAAGTATTTATTTATTTATTTATTTTACAATTGTTTTCTGGAAATAACCTTATATTTCCGGAGTACGGAGGCAAAAATATTTCAAAAAGAAGTGAAATTGTATTTTTGAACTTGAATGAAGGACCTGAAAGATATGTACTGTAGAATATGGTAATAAAGCAATGGGTTAGTGAAAGTTTATTAAGGTTCGAGAAAACCTATTTGATAAACTGATCTCCTGTGTGGAATGCTTGTTTGTGTTTCAATGAAACCAATTTGAGTTTTATGTATCAGAGACATACTGGAAGTAGCCATGAGATGATGGCCATGAGGAGATGCACATGGTCAGCAACATTAATCAAGTAACCTGATAAATTCAATTGATGATTGATTACTGTATATTAACTGGTTAAAAGTGTGCTAAGGAAACTTCCCCTACATCATTACGCCACCTTCACCAACCTGGAATGTAGACACAAAGCATTTTAGGTCCATGAATTCATCCTGTAGGTGCCAAATTCTGATCCTACCATCTGTTTGTCTAAAGAGAAGTCAATATTCATCAGACCAGGATATGTTTGTCCAGTTTTGGTAAGTCATCCATGACGGCCCCAGATTTCTGACTGTTCTTGACTGACCGAAGTGGAACCTAACGTGGTCTTCTGTCGTTGTACCTGATGCACCTCAAGGTTTGACATGTTATCCATTTTGAAATGTTTTTCTGCTCAATACAATTGTGCAGAGTGATTATTTCAAACAAAGTACACCACAGTCCATAAATAATGTAACTTCCCTAAACAAAAGAGCACATTCAGTAATACATTTGGGCATTTGGCAGACGCTCTTATCCAGAGCAACTTACATTTCTCTCTCATTACACATCAGGGCAGTTGAGGGTTAAGGGTCTTGCTCAAGGGCCCAATAGTGGGAACTTGGTGGTTGTGGGGTTTGAACCTGGGATTTTCCGAACTGTAGTCCAATGCCTTAACCACTGAGCTACCCCTGGCCCCAGTAATAGACTATGAAACGTTCGCTGCTCTAAAAGGCATTATGGGAGGTAATTTATACCTGCAGCCAGTATGCTCTTGGAGTCCCTGCAAGTTTTACATTTTATTGTCTTCTTGTTACCTTCATGTTTCTTATGAGGAGTGAACAGTCACTGTATATTTATACTGCTAGTTATTCCTTGGGCTGTTGGAGCATTTTTAATACAGTATACGCAATATCGTGCAAACCGTCCTACTGCATACTGGATAATTTGCATATTTAGGGTACTTCTGTATATTTAGTTAATTGTATTCTCCACTTTTGCACAGGGTTTATTCCCATCTTTGGTTTACAGTCTAATGTCTAATGTTTCTGTTTTGTAAAATATATCATATCGTATCATATTGTATAGTATTATAATGTACTGTATCGTGTCATACCATAGCTGAATTCCTTTACTTTAATTCTAGATCCATCTTAACATATCATAATATCATATCGTATCGTATTTGAGTTCCTGTAACGTTTCCAGATCCATCTTATTATAATGTATTGTATTGTATAATAGTATAGTATCATGTATAATACCATATTTTGGTTCCTACAGCTGTTTTCTCAGCTTGAGCTCAGTCTGTCCATCTTGATCTGACACATTAGCAAGGTTTTTCCATCTACTATAACAGTGGCTCACCGGATGTTTTTTTTTCTTCTTCCTCATTGCACCATTCTGAGTAAAACTCTAGAGACTGTTATGTGTGAAAAATCTCATAATGAGCAGCGGTTATAGAAAACATATAGGGACCAGCCTGTCTGACAACAACAACCATGCTACAGTCAAAAGAATTTTTGATGTCGTTAACATTATCCGAAGGTGCTGGGCCATATCTGCCGCACTGCTGCCACAGATTGGCTGGTTAGATATCTGCATGAATAAGTAGGTGTATATAGTAGTCCAACTAGGTGGTCCAACTTGTGTTACTTACTATTGTGTTAATTCCTATTTTTATGACCGTGGTAGGACCTCCAACATTCACACATGCATTTACACAATACAGGCTATTTGGAAACACCAGTTAGTCTAATCTGCATGTTTTATCCTGTGTACAGGGCTGGAAGCCTATCCCAGGAGACTTAAGGCACAAGGCGAGGTAAACCATGTATGAGGTGCCAATATCACAGGACACACACACACACACACGCTCATTCATACACTACGGCAAATTTGGAAACGCCAATCATTCTAATCTGGATGTTTTTGGACTGTCGGAGGAAACCAGATTACCAGGAAGAAACCTGCCAAAAAACAGATAGAACCTGCAAACTCCATGCACACAGACCCTGAGGCAGGAATTGAACCCCGACCCTTGAGGTGAGAGGCGAGGACTAACCACTAAGCCTCTGTGCTGCTATACGTGTATCCCCTCTATACTGGGTGAGGAGAAATCAATAGTATGTATTCAGATACAATGTCATTATAAAATACTTTATAAATACACTATGTATGTGCGTATTAATCTAGACTAGGTGTAAAATCAATAAATAAGAAATGATTTATAAAGCAATATGTGCCATTTTAAGATTAAAAACTGGACGAAAAGGTGCTAAAAACAATTTTTAATTCTTTACTGCATTGAATAAGGTGTAAAACTAACATAAAAGCTACTTTGTGTTTGGAAGTAGATCTACCACAAATCAGGCACATTCCATACTAATGAATGGACCTGGTCCTGAGCACATCCAGCGTATCCTTCCGCGCGCATACCACAGAGTTTTCCTCAAACCAAAAAGAAAAAAAAAAACACCGCATTTTCATTAACAGTATCATCATAATGATGGCTGCTGATCGTATACTTTGATCGTGAGAGAAGCATGATATTTTTATACACCTTTCCGAAATCCGCACACCTCAGGTAGGGTTTTATTTTTTATTACACTACGCGGTAGGATACATGAAACCGCAATAAGAACTTCCTCCGAGGTGCGCGTAAATGCGTGAGAGCAGGGCGCATGCGCACGACGACTCGGGCAGGGGCGACAGTGACGAGACGCCATTTTGAGGCTCCAGTTTCCAGCAGCAGCGAGCCGCAGCGGAGAGAGGAGGAGAATAAAACACTTTAATCCGGCGGTCTTGCTGTTTCCACTCCAGTTTTGGATACTGAAGGGGTTGCTTTCACGTCGCGTAAAGAAGGAAGAAAAGGAGAAAAACGGAAAATCCGTTTTTTTTTCTCTTTTATCAGGTAGGTTTATGAAGTTTAGGCGTTTCTTCTGTTTACCACCTAATGGCTTTGATTTCCCCCCCACTTTTAATTGTTTTTTTTTTTTTCGTTACTAAACTAAACCTTTCTAGGTTTAAGAGGCTTGTTAACTTGTCACAAATGCGTAATATTTAATATTTTTGTCATGTTTGGTGCAAGCTGTGTGGTTACTAGAATAAAAAGAAAAAACTTGGTTAATTAGCTAACGTCCTTTTACTCTTCGAAATGTTTTTACATTATTTTCATCAGAATACAACAGCTACATTCCTATTCTAGAAATGTTTATGTATGTTTGTGTGAGAGAAACGCGTGAAGAGACACTGTTTAGATATTAGCTACTTAATTGTATTTTCCCCCTAACCGTTTTCCGGCAACCTATTATTGATTGGCTAAAAGTGAGCGCACACGCTCTGTTTGTTCAATAAACCGAGCCAGTAGCCAATGAGAGCGCGGAGATGTGGCTGTGAGCCAATCCTTCCGGCTATAGGGCGGGACAGCTTGGAATACAGGTGGGAAGTGTTTGTGTTTGCTAGCGGTGTTGGGTAATAGTAATGATAAATTGGTACGTAGGTTTAACTAGCATGCTAGTTCTGTTTTGGTAATTTGGCTGGTTTGTGGTGTTTAGGTGAGTTAAATGTTACTATAAATTTGTGTTTAAATAGGTTGAAATGAATAACAAGTGGTTTAGTTTTCAACAGGAGGTTTGTACGCAAGGTATTTTACTACTTTTTATTTTTTTTAGGCAAAATGGAGCTTTTAATCTCCAGTAAATTTGTACAGGAATATGGAGCATGTGTGGGTTTATTTTTTTGCAATTATATTTAATCAACATGTATATTATTTTTTTAATAGACTGTAATGGTGTAAAGAATTAATTAATGATTAGTGTGATTTTGTGTGTTTTTTTTTTTTTTTTTTTTTTTTTCCCCCCTTCATCAACTTTCTCTAGAACTACAGCTTTGTTTCGTTTAGCAATAATTTGTAAATGTTCTGACATATGTCACTTTTATCCATTAGAACAGGTTTGATTCCCATTCCTGGCTCAGTTGATTTTTGTATCACTTGTCTTCTGAGCTCTCAAAACCTGTGCTTAGGAGAAGAAGAAAAACACGAGTTAACCTTGGCATTTGTGGAAGAGGCGTAGGACTTGAGGTGTGCCAAAATATTTGCTTAATAAACACTAATTGCCTAGTTTTCATGGTTTATACAAATCAAGTTCCTCAAGCTGATTCAATTTCTTGCTTTGCAAATTACTGTTCTAACCCGAACCAGTTTTTAGTCATGAGAACATTTTAGAATTGAGTTTTTATTTTTTAGGATCTCGTCAGTGATTTAAATTTTTTATATATATATAGATGTATAAAATTTTACCGTTTTCTACAGTTAAGTGTCCATCCCGAGCCCTAACTCATAACCGTCTATTCAAAGATCTCCTTTCCCCCCCTTTCTTTTGCGCGTTTGTGATCCGGAGGAGCGCAGGATTTAGGAAACTGCAACAGAGGGCGTCTTTGATCTGGCAGACGGAGAGCTGTTTGTCGTCTTGCTCAAGGGAGGGGGGAAACCCAGCAGTCGCAGCATCCGCTTTCCCTTACGCCACGGCACGGAAAATGTAGACGCAGGACAACATGTTTTGTTCGGTTTAGTCACGTTTTAGGGTTTGTAACGAGCTGTGGATTTCCGTGATAACGAAGGAGTCTTGAAGCTGCAAAAGAGGGTCAGAGAGAGAGTGAGTGTCCTGTGCAGGGTTTGTGGACGAGGGTTCGCTAAATTGCTTCCATATGGGGAAACGAGGGCGGTGCGCTTGAATGCTACTGCACTCGTTTTAAGTATTTTAAGATAGGAGCTCTTGGTTTGGAAGATGTGATGAATAAATCACTGTGATTGATTAATGGACCAGTCGTAGCATTCTCATTTGCTGCGTTTCTTTCAGACTAAGCAAGTTCATGAAGGTGGTATATATGTATTTTTAAGTTTCCCACCAAAGCATTAGAATTATTATTTTTTTTTTCTTTCACTCTGCTCAGAGCGATGTTGAATGAACTGCTTACAAAGTGTGTTTTCATGACCACAGCTGCTCCTGTGTGCACTCGGGATCGATTTATTAACTTT
The DNA here is from genome assembly GCA_030522415.1 of Channallabes apus. Lineage (NCBI taxonomy): Eukaryota > Metazoa > Chordata > Actinopteri > Siluriformes > Clariidae > Channallabes > Channallabes apus. Next base: position 4,419,295 of record CM060121.1, read on the forward strand.
GGCACGACTTCAGTGCTACAGTTTCCCTCCTCCTATTAAGAAGCGTTCTGTCTGGTTCAGTGTAGGCAGACGTCTGAAGTGCTCTACGCTACCTCCTCCCCCAGCAACCAAACACACACACACAGCGTGGAATGTCCGATGCTGACTGCAGGATGTTTTCATAAATGTGGGTTCCTGTAATTAGCTTTGTGTAAAAGAGGCTCTCTTTCTGAGTAAGAGCTTCAGCTTTGAGCAACGGTGTGAATTGCTGAATTTTAAGCCCCTCTCAAATGTTAACGTGGTTAATGACGTATAAACGCTTGATCGTGTGTGTGCCATGCAAATAAAGACCATAAGCTTTTTTTTTTTTTTTTTTGGACCAAAGTCTGTTATAGATTAGAGTGTTGAAATGGAGGGAGAACGAAAAAGGTAAATAAACAGCATTCTAGGGACGCTCATTTTCTCAAACGCCTCCAAGAGAGGGGGAAAAAAACGATTTGATGAAGTGTAACCTCAGCATGTCTTCAGTCCGGGTTTCGACAGTTCTCTCAGATGTGGTTATTCAAGGTCGGGTTGTGTCCTGAATTTTTTATTTTTTTATCTTATTTTTTTTAACTTGGCTGTTTTAGAGCAAAATCACCATTATTTTTTAGGACCGAAAGCTTTGAAAAAGTCACTTCAGTTTAAACTATGTAAACTTTGGATCGTTTTGAACCCTTTTGTAACCTCTCTGCTTAAAAAGTGCAAAAATTTAACTTTGTTTAAGTAAACCGAAATGCATTTTTTTTTTTTAATTTTTTTTTTTTTATATATATATTGTAAAGTTGATTTTTGAATTAATTTTCGTCCCCTAAATGTGACCTCGTATAAGGACAGCCCTGCCCCTGTTTTTTACAGTGTCATGACTCAGCAGTAGCTAATTTCCATTAAAACTGAAATATGAAAAAGTGCACTTTATTCTTTAAGCTGGGGCGTTAACACACTTTAGGGAAGCTTTGAGACTTGTGTTAACCTGTTAAAGAAATGGTAAAATAGGGGACCTTTTAAGTCCCTGTTCTAACAGTGTTTAAAATGCAAGTGCAAATCGAATTAAGTTAAATGGTTTTAGTAATGTTTTGAAAAACCAAGATGGTTCTCACAGACTGAGAAGCGACCGTGTTCCCTTTCAGACTTAGGAATGGTGTCGCCCCAAGCCTTAATACAGCGAATGGGGAAACTAAAACGGTAAAATGGACGATCAGGTAGGAACCAAGTCACGCAGGAGCATCTCTACGATCGCAAACTACCCAAAGAGTTTTTTTTTTCTTTTTTTTTTTTTTTTTCTTCTTTCTCTTCCCCCCCCCCCCCCCTTCCAGAATTGCCTGAACATATCCTCATGATTGATCTTTGCTGCCGTTTGGCCGTTACTCAAACACCCGTACTCATTTCTAGTCAAAATGTTCCGCCGTGTACTTGGACACAGCAAACACGTGTTAGTGATTATACAAATATATATATATATAAAAAAAAAAAAAAACTATTTGCGTCTTTACATTTTTTTCCTTCATCCTGTCGTGTTTGCTGCGGTAGTGCTGTCTGAAAATATGGTGAAAAAAAAACACTAATGGAGTTAGTCACCAGTTTAATTAATCTCTAATCTCTTCCCCGGTAGCTCAAGGGGAATTCAAGGTAGTGCGGCAAACAGATTTCGGATAAAAATCGACTAACGCAAGCAGTTGAGGCAGCATACGCGCGAGGTGTTTATCCTTCTGCTCAGGAAGCCGTACCTAAAAGGCGGTTTCTGTTGTCCTGGACTCTTGTCCACATCCTCTCACTCTCTCTCTCTCTCTCTCTCTCACACACACACTCTGCAGAAACTGCAAGGCAGCTTCCTGGTTCTAGTGTTGATTTGAAGGTAACATGTTTCTACAGGTTTCCTAGTTTAGTCAGCGTATTAAGAACAAAAAGCCAGCATGAAGGACGTTTCGCTTGAAGAACGGGGGGAAAAAAGATGGTCGAGATAAAAAAATAAAAAAAAAAGCGTGTTTATTTTTCTCCTCCTTAAATTGTCCTTTTGCTGCAAATTCCGTGATCGCAGGTCAGTCTTGATCACTAGCGCTGTTAAATGAATAAAATAATTTTTTCTTCCAGTTCATTGCAGTATTTGTTTGGCTAGTCTTGTTCGTCACAGATGGATACGATTTATAACTATTTTTTCTTTCTCCCTGTATTTTTAGCCCATCTGTTGCACTCCTACCTCCTTCTGTTGTCTTGCTCGATGACTAAACAGATCCCTGACATCTTGGCCGACTCGAAGTTTTACATCCCTACACGGTGTACTTTATTTGAAATTATCAAACTACCAGACAGTCCCAGTCAGCCGCACCTCGTTACTAAACCAGAACCAGCGTGACCGCGTGTTCCGAGTGCCTGAGAAACCGTGAGATCTGAAGTGTGTTGCTTCTTCTGTGAATCATGTCCGCAGAATAATTTCAGTTATTTATTTTTCTGACTATCTTCTCCTCCCCCCCCCCCCCCCGCCCTCTTTTACAGACTCCGTGTCTGAGTGGTCGGGTGCTTTTGATAGTAGTAATAATAACCATTAAAAAGCTTCTGGTCTCTGTCTCAAGGTTGTTTATTTTCAATTAGCCCCGTTCATCTTCATCACGTTGTTTGGCCCATCTTGATACTCTCATCAAGCGCTGATCGACAACGCTGACTAACCCCCAGGAATGTTTTTATTGCCACTGCCAGGATGACTCAATGTGTGTGTGTGTATATATTCGAGAGACACAGCTGCTTGAATGCTGGGAGTTTCCCTAAGAACTCACACACACACACACACACACACACATTCACGCACAGCTTGAGGCTGTATGACTCCAGCCCCCTTCTCTCACTCACACAGACAGCTGTTGTCTGAAAGGAATGGCGTGTTGATCAGGTTTCAGGTCGTTTGTAAGAGCCCGTATCGCGTGTCATCTTCCACGGCTTTGCCAAGTTACACTTCACGCCTGCCTGCGCTGAATTTCCTTCTCCATACTCACAAGCGTGTTTATTTATTTATTTATTTATTTATTTCCCCCCCTCTCACAGATTTGGAAGTAGTTCAGACTGACGACTCGACATCACAATGGCTACCCAGTGTGAGTACACGTCTCCTTTTTTTTCTTTTTTTTTCTTTTTCTCTCTTCTCTTCTGCAAGTCTAATTATAGCCAGGAAGTAAATGAACGGGTTCGCGAGGTAATGAGCGACCTCAAAAACATTTCACCCTACCGCACCGCATACACAAGCGTGCACCTTAACAATGCCACACACACAGCGACTGAATCCCGGGCAGGGCGTGTTTAAACATGTGGAAAAGTCTAGAAGCTTGTCGTTGCACCAAAGCAATACAGAAGCTTAGTTAATAAATTTAATAGAGCTTTAAAAAGAAAAGATCTATTTATCCAAAGTCTGACAAATGAGTAGGTTGAGTGAACACGTCCCAGGATCCACAGCGGCAAGTAGATTGTGTACACGACCCAGAGTCTCATCCAACAAAAACAAGCGTCCTGGACAGGAAATTAGGCTTCCGGGTAGATTTATTTATTTAACTTTTTTTTTTTTTTTGCCTCAGCCACACCTATATTGCACAAGGAAGGAATAGAGAAAGTGCCCCTTTAATACACCAGAACTAGTTCTCACACAGTACATGAATACAAACTTGCGTAGTGGTTTTGAGTTATATTAGTATTTAGTAATTTTGCTGGGAACTCTCTTGGTATTTTACGAGACGCTTCCCTTCTGATTAACGTCCGTTCTCGGCCGTGCAGCTGATCTGATGGAGCTGGACATGGCCATGGAGCAGGACCGCAAGGCCGCAGTGAGCCACTGGCAGCAGCAGTCCTACCTAGACTCGGGTATCCACTCCGGAGCCACCACTACAGCGCCCTCACTCTCGGGAAAGGGCAACCCCGAGGATGAGGAACTGGACAACCAGGTGCTGTACGAGTGGGAGCAGGGATTCGGCCAGCCGTTCACACCGGAGCAGGTGGCAGGTACGTGTCGTGTCGTCTTCGATTTAAGACGAAGTAGTTTGTTTAATTATCCACGTGCGTTGATGCCCACGCGCTCTTTAATCAAAGATATGGACGGGCAGTATGCCATGACCCGAGCCCAGCGCGTGCGTGCCGCCATGTTTCCCGAGACCCTGGACGAGGGCCTGCAGATCCCCACCACCCAGTTCGACTCCACCAACCCGACCAACGTACAGCGGCTGGCCGAGCCGTCCCAAATGCTCAAACACGCCGTGGTGAATCTCATCAATTACCAGGACGACGCCGAGCTCGCCACCAGGGCTATTCCAGAGCTCACCAAGCTCCTCAACGATGAAGACCAGGTGAAGATTGCTTCTTTATTATTTAATTTTTTTGGGATTTAGAGTAAAAGTAGGTTTGATTTTGCACTGTTGTGTTGCATCTTCAGTTTTAAAAAATAAAAAGGGTACGAGGACTTGAGGGGTATATATATATATATTTATTTATTATTATTATTATTATTATTATTTTTTTTTTTTTTTCTTCCCCCCACTCTCATATCTGGGGCAGCATGTTTTTTTGCTTTTGTAACCGTCTACCTTTTTTCCTTTGCGGAGGTGGTGGTGAACAAGGCATCCGTCATGGTGCATCAGCTATCGAAGAAGGAGGCGTCTCGGCACGCCATCATGCGCTCGCCTCAGATGGTGTCGGCCATCGTGAGGACCATGCAGAACACGGCCGACGTGGAGACGGCGCGCTGCACCGCCGGCACCCTGCACAACCTCTCGCACCACCGGGAGGGCCTTCTCGCCATCTTCAAGTCCGGCGGCATCCCTGCTCTCGTCAAGATGCTCGGGTAAGAGTGCAGCTAAATGTTGTTCGCAGCACTCGCGTTACTCAACTAATCACACTTTGAATTGTAATTAAATTGAATATTGTGTGAACCAGATCTCCAGTAGACAGCGTGCTGTTCTACGCCATCACCACCCTACACAACCTCCTCCTGCACCAGGAAGGAGCCAAAATGGCCGTCCGTCTGGCCGGCGGTCTGCAGAAGATGGTCGCCCTGCTGAACAAGACCAACGTTAAATTCCTGGCCATCACCACAGACTGCCTGCAGATCCTCGCTTACGGCAACCAGGAGAGCAAGGTGAGTCCGAGCGGAACAGTTGGGTTTTGTTGTTGGGTTTTGTTTGGGTTTCTAAGCGAGCCGGTTTCTTTCTTTAGCTGATCATCTTGGCGAGCGGTGGCCCTCAGGCTCTGGTGAACATCATGAGGACCTACACGTACGAGAAGCTGCTGTGGACCACCAGCCGTGTACTCAAAGTGCTCTCTGTTTGCTCCAGTAACAAACCTGCCATCGTAGAGGCTGGTACGTTTATATAAGCGCACACACACACACACACACACACACACACACACACACTTGGGGATCAAAGTGTTCTGGTTTTTATTGGCCTTGACTGGGTGTCTGTGTTTGTTAGAAGGTTTTTATGTCTGGAATTCGATTATACAAATTAAATTTCAAGGCATTTATTTTTCTAGTTTTGTTCAAATTGTATTCTATGCAGCATTAATCAAATCCTAGAGATTTGAGAATTTTAAAATATTGTTGCAAGAAATCTGTGTACAAGCTTACAACATGGCAAGGTTGTGTTTTTATTTAAAACATTTTTAAAAATAATTGTCTGGTTTCTCAGGAGGCATGCAGGCTCTTGGCCTTCACCTGACCGACCCCAGTCAGAGACTGGTACAGAATTGCCTCTGGACCCTCAGAAACTTGTCAGATGCTGCTACCAAGCAGGTACACACACACACACACACACACACACATGAAACACAACAGCTGTTTTTTTTTTTTTTTTTTTCCCTCTTTCATTAGCTATGTTAACTTGGCTGTAATAATTTATTTATTTTTTTGCGTCCTACAGGAGGGTATGGAAGGCCTGCTCGGGACCCTGGTCCAACTCCTCGGCTCGGACGACATCAACGTGGTGACGTGCGCCGCCGGGATCTTGTCCAACCTTACATGCAACAACTACAAGAACAAAATGATGGTTTGCCAGGTCGGTGGCATCGAGTCTCTCGTGCGCACCGTGCTCCGAGCCGGAGACCGTGAAGACATCACCGAGCCGGCCGTGTGCGCCCTCCGCCATCTCACCTCCAGACACCAGGATGCTGAAATGGCCCAAAACGCTGTGCGCCTTCACTACGGTCTTCCCGTGGTGGTCAAACTGCTGCACCCTCCCTCACACTGGCCTCTTATTAAGGTACAGGATTTTTTCGCCGCATATTTCGATGTTCATTAATTACGTTCTCTAATAGCCGACCAGTTTTGCAGTTATTAAGTGTCTGATCGTTTGGTTTTTGTCCTCCTCCTCCAGGCCACAGTCGGTCTGATCCGTAACCTGGCGCTTTGTCCAGCTAATCACGCACCACTGCGCGAGCAGGGTGCCATCCCCCGATTAGTCCAGCTGCTCGTGAGGGCACACCAGGATACCCAGAGACGCACCTCCATGGGAGGCACACAGCAACAGTTTGTGGTGAGCTTTTTGGCCAAGAGCCACGAAATCAAAATTACTACTTTTATGGAAGCGAGTTCACTACAGAGCAGATTTGATTAAGGTTGTGATTAAGTTTTTGTACGCACGCTCTACAGGAGGGAGTCCGAATGGAGGAGATTGTAGAGGGCTGCACCGGCGCTCTCCACATCCTGGCCAGAGACGTGCACAACAGGATCGTCATCCGAGGCCTCAACACCATCCCGCTGTTTGTTCAGGTACGACATGTGACTCTCAGTCACGCATGCTGGTTATGTACAGTCGGTTTTGTTCTAAATATCTACTAGGAGAACTAATCTGAAATCAGACTCGACATGGATGTTATAAAACGGAAAGATAACGGCCGTCAGTTCGGCTCATTTTCCAGACGAGCAATTTGTGCAATATAAATATTTCGCGGTTCGCGATTCCCCTCATTAACAAGTTACTCAAGAGCTGTCCCTGTCCTCCCTCACCGTGCAGCTGCTGTACTCTCCGATCGAAAACATCCAGCGCGTGGCGGCCGGCGTGCTCTGCGAGCTGGCGCAGGACAAGGAAGCAGCCGAGGCCATCGAAGCAGAGGGAGCCACCGCGCCCCTCACTGAACTACTGCACTCCAGGAACGAGGGAGTAGGTGAGTGTGTGTGTGTGTATTTAAAGGGTCGTTTCAGCCAACAAATGGTTCAGCAAGTTGTTGACATTCCTGCTTTCCTTGTTTCGTTCCACCCCCCCACCCCCACCCCCTCTCTCCCCATTTGTTAGCAACTTGCTGTGTCCGAAGGTTTAGGAATGAAAATTAGTGATCTCTAAGCTCACAGCGTCTCGAAGAAATTCTTAGCATTTTAAGTGCAGCAGTAAATATTCCACTAATTACGTCTCAACTGGTAGATTTTCAAACTCCTGACATTTTTCTCCAAAAGCACAGACTGTACTACACTACACATTGTGTTTTAATTTTACTGTTTCACGAATTGTTCAGTGTGTGACAGCAAATGAGGAGAAACCGCATGCGTGCGAAAAATGTATAAAATCAGGTACAGTCTGTTCTGTTTTTTTGGAAGGCAACATAAGGACAGCTGGCTGCTGATGTTTCCTTATTTTGGACCGATTCAATGTAGCACAGTGCGTCCCAGTTTGGCAAAGACAATCCCATAATTTGGGTCATGCGCCCATAAAAGTTTCAGGCACACAGTAATCAGAATTACTGCTCTTGACCTTTTCGGTTAAAACGCAGCGTTTTCATTTAAAAACACATGGTGCGTTGGTGTCGGACCTTGACGGAGTCGTTCTGAGATTAAACGAACATTAAATGTTGCTACCAAAGTGCCAAGGGTGATCACCAAACTGGAATCTCTTTCTAGCTACGTACGCGGCAGCTGTGCTGTTCCGCATGTCCGAGGACAAACCTCAGGACTACAAGAAGCGTCTGTCCGTGGAGCTGACCAGCTCTCTCTTCAGAACAGAGCCCATGGCCTGGAACGAGGTGCGTACACTTCACAACAGAATACACACATGATTCGATTACATGGCATGTAATTTATCTTTATTTATTTTTCCCCTGTCCATCTCTATTAGACTGCTGATATGGGTCTGGATATGGGAGCTCAAGGAGAGCCTGTTGGATACAGAGCAGACGGTAAGAGACCTTCATCAGTTTGACACATTAAAGCGTCTGTATCATGATTTTAATAAATATCCCAGTATGATATATTTGTTACAATTCTAAACAAATTTAGCAAGTAGGATTATAAGGCAAACTGCAACAATTGTGCCACCTCAAACGCAAGTTTGTGTAAATTAAAGAATCTTTTTTTGCGTTTGAGGTGTCGATACGGTGACGTATTGTGAGCCGATGAACCGTGTGTGTAATTTTCCTTCCGTCTCCCCGCCAAAGACCCAAGCTACCGTTCCTTCCACTCGGGCTACGCTCAAGACGGCCTGGGCATGGACGGCATCCTCGAACACGAGCTCGCCGGCCACCATCCCGGAGCAGACTACCCAGTGGACGGGCTCCCTGACCTCGGCCACACCCACGACCTGATGGAAGGCCTCCCTCCTACAGACTCCAATCAGCTGGCCTGGTTCGACACGGACCTCTAAACACATTCTCACACACACACACAGTCTGCAAGTAGAGAAGGTAAGAGATGCTATGGGGGGACAAAAGACATTTCTACCAGGTTTTTGTGATGTTTGTTACTAGAATTCTGAATTTATTTATTTATTTCCTCCCCTTGCAGCGTGAGTGAATCTGCATTGTGATTTTTGCCTGAGGAGTCACGGAAAGGTCGCGGCGGCTGGGAGAGCATATCGGAAAGTGCCTGACACAATGCGTGCACACACATGCGTATAAACACTGCACACACACATACACATATGTACACACCTGATGGAGGAGAGATGGAGTTTTCTACGAGGAACAAGAGGAAGGGAAGCCAACCACACCCACCCACCCACCCTTTATTTTTATTTTTGTCGTTATTCAGAATTTTTTTCTTTTCCCCGCTTGGCCCTGATGGAGGGAGAATGAAGGTCGTGAGGGATTTTGGAAGCGGTTGCTCTTTGAGTGGAGAAGAAAGGTCTAATGATGGAACTGTAAACCTTTTTTAGCTTTGTTTTTATGTCACTTTTAACTTTCCTCTTTTTTTCTATTTTAAAGATGATCAGTCCATGGTACTGACGACCTAGCTCGGTTTTGACCTCTATGTATTCGTTATTATATATAATTTTTTTTCCACTTTTTGTTTCAGCAGTAATTTGTATTTCTTTGTCTTCTGTAGTGTTGAGTTGTAGTGGACTTGCCTCATTTTCGGTTTCTCGATCTTTCTCACGTAAACGGTGTCGAACACTAATAATCGGTTTCGATGTATTCTGACTGAAAGTGTAACGATGTGTAGCTTTTTTTTTTTATTATTTTTTTTTTTTTATACGATCAGCTGTTTAAACCTTGGAGTATTGGGGTGGGAGAAATATATGCATTCTTATTAAAAAGAGGGGGGGGGGGGGGGGGGAGTATGGCTGGAGCAGCGCTTTTCAGTGTCACAATTGTTCCAAATAAGGTGTGGAGTGAAATGAGGGGGGAGGGAAGGGGGTTCGCGGGCCTGACAAAGATCTTTTCTTTTCTATGCTATCTCGAGGTAGTCTCTATTGAAGCGACGTCGTTGTTTGTTTTTTGTTTCTTTTTGTTTGCCTGTGCGGCTTCTTTTGGGAACATGGATAATGACATAGCTAAACAATAAAAGACTTTTATTCCACTCTGTATCCCAAGTCTATTTATTTATTTTCCCCTTTGCTAACATTGGATTTATCATGGTTTCTGTTTTAACTGGTCAAAAGGTCTTGCTGCCATTGAAGAAAGGTCTAATATAAATGAATACAAGCAGACTGCACACAACTATTTTCACAAGTATCGGCTCCCTTACAAGTAATATATTTTGCGAACCACTGCCCTGAAAGCGAATACTGTTACAAATGCTGCGTAATGTTTTTGTCCCTTGTGGTTTCTTGGTAACATGATGTGCCGGATTCTTTCGAGGGCGGAACTATAAACATCAAACGTGTGACGTTTCTTTAAATGAAAAATTGCATTCGAATGCTGTTCCGGGAACCCGATCAACTTCAGCTTGGTCACAGTAGCTCCTCATCACACCACGCTGGGTGCGAATCTCCGTCTCCTCCTCAGTGTTTATTTTCCCATCTGTGTGGTTTTACTCAGCACTTTGCACATTTGTACTGTAGTTCGTTACCGTAGCTCTAAATTGTTTATCGTGAACATCGAATCATCCTATATAACGCTTTACGCATGTAACTGGTTCATGGTTGCCTGTCTACAAATCAGTTTTTCAGGAAAATAACATGATCCAGTGTGTGCGAGTGAATGAGGGGGAGAGCAAGATCAAAGGGAGGAACATTTGAGTGTGTACATCCATGTGAGCTGCTCTAACCAGCTAAACCTCTTTTTTTTTTTTTTTTTATTATTTTTTTTTTTATTATTATTATTTTTTTAAATAGATACTGAATCTTGTTTATTGGCCAGAGCTTAACCATTGTTTGCCGTATTACAACAAACGCAGCCCGTCAGCTGTCACGCCTCTGATGTTGGTTCACTATTAAACATTAATGATGATTTTTGTCATATGGTTATGAGCTGAGAACACACTGCCCAGCCAAAAAAAAAAGTTACCACCTGGCTTTAACTAGGCAAATAGTCAAGATCTTTCCTTTGGATAATTACCGCAATGATTTCATATGGTTCAGCTGGCAGCAAAATTTTTAACCCTAACTGAGGGTGAGTACCTTCTCATTCGGAACAAGATGTCAGAAGAGACATCCTGTGGTTGTGGCTATGTAAGTTCCTGTTTTTTAAATTTAAGTCTGCATCAAGCAATAAAAACAACTAGGATATTTCTGATGCCACTAAAACTGGGTTAGGAACTGTTCAACACATTTAAAACCTAGAAGCATAGCGGTGAACCATCATCTTCCAATGTAACCAACCGTATGAAGTCCTGAATGAACATGATGGAAGATCACTTAAAGATTAAATCGGTTAGAAAAACTGTAGAACTCACAGATGTATTTAACTGTGAAAGTAAAAGCTTTTCCACATACACCAATTTAAAGAGAACTAAGGGTATTGGGACTAAACAGCTGTGTATCGTTAAGAAAACCACTTGGCAGTTAGTGAGGCTAATATGGAAAAAAGACTTGTTTGCTAGGGAGCATAAAGAATGCTCCCAAAGAAACCAATCCCACTAACTCTTGAAGGAAATTTGACTGATTCTACGACAGGAAAGGTGTTCAATTCTGTTTGCTCCCTAAGGAATTCAGACCTGTCCTTGAAGGAAATCTGATCAATCACATTGCCCCCTAATGGACAACTCTCCAATTATTGTTTCCAAAGAATCACTGACCAATCCCATGCCCTCTTGGAGGAAATGTGACCAATCCCACAGCCCTGTAAAGAAAAGCTGTCCAATCCAGTCTGGTCAGCATTCCCTTGGGAGCAATCCCATCCATTCTGAACAGATTCCAGCTACCCTGGGGGAAATCTGACTAGTTGTTCACCCTCCTGAAGGTAATCTGACCAGCCCTACACCCTTCTACACAAAATCTGATGAAGCAGACACCATCCCGATGGAAATGTGTTCAAACCAGTCATCTCTTCTTAAAGGAAATCTGACCAATTCTGCCTGCCCCCAAAAGAAATCTCAAATCCTGTCTGCTTCCAAAAAAAATAAGACCAATCCTGTAAGCTTCCAAAGGCATGTAGACCAATCCTACATGTTCTTGCTGTAAATCTGACCAATCCAGCCATTCTAAGGGAAATCTGATCAGTCCCACTGCCTATTGAAGGACAATTGTCCAATTCTTGATGTTCCCAAAGGATTACTGACCAACTCCATGCCCTCTTGAAGGAAATCTGGCCAATCACACAGGCCTGTGAAGAAAAACTGTCCAAACCTGTCTGGTCAAAGTTCCTTTCGGAGCAATCCCATCCGTTCTGAAAGGAAATCAAACCCCGTTTACACCCTCTTAATGGTAATCTGACCAACTCCACACCCTCCTGAACAAAATCCGATGACCCTCCTGAAAGAAAGCTCTCCAAAGGAAAACCAACCAGTTTCACTTGTCCTTGAAAGGAATCTGACCAATCCTGTCTGCTCACAAAGGAACTGTGACCAATTCCAGGCACCCTGAAGGAAATCTGACCAGTTGTACCCCCTCCTAAAGTTAATCTGAACAATCCCACACCCTCCTAAACAAACAACCCTCCTAAATGAAAGCTCTCCAAAGGAAAACTAACCAGTTTCACCTGGGCAGTGGTGGCTCAGTCGGTTAAGGCTGTGGGTTACTGAGTTACTGATCGGAAGGTCGGGGGTTCGAACCCCAGCATCGCCAAGTTGCCACTGTTGAGCAAGGCCCTTAACCCTATCTGCTCCATTGGCGCTGTAAGCTGGCTGACCCTGCGCTCTGACCCCAGTTTCCTAATTGGGATATGCGAAGAAGACATTTCGCTGTGCTGTAAAAAGTACATGTGACAAATAATTGAATATTCTTCTTCTCCTTCTTCTTCTGATCTTGAAGGAAATCTGACCAGTCCTGTCTGCTCACAAAATAAATCTGACCAATCTCCCATCCTTGTGAATGCCTTGCTATACCACCCATCATGACAGGCAACCTGAACAACCCCATAACGTCCTGAAGGTAAACTGATGAACTAAACACCTTCGGAAAGTAAAAACGGTCCCAAGGAAAACCAATCAGTTTGCCTTGAAGGAACTCTGACCAATTCCACCCATTATTGAGGTAGCACTGTAGAAGTACTGGCTTCAGAAACAAAAGTCGTAGAGCAAACCATCTCTGCTCTTTGCCTTATCTCGTTTCTCATAAGCAATTATGAAAAAAAACTCTTATGTTTGTGTGTCAACGTTTCTTTCTAACTCGGTAACTGATAAGCTTGAAAACTGTTTAGTCATTTAGTTCAGAATATGCTACCATATTAACCATGTTGACCATAAACGTGTTCACCAACAAACGTTAAGTGTTAAAAACATGCTCCATTTACTGCTATTGTACGTTTGACAATGAGGGTAGCGTGAATCGATATATCCTGCTATCCATTCATGCTATGGTAGCATGTTTTGACAAGACCTCAAAAACTAGCAGCGCATCAACACCAGAAGTTTATTAAATGTTATATTATTTTAAGACATTATCATTTATTATCGAATCATATATGAAAGGTGTGCTTTGGGACACTTTTATGTTCTCTTTGAAGTGCAGGTTTAATGGAAACGTTATTGATCTTAATGCCGATGGTGGAACAGCCTGTGCTTATTATGAGGATAATAACTGCAGCGGTGGCATGTATGTAATTAAAGTAATGGCACCCCACCGAAGAACTGTTTCTCGTTCAATAGGGTTTACTGCATTTCATCAACATTTTCACGGTTCAGAACATTAAAAAAAAAAAAAAAAAAAAAAAGATTTCCAAGATCGGCCCATGTATTAGATTAAGAAAACAAAAACACTGAGTGACTTCTTAGTTCTCATTAGCTTGTAATGTAGGTCTGGAGCACATGCTTATACTTGTGAGGGAAGAAAAAGAAGGAAAAAAAAAGTTTCTGCCCCATAGCCTCCCCTCCCCCCGCCTTTGTTGTGGCGCGAGGAATTTCACTGAGCCCTTGCCAAAGCGGCCGGCTCCAGTTTGAAGCCATGCCCCGATGCTTTGGCTCCGCCGGCGACTTCAGAAAGATCACACGCTCGTCCCTCCATCTCCGAGCAAGGAGGAGGAAGAAGGGTTTGTCCGAGTTGGCCCGAAAGGCAGCTTGTCTGTGTATGTAACGAGCCTGTGATGTGCCGCATAAAAACTGGGAGGTGTGAGGGTACGAATCTTTTTCCCCTCAGCTCTCCAGCAGCTCCACTCTTCCCCCTTAAACACACACACACACACACACACACAAGCTGAAACACACTGGAGTCATATATCAGTGGATCAAAGGAAAGGGGAGCGACGGGAAGGGAGATAAGGGAGATGGCAGGAGATTTTAGACGTGAGAGAAAGAAAGAGGGGGAGGAAATACAACAAGAGAACTCCATGACCTCCACTCCCACCAACCCACCCACCCACCCACACACATACACTTTGCTGGAGGCTACACACTGCACCTGTGTGTGACAGAGAAGCCCACATTAAATGAAGACACATGGGTGACACAGCTCTGTGATTGTCAAACTGACTTACAAAGCAAGAAAGACTTATTTAACGCTTTTGGAAACACACACACACACACTTTCTGAGGCCCAAGGAGAATCAAGCAACGACTGACCAATCAGAATCCAGAACGGGTAATGGAGGAGAAGCAGCACTCCAAATGATCAGATGTGGAGAAGGAGGTTCTCACACGGTCATCCGAGCTACATTCTGGGAAAAGAAAAAGAACGAAAAGATGATGTTAAAAATGCAAGAAACCGAGATCACTGAGAGATTAAATTCGAGAACCAAATAAACGTAATAGAAAAACAAAAAACAGCTACAGTACGCAATTTGTAAACAATACATCTGAAGACGTACACAGTATATTAGTTAACTTTTTATGCAGTTTTTTTTAAAATCTCCATAACCCCCCCCCCACACACACACACACACACCACACAGTCTGCTTTCACAAGAACAAGAGGACTGTTGCCTGGCAACCGCAGAGGCTCCTGGCTTTGAGAGGTACTTGTCCCCACAAACACACACACACACACACACACACACACACACACACACGCATATGTGCAGGTGTTCGCGGGTAGCTGGAGCAGGAAGATGAAAGCCAAATGTCAATAGATCAAAGAGATCACCTTTGAGGTATTAAAAAAAAAAAATCCAATAAGGACGACTCGAAGCTTGTGTCTAAGTAGGTTAGCACTAAGTGAAATCTCTTTCTTTCTTTCTCTCACTCACACACACACACACACACTAACTCTGGGTGCTATCCAGTGCAGGAACCAGAATGGAAAGCTCAATGTCCCATGAATTAGTCATGTCATGTGCGTTGTTGTAAATAAATGATGTCACGGCATTAAAGCAGAGACGTCCTCCAGAGAGCGAACGCTGTGTGTGTGTGTGTGAGGAAAAACACACGCCGAGACGTTGCTTGTTTTTTGAAGAACGTCAAATCATGCTTGTAATCAATCATTTAAAGATAATTGGACTGTTACAAAGTGCTGGCACTGGAGACTCCTTCCGAACAATGATGAACATATCAGTGATTTCCGGAGGTGGAAGATAACTGAGTATATTTACTTTGTTACTGTACTTAAGTACATCTTTCATATCATCATATCTGTACTTCGCTTTAGTAGATTTATTAGAGGATACTTTTTTTACTTTTACTCCACTACGTTCTCTACGAGATACCTGTACTTCTACTTCACTACATTTCTGCATGGCGACAAATAGTGGATCCACAATTCAGAGTGTTAGTCACATGACCAATCAATATTCCACACATACCGCATAGTGTTAGAAGGACTAGAACATAGTATACTGTAGATTGAATTTGCGTCATTTTAGTCTTTTTAAATGTTTTTCTTATAACCCTGCTTATCGAGTCACACATCACAACATACAGTCTGTACAAATGTATAGTTCTGTTATGCATAATACACTCACGTCACGTGTCTTTGCACCCAGCCATCCTGCGAATCTAATCCACTCGACCCTCGAGCAGCATCAAGGAATCGAGGATCTGTCAATCACGCGCCGCCCCCGGGCCGTTGTTCCAGCGGGTTGAGACGTAGCTCCTCCCCTTTGACCCCACACCTCTCCGTGGGAAATGAGACACAATGACCTTGTGACCCGATGACCTCTTTAGATCCTGCAGAGGGGTTCTAAACATGATATAAAAATAGTCCTCACTTCTTTGTAAAGAGCATATTATGATACGCTCACGTGTTCGTCTCATTGGTTTCCAAGAAACTGAGGAAAAATAACGTGCAACAGAGATGAATGATATTTTTAGTAATAAAAATGACATTTTCTGAAGCATCAAAGTAAACATGGAGAAGATCAAAGCGTACTCATCCCTTATTTTTTTCTGTACACAGGTACATGGCAGTCTTGTCTTTTTTTTTTTTTTTACTTCAATAACGATGATTGTGATGACCCCGTGACTCATTTCAGCCCGTGAGGCAGTCTCACCCTTCCCATCTCAAAACAAGCAAGAAACTGAACAATGTAACCCAATAGTTGATACAGACGTAGGCGCAGCTGCTGGGAGGAAGACTTAAGATCTAAGTATCACTTTGACTACAAAAACTTGCTTGCAATCCTGAAACATGTAGATAGTTTTTTTATTGTCTGTTTGGAAAAAAAACTATATTTACATATTACCATTTTTTATGCTATGTATGCTATTGAAAAATATTAATGGCGACATAATAACTATAATTGACTTATCAGCGGCACGGTGGCAGCATGTGGTTAGCATTGTCGCCTCACACCTCCGGGGTCGAGGGTTCGATTTCTGCTTCGGGTCTCTGTGTGCATGGAGTTTGCATCCTCTCCCCGTGCTTGGTGGATTTCCTCCTCTGGCTCCAGTTTCCTCCCATAGTCCAAAGACATGCGGATTAGGCTAATTGACTACTTCGAGTGCGATGGATTGGCAGGGTGGACCTCGCCTTGTGCCCTGGGAGTTATCGCCACATCCCCCGCACAGTCCTGACCTCGTCATTTCACCATATTTGTGCCATTGAAGGGGTTCCTGGGAGGCCAGCGTTTCAGATGTGAATCAGACAGGTGGTCCGATCGTGGCTCCGGCGTAATGAGAAAACTTTCTACCTCGATGATATCCAAGCACTAGTGAAACTAGTGAAGTGCATTAGTGTGGCAGGAGATTATATCGAGAAGTTAAAGGGGCGTTCTGTTATTCTGCACAATCAAAGTCCCGGTTTGACTTGAACACCCCATGGAATTTTAACATACACAGCTTTAAGAATATTTAAAATATGGTAAAATGTCTTATAATGAGGAGTGTGCCGTGGTGCCTCGGCAAGGGTCTCAACCCGCGTTACAAATTTAATACTACGCATTTTAGAAAACATTTTTCAGGCAAAAAAAACAGTGTAAGTGAAACCACATGCTCTCATATACATAAGCTCATCCACTCAGTGCAAGCATGATTCATTCCTGCCCGTTCTCCTGACTGCACACACACACACACACACACACACACACACACACACACACACACACACACACACACAGAACCAGGGTTACTCAGTCAGCGGTACATCCTTAAATATTCATGGTTGGCCACAGCAAGGCCCAATAGGGGGATAATGAGGACCACTGGGACACCTCCTGGATTCCCTAGAGACTTTCATCTGTCCCTGTCTCATTCACACACACACACACACACACACACACTCATTGGACAGTCAATAATAATGAATGTTAGGTAGACTGGGACTGTGCACACACACACACACACACACACTCACACACACTCATGTCAACTTTAAGGAGGGTCAAAGTGCACTGCAGTCTGTAAGTAATTGGACAAGGACTCGGTTCTCATTATTCCATGAGGACCTCTAATTCAAGATTAATTTTAATCTTTATATTTAGTGACCCACTGCTACTTTTCTTACATTGTTCGTACATTTTAGCCAAAAACATACAAACCAAATTCAAGAACGTTAACACACTTCCTTGCGTGAAGAACAAAAGTTTATTAAGTTACTTTCTGAAAAGTCTAAAGGGAGAATTTTTGCAGTCCATCTGTAAATGTTCAGAAAAGTTTTGAAAGCCACAACAACGTTTCTTTTCCATAGTAATGAAGTTTATCTGGTGATCAAACCGCAGCCAAATACACAAATCCCCAAATATCTTACCTTTGGAAACGTCCTATTTCTCAACCACCTTGTTCTCTCAAGCAGAAGGATTTCTGAGAGCTAGCTACAAAAAACGCTGCAAGAACAACCAGACAATTAGACTTTCCTTTTGGTCGTCGTCAATCACACCCCCCCTAACCGTAACCCCCCCCCCCACCAGCCTACAGCAAAAGGTGAAATCAATGTCCGTGGGAATTGCTAGAGATGAATGATCAATGAAATGCGGTGATTCAGATATCGGATGTTAAATTCTGTAAGAAATACAGACAGTTGGAATTAGATTCGGGAAAAGAAACATATTTCAAAAACCTGAAATGTTTTAACTTACAGTTTAAGATGAAATGTTGTTATTCCATTCCACAGTGTCAATTACTATTATTTTTTTGTTGTGTTGGTTAAGAATTTGAATGTAATTATTCAGTAAAAATGAAAATTCATGTTTCCAGTATAAATATTGGAAAAGAACATTATTTTGTGCCATCTCTAGTAATTAAGAACATAAATTCCTAGGGTGAGGCTAGTGAAAGTACTTCTAATTCACACTCTTTTCTAATTCCACACAATTTATAGCAATCAATTATATAATTATATACAATAAGTAAAAATTTTAATTACAAATATCTTAACATGAATTTCAGAATTTTATAGCATTAGGTTTTTGTCTTAAAGACATTCACTCGATCGTGTGTAAAACCTAACAATCCGCCAGAGTGTCATCTGAATAGATGTTTTAATGAAAAGAATGAAACTCTGGGAAAATCTGACCTTTTGGAAAAACTATTTAACATGTTTCAATTTAAGCAAACTATTGCCTCTTTTCCACTGCATAGTAACGGCACGACATGGTTCAGTTCAACTCACTTCGGTTCGGCTCAGTTCGGCTCGGTTTGCGCTTCCACTGCAGTGTAGTAACGCTTTAGCGTGGGCGGGATTATTCACATGAGGCGCCGCTACTGCCGTGACGTCATCGAAAACGCGCCACAAACAAACACACAACAATGGAGCATATCGACGGCATGGTGTTCTTCATTCTCGGCATGTGGATGTTTTTAACAGCGAGACGAAGGAGTTTGTTTCAAAAGAGGCCGACGGTTAATACAAAGAGGTGCGTGCGATCCTTCTCTAGCTGTTCTAAATATAACGGTTCTGTTGTCTCGTGTCGCAAGTTCAGTGACGCAGTAATGACGATTTTCTCCGGCCAATCGGTGACCAGCGGAGTTTACACGTCACGTTTTGGTAACGGTTCGGCGCGCTTGGAACCTCGGCTGAGGTGGTACTAAAAAAAGGACCAGGTACCAGGTTCTGTTCCCAGTGGAAAACCCCCCAAAAGTGAGCTGAACTGAACCGTGTCGTGCCGTACTATGCAGTGGAAAAGCGCCATAAAGCTCAGAATCTTGTACTACTGAGTACTAATGATGACTAAAAGAATTTTTTCTTTTAAATTAGGCGTCACTGCTAATTAAGCTGGAAAACAAACATGCAGGTATTTCTGTAACAAGTAACATGCCAAACAACAACAACAACAACAACAACAAAAACCCTAAGCATGCATTTTAATAGTTGGAGATGTCCCATGAAAAACAATTAAAGGGCATTGTCATTTATGCATCTATATCTTTTTTTGTATGATAAAAAGCATAGTTTAAAAATAGACTATAACTATAAATAATATAAAATAATCAAATTTTTTCAAATGTTAAACCGAAGACCAGATAAATATGACAACAAATAATACAGAATTATCAATTTATCGTACAGTATATACCATACAGTCTATTAGTGTGTGGTGTGTGGAAGTGGTTTCTTTGTGGGGACCATATTCAAACTATACAGTAGGTATCTTTTATCTGGTCCTCACAAGGATTTTGTAAAAAACAGACAAACAAACAAACAAAAAAACAACAACAACATGATTTTATTTAATATTTACATTTTATATACTGTATGTTAAGGCTTACTTTTGGTTACATGGGCTAGATTCTAGTGTGACAGCATTAATCAACTGCATTTATAACTGTTTAAATGAAAGTCCCCGCAATAACAGTACACATGAATTGTGTGTTTCTTTTTTACTGCCAGTGAATGAAGGGCATCTACAAACAGAATGAGCAAAGTGAGCGATGTCTTTACACTCACACACACACACACACACACACACACACACACACACACACACACACACACACACACACCACTGGCACTAGGGAATAAACCCTACAATGGCCAACCAAAGCATTTTTCCTGCTTTAAATCTTGCCTGCCTGAAATTTACACACACACACACACACACACACACACACACACACAAAGATTAAATATGGATTAAGCTGATTTGCATATAAATCAGTTTGTGGAATATTCATCTGGAGTCATGATGCAGTGTTTGCGTGGCTCAGCGACATTGTGGTGAAAAAAAAAACGCCTATTAATCTAAAGACGTCCATCAGTCACTGAGAACAGGACGGGAGGATGCTTGTGCAAAAGTTTGTGCACTCCTCCAACCTAATATTAATAATTTGTACAGCATTAGGATGTAGTTTGCTATTATTTTTAACCTTTATTAAATCGTCGTAATAAATGTAGGTCATGTGATTACGCGTGCACGGAAAACCAGGCCATGTCCTAGAACCACTCAAGTCTATGCTGTGTGAGTTTTTAACTTAAAATGGTGTTCAAATAATAACACCAGGAGAAAGGAGGAAAAAAAAAAGTGGAAAATGTAAAGCAGAACATGTGTGTAGAAGGATTAGTTCGCCTGACTAACGATAAAACACTGATAATTGATTAACCAGGACAGGTGTACTTGATGAGGGTTAGGCTTAAACACATGTCCTACAGTATACACCCACACCAGTTGTGTGTGTGTGTTTTTTTTTTTTCTTCTTCTTTTTTTTTTAAATAATGGTGTGTTGTTTGGGCAAGAGATTGACGGATTATATCGTCTTTTATCTCACCGATATGTACAGAACAGTCTGAGCCTAAAAAGTAGTGCGACTGCGATTGAAGGAAAGGTCTTTTATTTAAAAAGGAGTCGGAGGAGGAGGGATGTGATCAGTCTGGACATGTTGTCTCTTTCTTCGTCTCTCATTTGCTTTGACAGCGAACTCATTCAGTCTCTAAATCACGTCCCCCCCCTTCCCCCCCCCACCCCCTTGTCCTTCCATCCTTTTAAAGCCGCACAGGTGGGATGAAGACCTGCAGGGACCTGAGTCTCTTTTATGTCAGACAGCACCCCCGCCTTCCCCCGGCTCACGCACTGAGACACGGATATACGTACAGCACGACTGCGAGATAAGAGACGAACGTTCTTGTATATACATGTCAGTAAATCATAATGGTGTTATGGCAGATCAGTTTTGTCAGAGCTTCAGGACAGACATTGTGTACGAAATAAAAACTGATACTGGAGACTCCTTCCATACTCACCTTGTAGAAAAACACTCATTTATTCAACACTTCCATAAAAAAAAAAAAATGGTTTAATTCCAAGCATTTTAATCTTATGTCATTGGGTCCCCCTGACTCTCACTGCAATAATGAGCTCATCTAATCAGCTGAACATAGCAGCGGTGATGCTGTAGCCTCCCGCAGCCGGAGAGCCTAGAGAGAGCTGATTGGCTCTGAAGTGCTAGGAGCCGATTGATGGGCGTCATTCTAGCGATCGCAGATCAACCCTGACGCTAACCAATCATATGCGTCTGAGGTCACACAAGCAGAAGGAGTGGATGGCGCTATCCTCCAAGTCAGGTATACCGCTCCCTACAGTTCAAGAAGATGCATCACATTTTTTGGAGGAAACCTGTGATAGCCTTCGCCCTCTCTGATTGGTGGTTATAGACTAATGATGAGTGGGACTTTTTTTTTCTTCGAAAAATCCAGAGAAACATAAAGAAAACAAATGCTGATCATTGATTATGTAACTCGTCCACCATACTGACGTTGTTACTATACAAACTCTTGCATGTCAAAACAAGCATGTTAATATAAACCTGCAATTTAAAGTAGAGAACAGAAGTCAGAAGTGCTGTTATAGTTTTATATAGGAGGGCTACTAAAAACAACCGCTATAGTGATGCAAACGGTTAAGAAATACGTGGTCGTCTTAGTCTGGCATTGATTTTTGAAGATATTTAAAAGTCTAAATTAGGACATTCGTGACTTATTGGTAGGCTTATTATCTCCCATGCAAAAGGGCCCAGATTTGAGTTCCAGTTAAAGTCCCACACCCAGTCGCGGGACAAGCTTATGGCGCTTTTCCACTGCATAGTACGGCACGACACGGTTCAGTTCAGCTCACTTTTGGGGGGTTTTCCACTGAGAACAGTACATGGTACCTGGTCCTTTTTTTTAGTACCACCTCAGCCGAGGTTCCAAGCGCGCCGAACTGTTACCAAAACGTGACGTGTAAACTCTGCTGGTCAGCGATTGGCCGGAGAAAATCGTCATTACTGCATCACCGAACTTGCGACACGAGACACAACAGAACCGCTATATTTAGAACAGCCAGAGAAGGATCGCACGCACCTTTTTGTATTAACCAAAAATGTTCTTTGGCTCCCATCAGCCTCTTTTGAAACAAACTCCTTCGTCTCGCTGTTAAAAACATCCACATGCCGAGAATGAAGAACACCATGCCGTCGATATGCTCCATTGTTGTGTGTTTGTTTGTGGCGCGTTTACGATGACGTCACGGCAGTAGAGGCGCCGCAACTATAACGACACGTGAATAATCCCGCCCACTCTAAAGCGTTACTAAACTGCAGTGGAAGCGCAAACCGAGCCGAACTGAGCCGAACCGAAGTGAGCTGTACTGAACCGTGTCGTGCCGTACTATACAGTGGAAAAGCGACATTAGAGTCGCAAGCATGAATAAAAATAACGGTAGGGGTGCAAAAGGAAGGGCACCTGGTATAAAACCTGCACCAAGTTGTGAATGGATCGGACAGTGGGTACACCATGGCGAGAGCAGCTGAAGGAGCAACATTTACATTTAGGCATTTGGCAGATGCTCTTATCCTCTTGTATCTCATTACACATCTGAGCAGTTGAGGGTTAAGGGCCTTGATCAAGGACCCAACAGTGGCAACTTGGTGGTTGTGGGGTTTGAACCTGGGATCTTCCAAACCATAGTCCAATGCCTTAACCACTGAGCTACCCCTGTTACCCAACATGTTTGATAAATATGTTTATTTGGTGATAATGTAAATTGACACCTTCACCCAGCAAAAGTGAAGAATATCGGAGGAATATCCATATCATTAAGCTAGTAGCTCAGATTTAAACATGGTGTCTTTGCAGCAGAACCACACACCATGATATGAGGAGGTTAATGGAGTGATTGTTTAAGTCATTGCAGAGCAGAAGAAAAAAAAGAAGAGCTACTTCACACTAAAGACAGATCTATAGATAGACGTCTTTTTTTATGATAGTAAAGGTAGATTTCAAAAGGGGAAAAAAAAACATTCAGATTGAAACCGAGCTGTGTCCAGGTGAGTAAGTATTACGCTGAACAGGAAGGTTGCCAGAACTCTGTGAATCACACTGTTCGTGCGAATAGAACATTCCCTGAGAGTGATGTCACCCGAAGCCTGACCTGGAAGGTAATGATGAAGTCATTATAAAGCAAATAGTACAGAGCTGAACAAGAGGAGTCTCGAAAGGGCCAGGAATAATAAAAAGAATAAAAATCACAGTACTGTGAAGGATTTTGTAATTTATGTCTTCTACAAATGGTGCAAGTGAGAGATTCGGTAACATCTCAAGCTTCCTCTTTCGTTTCGTTGATTTTATTGCAAAAGACTTAAATTAATCAGCTATAAAATGATGCGCCAGTATTGTGGAGGATCCAGTTGTGCCATCGGGGCAGTTCTAGTCCCTCATGGCACGGCTTCACAGGGAGGCTGAGTCGGCAACTTTTGGGTCGAGCCCTGTGCATGGTGGGCGTTTGATCCCCATGGTTGAGTCCTAGGCCCGTCACCAGTTTACTGGTATATAGTTGATAAATCAGTGGTAAATGTTATGGTTGATCGGTGTACATGTTTTAATTCCTTTATCATTATTCGATTTGAAGAGCATGGAAAATTAAAACTTTGCCCGGATTTCCTTGGTTATGAACCGAATAGGGAAAGAAATGAGCATAAAAATGTGTGTTCAGACTACTCGCTACTGACGAAGGACTAGTGCATACAATAAAAAGCTTCTCAAGGGTTCATTTTCTCCCTCTTTATCTTTCTTTCTTTTGTTTTTTTTTTAAGGGGATTGATGAACAACAGAAATGTGCGTATGGCACCAGTGTGAAGCTTCATTTCTAACCAAACTATCTGAATTATGTAGCTTAATGTCACAGAAGATTTTTAGATATGTATTAATCATTAAGATGCAATGCAGCAGGACGCATGTCCACGTCAAAACTCCTCAGAGCTCAGATTATATTCTACTATAACAAATAATACAATATATACTGTACCTATAGATACAATATAGCCAATACATACTACTGTAAGTCTGACCAGATTATTTCATTTTCAGGGTGACTGATCATTTCTTCTGGAGCCGTCTCCCATTTTGATTCCTCTTTCTTCAAGAGTCAGAAATCAGAGTTTGGCAATTACTCAAATCATATCCAAATTAGGTGCAGAAAATATCCACTTCCCATAATGCAATGCTAAATATTAGCATCCTGATGGAGATACAATTACATAGAATGCATGGGAATGGAGCAGACACTGGTTTTCTATGCAGTGCTGCCATCTGGTGGTGATTGGTTTGACACATGAGCACCTTTTGCACTACTGTTAATCATCATCATTAATACTGTACAATTCTATCTAAATCTCAATGACTCCAGAGATATGTCAGATGTATTGTGTAGGTTCATACAGGAAGTGTTTTATGAGCTATAAGATTTCTTCACCGTCTATACTGGCTGGAGCATGGGAGGAAACCCACCAAGCATTGGGAGGACATGCAACCTCAACTTTAAATTTCCTCACTACGGTAAAACCTTATAATTTTAATCTTATGATCAGTGGTGGATTAAGGTGGTTGTGGGCCCCCAGGCTACTCTTTGTGTGGGGCCGTCCTTACTCATAATGTTTTACCATAAAATAAGTCATTTAATGCCATGTGTCCTAGCATGCTACAAATATTACACAACCTGTTGCTGAAAATATCTGACGTATTGCACAACAATACGGTAAACATGTTTCTCATGGCCCAATAGTGATCAAAGAGGCTGTTTTCTTTAAAGCAAATTTAAATACTGGTTGTCCGTGAGTTCCGTTCCAGGAGCACATTCGTAAGTTTGATTTGTTCTTAAGTCCGACAAAGTGAGTCTTATACAATGTAATACTCAATGTAAAGTATACCAATCCATACATCCATACAGTGGCTTGCAAAAGTATTCGGCCCCCTTGAACTTTTCCACATTTTGTCACATTAGAGCCACAAACATGAATCAATTTTATTGGATTTACACGTGAAAGACCAATACAAAGTGGTGTAGACGTGAGAAGTGGAACGAAAATTCATACATGATTCCAAACATTTTTTACAAATAAATAACTGCAAAGTGGGGTGTAATTATTCAGCCCCCTTTGGTGTGAGTGCAGTCAGTTGCCCATAGACATTGCCTGATGAGTGCTAATGACTAAACAGAGTGCACCTGTGTGTAATCTAATGTCAGTACAAATACAGCTGCTCTGTGACGGCCTCAGAGGTTGTCTAAGAGAATATTGGGAGCAACAACACCATGAAGTCCAAAGAACACACCAGACAGGTCAGGGATAAAGTTATTGAGAAATTTAAAGCAGGCTTAGGCTACAAAAAGATTTCCAAAGCCTTGAACATCCCACAGAGCCACTGTTCAAGCGATCATTCTGAAATGGAAGGAGTATGGCACAACTGTAAACCTACCAAGACAAGGCCGTCCACCTAAACTCACAGGCAGAACAAGGAGAGCGCTGATCAGAAATGCAGCCAAGAGGCCCATGGTGACTCTGGACGAGCTGCAGAGATCTACAGCTCAGGTGGGGGAATCTGTCCATAGGACAACTATTAGTCGTGCACTGCACAAAGTTGGCCTTTATGGAAGAGTGGCAAGAAGAAAGCCATTGTTAACAGAAAACCATAAGAAGTCCCGTTTGCACAGCAAACATGTGGAAGAAGGTGCTCTGGTCAGATGAGACCAAAATGGAACTTTTTGGCCAAAATGCAAAACGCTATGTGTGGCGGAAAACTAACACATCACTCTGAACACACCATCCTCACTGTCAAATATGGTGGTGGCAGCATCATGCTCTGGGGTGCTTCTCTTCAGCAGGGACAGGGAAGCTGGTCAGAGTTGATGGGAAGATGGATGGAGCCAAATACAGGGCAATCTTGGAAGAAAACCTCTTGGAGTCTGCAAAAGACTTGAGACTGGGGCAGAGGTTCACCTTCCAGCAGGACAACGACCCTAAACATAAAGCCAGGGCAACAATGGAATGGTTTAAAACAAAACATATCCATGTGTTAGAATGGCCCAGTCAAAGTCCAGATCTAAATCCAATCGAGAATCTGTGGCAAGATCTGAAAACTGCTGCTAAAAAGTTACAACCTTCATTGATAAATTTTGGTTATGTAGTATAATATAGTGTAGGAAGGGATGGTAATGCATTCGATTATTAACTATTGATCCCTTTTTTTTTAGCTTTAAAATGGGAAGTCTGGCCATCTGTGCTCTGTGTCAAGAACAAAAAACGGAACTGAAAGTTATTTCTTTTAACTTTTCCTAAGCGTCTCTGTTAATCTTATTTTGGCAAAGAACTTTCTGCACTTTTCCATTAAGATCTGCTTTAAAGTTCCTTATTTCTTGCTCTCTGTACTGGTTCCAAAATTGAGAACCGGCACGGGAACCAGAGCAGTGGAAGAGGGGTATGTGTGTACGGGTTGTGAGTAAACAGCTATAAAACTAAATAAAAAGGAGTAAATATTATTAGTATTATTATTTTTCCTAGTATTATAATTTTTACTTATTGCTTTGTTTCCTATCCCTGTGTTCTACCTGTATATTTTTTACTTCCCCAATTTGCAGGTGCCTTCTCTTTTATTGTAGCGAGCAAACAAACAAACAAACAAACAAACAAAAGACAGGTTAATGAATTTCATGTAAACAAGCGATCGGTTTATACATATATAACAATATATATATTTATACATATATAACTATAACGATTATAAAACCAGAGATGGAAAGAGTAATACAATTTTGTACTTAAGTAAAGGTACTGTTACTTTAGTGAGCTTTTACTGAAGTACAAGTAAAGTTACCCTTATAAAAATCTACTCAAGTAAAAGTAGCTCATTAAAAATGTACTCAGAGTAAAAGTTACTGAGTTACTTTTTTTTTAATAACAGCGGGGGTGGGATGGGGGATGGAACACCCTTGCATAATAAATCTGTTCCTTTTGCTGTACTTGAAATCAAAGTCCTTAAATATGGCCTGGGCTTTGCTTCATAAGAATTTGTTGGCATTTCACTTTCAGCTGGGTCTGCATTAGGACTGCACGATATTAGGAAAATATGTGATATGCAATATTGTTGTTGAATATTGCGATAACGATATTTCTTGCGATATAACATTTCCCCAGAGAAATGCATTTTTTAATTATTATTGGCTATTTAAAAAAAATTATTTATATATGTAGTGATCATACTAAAATAAACAGGTTATAGATATTCGTCTGATGTAATTAAATCTAATTCAGGCTAAAAAGAAACTATATGTCAAGGAAGTTGCAAATATTTAGACTTCAAAACACTATGAATGACTTAAACCCCTCAGCAGATATTCTGACTTCTGGTTTGCTGTTACTATAAACCTGCCAACACAATATGAATTACTTTCAAACATGACTTTTTATTTACGTGTAACCATACACTCATCGATTTCATTTATTGCAATTCTTTGCGATACAGATATTGCGTATACCATTATCACGATAACGATCATTTTTCGATATATTGTGCAGCCCTAGTCTGCATCACTGGCATCTGTTTTGTCCGTCTCCATCGTTCTTGTGAATTTAGCGCGTTTGTTCTCCGTCAATCAATCAGTGCAGTGGTTTCCGGGGTGCAATTTTTTTCCTTACGTGTTATATTATTTGAATTATTTTTTCATTTTCATACTTTTATTTTTTGCTCAGTAGCGAATGTGATTTAAAAATGTAGTGAAATACAATAGCTTAAGCAAAACATACTTACAGTAAAAGTTAAATTACAGATTTTAAAAACTATTTTAAAAAGTAGAAGTACACAAAAAAAAAATCCACTCAATTACACTAATGCGAGTAAATGTAATTCATTACTTTCCACCTCTGTATAAAACTAATATCATTTATCAAGTGACTCTGAAAGAACAGCTCTGCTGCAGCATGACGCAATCTGGAGTGTGACGTCACGGCCGGTGCGGCGGCGGCTGTGGATGTTGTTCTGTCCTTCAGCGTAGAGAGAGATAGAGATAGAGAGAGAGAGAGGGAGAGAGAGGGGGATGGATGGAAGACGGGACA
This sequence comes from Channallabes apus, assembly GCA_030522415.1. Lineage (NCBI taxonomy): Eukaryota > Metazoa > Chordata > Actinopteri > Siluriformes > Clariidae > Channallabes > Channallabes apus. The sequence goes on from CM060121.1 coordinate 4,447,748, forward strand.
GGACGAGTGTGTAGAGAGTGTGTGTGTGTGTGTGTGTGTTGGTAATACCGGAAACGTCGCATTGTCTTTGTGTGGACACGAGTGTGGAACAGTAACACTGCACGCGCTCAGCATCAGCAACATCCATCATCTACTCAGCTGTCAATCATCCAGCACGCGCCCGGGGTCATCTGAGTTTATTTCATCTCGCGCCTTAAGGTCTTGAAACACAGCTGTAGTTATTGTTTCCTAAAAGGAAGCCGTTTATCACCAGGACACAGAACTACACGGTGCCGTAAGTGTTTCAAATAAGTCTCTAAAATTAAAATAAGGACATATTACTAATAACAACAACAATAATAATGCAAACAATTTATTATTTATTATTATTTGTGCTTAGAATGTATGCGTTATTGCTTGAATCGGTTTGTTTACGCAAGGTGAGCCGCATCCTCCCTGCCACGACGTCATGACGTCACAGACACGCGTGTGGTTCCGACGTGGTGACGTCGCGCTGATACCGGAAATGAACTTTCATACACAGTGTACATTTTTTTTTGTTGCATAAATATTTCTTAAAATATAGTTTTGGCTAAATTAAGAACAATATGAAGTTATTATAAAATTAAATGCATTTTATATTTTAGCATTATACATATACACATGAATATTTTTACACAACCCGTTTAAATAAAATTGGCAGTAACCATGGCAACCATTTTTAAGTATCATTCCAATAAGCTTCCATATAGCATCTTAAAGGATTATTAGGTTTGTCCTTTTATGGATTTAGCATTATGCATTTTGATATTACTGTGGCCTGACTACACACACACACACACACACACACACAGAATCAGCCAGAAAGGTATATACACTTCTATAGTGGTTATGCCCTTTTTTAAACCTCATATTGAATTATGGTAGCAATGTGTAGTATTATGTTTCCTGTCAGTAGTCGCACATCTTTGATGCTATCATGTGATCGTCAGAAGAGAGGCATACATTGTTCATTTTGAAGTGTGTATTATTATCTTTGGCTGACTATGCATATATCGCACACTGATTAGTCATAACATTATAAGCATCTGCCTAATATTGTGTTCTGACACCTTTCTATTGGAACCAGCATGAACCTTTTCATCAATTTCATCTACCATAGCTCTTCTACTGGATTGCACTACACAGGCAAACCTTCACTCCCCATGTGCACCAGTTTCCCTTAGCCAACCATGAACCTGTCACCAGTTTTCCCTTCTTGGAGCCACTTTTGGTACTTTTGCTAGAAACATCCCACAGCTGCAGTTTTTGGCCCTTCTCACATACATTTACATTTTCAACATCTCATTACAATGGTGGGTGGGATATATTAGGTAGCAAGTGAACCTTTTTTCCTGAAGTTGAAGTGTTGGAAGCAGAAAAAAGGGGCAGGGATTTAAGTGACTTTGACAATAAGGTCCAGATTGTGATGGCGAGAGGACTGGGCCTGAGCAACTCCGTAATGCAGCTCTTGTGGGATGTTCCTGGTCTGCAGTGGGCAGGACTTACCAACAGTGATCCAAGGAGGGAAAACTGGTGAACTGGCAACAAGGTCATGGGTGGACAAGGTGTGCATGGGGATTGAAGGCTGGCCCGTGTATTCGCAATCAATCGAAGTGCTAGTGTAGGTCAAACTGAGGCAAAAGATTAATGCTGGTTGTGACATTAAGGTGACACATAGAACACACAGCGCATCACTGTCACTGCGGCAAAAGCAGGGACCCACTCAATATTAGGCAGGTGGTCATAATGTTATGGCTGATCAGTGCAATATACATGATACACTACAATGGTGGTGGTATGACACACATTATGTGTCATCCTACAAGGGTGAGTCAAAAATGATCTGCAATCCGGTTCTGTCGGCTGCACTGTCCTATCAGCGCTTTCTATTCAAGGCTACTGTCTCCCCAGTCGCTGCTGTGCAGGTGGGAATGTGTTACATGAGTTCATTTGTAACTGTGGTGTGAGCAAAAATGGATGCCCCACTTGTCATTTTTTTGTGGTCTGAGCATGCATCTGGTGCGTAAACAAATCATAAACAGAGCATTATCAGAAGCGATGCTTGTCTATATACTTCCGCCCACACTCCAGACACTCGAAAACTTCATTTTGATGTGATAATGCATCCTCCCTATAGTCCTGATCTCGCTCCATCAGACGTTCACCTGTTTGATCCCCTGAAAGCAGCCGTACGAAGACAGCTGTGCATTTGTGGCTCATAGCTCAAACTGAAACATTTTTTGAATGAGGGAATATACAAGCGTGAAAGTGTATTGAAAAGCTTATGTCTTATTATTCTTTTCTAAAAGTTAATTAAAAAACATCTGGTGCGGATAATTTTTGACTCACCCTTGTGTGTATATATAGCTGGAAATTGTTATGCTTATACTCGGGTGGCTATAAACACGTTTGACCTAAGCTTCCCAAATGTACATTTTCTTTCCATAACAGCGAAGGTGCACTTTTCATACCAATGCTGGACCGAACGCACACTTTTTCATAAAAACCCTGCTAACTTTGGACCAAGGTCAATTTAAAAGAGGAAGAAAAACGCTCAGTCGAAGTCGCCCAACAGACAATTGGCTTAGTGGTTAGCCGTCACCCTGCACCTCCAGGTTCTGGGTTCGATTCCCGACTCGGGTCTGTGTGCATTGAGGTTGCATGTTCTCTCCATGCTTGGTGGGTTTCCTCTGGGTACTCTGGTTTCCTCCCACACTTCAAAGTCATGCCGATTAGGCTAATTGGTGTTCCCGAATTGCCTGTAGCGTGTGAATGAGCGTGCAACTTACAGTACATGTCATCATCTCATTATACATTTAAGCAGTTGATGATTAAGTGCCTCGCTCAACGGCCCAACAGTGCCAACTTGGTGCTAGGGTTTGAACCCCGGACCTTCCGATCAGTATCTCAATGGTTTAACCAGTAAACTGTTCCTGGCCCTGTTACTTTTCTTTTCACCTTCTAGCACATTTGTCCAAAACCACCACAAACCAAGCAATTTTCAAGCTTACATTGAAATTTAATCTAAATATTTCTCTCTCTCTCTGTCAGAAGGTCCAGTGTCCCATGGAAGACATTCTTGGTCCTCTGTGAGAACTTGCCAAGCTGGACGAGTTGGGATCTGACCGCTCGGGAACAAGCTCTGACACCCCGCTCCCCCTTGGGTCCAAGCAGGAGGAGCAGTATGTAGGCGACGGAGCCGAGGAACCTGCGCCTCTGCTGCCGTACACCGTCTATCGGGACGCAGAGACCATCACAGGTCAGTGTGGGTTAACCTCCGAGAGCACGCTCTTTTAATAAAACCGTAGAGTCACAATCGAAGGGACGCATTATGTATTGATTTATCATTCATTCATTCATTCATTTTCTATACCGCTTAATCCTGTGTTCAGGGTCGCGGGGGACCTGGAGCCTATCCCAGGAGACTTCGGGCACTAGGCGGGGTACACCCTGGACAGCGTGCCAATCCATCGCAGGGCACACACACATACACACACTCACACACCCAATCACACACTACGGGCAATTTAGGAACGCCAATTAGCCTAACCTGCATATCTTTGGACTGTGGGAGGAAACCGGAGAACCCGGAGGAAACCGACCAAGCACGGGGAGAACATGCAAACTCCATGCACACAGAGACGGGAATCGAGCCTGGCCGGGGAATCGAACCCAGACCCTGGAGGTGCAAGGCGACAGTGCTAACCACTACACCACCGCGCCGCCCTGTTACTTCTCATAAAACGTTATTACGCTTGGAAGATTAAAAAAAAAAAAAAACCTTTAGACGGAGAGTTAAACCTTATACTGTAACACTTCCCGCTCTCACACTGAGCTCAATCGAATAGATCGCTACGAGCTCCGGTGCTGTCTCAGCTATTTTTTGCATCGCTGTGTGTACAGTCATTTATTTTATTCAATTTGACTAAAATGCTTTTAGCCAAATCTACTTAAAAAGGATTTACAACCACCTAGACGGAGCCGCTGAGGGTGAAAGTGTATATCAAATGTTTTGAAAGCCATGATTTAATTCTGTAATTGGCATTTATTTATTTATTTATTTTTGCACACAGAGTTTTAAAGCCTGCATGGTGGTTATGCAGAGGATAATGTCTGGGGTCAGGTGAGAATTAAAGGGGGTGAGAGCAGATATTCATTCATTCATTCATTTTCTATACCGCTTAATCCTGTGTTCAGGGTCGCGGGGGACCTGGAGCCTATCCCAGGAGACTTCGGGCACTAGGCGGGGTACACCCTGGACAGGGTGCCAATCCATCGCAGGGCACACACACATACACAGAGTCACACACCCAATCACACACTACGGGCAATTTTAGCGCAGCCTCTTATTACAGTGTCCGTCTAGTCCTCTTTCATATGTGTCTTTTTAAAAGTTAAATATAAGGCATATGTATTTGATTGATTTATTATTCGAACCCACTGTTGGATTTGTTCCTCTTGTAGATTAAATAATTATATCATTATACGTTTTTACATTATATAGGATTACATTATAACAGGACCAAAACTCCCCAAAGCAAAAACGCATGTTCAATTACATGAACTGAAAAAAATCTTGTTGCAGTAAATTTTGAAAACATTTAAAGAATTGAAAGTGTGTGTAATTTTTTACATTTACTCTACAAAATAGACACAGAGCACCACCTGGTGGCCAGTCATGGAGCAACAGCACTGAAAACAGGAGTTTTGTTTGCAGTGCTGTTGCTCCACGACTGGCCACCAGGTGGTGCTCTGTGTCAGATTTAAACAGAAATGTCTTATTTAAAGGGGGAACTATCATGCAAAATCACTTTTTAGTTATCATTACACATTCAGATGGCTCTCTAGAAACCCCCCCCTTTTTTTTTTTGTACAGCTGGTGCTTAAAGAAGCCAGTAAAATTTTTCCCTATTGTGACCTCATATAAGAAAGCCTCTTCTTTAGACGTTTGTGGCTCTGAGAGGTATTCCAGTCTTAGAATTAATACACACACACTCACTGGGAAATGTTTGCGACTTGTGTTAACTTGTGTAAAGAAATAGTCAAATATGGGACCTTAAAAAAAAAGAATAGTTTGTCCAGTATCTTGCTTTCTCTCCCGTATCCGTGTGCAGATGTGTGTAACAGCACCGAGCTCCCTGAAGTGGAGATCATCAGCCTGCTGGAGGAGAAGCTCCCGGTGTACAAGCTGAGGGCCGACAGCGTGTACGGCTATGAGCACGACGACTGGCTGCACACTCCTCTCATCTCTCCGGACACACACATCGACCTGACCGCCGAGCAGATCGAGGAGACCCTCAACTACTTCTGTGAGTACAGATGTGTCCATCTATAGGACGAAGAGCACAACGGCACTGAGGGTGGTTTTAATTAAACCTGTAAATGAAAATGTGGACCTTTGGAAGATGCTCTTGTTTGACTGTAGGACTAAAGTGCTGCTGCATCATCAATCTGTTTCGTCAGGCGTGACCTGAGAGCTTTTTCTTTCTTTCCTGGTGCGTTGCTGAAATGGGAGCATGTTGATATTTTTGGTGCGGAATCAGGACAGCGGACGTGAAGTACAGATATAGCCAGACTGGTGGATTATACTCTCTCTCTCTCTCTCTCTCTCTCTCTCTCTGTCTCGGCTCCTGGCGTCACATCGTGCTGTGTGTATCCTGAGCTTACTGTACAAACATGACTGTGTTGCTGGAGGAGCTTTAGAGCTGTAGCTGGGTTACGTGTTTTATAAGAGAAACTGGGAACATTTCTGTTTCAACAGTGAGTGTGAGTGTGTGTGTGTGTGTGTGTGTGAGAGAGAGAGAGAGAGAGAGAGAGAGAGAGAGTGGGAGGATGTACAGGAACATTAGGGATGAGTGCACAGAGCTGGAGTGCTTCAGCAAGGACCGCACCATTGGTAAAGTCGGTGTGTGTGTGTGTGTGTGTTTAGCCATTTCCTTTGCATGTTATGATGGTACTGTAGGTTTTACTTGAAAGCTCAGTTTCTCTCTCTCTCTCTCTCTCTCTCTTTGTTTTTTAAAATTTTCTCTCTTGATCTTGCTATAATCTTATATAATCTATCTATCTATCTATCTATCTATCTATCTATCAACCTTCTTTGCTGTCTCATCTTTTGACTCACTATCTGTCATCTCTCTTTCTTTCTTAATGTATTATATTTTTCTTTCCATTTGACTGCTCTCTCTCTCTCTCTCTCTCTCTCTCTCTCATCATCATCTATTTTCTTTTCTATCTTACTGTCGCTATTATCTCTAATTGTTTGGATGCCGAGGCGGCGCGTTGGTGTAGTGGTTAGCACTGTCGCCTTGCACCTCCAGGGTCTGGGATCGATTCCCCGGCCAGGCTCGATTCCCGTCTCTGTGTGCATGGAGTTTGCATGTTCTCCCCGTGCTTGGTGGGTTTCCTCCGGGTACTCCGGTTTCCTCCCACAGTCCAAAGATATGCTGGTTAGGCTAATTGACGTTCCTAAATTGCCCGTAGTGTGTGAGTGTGTGTGTGAGTGTGTGTATGTGTGTGTGCCCTGCGATGGATTGGCACCCTGTCCAGGGTGTACCCCGCCTAGTGCCCGAAGTCTCCTGGGATAGGCTCCAGGTCCCCCGCGACCCTGAACACAGGATTAAGCGGTATAGAAAATGAATGAATGAGTATAACCGTTAACTGGTCAGTTGAAGGGCATCTAAATGACAGGAAATGATTTACACAATTGAAAATCCAATTTGACATATTTCTCTTTTATACCCATCACTAACTAAATAACTATATTCCATATTATTGTGATAACAGGAACTGCTTTTGCGTTATGTGTTTAAAGCTGTGAGGCCATGCCTTCTGGATATGTATTTGCGTGCGTGTGTGTGCGCGCACATGTGTGTATGAGAGAGAGAGGGACTGAAACAGAAGAGTTGTCTGAGCGGATGCAGAGTTCTGTCGGCATGGCAGCGGTTGCCGGGGTAATCATGCTGCGAGGATCACGTCAGGACACACAGGGAATATCTTGCATATGTTTCGCAGCCATTTTATCATAACAACACTGGAAGTTCAGCACTGCTGTTTACACCGCTGATTAATAACCGGTGTTATTTATCGCATGGATAAGTGTAAGAGACGAACGTCTGCTTTCTGTGAGAGTCTCTCTGTCCTACCCATAGTGCTATGCGCTGAACGAGTGGGCCAGATGACTAAGACCTACAATGACATCGACGCTGTCACCAGGCTTCTGGAGGAGGTGAGCTGAAAGAACATAAGATAACAAGACATTTTTATTATTGGTTTATAATTAGTGTCTTAAATTGCTTGTCTGCAATGTAATGAATGAGCCGACACAAGGCACACATCCCAAAATGTCATCAGTATTGGTTCGGATATACATCACTATGATTATTTTACAAAACTCTACAAATCCACCAGCAACAGTTGTGTCAAAATTGTGATAATCAGCCTGCAGTTGTATTTGTGAAATATAAGCAGAAGTCTATCATATACAGTCATTTTTCGAGAGCCAATCAAAAAGAAAATTAGTTTGAACTCATCCTATATGAGAAGTCTATAATATAAGTCTGCTAAAGCTGTGGCTTCTCTTGTTTAAATACTGGTTTAATGTATATGAGACTTAAATGCTTGAGTGAATGAATCCTCTGTCTGGCGGTACAGAAAGAACGAGACCTGGAACTGGCTGCTCGGATCGGCCAGTCCCTGTTGAAGAAGAACCAGACGTTATCCGAGCAGAACGAGTACCTAGAGGAACAAGTGGGGAACATCAGGGAAGAGGTGAGAGGGGCTGACCAATCAGAATTTGCCACTCTGTCAGACTCTTCTACTTCAAATTCTGTATTATGTATTATATCACCTACCTCATATCATTAGTGTTAATCAGGATGCGTTCGTAAAAGAGTTTTTATTAAGTTTTTATTAATTAATTAATTTTATTTAATTAGAGTGACTGAGAAAAGGTCATGACCTGGCACTTACTATTGGATACTGGATACTATTAACACTATGTTAGCTAACTGGCAAATTAGGGGTTTACATAAATAAACAGTATCGTAACTAAATGATCATTTAGTGGTTAGTTGAAAACTTACAGGTTACAAATGACACAGTATCTGAGCTAACTTGACAAATTAGCAGTGCACACAAACAGTATCCTAGCTAACCTATCCTAGATGGCTGTAAAATTAGCAATGCACACAAATGGAAAGCATGATAGCTAACTGGAAAATTAGCGGTTTATACAAATAACAAGCATCATAGCTAACTGGAGAATTACCAGTTTACACAACTACACAGTTTCCTAGCAAGTTGGAAAATTGAGATTTACACAAATACACAGCATCCTAGCTAACTGTAAAATTAGCAGTTTACACAAATACACAGCATCCTAGCTAACTGTAAAATTAGCAGTTTACACAAATACACAGCATCCTAGCTAACTGTAAAATTAGCAGTTTACACAAATACACAGCATCCTAGCTAACTGTAAAATTAGCAGTTTACACAAATACACAGCATCCTAGCTAACTGTAAAATTAGCAGTTTACACAAATACACAGCATCCTAGCTAACTGTAAAATTAGCAGTTTACACAAATACACAGCATCCTAGCTAACTGTAAAATTAGCAGTTTACACAAATACACAGCATCCTAGCTAACTGTAAAATTAGCAGTTTACACAAATACACAGCATCCTAGCTAACTGTAAAATTAGCAGTTTACACAAATACACAGCATCCTAGCTAACTGTAAAATTAGCAGTATACACAAATACACAGCATCCTAGCTAACTGTAAAATTAGCAGTTTACACAAATACACAGCATCCTAGCTAACTGTAAAATTAGCAGTTTACACAAATACACAGCATCCTAGCTAACTGTAAAATTAGCAGTTTACACAAATACACAGCATCCTAGCTAACTGTAAAATTAGCAGTTTACACAAATACACAGCATCCTAGCTAACTGTAAAATTAGCAGTTTACACAAATACACAGCATCCTAGCTAACTGTAAAATTAGCAGTTTACACAAATTCACAGCATCCTAGCTAACTGTAAAATTAGCAGTTTACACAAATACACAGCATCCTAGCTAACTGTAAAATTAGCAGTTTACACAAATACACAGCATCCTAGCTAACTGTAAAATTAGCAGTTTACACAAATACACAGCATCCTAGCTAACTGTAAAATTAGCAGTTTACACAAATACACAGCATCCTAGCTAACTGTAAAATTAGCAGTTTACACAAATACACAGCATCCTAGCTAACTGTAAAATTAGCAGTTTACACAAATACACAGCATCCTAGCTAACTGTAAAATTAGCAGTTTACACAAATACACAGCATCCTAGCTAACTGTAAAATTAGCAGTTTACACAAATACACAGCATCCTAGCTAACTGTAAAATTAGCAGTTTACACAAATTCACAGCATCCTAGCTAACTGTAAAATTAGCAGTTTACACAAATACACAGCATCCTAGCTAACTGTAAAATTAGCAGTTTACACAAATACACAGCATCCTAGCTATCTGTAAAATTAGCAGTTTACACAAATACACAGCATCCTAGCTAACTGTAAAATTAGCAGTTTACACAAATACACAGCATCCTAGCTAACTGTAAAATTAGCAGTTTACACAAATTCACAGTATCCTAGCTAACTGGAACAATGGCAGTTTACACAATCACCCATTATCCTAGCTAACTTGAAAACGAGTGGTTTATACAAATAAAAAGTATGCTAGCAAAATGGCAGGTTAGAGGTTTACACAAATAGTACTAAATATAAAAACACAAGTCCTGTAATAGGCTACTACAGTTTTTGCCCAGCTCTATCCATCTACATCTACATGGTGAATGAATTGATAATATAAGTAGCATGCTAGGTAACTAGCAAATAATCACACTCTGCTACACCAGACAGAACGCTAGTGCTAATACAAAACAAATGCACTATTTAGCTACACGCTTTAAGAACTTAATTATGTCATTTAATTAGTGCTATTTCCTGGTGATAAACCTGACGTTAGCTTAGAGCAGAGAGCTTCATTAGTGAAGGAAATTCAAACTATTCTCTGTTTTTAGCTGTTTGAGCAAAAACATCTCAGTATTAATTAAAGGATTTGGGGTCTTTCTCTCTCTCTCTCTCAGGTGGCCCAGCTCCATCATGAGCTAAATCTGAAAGATGAGCTTTTACATTTCTACACCAACGCAGCAGAGGAGTGCGAGGAGGAAGCCACGTCTCCATCGTTAGTCTGTTAACTGAAACATTACAAATTTAAATAACAAACAAGAAAAATACAAACTGAAATACATATTCCCTTCAAAATGTCCAGTATCAGGCAATGTAAATAATAAGTGCACCCCTGCCTTTAATGTGGACTGTAATGCCATAATACAGTAACTGGTTATAGGGGGTCATGGTAACGAGCTGCTCTGTGTTGTGTTTGTGGGGTCAGAGGTCGGCGTGTCAGGACGCTGTCGCCTTTCCAAAGTGGTTCCAATGTGGATGTGCTTCAGAGGAAACTCAGAGACCTCGAAGTGGAGAACCTGTCTCTCCGTTCAGAGGTTTGTACAAATATAGCTTTACCGCTGTCTGTTAGTCAGCTTTGAGATCGGAGACTAAGTAATTGCCAACCACTGGAGTTATATACAACTATAATGCATTTTTACACTGGACAATCAAACACTGTTAAGTGTAAAATAGTGTGTGTGTTTTTGTGTCTGTTTCTCTTTTTAGGCGAGTCACCTAAAGTCAGAGACAGAGACGTATGAGGAGAAAGAGCAGCAGCTGGTGAACGACTGTGTCAAGGAACTCAGTACGTTTAGCCACAATTTGGTGAATTAAGTCCAAGAATTTGGTCAATATTTAAACTAAGAAAGTATTCAGAGTTGGTTTATGCAGCACACAAGTCAGTTTCCTATCAATGATAACCACCTATTCAGGTCAAACCAGGACTTGTGGTGAAATTCCTGGCTGATGAAGGCATTGACATCTACAGAAGACTTCAAGCACAGTATGGTGATGAGTCTCTTAGCTGCAGTAACACATTTGAACGGTGCAAACATTTTAAAGAAGACCGTACATCTGTGAATGACGATCTCGGCCTAGATGGCTCAGAGTCCACGGTAGTCATTCCTGTGATCATTCAGTAAGTAGAACGCCTGATCCTTGAAAATCGATGGATAACTTGTTGCCAATTTGAAGAAGAAACACATGTGTCTGTGTCATTCACCAACACCACTTGGTCATTACAAGAACTCTTAATATCCCCTGCACAGTCCTGACCTCATTCCAGGGCCATTTCCACATATTTGAGTGATGAAAGTGTTCCTGGGAGGCCAGCGTTTCAGACGTAAGGCAGGTAGTCCTATCATGGCTCTGGCGTACTGAGAAAACGTTCTACCTTGATGGTATCCAAGCACTAGTGAAACACTAGGATAAGTGCATTAGTGTAGCAGGGGATTAATCTAACTTATAAAATAGCACTTGATCCAGCACATCGACTCATTTAGCTCTCAGACGGGTGCGTGACGAAATCCTGGTTTCTGGCTTCAACCAGGAAAATGTTTGTAACTCTGACATAGCTGCTTAATATTTCTTAAAAAGTCTAACGTTTTTTTTTTTTTCCTGAACACCCACATTGACAATTTTGGTTTGAAATCCTCTCTTCTGTTTCTGAATCTGATCTTCAGGACAGTCCAGTCTTCAGATCTCCACCATAGCCGAGGAGCTGAGCAGGAAGACGGAGGATGCGGCTCGGCAACAAGAGGAAATCACACACTTGCTCTCGCAGGTCGTCGACTTGCAGAAAAAGGCCAAAACGGTGAGCATCTGGGTTTTATGGAGAAAATATTCTCACTGATTAAATAGTAAATTACTTTTGTTTATTTGTGTGTTGACAGTATGCCCTGGAAAATGAGGAGCTCTCTCAGCATCTAGTAGCAGCCAAAGACGCCCAGAGGCAACTCACGGTCGAGGTCTGGCAGACTCACTTCTTCTGATCTTATAGCATTTTATTTGATTTTATTTCATTTTTATAATTAAATAAAGCTTTTTTGTTTGACAAAAACACAGCTTCAGGAGCTGGGAGAAAAGTATTTGGAGTGTATTGAGATGCTGCACGAGGCTCAGGAAGAGCTGAAGTACCTGCGGAACAGGAGTGTGTCTGCTGGAACACCGCGGCGTTGCCATCCTCTTGGACTGTACCCCATGGTGCGCGCACACACACACACACACACACACACAAATATATAACATAAGAATATTACAAATGTTCAATTATTAACTGATTTATGCTCATTACCCGCTACTGCTGGTTCTAGGGACCATCTTGGGAATACTAGATTTGGGAAATTCTAGAATATCTAGAATTTAGCTAGATTTATTTCTATTAGCCAATCAGATCAAACCTGAAGGCAAAAATGATTATGATTGGTGAAGACCATGTGTATACAGGTTTTATATCCTTCTGAGGACCAAATGTCCCCACAAGGATTTGGAATATCTGCCAGTTTTGACCATGTGGTGACTGGTGCCTATTGAGGAAGGCTGCTTTTTGTTTTACATTAAAAAGTTTCTCATTTTGGTTATTAGTTATTTAGCTAATGATAGCTATGATGGTGCTGGTTTGATTTCAACGAAAGGTCCTCATAAGACAGTCGTGTGTGTCTTTGTGTCAGGACTCTCTGGCTGCTGAAATTGAGGGCACTATGAGGACGGAGTTGAGTCAAGAGCACCCTGAACATGAGGACCAGAAGTATGATGCTTTTATTTTTCCAAATAAATTTTTCACTATACATTTTTAAGGCACCCTCACTCGATTCCACCTGAAGAATGTGAAAAGTTGCACTTACGGTACCAATTTGCGTTTGCAGGGTGCGCCAGAAGCGTGTGTTTGAGACGGTTAAAAACATCAACCAATCAGTCAGGCAACGCTCACCGGCTCCGCCTTCTGCTAACATCCCAGGGTCCAATCAGATGCTCTCGTGCCTACGCTCCACCCTCTCTGACATCAACGCTGATGACACGACTGCCCTTGACAACCGTGAACAAAGCATGCTCCTGGAAGCAGAGTCCACAGATGCCAGGTGGGAGAAGCTTAATACTGACCGCTAGAAGCATCGTAATGTAAAAAAACATATAAAGTAAACAACCAGGAATGTTTTCGGCCCTTTTTTTCCTTTGGCTCCAGTTCTGGTGGATCTGAGAAGCGTTCCAGTTCAGAAGACCTGAAGCTGGCATTGCGCCGTCTCTCACTGCGCCGGCAGAACAACCTGAGCGAGCGGCGTTTCTTTGAGGAGGCGCGTGAGAGGAAGCACCATGACACTCCACTTCATGGCATTGTGTCTGGAGAGAGCATCATGTCACTGGGCATATGGCCGAGCCGACCGTACCTTCCAGACAAGCTGCAGATTGTCAAACCGTTGGAAGGTGAGAAACTTCAAGCACTGTGGCCAACGTATGAGGTGTAAATAGATCAGGTCAGTCATGGTCTCTTTCCCTCTCTCGCTTTTGCTCTGACAGGCTCTGCCACCTTGCAGCAATGGCAGCAGTTAGCTCAGCCTAACCTAGGTGGGATTTTGGACACCCGTCCCGGTGTCGTCCCCAAGGGTTTCCGTCCTCTGGAACTCGAACTAGAAGAGGTCTATCACTACAGTGACTACGAGGAGGACGAGCCAGGAGAGCAGTACTTTCAGAACCTTCCCACCACCACCAGTACGGCCAGTTCTGGACTTGGCCACGCCCTCTCTGCCTCTCCGTCCCCTTGCCTCAGCACTGGCCATGCTTTTGCAGAGTTCTCAGGTGTGGGGGTCATTGTAATGAAATTACTGGCCAAAACACAGTATTGGGGATTATTTTATATATATACTTCTGCAACATGGAAGTGTTATATGATCCTATATTAAAACTCACTTTAGCACCAATACCACGTTTTGGCCATATATACCGTATTTTAATAATAAAACATGTCGTACAGTTACAGTTGTGCATTTTGCAAACATAAACATGTCACATGTTTTGCAGTGCACTACCCGGGTAAGTGCATGGCTCACACCAGTTCCACCTACACCTTCACCACCTGCAAGATCCTCCACCCGTCTGACGAGGTCACCAGAGTCACTCCCAGGTCAGACAGCTTGCACTTTCCTTCTAAATAATAAAATATACATTTATTAACCTTCAGAACACACTGCCAGTACTCATATTCTTCTTCTCTCCTTCCAGTCTAAACCCTGCCCCCACCTCGTCATGTACGATGTCGTCCAGCCTTCGCTCCACCCCTGCAGCCACGCCCTGCACGCCGCGCCGCTTAAGCCTCTCCCAGTCCCAGTCTTTCACCAATTTACGTGACTCTACTAAGACCTTCAGCACATCACTGGGGTTAGTGCGCCTTCTACAGGAGCGTGGGATCTCTGCAGCCGTCTATCAGCCGCGTACCTGGGACAGGGCCAGTGGTGGTGTCCTTTTATCCACCTCCGTGCTCCCTCAACTGTCTCCTCCGGACGCTCAGAAACCTTCCACTCCACCAAACTCCCCTGCTCGACACACTCCGAGCCCTCACTCTGTTGACCCGGGCAACGCCGCTGACTTTTCATTCAAAAGCCCATCCTACGAGAACTTCTTAGCCTCTAAGCCGGCGCGGTCCATTCTGAAAGAGGTGGCCGAGGGAACCCAGGCGAGGGATTGCGAGAGCCAGACGGATGTCAGCGTGTACAACCTTAACCTGGTGGATAAGCTAAAGAGGCTGGGGCTCGCAAGTCCAGGAGCCAGTGGCGTCTCCGGGCCACGTCCCATGCTGAGCGCTCTCGGTGGCCTGAGGAGGACCGGCTCTCCCTTTACACCCCTAAACGAAGGGTTGAGGCGGAATCGGAGCTACCCGGCCGTTGTTGGAGCAAGCATGGCTATGAAGGGCCCTGGACCTCAAGGAGATGACCCGATCCTAGGTCCGAAACTTCCCAAGCAGTCTAGTCTCAAATAGACGATACATAAACATTAAAAATGCTACATTATATGTACAGTATTTCAGTTTTTTTTTTTTTTTTACGTTATGTCGTTCATAAGCAAAACTCACCTTATTTGCACTATGTCACTCTCACACTTGAAGGCAGAATCCTCTCTTATGTGGCCAAAACCCTATGTACATATTTCATGCCTTTGTGTGTAAAACCCAGAGCAGAGCTTCAGCACGTCCTCTAATAGAAGACATGGGAGAAATGTTGTAAAAGAAAGAACCAACAAGCATTAAACCAAGCAGAATCCTTATCATGTGGTGCAAAAACAGCAAGTTTACCAACGATACAGCAATTATTTACTTACACTTCATGACCAAAAGTATGCGGACACACGACCATCACATCCATAAACAGAATGTGTGTTAGACATCCCATTCAAAAAGCATTAATATTAATTTCCCCCTCCACTCCTCCGGGAAGGCTTTCCAACAGATTTTGGGGATTTGTGTTCATTCAACGAAAAGACTTTAGTGAGAATCAAGCACTGATGTGCCACCGTTCCAATTCAAGACATTCTATACAATATGTACAATATACAGTACAATTGTTTGAATGTTGGCGTTGGGAAAGGCCCAAATATGGGCGTGACAGTCAGGTGTCCACAAACTTTTGGCTATATCATGTACAGCAATCTAGCAATATTTTAAGAGATTTTTACAACATTTGATAAGCAGGGATAGATTACATGTTCATTGAAACTCAGTGATTTAACTGACTGGCCATTATGGTACATCACACACACACACCACACACTACACATATCATCATCAACAAGTTATTAGAAAATGATCTAATGAACGGAATGTAAGCCACTAATTCTGAAATAAATCTGGAAAAGGGTTTTTGGTGTGTATGTCTGAATTGAACTGGATATTAGAACTTGAGTTAATAAACGGATCAAAGAACGAAAAAATGGACATTCGTGACCCAACACTCGGCCAACGGAAAGAACTTTACACGACCAGATCAGAACAGATCAGAGTTTGAATTGGTAAAGATTTGAAATAGCAGTGATTTTAGAAAGAAAGAGTCACTTAAAAAAAAAAAAAAAAGTAAAATCACAAAGGCTGATCAAGAACAGTCCGTGTAATGTGGTAATTGTGTTTTGGAGGTCAGGGAACTATAGTTGTTCTTGTGTAGCAGGGAGGGTGAGTGTCTAGGTTCGAGTCTAAGGGTCCAGATTTTAGTAATGCACCTCATGTGACTTAATGTAATATTAGAGACAAATACACTGCTTAGCCAAAAAAAAAAAAAAAAAAAGATAAGAATGCCTCTCTCTGCATTTCTCATGTTGGCCAGCAGAGAGCGTTATTTGAGTGCTTAAGACTCACCCACTCACTCACTCACTCATTGTCTAGTCTATCCCAGGAGACTGGAGGCAGGAGGCACATACGCACTGGTGTACACACACACACACACACACACACACACACTCATTCATGTCCTTGTGGGCAATTCGGGAACGCCAATTAGCCTAACCTGCATGTTTTTGGACTGTGGGAGGAAACCGGATTACCCGGAGGAAACCCACCAAGCACAGGGAGAACATGCAAACTACAGAATGAATAAGAATACTAGTTTACGTTTCTCCAGCTTTGGTTTTGTATCAATTCCATGAGGTTTTTGTAGTGAAGGGTCCGGAAAAACTGTAAAAGAAAACAACAACAACAACAACAACAAATCCACACGTTACACATGATATAAATATTGTCTACTTTTTTTACTCTTGAATTTTCCTTCAACAGAAGAAATGAGATTTATAGACCAACTTGTTTATTTTTGAGTTTCAGTTAAATCAATTCGATTCTAATGATCAGTCAGAGGTTTCGTGTTGGTTGGATAGAGGAAACACAACAATGTGAAAAAAACCCTTCCTTTCGTTTATATATACTCCTCCTGATTTCTTATTCTTTTGCATGTTTGTCACACAAAATGTTTCTGATCATCAAACACATTTAACTATTAGTCAAAGATAACACAAGTAAACACAAAATGCAGTTTTTAAATGAGGGGTTTTATTATTTAGGGAGAAAAAAAATCCAAACCTACATGGCCCTGTGTGAAACAGTAATTGCCCCCTGAACCTAATATCTGGTTGGGCCACCCTTAGCAGCAATAACTGCAATCAAGCGTTTGCGATAACTTGCAACGAGTCTTTTTACAGCGCTCTGGAGGAATTTTGGCCCACTCATCTTTGCAGAATTGTTGTAATTCAGCTTTATTTGAGGGTTTTCTAGCATGAACCGCTTTTTAAGGTCATGCCACAACATCTCAATAGGATTCAGGTCAGGACTTTGACTAGGACACTCCAAAGTCTTCATTTTGTTTTTCTTCAGCCATTCAGAGGTGGATTTGCTGGTGTGTTTTGGGTCATTGTCCTGCTGCAGCACCCAAGATCGCTTCAGCTTGAGTTGACGAACAGATGGCTGGACATTCTCCTTCAGGATTTTTTGGTAGACAGTAGAATTCATGGTTCCATCTATCACAGCAAGCCTTCCAAGTCCTGAAGCAGCAAAACAACCCCAGACCATCACACTACCACCACCATATTTTACTGTTGGTATGATGTTCTTTTTCTGAAATGCTGTGTTACTTTTACGCCAGATGTAACGGGACACGCACCTTCCAAAAAGTTCAACTTTTGTCTCGTCGGTCCACAAGGTATTTTCCCAAAAGTCTTGGCAATCATTGAGATGTTTTTTTAGCAAAATTGAGACGAGCCTTAATGTTCTTTTTGCTTAAAAGTGGTTTGCGCCTTGGAAATCTGCCATGCAGGCCGTTTTTGCCCAGTCTCTTTCTTATGGTGGAGTCGTGAACACTGACCTTAATTGAGGCAAGTGAGGCCTGCAGTTCTTTAGATGTTGTCCTGGGGTCTTTTGTGGCCTCTCGGATGAGTCGTCTCTGCGCTCTTGGGGTAATTTTGGTCGGCCGGCCACTCCTGGGAAGGTTCACCACTGTTCCATGTTTTTGCCATTTATGGATAATGGCTCTCACTGTGGTTCGCTGGAGTCCCAAAGCTTTAGAAATGGCTTTATAACCTTTACCAGACTGATAGATCTCAATTACTTTTGTTCTCATTTGTTACTGAATTTCTTTGGATCTTGGCATGATGTCTAGCTTTTGAGGTGCTTTTGGTCTACTTCTCTGTGTCAGGTAGCTCCTATTTAAGTGATTTCTTGATTGAAACAGGTGTGGCAGTAATCAGGCCTGGGGGTGACTACAGAAATTGAACTCAGGTTTGATAAACCACAGTTAAGTTATTTTTTAACAAGGGGGGCAATCACTTTTTCACACAGGGCCATGTAGATTTGGAGTTTTTTTCTCCCTTAATAACGTAAACCTTCATTTAAAAACTGCATTTTGTGTTCAATTATGTTATCTTTGACTAATAGTTAACGGTTTTTGATGAGCAGAAACATTTAAGTGTGACAAACATGCAAAAGAATAAGAAATCAGGAAGGGGGCAAATAGTTTTTCACACCACGGTAAATATAATGTGTAGGTTATGATTTCCATGATGCGTTCAGCTTACTCCAAATGACGACTTTGTCTAATCATTTAATCAGGTCTAATGTCTAATGTTTGAACAATGGTTTAATTTAAACAATTTGCATAATATTACATTTTCCCCTGAAAAATTGATTAATATGCAAATTTTGGATGAACATTTCTTAAAAAGACTATTTAGTTTTGTTGATTGGGGATCATTATAATATTTGAGGAAGAAACAGTTGAAAAGAAAGCAAACAGTAACCGATTCACAGAAAGAAAATACATAAAGCGGCGCTAATACTTTTTCACTTTTTCTGTTGGTCATATGACAGCAGTTTGAAATGTCATGTGTTTTTTATCTACTTCTAACTAATCTTCAGGAAATACGTACTTCCGATTTCATGCAATGTTACAAGTCATATACATATCGACACACAAATTTAACTTCCATGTGCATGCATCATGTTTTACATTTTTGAAAAACATTTGATGTGTCCTATTTCATGTATTCGAAAAATCTTAGATGGTCAAAACAAGTATATAAGATAAACCGAATACACCTTAAACAAATAACAGACTGATGGTTATGTTTCAAAGACCTCACATTTACAGTACCGTGGAACCTCAGATTACGAGCATAATTCATTCCCGGAAGCGGGCTCGTAAACCAAACTTTATTTTCCCATAAGAAATAATGGAAACTCAAATTATTCGTTCTACAGCCCAAAAAAAGAAATACATAAAAATAATTAATACAAAATATAAAGTAAAAATAAAACAAATTAACCTGCACTTTACCTTAAAAAAAGTAAAAATAAATCCAGATATGTGTTAAAACAGAGAAGTGTTTCTGTTTGTGCATGCAGGCGCTGTGTGTGTGTGTGTGTGTGTGTGTGTGATGTTCGTGTGCACACACACACACACACACACACACACACACACACTAACAGAGACTGTTTTATCAGGAAAATTAGCAAGGCTAAAAATCGCTAATGACACTCGCGTGAGCGCATACTAACGGAATCACTGCTGTAAAGTAAAAACAAAAACAAATTAACCAGCACTTTACCTTTGAAAAGAATCGCGACAGACACTCTTGCCTTCACAGTACACCTCCCAGCCCCTCCTCCTCTCGGCTTCACACACAAACACACATGCACCACTCTCTGCCTTACACAGAAACTCTGCAAGCACTAAGACCCAGCAGGGGAGACGATTACCTACAATTCCGCAGAGCAAGAGAGAGAAAAACCGTTGGCTCAGTTGTAATCACGTGACGCTCAAAACAAGAAGCGTATGCATGATACATGATATTCGGAGCTCATAAAACCAAGACAACGCTCGTTTTTCAAGTCAAAATAAAAAAAAAATCATTGGTCGTCTTGCGGAACACTCGTAAACCGCGTTACTCGTAATCCGAGGTTCCACTGTATTAGCTCGTAGCAAGACCATGTCTACCATAACATGTCCACAAGGTGTATGATTACTGACTGTAGCTCATCTATTATGCTGGATGTGGAATAAAATAATACATGTTTAATGATTAAACAGTGAATTAAAACAATGAAAGGTCATTTGATTATTACACATAATGTAGCAGGCAAAAGTTCAGTATAACGTTACAACAGAACAAAGGACCAGAATAAACTTTCTTCTCATCATTTTAGTGTAATTTATTTCCTTTCAGCGTGTGTATGGTTGGAAAAAGATTCTCCAGAAAAGAAAAACAGGTTTTAGAAAAAGAAGCACATGTATACTGTAGATATAAATAATATGAAGATATGGTTTATAGTATTTGGTTATCTTGATCTGATCTTGAACTCACATGTTGAAGGATGTCCACAAGGTGGAGTTAGTGTATCAACAAAGAGTACAAGTGTGTTTCATTCATTCATCTTCTATACCGCTTTATCCTGTATTTAGTGTGGCGGGGAACTGGAGCCTATCCCAGGAGCCTCAGGGCAAGAGGCAGGGTACACCCTGGACAGCGTGCCAGTCCATCACAGAGCACACACACACACACACACACACACACACACACACTGGTCAATTTGGGAACGCCAATTAGCCTAATCTGCATGTCTTTGGACTGTGGGAGGAAACCGGAGAACCCGGAGGAAACCCACCAAGCACGGGGAGAACATGCAAACTCCATGCACACAGAGACGGGAATCGAGCCTGGCCGGGGAATCGAACCCAGACCCTGGAGGTGCAAGGCAATGCTAACCACTACACTACCGTGCCGCCGGACAAGTGTGTTTATTTTTACATAAATCAAAAGATGTATTGTACAATGAGCGCTGGCTCACCAAAATGTAACAGATGAAAATGGTTAATAATTGTTGAGTTTTTTGCCCCTTCAACTATTACTTGGTGGGTTTCGTCCAGGTACTCCGGTTTCTTCCAGTCCAAAGACATGCAATTGGCATTTCCAAATTGGCCCTAGTGTGTAAACAAGTGTGTGAGCTTGTGTGCCCTGTGATAGAGTGGCACCCCATCCAGGGTGTACCCTGCCTCGTCCTCTGAGTTCACTGGCATAGGCTCCCTGTACAAGACAAATGGTATAAAGAAGGAGCGAGTGAGCGTCCAGTTTATATGAGCCAAAAAAGCCGCATGGTTCCACATATTTGCCATGCCTGCCATGGTTGTAAAAAGTGGTTATTTGAGTCACATTAGGCTTCCAGACTCTCAGGCGTCTGAGGTGGTAGAGAAGCTGCCGAGCAGGACCATGACAGGTCCTGTGTGATGTGAACACCGAGGTATCGGAAGCTGTCCACTCTCTCCACTGGGCTCTTGTTGATGGTGGGGGTCTGGTAGTTCCTCTCCTGCTTAAGACTAAAGTCCACTATCAACTCCTTTGTCTTGCTGACGTTCAGGAGGAAATTGTTCCTCTGGCACCAGTTCTACAGATTTCAAACCTCCTCCAGGTAGGCCGTCTCGTCGTTGTCAGAGATCAGGCCAACCACCAGAGGTGGAAAGTAACGAATTACATTTACTCGCGTTACTGTAATTGAGTAGTTTTTTTGTGTATTTCTACTTTTTAAAGTAGTTTTAAAAATCTGTAATTTTACTTTTACTTAAGTACGTTTTGTTTGAAGTATTGTAATTCGCTACATGTTAAATCATATTCGCTACTGAGTAAAAAATAAATGAATGAAAATTATAAAATAATAAAAATATTATGCTTTATAAATGCTCCGTTGCGGCGCGTGTGTGTATCATGTCCTGGTCGCGCGCCGCTCCAGACTCCACTCCAGGTTTTCTGACATCGGCATCTACCTGACCTTCCACACGGTCGCTTCCGCCCTGAGTGACGTCATCGACTAGCGCGACCATGTATAAACCGGAGAGAGACGCGGGAAAGATGAAAGAGGTTGTGATTTTGGCGTTTTGATATTTGGTTGTGTATTCTGGTTTGACTTTTTGCCTCCAATTGACTTTGATTATTGCTTTGTCCCTTTGGTTTGGTTGGTCTTTGTATATATTTGTAGATAATTTCATTGTTTTTGGTTTAGGGAGTCCGGGAAGGTACCTGTATTTTTGTTTGTGTGTGGTTTTTTTTTGTTGTTTTTTTTGCAGGTAATCTAGTTACTAAATATAAATACCGTTTTGTTTAAATTATTTTGGCCTGGGTCCAACCTGAATCTGATCCTCCTCCTGGTGTGTGTGTGTGTGTGTACAAACCTCATTATTTCATCAGTTAATGATTGGATCTAGTTCTTTCTGCCATATACCACCATTTCCATACAGTTATATATATTATAAATAGAACCCTGAACCATTCTTTTGCTGTTTGGCCCTAGACTGGGACGTAACACCATATTTAAGTGACCACTTTGATTTTCAAGCACAACAAAGACAACAGCTTTATTATGCAAAGGTGTTCCTTCAGTTAAAAACAACTAGTTTGAGATTTATATCTGCTCATCTTTTTTGAACTACGAATCCTCATCCCACCCCCGCTGTTAAAAAAAATAAAAAAGTAACTCAGTAACTTTTACTCTGAGTACATTTTTTAATGAGCTACTTTTTACTTTTACTTGAGTAGATTTTTATAATTGTAACTTTACTTGTACTTAAGTAAAATTTCACTGAAGTAACAGTACTTTTACTTGAGTACAAAATTTTATTACTCTTTCCACCTCTGCCAACCTCGACAGTGTTGTCAGCAAACTTAATGATGGTGGTGGATTTTGTAGTGGCTACGCAGTCATCGGTGTACAAAGAGTACAGCAGGGGGCTCAGAACACAACCCTGGGGGGCTCCAGTGCTGAATATAAAGATAAGTGAGCATTGTCACAAACTGATTAAACATCTTGAGTTGAACATTAATAACAAATCAGAATTAAATTTCAGGATTTTTTTTTATTCACGGCAGGCTATGATTCATATGAAAACAGCAGATCTTCCAAAGCCAAATTCTTCATTTTCTGTGCAGAATCTCAGATGTTTGTTAAGTCATTTGCGTCACTGAGTTGGATATTAAATACCAGAAGTAATTGCTTGTAGAGGACATCAATTTTTGTACAGGACTACGAGTGTAGTGGCATGTAATCATGAGATGTTGTCCATTACTGCAGTGGGGTCCATACGTATTTGCAGAAGAACGCAATTATTATTATTATTATTATTATTATTATTTATTTATTTATTTTTTGGTATTTTTGCCTCACTACACCACCAGAATGGATTTGAAAAAAACTAATCAAGATGTGATGGAAGTGTACACTTTTAGCTTTAATTCAATGGGATTTAACAAAAGGATTTCATTATGTTTTAGGAATTACAGATATTTTTTTCAAGGTCTCTCCATTTATTGGGTTCAGAAATACTATGACAAACACAATAATGGCGGCACAGTGGCTTAGTGGTTAGCACTGTTGTCTTCCAGGTTTCGGGTTCGATTCTCTCCTTGGGTCTGGTGCATGTAGTTTGCATTTTCTCCCCGTACTTTGTGGCTTTTCTTCAGGTGCTCCAGTTTCCTTGAAAAGTCCAAAAACATGTAGATTAGGCTGATTGGCGTTCCCAAATAGCCCGTAGTGTTTGAATGAGCATTTATGTGTGTGCCTTGTGATGGATCCTACAGTATGTCTCGTGGGACAGGCTCCAGGCCCCCCCTGAATACAGGATAAAACTGTATAGATGATGCATGAGTGAGTAATACAATTGTAAATATAAGGATTCTTTTGCAGCCAAAAGTATAGAACAAATTGGACATCACCAAATTCTGAGTTTGTTTGTAAGTCTTTCTGGTTTCAGTTTTGTTTTCAGTTAAAGAAAAGCAGGTCAGTTGGGCTGGGTTGAGGTCAAATTGTTGTTTTGCCTACTAAAGTTAATGCTATCATTCTGATAGGCCACTTTTTTTTCTTTTTTACAGAGCCCAATATAAGCCTCTCGCACTTGCATCAACACTTTCTAATCAACTTCAGTCCTTTTATCTCCTTCATTTGTCATGATATAATGAGGAAACAGGCCACACCAGAAACACAATCACCAGAGCCTGAGGCTCCTGACTTGCCTGATTTGCAGGCACTCCAGTCTATACTGGGACTTTATTTGTCCAACACTTTAATATAGTTTGTTTTTGCTCAAGTCGTTGATTGAGATTTGATAATTTAATTAGATTTTCATTGTTGATTTTCATTCCATCCATCCATCCATCCATCCATCCATCCAATCATCATTCAATCCCATGTTGGCATAAAAATGAACCAAACTCTTATGTACCTTATCATTTGGTTCACTGCTTTACTTCATGTCTAAACATAGCAGAACCTCAGAAGGCATATTCTTCCTTTCATTTGCAGCTGTTGAGAATCTTGGCCGTTATTTAGGTTCTTTATTTGACAGCACAAAAGTTATAGAGTGCATTTTACCTCTTCTTTAGGACTTTCGGTTCTACACCTTGCAATTGCGGTTCTCATGGTTACTGGGCAATGTGTCTGTACTGCCTGTTGAGGCATCAGCTGACTGATTAATGCATTCCGTTTGTGCGTTTATAATTAATGGAGAGTTCGTGCTCTCCCTCCAAAGTTTGGCTCTTATATCAGGGATGTTTCCAAGCCTTCTAATACCGCCTGGTTGTTATTAAACCCTTTCTTGCCTTTATCTTTATACAGTATTTCTACTAGTTATGACTTACTGTCTTGATGATGTTTTGTGATTATAGACTTAACAACTTACAAAGAAATCGCAGTAGTTGTTTGTAATCTTATGTTGCCACTTTTGTGCTAAAAGAGAAAGTTGTTTCGCCTCTATTCATCGCCTAGAGTAGCAAGTTGATCTAATGGCATGTTTATTGGGGTGGGAGAAAACTGAAGGACTTGGAGTAAACCCAGATGCAGGGAAAACATGAAATTCCACACTAACTAAGTAATCCAAGCTCATGATCAACTCTCTTGTACTCACATGTGCATATTATAATATGTGTAATAGTGCTGGTATGAACGAATGCATTCCATACTTCAGTGCTGTTCAGTTCAGATTGTTCAGTAATTTCAGCTGCAAGGTTAATTGTAGAGGGTGTTCAAGTCTAACTGGAACTTGTAATGAAATTTCTCATGAATGAAGGCATAAAAGTGATTGACATTTACAAAAGACTTCAAGCACAGACACATTTGAATGGTGCAAAGGTTCTAAAGAAAGACGTATATCCGTGAATGAGGATTCCACTGCAGACATTCCAGTGAACATCAGTGGAATGCCTAATTTAAAAGAAATGGATAGATAACTTAAATTTATTAAGTAATATCCTTAAATTTATGGAAGAGACGCATCTGTCTGTGTGAACTGTACACACAATCATTCACCAACACCACTTACAGGAACTCGGCTGGGACCTCACATCAAGCCATTTCCACATGTTTGGACCATAAAAGGAGTTCCTGGGAGGCCAGCATTCCAGACATGAAGCAAACAGTCTGATTATGGCTCCGACGTACTGAGAAAACTTTCTACCCTGATGGTATCCAAGCACTAGTGAAACACTGGGATTAGTACATTAGCGTAGCAGGGGATTATACAGAGAAATAAAGAGAGTTTTACAATCAAAAGTCACGCTATGACTTAAAACGTCTCTTGCATGTCGATGAAGCTCATTCTAATACATTATGGTTTCATTAGTAACAACTTGCAAAATGATTTGTCTTGATTAAAACTGTTCTCCATACTGTACCGCATATGAAGTGAATGCTTGGGGAGCATTTACAGTGTTTTCGATCACAGCAACTTCAATTACAAAGTTCATTTCAAAGTTTCTTAGTATTTGCTGTATTGCTTTTTATCTTTCTTGATAATTTTTTATTTGAATGTCATTTGAATACACGCTTAAATTGTACAAAAGGAAATCTGATTGTACGAAGCAGTTAATATGCACTACATATCATATATACATACATGCATTTCAATTCTTAGTAGTAGAATCTTGAATATTAAGTAAACAAAAGTCAAATGTTAAAAATTCCAGATTTTTTATGTCGTCTGAGAATTTTGGACCTTAAGTAAGAACTAAAGCCTGTTACTCAATATATAATGAATACAGTCACATTTTCCTTAAGTAAATGATGTTAAACACTATAATAGTAATGTTTTAGTCACTAACTAAACACATGTTCATTATTACTACCGCACACAGTCATGTGTATATTTTAGTACAAGTAGTTTATATATATATAATATATATATTTTTTTTTCTATATTCCATATTTTATATTCTGTTCTTCTTATTTGCAGTTTTTCTACATTTTAGAAAGGTCTTTATATTTTATTCTTTATTTCCATTCCCTAATTTATTTCTATTTCTATTGATAATTTAGCTTATGAAGGTAACGAGCGGTCGTATAAGCATTTCACTGCATATCGTACTGTGTATTACTGTGTATGTGACAAACAACGTTTTTATTAGAAATTTCGATAACTAAACGTATGAACGTAAGCCAATGAAACGTATGGCTTACAATGTCCTTTGATGTCTGCTTTGATGTATGACAGTCATGGTAGACAAAACAAAACAAAAGCATACTGCTTCAGAAATAAAACGCATTATACAGTAAGTCCTTTACCCTAGTATACTTTGCTGATCAGCAGTTGTATTATCTAAGCAACACATTCCTATAAACGATTCACAGCCTGCGGGTGATTGCGCAATTAACGGTAATTGCGATGCCAATCATATGTCAAGCTAACCCCAATCTAATAAGAAAGTAATTTGGTGCAATACGTGGTCACGGCTTTTCGTGTAACGCATGTGCTGATCTGTTAAAGGGGACAGTGATGAGATTAACATTTGTTCATATTGCATTCCACCATTGTATGATCTTCATTTTATTAAAGGTCGACAGAGGTTAGAGGTAGTGCAGTTCTGCACTGGAAATAGCTTCAATATCATTTTAGTGGAGCAATGCATGTGGTGGTGGTGGTGGTGGGTTAGAGAGTCAGCTATAGAATGCTGGTCATGTGATTCATGGCTATAATAACTGCACCAATATCTCTCTCTCTCTCTCTCTCTCTCTCTCTCTCTCTCACCATTTCTCACTTTCTGAGAGCGAGTCTGCTCCTCAATTTTCACCAATTGATCGTCTGCAAGGTATATATTATTATTATATCTGTACAGGTATATACTTTTTTTCTTTTCCCTTTGGATGGAGCTGCGTTTTCTCAGTATAACACATTACAATAATACGTCTGACACTTATTCACAGCTCACTGCTGAGGTCAGATGAACAAAGTGTTCAATCGAGGAGTATGATCACAGAGCACATTTTGTACAGGTGAATATGGTCATTTAAATATGGTGAAGTCTGAGGTTTGATTTGAAATTTGAAAAAGGCTCTTCCAGTGTCATTGCTTTGAAAAGTCAAATAATAAACTTTCTCAAATATACCGGATATTTTTTGTCTTATTTAAGAACCTGAACGGAAGCTAACCCGAAATGGAAAAGACTCTGCTACAGTACAATATAATTGATAAATGTTGCATGCAACAACAAACTGTTAAATATGATGAATTGTTCTTTAATAAATCCCCTAAAACCCAAGTGGCACAATTATGTATAATTGATTTATATGTACAGTATCTTTATATACGCACAATCCTGAGCCCTATATAGGTTTCTTAAAAGAACAGATAAGAAAAAGATCAAAATGTTGAGTTTTCATTCATTCATTCATTCATTTTCTATACCGCTTAATCCTGTGTTCAGGGTCGCGGGGGACCTGGAGCCTATCCCAGGAGACTTCGGGCACTAGGCGGGGTACACCCTGGACAGGGTGCCAATCCATCGCAGGGCACACACACATACACACACTCACACACCCAATCACACGCTACGGGCAATTTAGGAACGCCAATTAGCCTAACCTGCATATCTTTGGACTGTGGGAGGAAACCGGAGTACCCGGAGGAAACCCATGCTGAGTTTTAAGGGCTAAAAACATGTTGCGTGCTTTATGGGGAAAACAAATATAATATTAAACATTTTTTGGGTTTACTCTTTTTACACAAAACTCTTTTACTGTTTCTTACTCCAAAAAAAAAAAAGCTCACTGTGTCACCACGTCCAAAAGTTTGCATTCCAACTGGAAGACTTCAATGAGGAGAAGCGGCCAGTTGATCTTCTTTAGATTTGAAAGCTTGTGATGTGAAAAGCCTGAAAGTAATAACAGATGTTCGGGCGTCTAGCTGGCACGTGGATGGATCCTTTCACCCCTATCTAAATGGAGATTATCTGTGCTTAAACTGATACTAAAATACTGTTTACTAAAATGCTAGAAATCATTATGGAAGATTTGCAAAGCAGTACCACCCTGTCCATTATCCGTGTCGTCCTGAGTGTTGTTTTTAATGCGGTGAACCTTGTTTCCACTTCCGCAATAAATCTTCAACCACAACCACTTATCGCGTTCCAACATTTTCCCCCAGATCCTACTGCACAGGCCTTTTCGTGGTCACCTGCCCCCATTAGCACGAGGATTTGGGTGTAAAGTAGTGTCGTACAAAATGATTTGGAAGGACAGAATTAGTATGGTTTGTGGCCAAAGACGAATTCTGACCTGGTTTATTGGAAACACATCAACAGCACTGTGTCTGCCAGACAAGTCTTCTCTTCCCCAATCACTCACAAGACCACAAAAGCGAACAACAACAAAAAACTTTTCTGAAAAAATTTGGCATAAGTGTATATTGCATTATCAATTTACAAACATGTACATCAAATACATCATCATCAGCATCATTATAAGAAGAATGGGAATAGTAGTAATAAATATATTCTTTATTTGGGAAAGTGTAAAGCGGGGCGTGGTCCCTCATGAGGAGTAGTCGTATTCCTCGGCACTCCGGCGACCGAAGTCCATCCAGCCCAGGTAGTCCCGGTCCTTTATCCTGTGGCTGGCACTCAAAGCACTCGCCTTGCTGTTCGCCATCGAGTTCCGACGAACAGAACCTGAGAGAGAGCAGAGGGTGATAAGTTAGAATTAGCTGTATTTTTATGTGAGACTTCATATACTGTACTGCAATGTGCGGTGCATGTTAAGTTAAACCTAAAGTGTGTAAGCCAATAGCAATGCCAGTATCTGTATTAGAGTCAGAATTAAGACTTAAACCAAAAGTGGGCGTGGCCTGAATCTGACTTTTTGTCCGTTTTTCCTTTGGAATGGAAATATTCTACAGTATTGTTTTCTTAATTCTGATCATGCAAGTATTATTTTTTTTTTTATTTCCACTTGCTAGTGATATATTCTTATAAAACTTTGTTGGTTTGTTATTGTAAAATGCAAACAAATTCCTAGCTTCATTTAAGCCACTGACGGCTCGACAAGGCAGTTATTAAAGATAAATGAACTAATGCTGAAAATGCATGGTCGCATGAACGAACATTTTTTGTTTGCAAGCTTTTATCTGATCACTCACCCATAAGAGGACATATATATATATATATTTGCATTTGTTGCTACTTAAAACACTTTACCTATTAATTTCATATAATGTATAATATTCATGTTTTTTCCCCCTTATTAGGGTGAAAATAGTCAAATTTGGACACATTTATAACAGAAATCAGATTTTTAAAGCATGTAAACCAATATTATTCCTTCATTATTATATGGTCAAATTTATCAAATAATAAGAGAAAGATTGATATTGACGCATGTTTGTTTTTTCCCTTTCAAAATTATTCTGGAAAATATTTGCAAGCAGCTTTTTTGATGTGATGGGCATGCAGAGCTTTTTATTTTTTAATTTTTTTATTGAAAAAAAAATTAAAATTATTTTATTTGATTTTATTTCCAAAAATATAAACCAATCATTTGCTGATCTAGAAATCATAAACCTCCTACTTCAAATTAGATCTGGTGAACTTTTACGATTTCACTTTTTGTTTAATGTTACTTATTTCAGTTTGAAATTTGATACAATATTTGTAATGTTGAGGTACGTTTTCATTCATGGATTCTTGTGAAAACTTTTGCACTCCACTCTACTGATGAGTCTTTTGCTTTGATGAAGAGGCTCTCGCTTTGTAGTAAAAGACTCTGTCTGTTAGTACTGTAGTTCTGTCTTGACATAAGGGAGTGACAGACTCAGAAGCGAGAAGCGTCGGCTTTCTTCTCTGCCGGAACTGGTATGACAGATGCATGTCTGCTCCAGATGTTCTCTCTCTGATTCAGTTCGCCCACATTCAAGAGCTTCTTTTGCATCTCTGGCTTGGTTCCATGCTTGGACGCATCGTTAAAGACGTCTCGGGGGGGAGGGGGGGGGGGGTTAGCTCAAACTTTTGGAGAAAATCTGCCTAAGTTTTCTTACTTTATTCTCCCTTGATGCAGTCTTTACTAGATTTACGTACTGTATATACTGTATTCATTATATATGACTACATACTGTTTATAAAACACATTTAATATGTTTTTTTTTCTCCCAAAAATTGTACCACATTAAATTTTGAAAATATATTAATATATGACATAATTTCCCTTATATATAATTTGGCTACAAATAATTGTTTAAAGTATAAATTTGTAAATAATGTGATTCTTATTAACATTTCAAATGCTTTCAAGGTTGAAAACAAGGCAGGACACAATGCTAGCTTTATTCAGAACCCAGCTGGATTTAAAGCTGATGCTTATACACTCTAATTTTCGTTTAGTTAAGTATAAAGTATTTTTGTAGTAAAGTTTCAACAAATCTGAGGAAGATGTTGCTATCACAGAGATTTTTCACAACTTTCCATGTTGCTTTGCCTTCCCCTTGTGTATAAACCTTTTTTCTATCAATTTCACTCATTAGCTATCGTACGCTAGGCATGTTCTCCCTGTTTTTTTTTTTTTGTAAACTTTTGAATGATTAATATGGTGGTTATTTAGCACATCATGTTAAAGGAGGAATATTAGTGCATTGTTCCACCATCTTACATACACTAACCATCTCAGATTCAAATTTCTTCGTTGTTTGTGTTTACTAGCATCTGGCCTAATTTTCGGAATAATCGGAATCTTTAATGAATTGGACTTGAAGATTATCTAGAGTTATGTAAAACCGAGAGTAAAACCAGCTTATATTGACTTTGTAGCATTAAATGTTGCGCAATAGTTTTCATGTTTGCATATTTTATTAGGACATGTATTTCATCTTTTCTCAATTTACCAAAAAAGAAAAAATAATAATTTTATTAATTTACAATTATTATTAGAAGTTTGTAATAATTTTTTTATAATTTTTTTTTTTTTGGAACAAACTTTTTTTTTGCTTTTGTTTTCCTTCTAATTAATGAAAATAGTTCAGTGATGTACCTAATTAATAATTAATTGACTTAGATATATTTAATGCAATTTTAAGACCATATATTTCAGATATAATAATAATGATAATAATAATAAGATTATTATATATCAATGAGAGCAGCTGAAAGACTTTTGAAAATTATGTATTTTTACTGTCCTGAATAAAACGACTTTTTTCCCTTTTTTTGTTTTTTTTTTAAATGTGATGTACATACATACAAATTTGGTTTAGTCTCATGGCATGGTGTGTGTGTTTAGGTTTGATACTAATGCAACAGATGGGAGACTTCTTACCACGTGCAACACACACATTCCTAGTCTGCTTCAGTGCAAATTATAGATGTGTGTGAAATTCACACTTCCCACACTTGCACAGTAATGTGCTCAGACACACACACACACACACACACACACACACACCGAAGGAAAGTGTGTGGACGTGCGGTTTGGCCTATTAGGAGATTAATGCTAACTGCTTTCTTTTAAATGCTGCCTGGCTGTTGTGTCTCAGCTCACTCTTCAGTTCTAAGTGCACTGCACCCACATGCACATTCCCGCTCAGTGCGCTGCTCCTTGCTCCTTATTCCTCATAAACACAGCATCAAGCACTTTACCCAGAAGCCCCGGGCCACGTCGCTGCATGTGATGCAACTCAATGTTTACTGTTGTTGACCGTTGCGATGGCGTTTATCTGAAGCGTCTCATAGTTCGTGCTCAGCCACGATTATGCTAGCACGCTCAAAAGGCATGGAACAAAAGGAATTACGCCCTGGGAGGGTTCTCAATTAGACGGCACCGAAGCCGTAAGCTACTATCCAGCTCTCAGGAGCGCACCCAGCTGTTTGAGGTTCCTGTATAGGCCTGTCGGTGTTACCGTGTTTTTATGGAAAAACAGCCAGGAGGCTTCACACGTGATGCTGAAATGTTGGAACAGCTTTCAATTACACTGAAGCTCGGCAAGCTATTAGTCAATGTAATGAAAGCCTTTAAATCCTCTGCTGACAAAAACAAATAAAATGATTTAATAAAACTGATGTGGGATATGATTAAATGTCTAATCATTTGCCAGGACACAGATGGATAACTGAGATAGTGTGAGATAGATAGTGTGGTATGCTGTATTTTGGTAACCGGGGAAGAAAAAAAAAATATCTTGGATTTTTGTTCATTTTAAGAAGACATGTAATCAGAACAAATATTATTATTATTATTATTTTTTTTTTGAGTTTCATGTTAAATAATGTTATGTTTATGTTATATATTTTTTTAATGCTGTTGGTAACAATGATGTGTTTAAGTAATTTAATTGACTTAAATTTTGATTTCAATTTATTGATTCAACTTGATTTGCCACTCTAAAGCAATTAGCAAAATTAAACCATTTTATATATATATATATATATATATGTGTGTGTGTGTGTGTGTGTGTGTATACGCACTCACACACATATGCAAACTATTCCAGCTTAAATCATACTATCAGACTTAATGATGTGTGTGTGTGTGTGTGTGTGTGTGTGATGGTGAGAACCAGTACTTGAGCAGAATTACAGGATTGCTTTCTCATGGGATGCTACATGATCACAAAATGCACAAAAACCTGTCTCTTATCTGCTTTCAAAAAAAAACCACAGCAGTGTGTGTGAGTGTGTATGTGTGATTGAGTGTGTGTGTGTGTGAGTGTGTGTGTTGTGGTGTTAGGATGTACGGTATGGCACATTCTCAGTCTATCAGTTGTTGGAGCACTAATGCGAGCACATTGTTCAGTGAGTTATGGCGCTGGACGTTTTTACCATCGAGCTTAAGTCTATATTGAGGCGTTGCCGTGGGATACGACTGTTCTGGATTTCGAAAATAAAATAAATGAACTGAGGAACTTCATCATGTAGAGGATGAAGATAATGAAGAGAAGCACTGCACTAATTCTCCCTTTAAAAGCAATTTTAAGACTACACCCAGTCCCCCAGTCCCCCCCCCCCCCTCCCCCCCTCTGTCACTCTTGTCTTTTTGTCTCTCTTCTGTTCTTTTGATTCACTTCAAACCCTCACATTTTGGTAGACAATCAAATTAAATGGAATTTCTCAAAAAATTAATAGGAAAAAAAAAGTGAGATTTTATAATTTATGTGTAATTAAAGTTTTTGGAAAAAAAATAAGAAATCTGTATCTGAAATGTTTTTCTGCGAAAATCATAAAATTTAATTAATAAAAATAATGAATTGTCCTAAACATCAATTACGCATCAATATTTGATACAGTGATAAAGCTGTTCTCTCTCTCTCTCTCTCTCTCTCTCTCTCTCGCTCTTCTTCTCTTTTTTTCCTTTCTCTTTGACTCTCTTTTCCCAGTGATCTCTCTCTCTGATCCATGTCTGTGTCTTTGTTTTTCTCTTGATGTCTCTGTCCCCTTACTCTTCATTTATTTCTGTCTTTCTCTTGGTCTACTTTATCCCTCTCTCTGTCTCATCTCTGGAGCTTGCTCTCTCTCTCTCTCTCTCTCTCTCTCTCTCTCTCTCTCTCTCTCTCGCTCTGATCTTTCTCTGTCTGTGTCTGTTTTCCTCCTGGTTTCTCTCTCCGTCTCTCTCTGTCTGTCTGCTTGTCTGTCTCTTTCTCACTCTCTCTCCTTTCCTCACCCTCTTTCTCAAAACAATTTGAATTACTTAAATAATTTAATTAGGTAATAGTACATACTTGTTAGTTTACAGTAGCAATGTGATGTGATGTGATGTGATGTGATGTGGTGTATGTGTGTGTGTGTGTATGTGTGTGTGTGTGGGGGGGTTGTTCTCACCTTTCCTGGAGATAAGTCTGGCCAGCAGCTCATTAAGGTTGGCACGGGGGTTGTTGGCATCGTGTCCTGCATTCAGACTGGAGTCCATCTGCGAGGGCAGAGCGCTGTTCTCCTCCTGCACCGGTGAGGAGCGGGTGCGAGCCGCCAAGGTGACAGAGAGAGCGGCCAGAAGCACGCACACACACACGCCACAGTTCATCCTGTGTGTGTGTGTCAGTGCGGGTGTGTTTGCAGCAGATGGAGTTAGAGAGAGAAAAAAACAAAACAAGAGAACAACTGTAAGTACAAGATCGCACTGCGTGTTATCTCCTATCAAAGTGTTGTAGTGTTTGGAAATAAATTTGAACAAATGAGATAGATAGATAGATAGATAGATAGATAGATAGATAGATAGATAATAAAAATAGAAAGATGGTAAAATAGTAAATATATAAGGAAAAGTGCAAATCAATACATTAAATTTAAATAAATGAGCAAAAAGTTCTCTAAAACTAAGGATTAAAACAGTCAATTAATTAGAAAATGTTAAAATAAAGCAAAATAAGTGCAAAATACAAGATAAGAGAAAGTGATTGCAAAAGGAGAATTAATAATAGTAAATAACTGTATGAAATGTAAAGTATAAATAAAAAGTATTTAATAGAACAATTCAAGTAAAAACATTCTGCTATAGCTTTTGCTTGTTCAATGTCATAATATTGCTATAAGTTGTTTTCCAAGAAAGTTTTACCAAAATTTCATCTGAAATCATGGCTTTTAAGCAAATTTGCTCATTACAAATCTTACATATGCAGCACAAATTGTATGGTATTAAAAAAAATAATAATAATAAAAAAAAAAAAAAAAAAAAAAAAAAAAAAAATATATATATATATATATATATATATATATATATATATATATATATATAATATATAGATAGAGAGAGATGCAGACAAATGAAGGGTTTTACCTTTGCCTTGTTCAGAAGACTGTGCAGCTTGTCTGAGAGTGAAAGCAGTTGTTCTCATGAAGAACAGCGAGAGGCATTTATAAAGCCTGGCCAGCTGTGACGTAATCACGCACACACACGCAATCTGTGCTGCTGATCTACCTCTGTACGTCAGCACATGGAAATAACTGAGTGAATAAAGAAGAACTCTATAAAAAAAATGCCAAACTTTAACTCCTCCAATCATTCTCTGTGTATTCACTGATATGCTTTATGAGTGCAGTGTAACACGGCGGATGGCTTCTGGTCTCTCTCTCTCTCTCTCTCTCTCTCTCTCTCTCTCTCAGGAACTTCCAAATGTGCATTATTACATGTCACAGGGGACGTGCAGGACAGACGTAAATGGGGTGAAACCCACGTGTAATGGTTGATGTGGCAATGATTTCTCTATTATATCTAACACTTATGGAGGGAATCGTCAGTGTCAGCGCTGAGGTGAAGCCGTGACACATGACATCGTCAGGATAGAACAGTTTCTGCTTAGTGACGAGCTGCATTTTGTAAATGAGCTTCAAACATGGTAGTGCTGTCACGGATAGTTTCATGGATGTTCTGCGACATTAAACTTTATACACTGCCTGTCTGGACCAAAAAAAAAAAAGACATTCTAAGATTTTGTTTAAACGCCTTAAGCGTACTGTAGATTCTGATGCAACTGATGTGTTGTCCAATTCATGTGTTAAAAATCTCCCTAATAATCGGAGTCCTGGAATAAGGCTGTGCCATGAGGGAAGAAAAATAGCAACCAAACAAAAACTCCATAGATGTAATAACATTAAAGTCATTCAGTACATTCAGGTCGTCAGCTGACTTCGTTTTATTGCCACATAACATTGCTGAGTCTAGACCTGAGCAACTGATCAACACCAGATGTCTCCAGAGACTTGTAGAGTGGACACATGTTGGAGGCATCGCTTCATGCTCTTCCCTACTTTGACTTGTCCATCGTTCTGGAATAAACTCAAACTAGACTCATCAGACAGATTAGAAGACTAGTTTAAAATATTTCATGCTTTCCAGGATTTAGATCCAGGATTTTTTCTTTTTTTGCATTTAATCAGAAAGTGTTCTCACGCATCATATATGGTTAAATTAATGTATACACTATATTGCCAAAAGTATTCGCTCGCCTGCCTCCACATGCATGCATACAGTATGAACAACATCCAACTCTTAATTCATAGGGATTAATGTGATGTTGGTTCACCCTTTGCAGCTATAACAGCTTCAACTCTTTGTGCACATTGCTTTGTGCACTGGTGCGCAGTCATGTTGGAACAGGATGGGGCCATACTCAAACAAAGTTCCCACAAAGTTGGGAGCATGAAATTGTCCAAGATACCTTGGGATGCTGAAGCATTAAGAGTTAATTTCACTGTAACTAAGGTGCTGAGTCCACTGACTGAAAAACAACCCCACACCAGTTTCAACATGCCAGGTCCATAACTGGTGCCCAGGTCCTTAAAGACATTAATGATCAAATTTGGTGTGGAAGATCTTGACTGGTCCTGACCTCAACCCGAGAGGACACCTTTGGGATGGATTGGAGCGGAGACTGCGAGCCAGAACTTTTTTCGTCCTACATCAGTGTCTGAATATATGCGCATCTGGAAGCTTCTGGAAGAATGGAAAAAAATTCCCATAAAGACGCTCCTAAACCTTGTGGGAAGTCTTCCCAGAAGGAAGAGTTGCAGCTGTTATAGCTGCAAAGAGGGCGGGGCCAACATCATAATAAACCCTATGGATTAAGAATTGGATGTTACTTAAGTTTATATGCATGTGAAAGCAGACGAGCGAATATTCTTGGCAATATAGCGTTATACGGAGATCAGAAGAGAGAAACTATCTGTTTCTGTGAGATATTTGCTGTAGATTTAAGAATATTTATGATTAAATATAAAATAGTTTTGGGTCTAGTTTTTCCTGTAGCTGATTCACTCAGGCATGTTCATTATGAATTCTACAGTAATAATCCATGTCACATCTGCTTGTGTGTTCATGATGTCTGCACCAAGATTTGCGTACTATTTCACACACGTGATGGAGGGTGAGACTTTAGACAGGAAATGAGGTCAAGGGCCTCCTCCTTCTCCCCCAGTGACATTTCCTTTTTTGAAATGATGGACAAACCACCCCATGGCTAGATGTCCTCTAGTGAATGTGTTAGGACACTCAGTAATGACACTGAGTAATAGCGTCATCAGATATGGAGATCCATGAAAGGGTCTTTTATGACAGTTTCCAGTGCAGTAAAGTTTAAATATTTGTTAGTATAAGTATTAATAATGCTTTAGATGAAGCCCGCCTTATTTAAAATAATTTAACATCAGTAACGTATAAAAAATGTTGCAGTTACATATTGTGATTCTTTGGTCTGCCAATTCATGCATTGCCAAACTGACCCCAGAATTTTTTTAATAGACTGAAAATTTTTATATGTTTGCATTTGAGGTTTTAAAAATTTTGATTTTACGCTATAATCCTGCAGGTGGCGCACTCTAAACTATTCACATTGGCAGACGGCACTGCAGCCTGTGTGGTGGGGTGAATTATTTGCTAAAGTTGTTGTTAAACTGTAACAAAATGTAATATAAAATAAATAAATAAATAAATAAATAATAATAATAATAATAATAATAATAATAATAATAAATCAGGATATAAAAACAATGTGATACTAACAGTTTTGCAATATAGTGTATATCATAATATCTTTTTACAAACAATAAAGATACATAAAAATTAATTAACTAATTATGAATTTCTTCTGGGTTCTTTCAGTTCTGTTCTTTCTGTTTGGTTCTGGGTTGTTCTGGGTTTCCTCCTACAGTCCAAATACAAACATAGTAGCTTGTTTACTGATTACACTTTGCCCCTAGTATTTGATTGTTCAGTCGAGTGTGTGTGTGTGTGTGTGTGTGTTTGTGCCCTGTGATGAGTCGGCCTTCCGCTTCCGCAGAGCCACCACAGGATATGCGGTATAAATTGATGATGGATGCAGTTTGCATGTTCTCCCCGTGCTTGGTGGGTTTCCTCTGGGTACTCCAGTTTCCTCCCACAGTTCATGGGAGGCATGCAGATCAGGCTAAGTTTGTACCCTGCGATGGATTGGTACCCCATACAGGGTATTCTAGAGTCCCCTGGGTTAGACTAGTAGTGTAGACAATGGGTGAGTGAAAGAGTAATTCATTCTTGCAATGGTATTAGTTAGGGAACCCCAATCTAAGACACTAATTGATTTATGGCGCTTTTCCACTGCATAGTACGGCACGACACGGTTCAGTTCAGCTCACTTTTGGGAGGTTTTCCACTGGGAACAGTACCTGGTACCTGGTCCTTTTTTTAGTACCACCTCAGCCGAGGTTCCAAGCGCGCCGAAACGTGACGTGTAAACTCTGCTGGTCACTGATTGGCCGGAGAAAATCGTCATTACTGCGTCACTGAACTTGCGACACGAGACACAACAGAACCGCTATATTTAGAAACAGCCAGAAAAGGATCGGACGCACCTTTTTGTATTAACCAAACATTTTCTGTGGCTGCCATCAGCCTCTTTTGAAACAAACTCCTTCGTCTCGCTGTTAAAAACATCCACATGCCGAGAATGAAGAACACCATGCCGTCGATATGCTCCACTGAGCCGAACTGAGCCGAACCGAAGTGAGTTGAACTGAACCGTGTGGTGCCGTACTATGCAGTGGAAAAGAGGCATAAGTGAATAATAAAGGGACCTTGCTTGAACAGAGATAAAATTAAACTTTTTTTCTACTACTCACAATCAAAGGGTCACCACAGCGGAATAGTATCTTAAAATCAGGTCTATTGAAAATGGAAAATTCCTTAAAGTGCCCCTATTATGCCATTTTAAAGGTTGCTAATATTGCTTAATGAGTCTCTTAAAACAGGTTTACATGTTTGCAAGGTTAAAAGACACTTTAGTTTTCTCCAAACATAGATTTTATTTTACCCCATTTCTAAATGATTCGTAAACGACTCGTGTGAAGCAGGTCGAAGATTAAGTCTGTCTTAAACCCTCCTTTCCGTGAGCCCTCACTGCTGTGATTGGTCAGATGGTGCGGCCCTTTATGGTCGGTCTACCGCTACAGTGTGTGTCGGAAAATGAAACCCCCATTACCATAACTGAACGACGGCTCCGGAGATCCGGCGATACATAGAAAAGATGGCGTCGGTTTTATCGTATCGATTCGAGCCGGAGTCTGACGATGAAACGGTTGAAGTGGCACATCGACAAGAAACTGTTTCACCAGCACGACTGGAGCCGGACGTTACTCAGTGGTAAGTGTCATATGTTTACCAGAGTGTGGTAATGTTAATTGTAAGATGGCGGGCAAGTTGTTTGTAACGTAGAACGTGGGCGGACGTTATGCAAATATGTTACGTAGTGACGTGGATCCGTAACAGAGAAAGATTCGAATTGCTAACGACTCGTTTAGGCGAATGTGAGCCGACTCTTTTTTTTAATAGACAAAAAACTCCATTTATCGTGCACTGTCGGCGTCACAACTTTGCAGATAGTTTATGTTCACATACAGCTACATGACACAATGCATGAAAGATCATATTTGAAAACGCATAATAGGGGCACTTTAAAAAAAGTAATAAAGTCATTTTCAGATGTTAGATATATCTATCTTGTAGATGTTAGAGATATCACTATATACTGAAATGACCTTTTTTTTCCTTTTTTTATGAAGGTAAGGTTTTCTATAAGGAGACTCAAAACTCTTTGTAAGGAGTCTCCAGTTCCACACTTTGTAACAATCAGTGCTAAATGTTTTTTTTTTTTTTTTAATTATTATTATTTTCAGATCTGAGAAAGTCCAAAGATAAAGTTTTGAAATTGTGTTTCTCTGTAACTTGTCGAGTTGCTTTTCTGCATTTCTGAAGTTTCTGTAACCAAAGTGAAAACACTGCTTTGCGTTGGAGTGAACCACATCTCTGATTATTTTAGCACATTATGGCATTACAGTATATCTAATATAGCACAACCTGTTGTGTTTTATTCCTTACATAAGCATTATTCCGTGTAGGTGTATTAAGTTATTCAGACAAATATTGATTCATGCAATGTGCGTTGTTAATGTGGTAACATTTACATTTAAGTTTAATAATGATGCCATTTAATATTGGCTAGTGTTACTGTATGTAGTATTAGTATTTATAGAACTGACTTATTCTAATAAAGTAAAAAATATGCAATGATGCAATAACAACCGGCGCAGCAACAACAACAACAACAACAACATCAACAACAACAACATCAACAACAACACCAAAAGTATTGAAATCAGATGTTTGTAAAGTACCACAAGTCATTTGAAACTGGAAAGAAGCAGACTCTCTTTCAGTCTCTCTTGGATATCAGGGGGTAGCATTTGCTTGGCCAGTGTGAGAACACTAGCGTGGGAGGTTCAGTGGGGCGTGAGAATTGATTGGCTGGCGCGTGGGAGGTGTTGGTGTGATTGCACTCCCTTTTTTTTTTTTTTTTTTTTTTTCCAGGTACATGTTTGAACCTCCTGTCGCATGTTTTTTCTGTCTGCCATAACAGGCCAAGTTCAGAAACCTTGCCTTTCAATGCGCTGTCAGGTCAAAGCACTGGAACTGAAATGTCACAAATCGACGTGATCGACATCCCTGATCCTACGGACGCGGTTTTCTTAAGGCTCGGTTTCCATTAAGCTGATTTGCTTCAGTGCGATGGGGCCGTCGGTTCGAGAGCAATCTCGCTGATGTTTTACACCTGAGAAGACTTGAAAAGCCAACGAATAAGGAGTTATGGCTCGTTCAGCTTAGTGTCAGCTTAACGCGCGGTGGTGATAAGACAGGACCGATAGCGTGCACTACAATTTTCCCTTTGGGTAGTAATTTCCTTTGCGTGCTCACTTTTGAAGTAGTGGCCTGAGGTTACAGGCTTGAGTTGAAGAAATATCTCGCCTCAGTGGTGCCCAGGAGCCACAGGTCCGAGTGGGATGTAATCGTTAAGAGTGAAAGAAAAATATGTGTACATTTTCTAAGGTTGTATTAGAGTTTAGTGACATTTACATTGACTTCCATGATAGATGCTTCACCAGAATTACATTTAAGACAGAAAAATAAAGAAAAACTCCCCATCAAATCTTCTCCAAGGAGATGTTAAACATCTGGTCTCTATGAATGTGAGAAATAGAGGCAAGGCTGAATCTTGTTTTCATTTCGAGTTTCTTTTCTTGTTGAGTCACGCCCGTTTATCTTCACTTACAGTCAGAATGTCTGCCTGTGGTTTGACCCCTGCTACGGACATTAATGATGCATTACCACATTTATGACCTTGCTACTGTACTAGGACAGATTTAGAGCTTGATAGTGAGGTTTTTCATTTCTGGAAGTAAAATTAGTATTTCATATAAATCCTAGCAGGTGAGAGTCCCTGGGCCTTAGGATGCATTGTGCGGGAAATTTGGTCTTAAGGAGATTATACACATTGTAGAGAATTTTGACTTGGTTGTGTAATTGTAATTTCATTCATTCATTCATTATCTATACCGCTTAATCCTGTGTTCAGGGTCGCGGGGGACCTGGAGCCTATCCCAGGAGACTTCGGGCACTAGGCGGGGTACACCCTGGACAGGGTGCCAATCCATCGCAGGGCACACACTCATACACACACTCACACACCCAACCACACACTACAGGCGATTTTAGGAACGCCAATTAGCCTAACCTGCATATCTTTGGACTGTGGGAGGAAACCGGAGTACCCGGAGGAAACCCACCAAGCACGGGGAGAACATGCAAGCTCCATGTACACAGAGTCGGGAATCGAGCCTGGCTGGGGAATCGAACCTGGACCCTGGAGGTGCAAGGCGACAGTGCTAACCACTACACCACCGCGCCGCCGTGTGTAATTTAATCTCAGTAAAAATACAACTGTTCTGTGAAGCCCTCAGGGTTTTTTTTTTTTTTTAGAACATTAGTGAACTGAACAAACAGCATCATGAAGCCAAAGGAAACACACCAGACAGGTCAGGGATAAAGTTGTTTAAAATTTAAAGCAGGGTTAGGTCATTAAAAATATCCCAAGCTTTAAACATCTCATGGAGCGCTGCGCAATCCATCATCCTTAAATGGATAAATGATGGCACAACTGCAAACCTACAGTACCTAGACATGGCCGTCCACCTAAACTGACAGGAGAACATTAATCTGAGAATCAGCCAAGAGGCCCCTGGTAACTCTGGAAGAGCTGCAGAGATCTACAGCTCAAGTGGGAGAATCTGTCCACAGGACAACTATTAGTCGTGCACTGCACAAGTATTGGCTTTATAGAAGAGTGGAAAGAAGAAACCAATTGTTGAAAGAAAGCAATAAGAAGTCCCATTTGCAGTTTGAGACAAGGCATGTGATGGACACAGCAAACATGTGGAAGAA
This sequence comes from Channallabes apus, assembly GCA_030522415.1. NCBI lineage: Eukaryota > Metazoa > Chordata > Actinopteri > Siluriformes > Clariidae > Channallabes > Channallabes apus. Next base: position 4,490,265 of record CM060121.1, read on the forward strand.
GGCGCTCTGGTCAGATGAAACTAAGACTGTGCATGGTGGTGGCAGCATCATGTTGTGGAAACGCTTTCCTTCAGCAGGGACACGGAAGCTGGTCAAAGATGGATGGATCCAAATCCAAAAGTTGGTTCTACAAAGTGTTGACATTTATCATTTTCTTTCCCCTTCACAACTATGTGCCACTTTGTGTTGGTCTCACATAAAACCCATTAAAATAAAACACATTTATGTTCGTGGTTGGAATGTGACAAAATGATGAAAAGTCCAAGGGATATGATACGTATGAAGACTTTTGCATGGCACTGTATGTGGGATAGGTTACTCATTTATGCGGATGATGGAGATTTCGGTTGTCTTGAAGTCGATCTTGGATGACCATTGGTATGTGGTTGTGTGTGCAAGTCAGAACAACATCAGTATAACCAACGTCGTTTAAGTGGAGTTGTAGAAACATTATTTGCTGACACTGGATAACCTTTTGGTTGTGAGTGTTAGTCAGACCAACGTCAGCCTTTCAGCATGATGGACGTGACGTTGCAGAGATGAGCACTGGCATTTAGTTGTACGTGTCACAACAATGTCAGCATACCAACGTGACTGAGTTCACATGAAGCATCATTGCTTTGTAACCTTACAGGAATGTTTACAACAACGTTGGGAAAAGGGTTAAAGGTTTTTGAAACTGGAAGACGGTTAGTAAAAAAATATTTCTCATTGTTCATTAAAGCAAACAATAATCCCAACTATAATTAATATAGTGGATGTTGAACTTGAATCCAATCCTGCAACTTTTCATGTTCACCCAATAGCGACCGCACATCGACCAAACGGTGACGTCCAGCAACTAAGTGGCTGATTAAACATGAGACGATATTCTACCCTGAAGCTGACGTAGGTGTTCCTCTTAGTTCATTACTCCCGGCAAATCTTCTTCCAAAAGACCTGCTGTTCAGTGCATCCTTAGTTGGTTGTAATCGTGGTTTGTTTTAAAAAACACCCTTTTCAAGAGTCATTCTGAAAAAGAAGATTGAACAATTAACTCACTCACTCACATCGTCTATACCATTTTATCCTGCGTACAGGACCGCGGGGGTCTGGAGCCTATCCCAGGAGACTTAGGGAATGTGGCGGGAAACACCCTGGGCGGGGCGCCAATCCATCACAGGGCACTGTTGATGTATAACATTGTATTTGCTTGATCGTGTTTGCTGTAAAGTAATCGCTATGAACGAAAAATCTGTACATTTAAAACAGGTGTTTGTTGGTCAGGTTATAGCTGAATTAAAATGGACAGAAATAGCACCGTGTGCACTGGTCAGTTATCAGCTTTGGTATACAGTAAAGCCCACAGATGTGCATGTGCTTGGTAGAAACTTACTGTAAATTGGCTCTGCTTTAACAGCATTCATTCATTCATTTTATGATTTGTAGTAACTGACTGGTTAAGTTTGTTGTTGTTGTTGTTGTTCTTTCGGCTGCTCCCAACAAGGGGTGGCCACGGCGGAATATCCAGTCCGCACTACAACTTGGCACAGGTTTTACGCCGGATGCCCTTCCTGATGCAACCCTCGCATTTTATCCTTATTGCATCCAGTGGCTGGGGGGTTTGGGCACTGGCTGGGAATCGAACCCGGGCCTTCCGCATGACAGACGAAACACCTACCACTGGTTAGTTTGTTAGTAGGTTTAAAATTGTTTGGTGATTCTTTCATACTGTAATTCATCAATCAACTAAATAGAAAATATAATAGAATGTTATGTTAAATATAATGCCTGCACGTCACCCCGCCCCCCCCCCCCCCCCTCGCAAAAAAAAAAAAAAAAAAAAAAGTTAAATTCTTGATCTGTAATAAAGCAAAGAAAACACCTAAGGAGATTTTGAAATTACTAAAACGCATTATTAAAACCAGGAACGATAGTGCTGAAACTATATGGGAGAAATGTGGTTGGAAAAAAAAAACATGCATGGAGATCACTTAAATACTTGCATGGTAAAAAAATAAATAAATAAATCAACAGTAAAAACTAGAGCAATGTTTAATAGTGAAAGTAAGAGCATTTCCATACACACACAATGTGTTGAGAACTCACGGGACCGGGACTAAACAGCTGTGAGAAAACCACTTGTTAGTGAGACCAATCTCTTTCTTTCTTTCTTTCTTTCTTTCTTTCTTTCTTTCTTTCTTTCTTTCTTTCTTTCTGACCGGGCAGGGTATACCATGGACAGAAAATAATAATTTAAAAACAGTCAGGTTGAAGCACTGTCAGAAGCAGAGTAGACACATGATCCTGGTGTTTCTACCTCTCAATGCCCTTTCTAGCATTTTCCATGCCCATTTCCATTACTGGTTAAGTCATATCCTTTGTGGTTCTGCAATTTAACCTCCAAAAGCATGCCTACAGTACCATACAGATATCCTGGCCATTCCAGACATTTTACACTTCCTGGTTCAAACCAAATAAAGATCTGATTCTTCAATGCACTAAACAGCTTACATATACATACAGTAACTGTGAAATATACATGGTGCACTTACTTAGTGCACAAGTTTCGTGAAAAGACTCAAATATCAAAAATTTGTCCGGCCGGATCGTAAATCATTCAGTGCTGCAGTAACATTTAGATGCTTTTAATCATTTCGATTGCCTTCGTTTTCAGTCTCTGTCTGTCTGTCTATCTTCAAACAAACCGTCAGATATGTTGAGAGGGTTCAGTCTACGGACAATTACTGCAGCGGAATCATTACGCGCGGTAATTGTCTATATAGGTGAGGCGTATTTCTTCTGCGGGTGCATTAAGTGCTGCTTACTGTATCTCATTTGAAAAAAAAAGAGTTTTCTTTGGCTAGGTGCACCAACTAAGACGAGTTTTGAAGACAGCTCACAGGTCAAAGGTTACAGTATATAGCTTTTCAGAAAAAAAGGATTAAAGCTGCCATTAACGGAAATCATATTAAAAGTAATTGCGAATGCCCTCTGGTGAGATCATCTGCAAAGGGAAGAAGAAGAAGGAGAAAAAAAAAAAACACCAGTAAATTTTGCCTCACACAGATGAACAGATAGCACGAATCTCTGGCTGTGTAATTAGAGGTAGGATTAAACTTCGTGGATATGATGGTTAATTATCACGTTTCAGCCCACGGAAGTCAAATCCCCAGGAAAAAATATCCTTCTTCAACTATCCACTAAAACCGAATGTGAATTTCAGGCACAGAGAAAAAGGGTCGTTATCTGAGCAGGTTGTTTGGCAAGTGATAAATTGTTCAGTCCAAAAAGAAGAAAAAGAAAATGAAAGAAGTAAAGCACTGAGTGAAAGTGACGAGGGTTTAGCGCCACCCGCATTGCCTCGGGCGGCAGAATGACAGGCCATACACCCCGACTTTGGTAAACAACGTAAATAATTCAGACTGGTATTAATGTGCGTGCATGTGTGTGTGACACTGCGGTACCGGGAAATTAATTGCATCACTCTTTGTGTGTTTGTAAAACCAATGAGAACGATGACTCGAAGAAGGGTTTCTGGCTGTACGTACGTGGACGAGTTGAAGCACAAATCGTCTGTAAGGTATATAGTTTATAGTATAAATGAATTAAGGCAATGCAGGTAAATATGAATAAATTCTAACAGATTATGCAATTATGAACAGATGCCATAGAACTATGAGCTATAAATATGAATAAGAGAAGAAATATGAATAGGAGCTTGTGGTTGGTTTAGACTCGAGATATGCATCAGGGCAGGGATCATGTGGGACCAAAAAAAATGTCAAAACGAGTTTGAGTTTTTTTTTTTTTTTTCCTTTTATGGACAAAGATGAGATGCTCACGTAAAAGAAATACATTTAATGCAATACTTTGTCTGAGTTCATTGATATATCCCTAGTCACAGCCTTGGTGGTCTCATTGGGGTTTAACGGGGCATTTACAGAACAAAATCGTAACAGTGTAAGCAAAATGGTTATGATTACATATGGTGGACAGGATGTTCTGAACGTGCAGGTCTAATGAGCTCATTATTGTAAGTTTCCTGTGATATATAAACACTTACTCACTCTTTCTCTATACCGCTATACTGTTACTGGAAGACTGGAGCCTATCGCAGGGGACTCGGAGGACTCGGCATGGTACCAGAGGTGTCAAGTAACGAAGTACAAATACTTCGTTACCTTACTTAAGTAGAAATTTTGGGTATCTATACTTTACTGGAGTAATTATTTTCAGCCGACTTTTTACTTCTACTCCATACATTTTTAAGCAATTACAGTATCTGTACTTTCTACTCCTTACATTTAAAAAATAGCCTTGTTACCTCATTATGATCAGAACACGCAACCCCCCCCCCCCTTAATGCTTTTTTCGCCCCTCACGGTACTTTTACTTTTATACTTTAAGTAGTTTTGAAACCAGTACTTTTACACTTTTACTTAAGTAGAAAGCTTGGGTTGATACTTCAGTATTTTTGAACCCTAGTATCTATACGTCTACTCAAGTAATGAATGTGAATACTTTTGACACCACTGTATGGTACACACAGGACATGTGTACAGACATTTGGCAGACACCCTTATCCAGAGCGACTTATGATACATATGAGCAGTTGAGGGTTAAGAGCCCAAACAGTGGCAAATTGGTGATGCTGGAATTTGAACCTGAGACAAGTCCAACATCTTAACCACTGAGCCAGCCCTGAACCAGACAAGGGTGCCCATCCAACACATACACACACATACACACACATTTAAACACTTAGTCACACACTATGAGCAATTAGGGAACACCAGTTTGCCTAATCCTATGTTTTTTGGATTGTGTGGGGAAACTTGGAGAACCCAGGACCTGTAGGTTCGAGCTCACGTTGCTAAACACAATGCCGCTGTGCCACATTAATGTTTTTGATATGTTAAACTGTATTTTTCACAAAATTTATGATATTTGAGACAGAAATCCTTTTTTATTACAGGGATATCATTTACAGGCAGGTTTTAGTTACAGCATCCTAAATCCCTTTGGATTCAGTTTATAATCAAATTGGAGGTTGATGGAGACTATAGTACACTTTGTGTCCCGTATTTAATTTATTTATTTATTGCTGCTGTTTTTGCTTGCACTGCACTGAATCTGGAATCAGTAGCTGTATATATGGGTAGTTTATTTATACAAAAGACAAAAAACACAATGAGACATACAGTATGAAGACCTGGGCGTGAGTACGGTGCTCATGAATCGGATGTGAGCGGTCATGTGACTCATGCGTCATGCTCTTGTCACATACAGTACAAGGGCTGTTCACCATATTAGGCTCTGTGTGACACACACTGACTCATCATCTATACCTCTTTATCACCTTTGTTGCAGTGAGCCTGAAGCCTATCCCAGGGCATGAGGTGGGGTATACCCTGGATAGGGTGTCAATCCATCATACACATACACACTTATTCACACACTATGGGCAATTTGGGAAGGCCAGTTAGCCTAATCTGCCTGACTTTGCACTGTGTCACCAAGCAGAACATACACACTCCACACACACAAACCTCGAGGCGGGAATCGGACCCGGACCCAGGAGGTGCTAGGTGACAGTGCTAACCACTAAGCCAAGAGTGACACTAATAAATTTTATCAATTAAAAACACTTTACTATGCTACCGTGTGCCTTTATTCACAAAAACTACTAGTACTACTACAAGTACTAGTAATAATAGTAATAAAATCAGCAATAGATGTTTATTTTTTTAACTACCCTTATGTGTCCCAATGGATCCCTCGCAGCATCGCTCATAAATCCTTTCACTTAAAATAATATTGATCATGTTAACTGCCCCATCGTTAATTATCAGCACTTCTGCATGAGAGATACTTTATCTCCAGGAGTTAACAACAGATCGCAATTACACTTCCCCCCTGAGAATTCTGTGCAAGTTTTTTTAAAAATGATTGCTCATTACGTTCCTCAAACTCCAGCTGCAATTTCGTCTCCGATTGCATATTTGTGCTCCGATGAGGACGCAAAAACATCACAGGAAAAAAAACAACAAAAAAAGCTTCCGTAATTATCTTTGTGCGCGGCGGGGTAGGAGAGGCGGTGGCTCATTGTGCTGCGTTTATGAGATGCCACAGCCAATGGCACTTAATGTGAAATGAATCAGTCCTGGAGAGGCACCTGGGTAAAGCTGAAAGAGGCACCTGTCATCCTCCTCTACGTCGTCCTCATCTCCATACCAGAAAGGATGATTTAGAAAAAGGAAAAAAATTAACTAGGAATTATCCTAGCCGCTCCCGAAGCTGATCTCAGGGGATGTTTTTGAAACAGCAGACCCAGAGTGTTAAAAATGTGAAAAAGTATGAACTATAATGTATCAGTAGTTGTTCAGGATGCTGATGTAAAGGAGGAACTGATCTCAGATGAATCTGCTGTAACATGAACTGATCGACAAGACAATGGTGATGACTTTCCTGTTGCGCAACTCCAGAGCCCTCGTCATGTTAATGAATGAATAAATATCAGAGTATTAAGGATGTAGCAAATATTAAACTGCGCTCATGTGGTCGCCCTGAGGGTTTTATTGAAATTCTGGAAGTGAGAGCACACAGTGCAGTGCAGTGGGAGATGTCCATCAGGAGACCTCCTTACAGGTCAACAGCCCCGAGCGCTGATTCAGTTTGCTTCAGTTAGGCTGAAATATAAACTCATAATGTACAATTAACCAGCCCGATAATACAAATGAACAGCATTCATTCAAGCACAAAAATAGTAACATAAAACGCAACAACATTATTAAATACAACATTACTAACCGAAACAACATTAACTGAAACACAACTTCAACTCAGACACACAGCACCCCGCGATCCTGTATACAGAATAAAGCAGGATAGACTTTGACAGTGACTCTTACATTGAAACACAGCGTTAACTTACTACATAAGCAGTAAAAAAATTTACTGAAACACAACATTAACTCACAACCAGTTAGAGGTGGAAAGAGTAATAAACTTTTGTACTCAAGTAAAAGTACTGTTACTTCAGTGAAATTGTATTGAAGTACAAGTAAAGTTACCATTATAAAAATCTACTCAAGTAATAGTAGAAAGTAGCTCATAAAAAAAAAAATAATAAGTTACCGAGTTACTTTTTTTAACAGTAGGTGTGGGATGGGGGATTCTAGTTGTTTTTAATTGAATTTTTTATTTCTTGTGCTTAAAATCAAAGTGGTCGCCTAAATATGACCAGGGATTTGCTTTATAAGAATTTGATGGCATTTCACTTTCAGCTGTGGCTACATCACTGCCATCTGTTTTGTCCGTCTCCATCGTTCTTGTGAATTTAGCGTGTTTGTTCTCCATCAATCAATCAATCAGTGCAGTGGTTTCCGGGATGCAACTTTTTTCCTTTCCAGTTGCAATATTCTTATTACTTTTAATTTTCATTCACTTATTTTTTACTCAGTAGCGAATATGATTTAAAATGTAGTGAAGTACGAAACTTCAAACAAAACATACTTAAGTAAAAGTAAAATGACAAATTTTTAAAAACTACTTTAAAAAGTAGAAGTACACAAAAAACTATTCAATTACAGTAACGCGAGTAAATGTAATTCGTTAATTTTCACCTCTGCTCACAACATACACAAAATCATTAACTGAAACGCAACAATAGTAACTCAAAACACGACAAAACGAATTGATATAATATTAAGTGAAACACAAATTAAATCAAACCAAACATTATTAATTTAAACAACAATATTGACTGAAACACAACATTAACTTATAACATTAACAAAAACAAAAATTAACTCAAACACAACATTACTACCTGTAACAACAATATTAACTAAGACACAACTTTAACTGAAACACAATTTCACCTGAAAGAACAAGATTAAATGCAACAAAACAACAGTAAACATAATATTATTGCCTGAAACAACAAGAAGATTAAATGAAACTCAACCTTAACTGAAACATAACTTGAAAGATACAGTAGTTCAAAAAGTGAAAGTGAAAGTGAAATATAACAGCAAATGAAAAACAACATTGTTACCTGAAGCAACATTAACACAACTTTAACTGAAGCACAAAATTATTGGCTAAAAAACAACAGCGTTAAAACAAAACATTAAATGAAACTCAACATTATTATCAAAAACAACAATATTACTTGAAAAAACACAACATAAAGTGAAACATATGGAACATAACCAGGACATTATTACCTGAAACAACAATATTAACCAAAACACAACAATATTAACTGAAACAAGTTATTCAAATTCAACTTATATTGTTTCATTTAATGTTGGTGTGTTTTGAATGATTGTTGTCTTTCGGTTAATGTTGTGATTTGAGTTAATGTTGATAAAGTTAAAGTTAATTTGGTTGTGTTTTTTTTAGTTAATGTTGAAATGATCCACTGAATAAATTTAGTTTCTAAATATAAATATTAAAATTGTTGCTTTTAAAAAAAACGTAATTCTGCAAATATATAATTTGCAAAGTTTGCAGGTAGACAGATTTCTGACTTAAATGCAACTTTATAGAAGTAAAAAGACTTTTTTTTATTTATTTGCTTTTCCTTTTCCCACAGAGACTGGATGCCATTTGGTCAATCCTAATTAAAATGTATATCTGGGGATCTCTGCTAAGCCTGGGGTACTTGGATGTACGACAATCCATACTATTGATTGTGGCTAAAGCAAAACAAAAGACACAAGGTGCTTTGCATGATGCTAGCAGCAGGATGTGTCTGCGTGTGTGTGTGTATGAAACACACAGCTGTTTGATTATTATTGCTGGAGAAGCAGTTAAAGTGAAACTTTGATTGTGTCAAGTGCCATCCTCGACTTTCCTGCCAGGGCTTTCTCGACATCAGGAAATGGATGTTGTCCAAAAACACAATTACTCTGTCACCCTGATAAATTAAAGCATTTTTCGAACCTGGCAAGCTGCACATTGTTGTGTTGTTCTGCTACAAAGCAACCAACAAATAGTTGTTTAATTTCCTCTATAAGTGGGGCTTGAAATAAACAGTTTTTAATGCTGTGACGATGGACTCTTTAAAAAGATTTTGAATAACAAAAAAAAAAAAAAAAAAACTATGTTCTGGGAAAGAACGTCATCAGGATTAATTCCATGGCAACAACTAGGAGGAAATCCTAAGTAGAGATCTAAAGACTGATGAGCAAAAGAATCCTGTTAGCAAAGATAATTACCTCTTGGCTCTCTATTAATAGTATAGCTTTTTGTTAAGAAAAATCTTCAAACTGTGAGTTTGGAGTGCGTATGGCAAACTCATCAACTACTGTAAGTACCTGAACCTGCAAAGCGGTTTAAAATACCAACCATTCATTCGTTCATTAATTTCATTCGTCTTCAGTAATTGCATTTTGATGGCCACAGTGCATTACGGTGCATTACGGTGAGAGCCAGGGATACTCTGGATGGGAAGGAAGTCCACCGCAAACGCAAAAAATGCATGTAAAACACATTTACATTAATTCAGACCTCGGACATACAGTAGGGATAACATTCAAAACTCTACAGTACCATGCAAAAGTATTCACACCAATTGAACTTTTCCTTGTTTTGGTATGTTACACCCAAAAAATGCAAATGTATTTTATTGGAATTTTATCTGATAGACCAACATAAAGAGGCACATACAGTAAAGTGGAAGGAAAAAGGTAAATAGTTTTCTTACGAATGGATTTTTAACAAATAAAAACCTACTCTGATACCCCTAACTGTCTAAGTCACCTAATTAGTAAACAGAATCCACCTGTGTGTAATTTAATCTCAGTATAAATACAGCTGTTCTGTGTAGCCCTCAGAGGTTTGTTAGAGAACATTAGTGAACAAACAGCATCATGAAGCCCAAGGAACACACCAGACAGGTCGGGGGTAAAGTTGTGGAGAAATTTAAAGGTTATTAAAAATATCTCAAACTTCTCATCTCATGGAGGCCTGTTCAATCATGTGAAAATGGGAAGAGTGCGGCACAACGGCAAAAATACAGTACCAAGACATGGCTGTCCACCTAAACTGACCGTTCGAGCAAGAAGAGCATGAATCAGAGAGCGCTGTGCAATCCATCATCCTTAAATGGATAAATTTTGGCACAACTACAAACCTACAGTACCAAGACATGGCCGTCCACCTAAACTGACAGGAGAACATTAATCAGAGAATCAGCCAAGAGGTCCATGGTAACTCTGAAGGAACTGCAGAGATCCACAGCTCAGGTGGGAGAATCTGTCCAGAGTATAACTATTAGTCATACACTCCACAAATCTGGCCTTTATGGGAGAGTGGCAAGAAGAAAGCCATAGTTAAAATAAAGCCATAAGAAGTCCTGTTTGCAGTTATGTGGTGTCACAGCAAACATTAAAAAAAAAGGTGCTCTGGTCAGATGAAACCAAAATCAAACATTTTGGCCCAACACTGCACGAAAACACTGTGCATGGTGGTGGAAGCATGATGTTTTTGGAATGCTTTTCTTCAGCAGGGACTGGGAGGCTGGTCAGGGATTATGGGAAGATGGACGGAGCCAAATACAGGGCAATAATATACATATACAGTAACCCTGAGACTAGTGGAGGAGGCCAATGACTAGCTATAATAGAAGGGTTTAGATCAAACCAGGTGTTAGAATGGCTCAGTCAAGAAGACCTAAATCCAATTCAGAATCTGTGACAAGACTTAAAAAGTCCTGTTCACAGATGCTCTCCATCTAATCTATCCAAAACAGTGTTTTGCAAAGTAGAATGAGCAATGGGTAGAGAATGAGAGAGACATACAGTACAGTACGCCAAAAGACTTGCTGGCGTAATTGCAAAATGTGGTTCTACACAGTATTGGTTCAGGGGGGCTGAATACAAATGCATGCCTCACTTTTTATCATTTTCTTTTCACGTCACACTTTGTGTCTGTCTATTGCATGAAATCCCAATAATACTTTTCGAGGCAGTGTGTACAGCTCAGAAGTTTGTTTAGATAAATGTTGCATCAATCATGCACTTTAAAGATTTAAAGTCTTTGCTAGGATTGATCTTGCCTCATCCTGGAGAAATTCCATGAAAGCAGGATTCCCAGCATCAGCTACTGATGATCGTTAAGTGAGTCATGGAGGAATCGAATCCCTTCTCATCTCACAACTCAACAAATGTAATCGATATACTTCAGGGTTTCCCATGGTTTTTTACTCGACTGCATTCTCAAGGGATCCAGTCAGGCAAAGACAATAAAGCTGAACTTAGTTTGCTACACTCATCCAATTTGTATATTTGTTTGCCAGTGGACACCAATGATGTAGTGGTTTCTTCTTTAAAGTATTTCGGATTGGCAGTTGGAAGCAGATTTAATGAACTTGCTGTTATTGTAACCTTTCATTATGGATTATTAAGACATGTGGCTGCCTAGCATAGATTAATTCAAAGCAGACTGGCACTTTTGATTGTGCAGAGTAACAGAACACAGGTATTAGAGTAAAATCTCTCTTTATTTCTTTAGATAATCGCCTGCTACACTAATACACGTACCTCAGCATTTCACTAGTGCTTGGACACCATCGAGGCAGATTTCTCAGTGATCAGACTGCCTCCTTCATATTTGAAACCCTAGCCTCCCAGGAACTCCTTTAATGGCTCAAACATGGAAATGGCTTAGAGCGAGGTCAAGATTATAGAGGGATGTGGATATACAAGTGGGTCAAAGTATTGACTCAGGGGGCTGAATAATTACGCACACCCCACTTTGCAGTTATTTATTTGTAAAAAAAAATCTTTCACGCGGAATTCCAATAAAATTGATTCATGTTCGTGGCTGTAATGTGACAAAATGTGGAAAAGTTCAAGGGGGCCAAATACTTTTGCAAGCCACTGTAATGTACAGTCTTCTTTGCACAATTAAAATATTTTACTGAGGCCAAAAGTCTCATCTACTGTATATTTCACCAATCAGATTTAGGCCTTTATTCATGAGAAATTGCCTTCAAGGTCTAGGTTTGTCTTGAATGCTCCTCATATAAGATCTTAAAAAAAAAAAAAAGGAAACCTCAGAGTCCCAGTGTTCAGGACAGACTTCAGAAATATATAATATGGACATTACTAATGTTTACTTTATTTGAAAGTTTATGGAAAAATAATGACCATACAGTAAATAAGTGTTGGTGAATCCGATTATACAGGTCTTATGGTTTGTATTTTGCACTGGACCATAGTGTTTCGAGAAGCAATACGTTCTGGCAGAAGTTGTTATAAAGCAAACGTTGGTTCAAATCAAAAGGTTCTCATCTGAGAACATCTGTGTCATTCCCATACAAGCAAAGCATTAATCATTAAGTAGGTCCAGAATATCTTTGTAATTAGCACAACTTCATCTAGGGTACATGCTGGGCGAACATGCCGGAATATTTCCAGACATAGATATAAATGAGGGAACTGAAGGTTCCCATTATATACTGATCTAATTTAACTTTTACTGTTTGCTGCTCTTTTTTTTTTCTTTTCTTTTTACTGTAATTATATTTGTCTTTTTTATATGATTGTGGTCGGATGTTAATGTGTAAATGGATGTTAATCAGCATAAATTCTACAAATGAAGATTCAAATGTATTGTTATATAATTGTATTTTTCGCAACATTGTGTTTGTTTTGAGGTTGTGTGTTCATGGTTATCTCTGTCATTTTAATCAAAAATGGTTGTAAAATTCAAAAACAAGTGGATGCCACTTTAATGTTACAACTACAGTATATATTACAACTACAGTATATATTACAACTACAGTATATATTACAACGCCCATCCATTGTTAGGATTCCTGCTTCATAATACTGAAAACATTTTTCTTTCAGACGATCTGCTTTAAATGTTTGCAAAGTATTATGAAATTGTTTCATTGAATGCTTTTTTTTTTGGCTTACATTTTCTTGGTTTCTTCTTAGCGGTAATACACTCATCACAGATATTGTCTTGATATGAAGATTATAAAAGAATTGAAAATTTATGAATATTATTATTTATATGGGTGGCACATTGGCTTAGCTGTTAGCACGGTCACCTTGCACCACCCAGGTTTGGTTCCCACATTGTCTTTGTGTGCATAGAGTTTGCATGTTCCCCATTCTTAGTTGGTACTGTAGGTTTCCTCTGGGTTCTCCAGTTTCCTCCCACAGTCCAAAAACATATAGATTAAGGTTAATTAGCATTTCCTCATAGTGTGTAAATGAGAGTTTGTTAATCAGAAGTCCTAGCACAGTCATACAAATGGGAATAAATACAATGGTTCCCATTGGGCTCCATGGTCCCTAGTTGGACTACAGCGATTCCTAGATGGATGGATGGATGGATGGATGGATTATTTATATAAATAGAGTAAAAAGAGAAAAGAATTTCCTCTAGAACAAACACTACAAGTGAATTTTTAATTAGTTCTTACAAGAGCTTTGTTTTTGGACGGCTCCCCTTAATGTCTTTCTGTCTCTCCTGTCTAATGAGTAAAAAGTAAAAACAAAAGGAAATGTGATAATTCAGTGTTGTTGCTTTCGGCAATTATGCTAATGCCTTTCATTTCCAGATAGCCAGTAATTCTTTTCCACACAAAGTCACTTGTGTGTTTGTTTACAGCACACTCGGGCCGGTTTGTACCGGAGGTCATTTAAGTAAAGGTTTATCATGTGCATTATGGGTTTTACTCTACCAATAAATTTAGTTGGTACAGTCTAACGTTGCATTTAAATATATTTAGTCCTGTTTTTCATTCTGGAAAAAGTAAGTGTAATAGTATTTTTCTTATGTTGGAGATGCTAGGAGCTGTAATCAGAGTTATGTGAATATACTGACTTTATATTTACATGACTTATGAATATTGTCATTTAAAACTTGGCCAGACACATTTGAACATTCTTGTGTGCTGCAACTTCTTTTTTCAAATTCTCCCATTGGTTTCAAGTCATGTGGCCTCTCTAGGTCCCTCCAGAACTTCATCTGAAACCAACCCCTGGACTTTGAAGTATGCTTCCAGATCAATTGTTCTTTTGGAAAGTCCAATAATGCCGAAGTTTCAGCTTGAAGATTTATAGTTTTATTTCTAGCATATTGGAGCCGACTCATTCTTGTGTTTTAGGGGCAGCAGTGGGGTTTGTCCTGGGGTGACCTTCAGTGTTCAGTATGTGCCTTATAGTGCAAAGTTCAGTGCTTGCCACCATTCAATCTTCCTGTAGGTCCTTGGCAGTCAGTCGAGGGTTTTTCAACACTTGCTTCATAAGGAACCTGGTATAGCAGCAGGTTCCAGCATCCTCTTTCAGCCACATCCACGTAGTGTAGTGTAGCCACTGTCTCTTCAACATTGAACATGTGAAACAGGCTTCCTACTGTATTGCTAGCAACAGTTTAGGGACTCTTGAGTCTAGCCATTTCTGACATGCACTCAACCATCTTCATCTGTAAATCTATAGAAAGTGCAGATAATTGATGTGGTCTAAATCAAGTACATCTGGGGCATCTAATCTGTGCTTGAGGCGACACCTGATTTACAAATTTGTGCTCTAATGAGGGATGTTATTCAAGGGATTGAATAATTCTGAGACTGCAGTAATCATTAAAAAGGGCCATTTGTGTTGAATTTGGAGAAATTACTTGTTATATTCATTGTGTTTATTTTAATTGCTCTTGTTTCATTGATTTATTACAAACAGCTGCAAATTAGTCATTTGGACCAAAAACAAACAAACAAAAAAAAGCAAAAAACTAATTTTCAATGGAGGTTGAATAATTTTGTGTCCAACTGTACACAGTGGTGTGAAAGTGTTTCACAGATCATTAAGCAAATTTTAATATTAGTCAAAGACAACAAAAGTAAACACATAATGCAGTTTTTAAATGAAGGTTTTTATTATTAAGGGAAAATTAAATCCAAAATTACACAGCCCTGTGTGAAGAAGTGTTTGACTCCTAAACCTAATAACTGATTGGGCCACCCAGCAGCAACAACTGCAATTAAGTGTTTTCAATAATTTGCAATGAGTCTGTTACAAGAGCTGTGGAGGAATTTTGGTCCACTCGTCTTTGCAGAATTGTTGTAATTCAGCCACATTAGACGGTTTTCAAGCATGAACCACCTTTTTAAGGTTATGCCAAAGCATTTCTTTTTTCAATTGGATTCAGGTCAGGATTTGACTACTCCGAAGTCTTCATTTTGTTTTTCTTCAGCCATTTAGAAGTGGACTTGGTGGTGTGTTTTGGATCATTGTCCTGCTGCAGAACCCAAGTTCGCTTCAGCCTGGGGTCACAAACAGGTGGCCGTACATTCTCCTTCATGGTATTTTGGTACACAACACAATTCATGGTTCCATTTATCAAGATTCAAGATTCAAGATTCAAAGAACTTTATTGATCCCAAAGGGAAATTGCTTATGCTCGGTTACAGGTGCTCACAGTTGTTTAACTAAGGAGCATCAAAGCAAGTCTTCCAGGTCCTGAAGCAGCAAAACAGCCCCAAACTATCAGACTACCACCGTCATATTTTGCTGGTGGTCGGGCCAGGGGTAGCTCAGTGGTTAAGGCATTGGACTACGGTTCGGAAGATCCCAGGTTCAAACCCCACAACTACCATGTTGCCACTGTTGGGCCCTTGAGCAAGGCCCTTAACCCTCAACTGCTCAGATGTGTAATGAGATAAAAATGTAAGTCGCTCTGGATAAGAGCGTCTGCCAAATGCCTAAATGTATGAAACACCAGTGTTACTTTTATGCCACATATAATACAGTAGGACACACACCTTCCAAAAAGTTCAACGTTTGTCTCGTCAGTTCACAGAGTATTTTCCCAAAAGTCTTGGGGATCATCAAGATGTTTTCAGGAAAAACTGAGACAAGCCTTTATGTGATTTTTGCTCAGGAGTGTTTTTCATCTGGGAATGCGGCCATGCAATCCATTTTTACCTCCAGTCTCTTTCTCATGGTGGAGTCATGAACACTCACCTTAACTGAGGCAAGTGAAGCCTGCAGTTCTTTGGATGTTGTTGTGGGGACTTTTGTGACCTCTTGGATGAGAAGAAAGTGATTTCTTGATTGTAAACAGGTGTGGTAGTAATCAGGTCTGGGTGTAGCTAAAGAAATTGAAACTCGGGTGGGAAAAAACTAAATTATGCTTTAACTTGGCGAGGCAAACACTTTTTCACACAGGGCTATGTAGTTTCGGATATCCCAATCCAATGGGATTTACAGACAATTTTGATCCATTGAGGCCCCATCCTGTAACCACAGTACCAAAAGGATCCACTGCCTATGGGCAAAACTCGAGGTTTTGTGGAGTCACACCCTGAGGGACCAGAGCTGCCCCAGGAAACCTACACAATACTGGCCATAATGTTTTGTCTCGTAATGTTATGGCTGTGTACAAGCGGTGTACTCTTGTCAGTTCCAGGAATATGACTGGTTGCTTGTTAAGCTGAAAAGCCATGAATATTTCAGGATTTGGTGAGTTGTAAACAGTTTGACAGGCTTCATTAGTCAGTGTTTTGAGAGGCTGCCAGTCACGGTGGAAGCTCAACAGAACATTAATCTGTCAACAAACATGTTAATTACAAATAACAGACAGCGTAATGAGCCATTTACGCTCTTTAACACCTTTAATACCTGCGTTGTCGTGTCCCGTCAACTTAGCATTAGAAAAGCTTTAGTCGACTCATCTAGAGAAAATGAATTGACGAAGAGGAACGCCTCAGGATTCAACGTGCACGTAAACCTTTCCTGACTGTTACAGTATGTGTTATTGTTTGCATTCATTTATTTCCTTTTTCTTTATTAATGTAAGATCGAAATCAGGATGTCTAAAGAATGAGATTCTTGCCTTCGTATCATAATGTTCTATATTTGGACAGTAAGATTCTTGCAGCTTTCTGATTCTTTTTATTTATTTATTTATTTATTTATTTATTTTCAAATGGAGTCAGAGGTATTGCAGACTGAGAGAATATTTTATGCATGTTCCTTTGGTCACAAAAAAAAAGAGGTGTTAAGAAACACAACTGCCAAAATGTTAAGCCAACATTGTTTGGGTTATATAAGCATGAATTTTCAAAAAAATATATATAACTCCACCTCCCACAGTTTTGTCTGGATAATTCAGCCTGCAGTTGTTGTTTTTTTGGGGGGGAATTTAAGAATGCAATTTAACATCAATGTGTTGGTTGAGTGTTAATAAGGCAACTATTGATTGGGATTTTGTAGTCATTCAGACAGCAAATAGTGGTGGCAAATTACATCAAGGAACAAAGTGAGGAGTTTTGTTGCATATTAAACTTTTTGCATTACAAATGTCGAAGTTGGCGGCGCGGTGGTGTAGTGGTTAGCACTGTCGCCTTGCACCTCCAGGGTCTGGGTTCGATTCCCCGGCCAGGCTCGATTCCCGTCTCTGTGTGCATGGAGTTTGCATGTTCTCCCCGTGCTTGGTGGGTTTCCTCCCACAGTTTTGCAGGTTAGGCTAATTGGCGTTCCTAAATTGCCCGTAGTGTGTGATTGGGTGTGTGAGTGTGTGTGTGTGTGTGTGTGTGTGTGTGCCCTGCGATGGATTGGCACCCTGTCCAGGGTGTACCCCGCCTAGTGCCTGAAGTCTCCTGGGATAGGCTCCAGGTCCCCCGCGACCCTGAACACAGGATTAAGCGGTATAGAAAATGAATGAATGAATGTTGAAGTTCATGAGAGGCATTATAAGAAAAGCTTCAGTTTACAGAATTATCAGTGTCCTGCTCTATTAGTGTTAGTTTCGCTTCAGTAAGTGACCCATCAATCTATCGTAGTACAGTACAATGTTTAATGTCCTTCATGCAAGTGCCTAACTTCGCATGTGGTCCTATAAGGTTATAACACAGTGCAGAAATTCCAATTCAGAGCAAGAGTAGAGAAAAGAAATGCATATATATATATATGCCAACTTCCCACACACAGCTTGTGCAAGTGATGGGAGCAAGAAGAGTAAAGATTTAGAAAAGAAACAGAAGCTTGCACTACATACAGTACTACCTTTATCATAGTGAAGTATATAACGTAGTGTTTACACATCATCCAATAACGTATGCATAATGTCTCAATTCACAGAATAGAACAACCCAGGGTGACGCCGGTGTCAAAAACCCTTTAAATATTCTATAAAGTTCCTTATTTATCTCTATCCTTAACTTTAACCCATAAAGTCCCCAAGTGACACCTAATGAACATCCTGGTGAACATCTGTGTACCCATGGAATCATTTTCAAAATGGTGGTACTGTATGTGTGTGTGTGTGTGCTCTGCGATGGATTGGCACGCTGTCCAGGGTGTACCCTGCCTCGTGCCCAGAGTCTCCTGGGATAGGCTCCAGGTCCCCGCGACCCTAAATATAGGATAAAGCGGTATAGAAAATGAATGAATGAATGAATGAATGAATGAATGTTTTTTGGTTACCGAAAGTAAGTTTCATTCTATTTAACAATTCTGATGATATAATAACATCTCATATTTTATATTATCCTATTCTGGCTGCATAAACAACTTGATATAACAACAATAACAAAAAAAAAAAAAGAGAGAAATTATCTATGTGACATGTGTCACATAGGGCTTTTAACCCTAAAATTAAGTCTTGTCTCTTATTAGTTAAGCATCACTCCAAATCTATCAGCTGGAGTGACATGGAGTGATGTAACAGAGTGTGAATATCCTATATTTTTCTCCAAAAATCTATTTAATTCACTCACAGTAGTTGGTACTTTTCACAGCTTGCACTTTTGCTTCACGGACCATGTGATACAAAGATGTGATGCGATGGTTTGTTAGGATCTGTTGGATTTTGTTCAAAAAGCACAACCATTACGTCATGTTTTTTTTCCCTCTCTAACAATTTCAAAGCTTCTTATAATAAAGTTATGAGCTTATGTTTTTAAATTTAACATTTTGTTATAAACAACCATGTGTGCCAGACAATCAGCCAAAAGTAATAAACGTCCAGAAATAACATTTATCTCATTTTGCGGTCAAACTGTTCGGTTGTTCTTAGAGCATGAAGAACTGGCGTTTGATCATATACTTATGAATGGAGGATTGTAAGTTCAAATCCCAGGGCTGACAGAGATCCATTTCGCCTAATGATTTATAAAAAGTCAAATAAAAAGAATAACAATAATAGTAAATTTAATAAATAAATACAACTGGAGGGGGTGGAGTTTGTATGATTTCTCTGTCATTGATTGGTTTTCTCTGAAAGCAGTGGTTTCCTCCCCCAGCCGACAGACACGTGGTGCAGACTCTGCAGTCATCTGTAGTGTATGAATGGGTTATTCATTCATTCATTCATTCATCTTCTATACCGCTTAATCCTGTGTTCAGGGTCGCGGGGGACCTGGAGCCTATCCCAGGAGACCCCGGGCACTAGGCGGGGTACACCCTGGACAGGGTGCCAATCCATCGCAGGGCACACACATACACACACTACGGGCAATTTGAGAACGCCAATTAGCCTAACCTGCATATCTTTGGACTGTGGGAGGAAACCGGAGTACCCGGAGGAAACCCACCAAGCACGGGGAGAACATGCAAACTCCATGCACACAGAGACGGGAATCGAACCCAGACCCTGGAGGTGCAAGGCGACAGTGCTAACCACTACGCTGAATGGGTTATGCATTGTAATAAGTTGGCATCCAATTTGGGAGTACCCTGTCTAATGCCCTAGGTTTGCTGATGTGATCTCCAGGCTTTCTGAGACCATACACAGAATAAGTAGTATAGGTTGTGGATGGATGGATGGATGGATGGATGGTATTCCATATAAGGTATATTCTTGCCTTAGGTCGAGTTTTTAGAATACATCCCAGACTCATCACAATAGTGACCATAATAACGCATTAACTGAAGATAAATGAATAAATGAATGAGGACAAATCATGACAAGAAAACCAACCTGAAATGGAAGACTAGGCAACATCTGGCAGTAGGATTAAAAGGCATCCTACTACAATTATACACTAAAGGCAGTGCTAAGTGGGTGGCTACAGTAAGTGGATGCTCAGTACGACAAAAGAGTGAGACGTAATACTGTTTTTTTTTTTTTGGGGGGGGGGGAATTCAAATCTTTGCATCATCCACATGGAGACATCAAAAAACAAACTGCTGATTATGCGGCAAGCTAAGTTTGTCCCCGAGGTTGCTTTGTTAACATGAATCTTAACACTGGTAATGCAGACGCAGCAGAAAACCAAACGTCTCTGGTCTCAGACACAATTAATAAACGCTTTCTAAAGCCCCCGTTAATTGCGGTCAATGCCCCGTCTTGGTGGGTGCCACAAGCAAAGTCTGGTGAAACTTATCAGACAAGAGTGTGAAAACGTAAGAAGCAGCACCGTGGTCTGTCTGTCAGGTATCATCAATGCTGCACTTACTGTAACAGCAGTGTGTAACGACACTGCATGGTTAAGCTCCGCTCCCCTGGGGTGACACTGAGAACATTTTGAAGCTCTAATAAGAGGCTTGAGATGATCTGGACTGTGATTTATATCGAAAAAAAGAAAAAGAAACGTTTCCAGATACTGTGGGCTAATATGCGAAGTTGAGTGCCAAGAGGTCACATGCTAGCTCGGCTGCATGCTAATTAGCATGGAGGTTTTACAAAGTACAGAGCAGGAGACTGTGTGCTATCAGTTAGCAGTTTTAAAAACACATTTTTAACAGAATCTGTGTGCGTGTGTGTGTATGAATATTTCATTCCTTGGCATGTCTCCGCAAGAGCAGCAGATGGCCCGTCTCTTGCCTTGGTAATGTGGACTTGTACATTTAATTAAGCCGCATCTGGAGTGCTTGAAACTTTCTCGCAGACTCAGCCTTCTCTCTTTGAAAAGTTCTCCTTTATGCATTCATCCCGGTGAACCAGCTCAGTAATTCCACAATCAGAAAAGCAAATACCATAATCATACAATCAATAAGCAATAATGCTGTTGGACCTCGCTAAAGGTTATCAGAGTAGGTGAGGCAAGTGGGTTTCTCTGACCAAGGGGAGGGAGATTTCCGGCTCGTTTACATCTGTCCCCCCCGATGCCGATCGATCTCGGTTTTTATAATATCTCTTCGCACCGTATAGGCTCGTTCATATCAGGTAAAGTCAACATGTGTGCCAGTAATTGCGCATTATGCTGGAAAGGAATATTGCATGCGTGCTGTGTGTATTACCGGCGCTAAGCACACAAATGGGCTGCAATAACAGGGCATGCTGTATGCTTTATCCTGTTTACTAGAGTTCGACTGTGAGCTCAAGGAATTAAAAATATTTCCTGTGGACTTTCCCACGTAATCTGTGTGTTACCATGGTTGAAAAGAGCTTATCACTAATTGCTATTGTGTATTCATTTATACCATAGCACTGTTGAGCCCTGGATTACGATTGGTCCAATGCTGCTTGATTTTCTATAAGAACCACTCTGGCTCACATGGTCTTGTACAGTATGGGAAGATCCTTTATACAATATAACCCGAATTCCAGAATAATAGAGACATTTTATACATTTTTCCACTAAATGAGCTCATTTCAAATTTGATGCAAAAAGACTTTGCAAATCTCATCAGCTACTGTGCATAACACAATCAAAAGTTTTAGAGAAACTGGACAATCTCATGATTGTGTCATTGACATTACTAAATGGGCCCAGGAATACTTCCAGAAACCACTGTCGGTAAACATAATCCACCATGCCGTCTGCTGATGCCTAGTGAAGCTCTATAATGCAAAAAGAAAGCCAGATGTAAACCATCGTGTTTTGTGGGCCAAGGCTCATTTAAAATTATTGTTTCACGGTGGAAAAGTGTTCTATTCGCAGATCCACCATCTCTTATGGCATAAGTGCATATAGTATAGGCATGTTGAAAGGTATATAAAGGGTTTAGGCTAAAAGTCTATTTCAGGGAAGGCCTTGTGTATTTCAGCACGACAATGCAAAACCACATACAGTACTGCAGCTATTAAACAGCATGGCTTCATAGTGGAAGAGTCTAGGTGCTGATTTGGCCTGCCTGCTGTCCCATAGAGAACATTTGGTGCATCATTAAATGAAAAATATGTCAAAGACAACCACAAAGTCTTCAGCAGCTGGAAACCTATATCAGGCAAGAATGGGACCAAACTCCAAAATTGCAGAAACTCATAATCTCAATGTCCAAATGTCTTCAAACCGTTGAGGAGATGCCAAACCATGAACCTGTCCCAATTTCGATGCATTGTGCATAAAATTGTCAAATTTCTTTCTTTCTTTAAATCCTTTGCGAATTCTCTGTCTCTATTGTAAATTAAATATTGGCTTATGCCAAATATTGGCTGACTTTTCTGGAATTCGAGTTGTAAATGATTACTAAACAAACATAATAATGTTTTCTGTAATAACCATTTATGTAAGGCGTCTCCAGAACCAGAGTGTTTAATGCAAACCAGGACTTGGGATGAAATTTCTGCTGAATGAAGGCGTCAACAAAATTGCCATTTACAGGAGACTTCAAGCACAGATGAGATTCTTAACTGCCGTAAAATATCTGAAAGTGCCAACATTTTAAAGAAGGCCGTATGTCCAGGAATGACGATCCTGCCCAAGGTGCTTTGAATGCACTGCAGTCGTTCCTGTCAACATTCAGCTAGTGGAATGCTAGATCCTTGAAAGTCTTGTCTTCATGAACAAAACGATGCCTGTTTTAAAGACACTGCAGGGTTTTCTGAATGGAACCTGATGCTGCCTGAAGATCTGAGGATTTGCACAATGAAAAATGGGTTGTTATACTACTTTCCTGATATTAAAGAAATATACTGTATTAATCAATTAAAAGTGTGTGTAAATTGAAATTCAAAGTACTCAATACATTTGCTTTAATGCACTTTCATCATCTGTTACTTGTTTGTTTTTTAGGCATGGAGCAACACTATGTTGGTTATGATGTGTGATATTGGAGCACCTGCTGAGGCAATAAGCATCAAACAATAAAAAGTCAATTGCTAATTAGTGGGTAAAGTGGCATGGTGGCGTAGAGTTTAGCACTCTGGCTTCGCACCTCCAAGGTCAAGAGTTTGAGTCTGTGTCTTTGCATGTTCTCCCAGTTTCCTCCACGTCGTTTGGTTTCCTCTCACAGTCTAAAGATATACAGATTAGTCTAATTGCCATTTCTAAACTGCCTGTAGTGTTTGACTGAGGGTGTGCTTAGACCCTGTGATGGATTGGCACCCTGTCCAAGGTATACCCTGCCTTCCTTTGATTTCTTGGCTCCTTTTTTTTTATACCATCAGAAACGCTAGTTCCACGTTCTTAAATTATATTGTTTCAAAAACCTGATTTTGGCAAACTTGAATTCGGATGTTGAAGTTCACCTTTGAGTAGCTTCTACTCACAATTAAAGTTTCTTCTGTACTATTGCCATGATGCCTATATGCTGATATGCATGTTCTGGGTCAAAAGAAAGAATTCAAGTCTTTTGAATGAAAACAAAAAACAGAGATTATTCCTACAACGAGGTACACAGACAAAAAAAAGAGGGGCCCAAGCATCCATACTTGTGGACTCCAAAGACAATATTTACCAAAAAAATATATATAAAAATACAACAGCACACTTCTTAAAGGTCAGATAAGGTTTATGGTGAGATTTGGTCATGAGGATTGCTAATTTAGAGTATTGCTTTTTGGTAGACCGAACCATTTAAGATACCTTCAAGCTGTAATGTTGTCCATTTAAATTGTACAGCACAAGATCAAAATATTAACAAATAGTTTT
The DNA here is from genome assembly GCA_030522415.1 of Channallabes apus. Taxonomy (NCBI): domain Eukaryota; kingdom Metazoa; phylum Chordata; class Actinopteri; order Siluriformes; family Clariidae; genus Channallabes; species Channallabes apus. Next base: position 4,514,035 of record CM060121.1, read on the forward strand.
TACCCAAATATATATCAATTAAAATGTAGCATCTGTTTTTTTAGGAGACTGCTGCAACTTATCAAGCAGAAATTTTTTGAAGTGTCCATATGCCTTTTGTTTTTCAGAAGAAAGCATGAAATCACCCATATGCTTGTCTTAATTTTAGGCTTCACTACAAACATTTGATTTGAAAAGACAGAACATAGTAACTGGATTGTAATAGAGAAGGTTTAAAGATGGTGATAGTGTGACAGTAGTGAAATTTATTTCTGAATTGTCTTTTCACTCACACACACACACACACATACACACACACGGTCCCACTGCCACTCCGCTGCCACATGTACATGTCTTCTATTGTACGTGTGTACATACCTGTGTGTATTTCACTATTTTGCAGAAAGTGGAAATGTTGACTGAAGAGACGATTAATAACATTCACCTCTAAGACTCACAGCTTATTTCTGATCCATTGTTCTCAAACTTGGAACCATGGTGCTGAACCCCAGGATGATGAGGGTTAGGGTTAGGGTTAGGAGATACACTGCCAAGGAGGAGATACATTGTCCCTCACTGCTCTTTTGCTGGCATCCACCAGGTCCAACAACAAATGCCAAAGGAGCAAGACAGAATATCGGCAGGTGCTCCAGAACCTGGCCCATTCTGGTGGTACTTTAGCTGCCCAGAGTGGAGCTTGTGAATATTTGACCATCCAATGAATTAAATCATTTCCTTGAACTGTTTGAGCAAGCTGTTTACGTGAGGAGCTAGAAACCACAGAAACCTAGTGGATGCTTTGTTTTCCACCACGTTTGCCCTCCTCACTTACCGGCTAAGAACATGCTGATGGGCTCTGACTTTAAAAGGGCCGTTCTGCAACAGGTTGGCCATTCCTGCCCTTCAGTGAGCACAGCCCAACCTACAACTTTAGTTCACTTGTCGCAGGTGGCTTTCACAATTCTGACAACATACTGTAGTTAACATGGTGGTTTTGAAACATTTTGCTGCCAGTGCGAACTGGTTCTAGTGCCACCATATGGTATGCCACCAGGTGATGCCTCTACAACATCGCTCTTGATTTCTCTTACAAAGCCTCACAGTTATGGAATAGGCTTCTAATTAATGTTCAGGATATACAGTACAGTAGCCCCAGTCTCACTGATTACATGTAGCCTCAAGATGAAGCCTTTTGTTTTATAAAACAAATTATATTTTAAAAATTAGATAAAAAGAGTAGATGGAGAGGGTTCACCGGCATGTTTGGATGTTGTCGCCCCCACTCTCATGGGTTTGGTGGGGTGGCTGACCACTTTACAGTATGTCCAAGGGCGCCCTCAGGTCTGTGTTACTGTACCTTTGGGCTTCTCCTTGTTAGTTATGCAGTCAGAGTGAATCCCTGCTTCCCAATTGTACATTGTATTTAACCATTATCTTATGATAAATGACTTAATAATCTGTGTTTCTCTCTCTCTCTCTCACACACACACACACTCCAAACAGTTCTCATGATGCATGCAGTTTACATGCCAACACAGAACAACTGAGAATAGACTAAATTTTCTGCACTTTGTATTGTTGAAATCTGGAATTAAACTAACATTTTTAACATTTACACAATGTTTGAATGTTTGGAACTGTTTTTTGTGACACAAACTTTAAGTAAAAAAGCTTTTCACAGCTTTTCGACAGAATTGAAGACTGGGCCATTTATGTTTTTTTGGTTGGGACAATTCCAGCGTATCCTGGGCAGAATGGTTGGAGTTGCGCTACTGTTGTAAGGTGAACCTTCAACCCAATCTTAAGTCTTTGTCTAATCTGGAATGTCTTTTTTTTTTGTTCTAGGATTGGGCTGCTTTTAAAATGCCATCACCCCTGACCAGTTTAGTGGACCCTGCTGATGAAGAGCATCAACACTACATGATGCGACCACCACCATGCTTCACTGATAGGGTTTTCAGCGTGGTGAACTGATTTGGGGCCAATTTTGGTTATTTAAAAATCCAAAGAAAATCCAGAGAAGACATTTGAGTTACAGATTGTAGGACGGACTACACATTATGGAAAAGGCCAGTGAGTGTAGAAACATATTATGAAAATGTATTAAAGCAATGAAGGTAAACGTACAGTAAGATATGGAAATATATGCAAAAGGAAGTGAAGAAAAATGAGAAATGTCTGGAGACTGGTTAATAATGAATATAGGGAAAAAGTCACTATGGGTGTGTTCAAGAGGCTCAGTTTTAGACTTAGTGATGAAACTAATAACCATGGACAGATTTAAGGTCTTATCACTGTGAAGGAATTAAAATCTGCACCGCGGGTGGAATAAGTAAAAATATTTATATGTATGTATATTAGCTACATTAAGGTTGGAATGTCATTACTGCAAACATTATAAAACATATATATGGTTAAACATATATATATATATATATATATATATATATATATATATATATTTTTAGCAAATATATGTCAATAGGAGCTTTATTCCACATAATAAAATACTGCTAGTTAGAAATAATGAGCAACTTAGATCTTAGTCAATTTTAGAACAAATTCAAATGGGATTTATAGACATATAACCCAAAAACTAATGAGTAATGCATAAGTGCTATTCTGGCCAATGAAAAAAGAAAAAAAATTGTGTTGAAATATACATCAGAAACAGGACATTTTGAATAAATAACCAGTGGAAGACAAAAAAAAAAAAAAAAACTCGATCCTCAAAAGCCAGAAGACTTCAATGGTGTCTTATGGAATGGATGATGTTAACGGAGGTGTCTTTTGATTTCTCTCGGCTCCGTGAGACTTGAAGTCTGTCCCCATGTCTGAAAGTCTTAAATTTGAGCCATCGTAAATCCACAGACGTCACCTTCATTATCATTCGCTCCTTAGGAAAGCAATAAATTATTCATTGTTTTCATAAATAAGCCCTTTTTCATGTTTCAGGAGGGTTTTATTTAATCATTTATAATTCCATGTACTTGACATGTTGCGTTGCCTTGCGTCTCCTAGGTTTTAATTAGGATCCCCTTCAGCAGCACCTCAAGAGACAGAGGATTTCCATTTCAAATAAAGATACCATGATTTCCAGTTTTCAAACCGAGCTATATAGAAAACGTCATTGAAAGACAGTGTTATTGTTAATAAACATTAAGATTATATGGATTTAAAGTCAGTTTGGTGAATATTTAACAGATTTACAAGGAATATAGTTATTTATTCTATTTATTCTATTCTCTCAAAACGTAATGAGAGTAAAAAAACGACAATTATTTGATGTTCTTAAGGAATCTGTTTGGATGTTAAGACAAAATGCATGCGATGTTGTGTAAACCTTTAAATCTTTAATGTCATTCGTTGTTAATATTTGATGCAGCTGCCTCTAGGTTTATCTGAGAAATTGTCACTTGTAGTGAAGCTTCGAGGACTAAATGTTACTTAGCTGAGCTAACAATGGCTCTAAGCGATCAATAAAGATAAACACAAAAACATTTTTTTTAATTACTCTATTAGAGGTGGGGAAAAAAAAATCTATTCAGTTTCACATCTTTATTATTTCACCGCATTGACTCAAAAATCTATATTTTTTAATTAAATTTTTTATTTATATACACTTCCTGGCTAAAAAAGAATAAAAAAGAATATTAATAAAAAAAGCACACTCTACAATTATACTCAGTGACCATCGCCCTGGAATAGGGTGGATCTGTACTCATCTGACCACATGACCTTTTTCCATTGCTTCATTGTCCAATATATTTCCTCCGTAGGACTTTATAGCCTTTTTGTTGATGAGCGTCACTAACAACTGGTTTTCTTATCGCCACAATACACAATGCATTTGAGAGCACTGACTTCTTTTGTCAGAATAATGTTGTAAAGCTTAGAATTCTGACTTTTTTTTTTTTTTCACAGAAATTTAACATCAGAATTCTGAGAAAAAAAAGTCAGAATGAAGTCAATAAAGTTTTTGTGCTCTTATTACTACAGCCAAAGGACAGCTATAACATTTTTGGAATTTTTTTCTCCCCCTCAGACTTATTTTAAGTTTAATCTCAGACTTTATTACCATAATTCTGCGTGAGAAAAAAAAAAAAGTCAGAAATCAAATTGATTTTTATGGTGACCCTAAACCTCTTCCATATAATTATCAAAAAAGTTATTACTGCCGTTTGGTTGTAATAATTGGAGCACAAAATCTCCGTCTGCAATGTGGACTGTTGCAATGAGCCTGAAATATTACATGAGCTACAATAAATTCATTCATTTACTTCAGAAATTTCTGCTTACTTGGAAAATGCAATCTTTTGTATTTTTGTGGGTGTAATTAAGTTCTGTTCTGTATTTCTCTACCCATCCCGAGGCATCGGGAGATTTTGCCAGCTTCAGTAGACAAAAGCCGACACTGCGAGGTTCCTGAGGCATCCAGAGAAGGACCAGCTCCAACTGGATTCAGCTTTATGATGTTTGGAGCTACACATGCTGCTCCTGTGCTTCCAGTGATCCAGACCTCATCTGCCCTCTGCACCTACTGACTCGTCCCTATGCTGAACTGGTCTTCATGTCAATTTAAATAATTTCTGTCATATTGAATTTTCACCTGCACAACACACAAGATGTTATATCATTTCTATCTGTTATCACCCAGATGAGGATGGGTTCCCTGTTGAGTCTGGTTCCTCTCAAGGTTTCTTCCTAATGACATCTCAGGGAGTTTTTCCTTGCCACCGTCGCCGCCACCCTTGGCTTGCTCATCAGAGACATTTCATTCATTCATCTCATTATTATTATTATCTACACATTTTTCTCACACATACACACTTCCAATTATTTTCTTTTCTAAAATTATTATTATTATTATTATTATTATTATTATAAATTTATTTTTATTAATTTTTTTTGGTAAATTTTATTTTTTTATTTTTTGGTAAATTTTCTTTCATTTTTGTGAAGCTGCTTTGAGACAATGACCATTGTTCGAAGCGCTATATAAATAAAATTGAATTGAACTGAATTTGTAATCACATTTTTTTCGAAACAAAGCTGTTAAATCAGGGTCGGCCAAATAGCTGGGAAAAGTCAATTAGCTTACAAATTTTACTAGTAATTATAATGCAATCAAATAATACACAGTACTGTATGACTCATATATGGCAATAATGTAGCATTTTTTTTCCTCTAAAATTGCTATACCGCTAATTAGATAGTTAGCAGTGAATGCAGGTAATAAACGCACTTCAATAGTGCATAATGTTTCCTTTTTCAGCAGCACCTTACTGTATATTCCTGAGCTGTTCTCTTATTAAAATACATGTTGCTAGAATTCTGGATGGTACATGATGGTATTAACTTTGTATGTTTTATGTGTTTATCTGTTTATCAGCAAATTTCTTTTTTTATTTCGATGATTATGCAGCACTGTCCTTCCTTAAACCTCCAAACGAATAAATAAATAAATGTTTTCATTTTATTACAATGTTTTTTTTTTTTATTATTTCTATCACTCTGTAATGTCCCAGAGGTCATAGAATTTTATGAAGCCTGTGAAAAGTAGAATAACTTTTTTTCCGTTTTATTTTTTTATTTCCAGTCTGATGATGAGATGCTTTTCATGACGAACAGGTTGTTTTGAAGGTCGTTTTCTCCTAGAAATGAAACACAGCCACATAAAGGCAGAAGTGGGAGCGGAGTCAGTGGCACACCGGCAAAGATGAAATAAAATTAATAAATTGCCACCATCTTCCTAGACACAACTAACCATCAGTGAGAGAAAGTGGTGATACATGAGAGCAGTCGCACTGCTGACGAGAGCCTGAGGAACGGCGCTTGTCTGCAGGCTTTGAATTAAAAAAGCTTCCCCCAGTCACCATGCACAACCCACTCACGCCGATGGCTGAAATCCCTACTCAAGCCTGCAATTATTTCTTCCTGAAGCCTGTTTTTCCTTGGACTTGACCCACAGGTGCAATCACAGTAAACACTCGTGCTGTCGCTCCCAGGCGAAGTAGATACTCCCGCATGGCAAGAAAGGTAGCAAGGTACTTTTTTTTTTTTTTTTTTTTATATATATAACTTGGATGTTTCTTGATTTCATCTTGAAAGCTGCAAAGGAAACCTCCGTGCCCCAGACTGCTTTCTCAAAGATGTGATGCAATTCCATTGTAAGCCAACGTGGAGTTTCCAAAGGACTATGAGATCAAAATGGAATTTGACCGTCGTTTCAACATTAGAACAAAGGCGTTATGCTGGTATAACATTATACTATAAGAATGATTTACATTAAAGGAAATTTCTACCCCAGCTATTGTGTGCTGTGTTGACGTTATACAAGAAATAGGTTCAAGTTTGTTTACCCCTGAAACAAACAAGCCGGAGCTTCTTTTCTCTTTTCTTTTTGCATTCAACGTAGCCGAATGCAACACAGCTCCAGTATATGATGCCGTTTTCCACTGCGTTAAACTCGGATCAGTTTGATCGACCCTTTGGTATATGATCTGTTCAAGGCAGTGTGTACAGATGGTCAGATGAGAGTGATTGACAGATAAAAAAACTAAAGCATTATGTCATGGTTTCCAGAGGTGGAAAGTAACGAATTACATTTACTCGCGTTACTGTAATTGAGTAGCTTTTTTTGTGTATTTCTACTTTTTAAAGTAGTTTTAGAAATCTGTATTTTTACTTTTACTTAAGTATGTTTTGTTTGAAGTATTGTAATTCGCTACATTTTAAATCATATTCGCTACTGATTAAAAAATAAATGAATGAAAATGATAAAATAAAAAATTAATAAAAATATTATACTTTATATAAATGCTTCATTGCGCTTGCGTGTGTGTATCATGTCCTGGTCGCGCGCCGCTCCAGACTCCACTCCAGGTTTTCTGACTGTCCCCACATCGGCATCTTCCTGACCTTCCACACGGTCGCTTCCGCCCTGAGTGACGTCATCGACTAGCGCGACCATATATAAACCAGAGAGAGACGCGGGAAAGATGAAAGAGGTTGTGATTTTGGCGTTTTGATATTTGGTTGTGTATTCCGGTTTTGACTTTTTGCCTCCAATTGACTTTGATTATTGCTTTGTCCCTTTGGTTTGGTTGGTCTTTGTATATATTTGTAGATAATTTCACTGTTTTTGGTTTAGGGAGTCCGGGAAGTTACCTGTATTTTTTATTATTTTTTTGCAGGTAATCTAGCTACTGAATATAAAAACCATTTTGTTTATTATTTTGGCCTGGGTCCATCCTGAATCTGATCCTCCTCCTCCTGGTGTGTGTATGTGTGTATACAAACCTCATTATTTCATCAGTTAATGATTGGATCTAGTTCTTTCTGCCATATACCACCATTTCCATACAGTTTAAAATAGAACCCTGAACCATTCTTTTGCTGTTTGGCCCTAGACTGGGACGTAACACCATATTTAAGTGACCACTTTGATTTTCGAGCACAAAAAGACAACAGCTTTATTATGCAAAGGTGTTCCTTCAGTTATAAACAACTAGTTTGAGATTTATATCTGCTCATCTTTTTTGAACTACGCTAGAATGCCTCATCCCACCCCTGCTGTTAAAAAATACAAATGTAACTTTGTAACTTTTTATCTTTGAGCTACTTTTTACTTTTACTTGAGTAGATTTTTATAAGGGTAACTTTACTTGTACTTACGTAAAATTTCACTGAAGTAACAGTACTTGTACTTGAGTACAAAATTTTATTACTCTTTCCACCTCTGATGGTTTCCCCTCACTTTGCCAAGGTGGCCAGGATGATGAGGCAGCTTTGTTCACTTCATTTGCCCTCTTGCTGTTGGGAACACTGTGCTCACCCCTGGCTTTAGGAATGTCATGCTTGCCCCACTGCATGGCTTTGATAACACTCTTTCCTAGTCAAGCTTTCGCCGAAGGCCCACAAGGTGTCCTCTCCTGTTTAAAGCTCTAGCTCCGATTCAGGGAAGGCTTACAATTAGGCTTCTCCTGTCCTGAACCTAAGCCCAAGTCAGGTCTTGGACTAGTGATCATGTCGAATTGCAGCAAGCCAAACTTCGTCTCAGCACCCATGCTCTGTCCGAATGTCAGACTGGGAAACACTTTCATCATCTCTAAGCACAACATGAGTAAAGGTTTCAGGAGAGTGAACACCAGGAAGGGAGCAGAACCAGATGAGATCTCAGGTCGGGTCTTTTGAGCCTGCTCTGACCCGCCAGCACTACATTCTTTAAACAGTCCTGACGAAAAGCCAACCTGCTTGCCTCAGTGACTATCTCCCTGTAGCCCTGACACCAGAGGTGTCAAGTAACGAAGTACAAATACTTCGTTACCTTACTTAAGTAGAAATTTTGGGTATCTATACTTTACTGGAGTAATTATTTTTCAGCCGACTTTTTACTTCTACTCCTTACATTTTTAAACAAATATCTGTACTTTATACTCCTTACATTTTAAAAATAGCCTCGTTACTCTATTTTTATGATCAGAACGCGCACCCCCCCGTTGCATGATCAGAGCGTGCACCCCCCCCCCCCGTTGCATGATCAAAACACGTGACCTTAATGCTTTTTTCCCCCCCTCACGTTACTTTTACTTTTATACTTTAAGTAGTTTTGAAACCAGTACTTTTACACTTTTACTTGAGTAAAAAGCTTAGTTGATACTTCAACTTCTAAAGAAGTCTTTTTAAACCCTAGTATCTATACTTCTACTCAAGTAATGAATGTGAATACTTTTGACACCACTGCCTGACACTGGATATGAGTTCTTATACAATAAAGATCACTTAAACTCACTTAGACACCAGAAAGGGAAATTATGTAAAAAGACTGTTTGTCAATAATAATTCAATATTTCAAACTATCCATACTTACTTAGGAGCAATAGTGGCTTTTATATAAATAATTCTTTATATTATTGGTCGGAAGGTCGGCGGTTCGAGCCCAGCTCCACCAGGTTGCCTCTGTTGGGCCCTTGATCAAGGGCCTTAACCCTGACTGCTTCAGGGCGTGGTATCATGGCTGACCCTGCGTTTGACCCCAGGCTACTAACAAAAAAAAAAAGTTGGGTTATACGAAGAATAAAGAATTTTACTGTGCAGTAATGTACGTATATGTAACAAATAAAGGCTGAACTTAAACTACTTATCACCAAGCTGGAGAAATGTTGCTATGGCAAACTATAGTACATACCATAATACACCATAGTATTACCTTGGCACTTCAGATATTAACATGGTAGGCACTATAGGATTTTACTATGGGTACCATGGTAGTACTAGGGCAGGTACCACTGTACGTTGATTAGAGTGGTTAAGAGGAGCTATTCTGAAAAGCTGGGGGAAAAAACTGTTGCTATGGATAAAAATACAGTAAAGAATGTAAAAAAAAAAACAGTATTTAATTAATGTTACATACAATTGTACCATACTACAGTATAGACAAGCAGTGTGTGTTGTGCCCTGCGATGGATTAGCACCCAGCCCAGGGTTCACCCCACCTTGGATCCCTGGGATACTGTAGGCTCCAAACCTCCTGCAACCATGCATAGGATAAGCAGTATAGGGAATGAGTGAGCGAGTATACTGTACAGTATATAATGATGACATACTAGTGATCTTGATGTTGTTAGTTTAAAATCCAACTAAGAAAAAGGTCACTTTTAGCTTTCAGGTCATTTTGGATCAAAGTGCCAGACGATTTAATGTACTGTACAGTATATCATCATAACTGAAGGTTAAAAAAAGAAAAATCGACTCACTGACGCTGTCCATTATGTTCTGTAATTTAATTGATTGGTTAGTTTTTAGATAGTTTGTCCCTCGTGTATTTGTTCTTTCAATCATCTCTTCTCAATCTGATCAGACCGACTTCAATGCCCGTAGCTGTTCAAGCCACGTCTGATTGTGAGCACTGACCTGTTCGAGTCGAGCACAGGCTGACCCAAAACAACAGCACAAAAAAGGCCCAATTTCTTCTTTAATACTCTGCTGATTAATTCCCACTGTGTGCACTGCTGGACCCAAGTGAAAGTCAGTGAGCCCTGCTACTACATTAGGCCTGTCTGAATGAAGGATGCTTTTTATGGATTTTCCGTTTTTATGATAACTTTGGGGTGAGGGGCATTTATTTCTGTTGCCACAGCCCCTGTTAGCAGGAAGGGTTCCTGCAAATCAATACAAAGTGCTCGTGAATGAACAACTTAAGCCCATCATAAAACTTTTTTATTCTGATAGAAATGGTATTAATATTGCTGTAAACATAAGAGCTTATTTACAGGGACTTACTGTACAATAGATGCTTCATATAAACGGTGTAATTGTTGGCTGGTTGGTGTTTCCAAACTGGATGTAGTGTATGCTCGGGTGTGTGATTGTGTCATGTCCTGCGTCATAAGCCATGACAAAAGAGAAGGAGAAACAATTGTTTAAAATAAAGAACTGCTTATATACAGTGGTATGAAAAACTATTTGCCCCCCTCCTGATTTCTTATTCTTTTGCATGTTTGTCACACAAAATGTTTCTGATCATCAAACACATTTCATTATTAGTCAAAGATAACACAAGTAAACACAAAATGCAGTTTTTAAATGAGGGGTTTTATTATTTAGGGAGAAAAAACATCCAAACCTACATGGCCCTGTGTGAAAAAGTAATTGCCCCCTGAACCTAATAACTGGTTGGGCCGCACTTAGCAGCAATAACTGCAAGCAAGCGTTTGCGATAACTTGCAACGAGTCTTTTACAGCGCTCTGGAGGAATTTTGGCCCGCTCATCTTTGCAGAATTGTTGTAATTCAGCTTTATTTGAGGGTTTTCTAGCATGAACCGCCTTTTTAAGGTCATGCCACAACATCTCAATAGGATTCAGGTCAGGACTTTGACTAGGCCACTCCAAAGTCCTCGTTTTGTTTTTCTTCAGCCATTCAGAGGTGGATTTGCTGGTGTGTTTTGGGTCATTGTCCTGCTGCAGCACCCAAGATCGCTTCAGCTTCAGTTGATGAACAGATGGCCGGACATTCTCCTTCAGGATTTTTTGGTAGACAGTAGAATTCATGGTTCCATCTATCACAGCAAGCCTTCCAGGTCCTGAAGCAGCAAAACAACCCCAGACCATCACACTACCACCACCATATTTTACTGTTGGTATGATGTTCTTTTTCTGAAATGCTGTGTTACTTTTACGTCAGATGTAACGGGACACGCACCTTCCAAAAAGTTCAACTTTTGTCTCGTCGGTCCACAAGGTATTTTCCCAAAAGTCTTGGCAATCATTGAGATGTTTTTTAGCAAAATTGAGACGAGCCTTAATGTTCTTTTTGCTTAAAAGTGGTTTGCGCCTTGGAAATCTGCCATGCAGGCCGCTTTTGCCCAGTCTCTTTCTTATGGTGGAGTCGTGAACACTGACCTTAATTGAGGCAAGTGAGGCCTGCAGTTCTTTAGATGTTGTCCTGGGGTCTTTTGTGGCCTCTCGGATGAGTTGTCTCTGCGCTCTTGCGGTAATTTTGGTCGGCCGGCCACTCCTGGGAAGGTTCAGCACTGTTCCATGTTTTTGCCATTTGTGGATAATGGCTCTCACTGTGGTTCGCTGGAGTCCCAAAGCTTTAGAAATGGCTTTATAACCTTTACCAGACTGATAGATCTCAATTACTTTTGTTCTCATTTGTTGCTGAATTTCTTTGGATCTTGGCATGATGTCTAGCTTTTGAGGTGCTTTTGGTCTACTTCTCTGTGTCAGGTAGCTCCTATTTAAGTGATTTCTTGATTGAAACAGGTGTGGCAGTAATCAGGCCTGGGGGTGACTACAGAAATTGAACTCAGGTGTGATAAACCACAGTTAAGTTATTTTTTAACAAGGGGGGCAATCACTTTTTCACACAGGGCCATGTAGATTTGGAGTTTTTTTTCTCCCTTAATAACGTAAACCTTCATTTAAAAACTGCATTTTGTGTTCAATTATGTTATCTTTGACTAATAGTTAACGGTTTTTGATGAGCAGAAACATTTAAGTGTGACAAACATGCAAAAGAATAAGAAATCAGGAAGGGGGCAAATAGTTTTTCACACCACTGCATTTATGCCAAGGAAAGAAAGCAATCATAAAATGAATGAAACAAGGATAACAATCACAAGGAAACATAACATCATATAACATAAACTTGGGTGTGAGCTACAGTATGCACACAGCATGCCAAAGCCAGGTTTTAATGGTTTAAAAAGCACTCATAATGCAAGCATTTGGAATCGCAAGTTAGCCGAATCCACATGTTTTTGGACTGTGGGAGGAAGGAAACCCACCAAGAACAGAGTGAACATGCAAACTCCATTCAAACAGACCCGAGGCAGGAATTGAACCGTCCACCCTGGAGAGGCGAGACCACCGTGCTAACCACTACACCACCATGTGGCCCACAATAAGAAAAAACATCCAAGGTCCTGATTAAGCCAGGGACCGCGACAGCCCATGAGCCAGTCAGTCACATGTTTAATCTATAAAGGTGTATTATATACATTATTATGTTTATTGTATTATTGAGAAGCAAATTAACCTTTTAAGTATGAAGAAACAGTGACACCATGTGTTAAAGTAGAGGAAAGGCAACATTCCTTGCAGGTCCATACTGTATTTATGCTTTCAATTCCATTCAATTCTATTTGATGATCATCATCGCAAAGCAGCTTTACATAATCAAAAGAAAATTATGGAAATTATTATAAAATGTGGGAGAAAATATGTATGTATTAATATGATCATTTGGATCAATCCTATTGATTAATCAACAAAAGAAGCGGAAAAGCTCTAATAGCCTTGTGTGTCATAAACTACACCAGTAAATAGACACTTTAAAGTCTAAAGATTTAGTTTGTATGTTCTGTCATTACCTGTATAAAATGGCTGCTGTTTTTTTTTTTACTGGTAGCCATGAAGTACACTGCATCATACCATGTCAATTTAAAAATCAAACGAACCTTCACTGGTGCTTTTGTGTGGGACGGATGTCTGGATATTTGCCGCAATTGGAAAATAAGCAGTAATAGGCAGCATCTCATTCAACAAATATCAAATATTTGCTCAGGCTCATGATGTCAGTGAATCACAGATGAATGTTAAGCATTCGAGTATTAATCATTTTCATTTAAAGTCCTGCTACTTCATATAAAGATTCTGAAACGGAGTATCTTGAAAATGTCATGATTTTAAAGGAAAGAATTTAAGTCCCTAAATTGGATTTAATAGATTTTGCCTGACTAATAAACATCATTGACTGGAAAAATACAGTAACAAGAAAAGTACTAAAACCATGTTTATGTAGTTATAATGTGACATAATTGTTTCTTTTTTATAGTTATGTAGAGTACTTTGCATATAAGGACATTACATTTGGACCGTACTTTTTAGCACTGATGGGACTGTTGGAATTGGTGTGGGGTTGTTTTGCAGTCTTTGGGTTCGACCCGTAGCTTTCGGTGAATATTAATGATCCAATCTATGCATATGAAGGCAGGCGAGCGAATACTTTTGGAAATATAGTGTGTGCATATACAGTACTGTATATATATACAGTACACACAGTGGAACCTTGGATCATAATTTGTTCCGGAAGTGGGCTCGTTTTCCAAAACACTCGTAAACCAAATCGCATTTTCCCATAAGAAATAATGGAAATTCAATTTATCTGTTCCACATCCCCAAAAATAGATACATAGAAATAATTAACACAAAATATAAAGTAAAAATAAAACAAATTCACCTGCACTTTACCTTTAAAAAAAAAGGAAAAATAAATCCAGACAGATAAGTGTTTATGTTTGTGCGTGCTGGCACTGTGTGTGTGTGTGTGTGTGTGTGTGTGTGTGTGTGTGTGTGTGTGTGAGAATCTAAAGTAAGGAGCCCCTTCCCCTCTCCCCCTTCTCGTCTTACACAGTTACCCTTCCTCCACTCATTTCATGCACACACACACACACAACGGAAACACTGTTTTATCTGAAAAATAAACAAGAAATCACTCTAATGACTTGAGCGACACAACGGAATCACTGCTGTTAAAATAAAACAAATAAACGTGCACTTTAACTTTGAAAAGAATCGCGACAGAGCAGTGTTTCTGTGTAGAGCAGAGAGAAAGAGTGTGTGTGTGTGTGTGTGTGTCTGTGAAGGCGAAAGTAGGAGGGGTCTGCATGTGCGCACACAGACACAAAGAGCAGGCTGAGCCTTGAGCAGAGAGAGAAAATGGATCTTTAACCTCTCTAATGAGACTTGCTTTTGCTTTACACGTGCACTGTACACACACGCATACAGACACAAAATAAAATGTTTTACACACACACACTTGTTATAGTAAACAGTACAAGAATGTTGATTATACCAGTAAGAGTATGCAGCATAAGAGAAAGAAAAAACATTGGCTCAGTTGTGATCACGTGACAATAATTTCAGGCGGAGATCCTGTAATGTGCAAGTGGTGTTCACGATGACAGATGAATCTCTTTAGCAAGTTGGTGACAAGTTATCTGCCAGTTTTTAAATGTGAAGCCTTCTACTCATTCAATGTCCATTGGATTCACTATTTGAATGTTTTATTGTGGCTCATTACAGTACTGGGCTTAAAGTCTTCTGTAAATACAGTATCAATCGATTCTACGACTTCATTCATCACAAATTTCATCAGTCCTGGTTTGACTTGAACAATAGCAGCTTATATAGGGATTTGCATGGTGAACTCTCCACATATCATCTGTCTAATAATAAACCTATTAAATAAATATGTAGTTCTTAAAAAACACATACACACTAATATGGTAGAGCTGTTAGGACGTGTTGGACGTGTGAACATTTATGCTGAGAGTCAGCACTTCAGGACATCAAACTTTAGTAAGATAATAATTATAATACATAATACATAACATAATAATAGATTTTTTTGCCTTATTCAAATGAAAAAGTGAGGAAACAACAGTTTATAGGGATAATAACAAATGGGATAACTTGGAAATGAGGAAATTCCATTACATTAAACTTTTTATTTATTTATTTTTGTAACTGTTGGCAAAATGCTGTGGTATGTGAGAAATAAAACACTGTGGTCCATGATGTTAGAGGAAATTACTGAAATATTCTGCTCCACTTTGCTTTGGGCCACATCACAGCGCCCTCTTGTGGATAATATTTACTATAACAGCATGACATGCTTTTTTTTTTAATTAAGTAAATAACCATGGCATAGAATAAGAAAAAAATATTTTATAATTCTTATATTCTGAATGTCAGTACAGTACTTATTTTATATAAATATATATTTTATGCTGTTATGCATGTTCCTGTCATCTTTTTTAAGTTATCCACATAGCGTTGGTCAGATTTTAAGAAGAAGAAAAAGGCTTTATTTATCACAGATACGTTAAAGCACAATGAATTTATTTTTACACAAATCTCAGTTCCTTAGGTTGCTGTGGTCAGAGTGCAGCATACGGCCTTCCCCCAGGGCTGAAAGCTGGCAGCTTGGAATATATTTGTAGGACAGCATGGTTCGGACATTATCATCATGTTTCTTTGATGTATAAATTTGGGGCATCTGTGCACATGATAAGACTAATGATAACAACAACTGGATTTTGGACAATGTCTTGTTAACAATGTATAATTGTTGATGTGCCATTTTTTAAAGTGACCTTTATTTAATATTTTTAAAAGAAGTCTCTGCTGCTGTTAGAAGTAAAAGTTGACTAAAACAAATATATGCAAATAAAAAAATTAGGCTGGAATATTAATACTTCTAGTATTGATATTAATAAAATCAACAATGTAATGATTACCAAATCACTGTCATATTAGTAGAATAATGCACTCCAGACCATGCTGTTGGACTATAATGAAATTAATTCACAACACTTACAGGCTGCACCACATCACACTCACCAGTGTGCATTTTTTCCCTTTTTTGCACAACAGTATGACCAATCCTTATGTACGTCAGTATGTCAATCCTTGCATAAGCTGTGGTTACCTGAAATACACTCACTCACTCACTCACTCACTGTGTATACCACTTTATCCTGTACAGTATACAGTGTTGCGGGGGACCTGGAGTCTTAGGGTATGAAGCGGGGTACACCCTGGACCGGGTGCCAATCCACTGCAGGCCACGAACAAACATACAAACATTATGGCAATATTGGAAAGCTAATTAGTCTACTCTGCATGACTTTATATAGAAACCAGAAAACCCAAAGGAAACCCACCAAGTATAGAGAGAACGCGGGAATTTAACCCGGACCCTGGAGGTGCAAACCACTAAACCACTGTGTCTACCTGAAATACAGTTTTAATTAAACTCATCAGTTACATTCACAAGAACTCATCAAAAGCATACATTTACCGACTTTATACTATTCTAATATATATAATAGCCTATTATGTGACTGTTAAGAGAATTATGGGATATATGTAATTTCATGAAGAGCAAAAACCATCGTTGTTCGTCTTTCAACTGCTTCAATTCAATCCGATCTCTACACAACTTGGCACAGGTGTTTTTGCTTCTGGACCCCCTTCTTGACGCAACCCTCCCATTGTACCTGGGGTGGGACTGGCACTCCATCCAGTGGCTGGGGTTTGGGCATCAGGTGGGAATCAAATGCATGGCACCAATGCTTCATGAAGAACAAAAGGTGTAAAAGTAAATAATTAATGTTTCACAGTTTCAGTCTACTGTCTTACCCTTTTTTTTTTTTTAACATTTCCACTTTTAAACCCAATGATGTTCAAATCAAGTCCTGAAATGTCCAGTACAGTTTGGTGATATATATATATGTGTGTGTGTGTGTGTGAGAGTGTGTGTGTGTATATATAGATTAATATATATGTGTGTGTGTGTGTGTGTATATATAGATTAATATATATATATATATATATATATATATATATATATATAAAATTTATTATTACTATTATTTTTGCTCGAATATATCTGATTAATCTGCTAATTTCCAGGTTTAGTAGATGTGATTAAGTGACCCTGTGCTGGACACGCTGGATTTAAAAAAAAAAAAAAAAAAATTTTAACGTCCCTGTTTAACACCAACGGCGTTGTGTACCATTGCGCATGCGCAGGAGTTGCAGGTTCATTAGTTGCCGTTAAACAGATTTACATGAGAAGGCGAGAGAAAAAATGTCCAGCAAAACAATTATTCATCATAAATGTGGTATAGGAATACTTTATTTACTTTACAAACACGGTATTTTGTATTTTAACAAGTCAGCTTAATGATAACACGGTTTGAAAAAAAAGAAAAGAAAAAGAAAACACGGAGCGAGTTGTGGACTAGCTACTTAAATTAGCATCATTAAAATTTTATTTACAAAACCTTAAAGTTAAAGCAGTGCTAAAACATTTGAAATTTACTACACAGGCTAGAAGAGAAAACGAAATTGTTGTCGATATAGTTTTGTTCACAAACTATTGTTAATAACTTTATTAACAAGGTAATTTAGTTTAGCAGGTGTGGTGGTGGTGCTAGCTGGAGAGATGCAGGCGTCACACGGCGGTCCGCGCAGAAAACTCAACCGAAACGCGTTCAAGCTGGAGCACGGCCCGGTGCCGAAGAGCCGCCGCCGCGTTTCCGTTTCGTCCTTGGGGTCGGAGTGCACCGATCCCGTCGCTAACGTGCCCGCGGAACCCCCGAAGGCACGCGACACGAGCCACGCGCATCAACAGGAGCCGTCACGCGCCACACGAAACCACCACCACCAACGAGGCATCCCGAGTGGAGACGTCGAGCCGAGTCCGAGCTCTCCGTGTACACTCCGGGACTGCAACAATAACAGCATTACTGACAATAACGAGAATGATGCTGATGTCAGTGCGTCGCGGCGCAAAGAAATCCGCTGTCATTTGCACCTGGCGCTGCGGTGTTGCTTTGAGAAGTCCGCGAGCCGCGCGGACGCCGAGCGCAGCGTCTCGTGCACCGTGTCGCGCTTAGTCAACGGGGACGTGCGCGTGGAGGCGTCCAGCTCCACCGGGGACGCGCTCGAGCCCCACGCGGTGTGCGCGGGGAAGTCCGGGGTTAAACAGGAAGACACACCGGTAGAGGTGGCTGAGAAGAAAGATGGACGAGCTGCTCATCCAAGTAAGAACAGATCAAACCTGTGTGTGTGTGTGTGTGTGTGTGTGAGTGATTAACACCAGCACAATCATACACAAAGGCAAACTGTGTTTTGTTACTCAAGTGGGACAATCAAGGGGACATTCTGTATTTATTTTTGTACATTCCACCTAGGAAAGTGGCATGTGGTGTAATTAGAGGTGCACTGGGGAAAAGATTTTGTAGAAGGAGTTAAAAGTTTAAAGCTAAAAACAAGCTGATCAGCTTTAATGTAATTAGTGATATAATTATTACTGTTTCAGGTTAAAACCCACGTATATGTCTGTCAGACTGTCTCTCTGTACTTTCTGTCTAACTTGTTACTAATAAGAAATCAAATCTTACACCTTGTTTACGCCAAATACACTCCCTGTTTGGTAATCGCAGATATAAGATAGAAAAAGTAGATCGGATAAAGTTTAAGTTTTTGTCTTAGAATGTCTCCAGCATGTTAGAAATCACTTATAATATTCAGCGCTGTTGCTTCAGCTGTAGAACTTTTAACTAATCCCAGTAAAAGTATTCCGTTCAGCTTTTCTAATTAATATCTATTGTTGTTTACCTTGGTCAAGTAGCTTATTTTAAAGTAGATTATTAAACCCGGCAAATAACTGTTCATAACTAACATTTTGATTTCACTTGCAGGTTAAACTTCAGGCAGATGTCTAAGTACTGCAAAAGTTCCATTAAATTATGTTCAGCGCTCGATTTAAGACGTGCCACAGTTTGACGAATGCGCAGTACGCTGTCAAAACTTCCAGGACACAAAACTGCTAATAACTTCAGCTGTACAAAACATATTGATTTTAATTTATGCCGCAGGTTTAACTTTAGGCGAACACCAAAGTACTGACAAAGTTTCATTAACTTCTGTCCAGCCAGTTTTGCCTGATGCTGCGACAATCTGGCTGGGCAGACAGACAGACATGGGTTTAGCACAATTAAGCACCATATCAGGGGGAAACAGCAGTCAATTAGTACAAAAACTGTATATTGGGGTCTAGGAGAGCATTGTGTATAGTGAGTAATGTAAATGTGCACAGCTAGCAAAAGCACCTCAGTACTCACTTTACTCAGACATGTTAATTAGGATCTGACAGACATTTCAGGTTGAATTGTAACTAATTTAAATACACATATATTGTATGCCCTAGTAAATCATGTGCTATATGTCACATTCTGGTTATGACGTTATACATTTTATTTTCCTCCTGGAAGGAAAGTGCACATCCAAATGTGACAACAATATCCATCACTCCACATCCACAAAATAGACATAAGTGAATTTTCTCTGTCTTGTGTGAACGTAGTGTAAGCCAGTTGCTCTTGTTGTGTTCTGCATCCATGACTGCAATAGTTCAACAAAAATCTGCAATAGTTTCACAAAAATCATTCCCAAAAAATGTTAGTCAGTGTAGGATGAGTATTACTTGTACTGTAGCCTATGTAAATGTATATGCCAACTCTTAGCAGGACTGGCAACCTGTATTGAAAAACTGTATATGCAAGAAAAAAAAACATTCCTGCAACGAAAGCAACATATTACATATCAGTTTTCAGATGGAAACAAAAATAATGTACTGTAGTCGCTGTGTATGAAAATAGAAAGAGCATATGAAGAACTCATATGAATTTTTCAACACGCTTAGTAAAACCTTCCAGCTGTTTTTATTTATAAAATTCCACAAATCTTTATCTAACACCATTGATTATTTTCATGAAAAGAGTTTTCACACCAAATATAGATTTTTTTTTTAAACTATACTACTTCTTTTTTGTAGAAATATTTTCAAAGCATTTTTACATATGCCATAATTTGTATTTGCCAAAGACGTTTGTGCAGTACTGTAACCAAAACAGATTTTAGGTTTTACTGAATGTGCTGAAGAATTAATTCTTCTCGTAACTTTGTCACGCTTCTTTCTATTTTTATGATTTCCAAAAGAAAACCAGTCTTTCTTGTGTTCTTTACAGGCATGCAAATATCCTTCTGTAATGCTAATTGTTTACAAGTTATTTTTTGTACATAATAATGCAGACATAATATATCTAACCAAGTCTGTACTAAAATTAATCTGCACAGTACTGTACTTTTAATGACACAGAATTGTTGCCTTCTTACAACAGAACAAGAAGTTGATGTATCAGCTGCATCAGTAAACATTTTTTTAAATTACTGTTAAATTAAAGCATGAACTACGAGCAGCTTCAAGTACATTTCTGTTGTGAACAGACCCTGCCCAGGCAAATCACATTACATACAAGGTGTTGCCATGTGCCTGGGGCAACAATATCTTGCTTACCAGTTTAATTTAGTCACTTGTAAGTGCTACATGGCACCAAAGAGTTTTATTAGTGCTTTTATTAATTGATTGGGTTTGTCTCTAATCAGCGAGCCGGAAGCGACATCGGAAAAGAAGAAATTTTGAAATGATATAAGGAGGAAACACTGAGAGGAACCAGTGCTTTTGAGATGTGCAAAACACTAACACATAAAAAACTAAATGAAAAATCCAAAAACAAAATAGCAGAAAACCAAATTACAAAACCGAAAACAACATCATAAATCATAAAACACAACAACATATTCCAAAGGAAAATGTAAGTATAGTTTGCGAATTAAATTCATATCGCTGATTGGAAGATTGGAGACATCTTAAGCTATACAAGAAGTGCTGCAGCTTCACAGCATTTAAAAGTCTGTGAGGCTGCAGTACTTTCTGTATATTTTGAGTGACACATGTCTCGTCCAATCAGCGGTAAGAATCAACAAACCGAAAATTTAGGTGTGGTTTGAAAACTTCATTTTTACCGCTGACCTTGAGTGGCAGATGTTTCGTCCAATCAGCTGTATGAAATTTTCAACCTGCTGATCTTGAGTCTTGTCCAATCAGCTGTAAAAATCTAATTCGCAAACTACATCTACCCAAAATGTACGAATTTTGAACAGAAGGGTAGATGGTTTGGGAGAGGGTTCAAAGAAGCCATCTACTGTATGTGCAGGTGGAAAATGCTTTTTTCAGCAGAGGTGGAGGTCTTCGACACAACCCGTCTCCTATTGTTCATGTTGCTCTCTCATCTATCCCAAGGAAGATCAAGACCACTTCACACATCTACAGTGGTTACAAAATTGGAATGGCGATCTCGCCGCGTATACCGCCGTTTAAAGGCAACAGCGGCCAAAATAAATCAGTTGCATTTCAAAGTCATTCGTAAAATGGCCGCCAGGTGGCGCAAAGTGACATTTTCATTCATCGCAGTAAATACAACAGTGATGGTAATTTCCACAACAAACATGAAAAATCTGAACCAGAGCTATTAATGTGTACTGTACAATAATGAGTAAAAAAAAATTATAGTAGATTTATTAACTGAAATAAATGACCATATTTTTCAAGAGAATTTTCAAGCCCCACTCATCAAACAAAATTATAACGAAATCGGCCAAGTTTACTATTTATTTAAATATAAATTTATAAACCAATGAGATCAAATAACACCAAGTTATTATTATAACAAGCTTACTTCGTCACTTATCCAGAGCTTGCTTTATTAACCTTGCCTTATTTAACATTACTTGGGTGCATTGTTTTTAAGTGCTTGCTTGGTGTAGCGGTTAGGACACACGGTCAGTGATACATAAAGCGCCGGTTCGAATCCCGAGGGATGATGTTTTAAAATTTTTTATTTTAATTATAGCAAAATTAAAATAAAAAAAATTGTTGTATTTTGATTTTGCTTCAGCATACTATAGAAAAAACAGCAAACTCGCACGCAACCAGTTTGTATTCTTTAAATTTAGGGGAGTGACGGCTCGGTCTGCTGCTGCTGCTGCGTGTGTGTGTGTGTGTGTGTCATTATACTGATGAAAAGTGGTGGCCATCTGCAGTACCGGGAGTTTTGATTTACGACAGCTGTTTACGGCAGTGTACTCCAGTGCGGGAGATGCATTGTGGGTAATGAAGTCCGGTGTTACATCTGTTACATTTTTGATAATAGTTTTTTTACAAACATTTCTAAACCAATAAGATCAAATGACACCAAGTTTAAAACAGATAAAATACACGTGCAAATAGTATAATTGTATAACAGGCTTACTTCGTTACTTATTTAACGCTTGCTTTCAAAGAAGTCGAGTGGCTTATTAATGCCACGGAGGTGTGTTGTCTCTTAGTGCTTGGTTGGTGTAGTGGTTAGAGCGCTCGGTCAGGGATTTACACAGCATTGGTTCGAATCCTGGATAATGCTGTTTTAAAAATTGTTCTATTTTAATTTTACTCAGCAAACAAACAGCAAACAAAAAATTTTATTATTCAGAGCACGATATACAACCGTAATGAGTCCCATGTGACCAACGTATTTAACCGTGATGAGTCCATAAAATCAGTAGCAGCTAATAATTACTAATTACTTTAGTTAATGCTGCTACTGATTTTATTCCAGCTTACCTGTTCAGGTTGATTGCGATTCTTTTTAAAATATTGTCTCAGTTTTATATGTTGTTCGTCTTGATGTTTGTCTTCTTTTCACTTGGCAACACTCAAATGCAAATTATTCACCGTGAATCAGCTGTTCTCACCTATCCATTCAGAGAAACTGAATGAGCTGAAATGAGCCTTTGTTTCACGACCGTGACACCCCTCTCTCTCACGCACATACAGTACAGAGTAGACCAAATCATTACAGTACATACTTTATCCAACGAACATGAAAAATATCCACATAATGATGAGTTAAGAAGCATTGCTTAATTTTCGTTTAGACAGACTGTTTGTATCTGATTATTGGTATTTTTAAAGAACAGCAGCACAAACAACAACACAAGGGCTTGTACAGCAAAGAGTTAAATTTGTAACAGTAAAAGGCATCCGAATTTAAATATATAAATTACTAGAAACAAATTGAGCACACTATCAGAATAAAAAATAGAACAAATCAAATGTTTTTTACACATACACAAGGAGGATAATGATACCGAGTTTATATTAAAATATCAAATATTGTAATATTGTTTTTGTGTTATTATAAATAATGAAATGCAGTAGGCTGTTATGGTCATCATCAAAAGAAAATATATTAAGTAACAGATAATATTAGGTTTATATTTCAAATTAGATAAAATGCTGATTTTCCAGCAGTAAAATTATTGTATCTCTACAGTTTACAAAACCTCCGCTGCGTGTATTCATTCACAGGCTCCAGAGCACGCACAGAGAAATAGGAGACTGTGGTTTAGGAGTGGATTGGAGAGAAGAGAGCTGTTCAGTTACTATAAAAAAAAAAAAAAAAAAAAAAAAATATATATATATATATATATATAAACATAATATGATCTTTTTGAGTTATGAGGTTTTTTTATTATACATAAGACAACCTTTCAGTTTTGTAAATATTCTAGTTATAGTGTGTTAAGTTTTTCTTTAGGTTAAACGGTTTTGAGAATTAGACCATCCAGCTAAGATCAATATTATGTCGTTGATTGATAAAATCTGGATTAAGGATATTTTATTTTGTTTTATTTATTTAATTTGTATTTTTCATCTTCCCCCCCTGAGGGATTGCCACCTTATTGTGCTCAAGGGAGGTGTGTCTGTGTGTGTGTGTGTGTGTGTGTCTGTGTGTGTGCGCGCGTGCGCTGTAGCCTGTGCTTTTTTCAGCGGATTTTTCCGCTACCGCAGATCAGTTTATCAACTTGTAATATATACATTTTAGGAATATATTAACATGTGGAGACATCATTAATTATATGTTGAATGGAACTTGTAAGCCTTTGAATGGTGTTAAAAATACTTGCAAAACAAGTATTGCAGCCATACATTGGAGGGAACTTCTGAGGTGGTCAGTGATTGATGGCACGGTCGGTCGGAGGGGGTTGTGATCACACCTATAGATCTTTTGTTCTAGGCTATCGGTCAAATATCTCTCCACTTGGAAGCAAAAACATGCAAGGGATTTCAGCATCTCGACGCACATACTAAGCTGTTTATAAAGTAGACACTGTTTGTTTTTTCATTTTGTAATCTTTCCCGTGTTTACCGTGTACTGTACAATGTATATTCATTTTTTAATGAATTACTGTAAATACTACACATTCCGTTGATTTACCAGAAATGACTTTTCTGTTTTTTGTGTGTGCTAAACTAAACTTCAGGGTCAAAGTAATAGCGATTTTATTTGAAAAGTATTATATATTTACAATGCTGATAAGTTCAAGCTTAGATTCATATATAAACTGCTTCAAAGTCTTTCCACCCCGTGACCGCTGAAATCCGACAGACGCAGGGCTCAAGGGAGGTGTGTCTGTGTGTGTGTGTGTGTGTGCGCGTGTGCGTGTGTGTCATTTTCAGCGGATTTTTCCGCTACCGCAGATCAGTTTATCAACTTGTAATATATACATTTTAGGAATATATTAACATGTGCAGACATTTAAGGGTGCGCTGCCCTCTCTTGCCCCTGCGTAGAGCCTACACACACACACACACACACACATCTATCTATCTATTATATAAATACACATTTGGAATCTGCATCTACATTTTCTGTTACAAGTATAGAATTAGGTTCAGCTGAGACTCATGATCAATGGTGTTAGGGTACTTATGTAGTGATAATTAGTTTCAGCCAGATCATTAAAACTAACAATGGACTATGACACTCTTGTTTTACACACATTGTTTTAGCGATAGTTTCACGGAAGCGAGTTCAGAACTAATCTAACCAAACCAAGAAAAAAACAAACATCCGAAGCTTCAAATAGAATGAACGAACTAATGAAATTGATATATATGTAATTGATATACTGTATATACAGACGTGTGTGTGTCATTTTAATTCAAATGAACATTTTAATGCTTTCTGATACACTTATCAACTTATCGACATACACTTATCAACACAAACTCTCCGTGCACGCACACACACAATCTCTAAAAAATTAATATTAATAACATACATATACAAATAAACAAAAATATAAACGTCTATATTGAAGTCTACGGTGAACGCAGAGTCGGCTAAGCACACGTGATGACGCGCGCGCCCTCACCTCTGTTACGGCTGCCTACAGTATTTGGCCAAAAGAATTATAATAATTGAACGATATGCCTGGTCCTGGAAAGAGACATCAACAGTCCGGCGCTGAGAAACGAAAGAACCGAAAGAAAAAAAAGCCTAAGATGAAGCCCGTGCATCAATTCCAGAAATAAAACTTTACTTTATTCTGTCGACGTTAATAATGTAATAACGTAACATTAACGTAAAATAACGCAAATTTCATTTAACAGCAGGGGGGATAATAAATATATATTTTTATAAATTTATTGCATTGTTTATGTTGTTTACAGTCAAGCCATCAACATACAATAAAATGTAAACATGAGATCTAAACTAAAAACTGTGCTCCCTGTGCTGGTGCTGGCAATATCATCTCTTTGTTCTGCTGTCTCCGGCTCCCTCCCTGGTTCTGAATCTGCCTCTTCCTCTACTCTCACTGTCTCAGAACAGACTGACTCCTGAAGCAGAAAAAAATGCAGGAAATTATGTTTTCTAACATGCGTTAGATAGTTTTTTTTTATCACTCTATACACAATACTTTGCTGTTTTTATAGATGTTGAGCATCGTGAGCAAGCCCGAGATCATATTGTGGCGTGGGCGGGTCGGCGGCTGACGACCGTCATGCTTTGCGGGGGGTTTCTCTGTCTCTACCATGAGAGAGAAGGGTGTTTGTGTTAGTGGCTTCGGCCAAGTTGGGTGCGTGTTATGTGTGTGTGCTTGACCTGTGTATGTGTGCTTGTGCTGTGGTAATAAACTACTCCCCAGCCATTTGCATTGGGGAGCAAGTAAGCTCACTCGTACTCCAAGATCCCTGCTAGCGTCGAAAAACGCTACAATATTAACGTTAATTATCACCAGCCGGCATTAATAGCACACGAGTAACGTGAGTTGGACGCACACCAATCGATTCGACTATGGTTAATCGCTCACTCCGTAGGCTCCCTGAATAGGCGGGAAAGGGATGGAACCGCGCATTCGTCCCGGCAGGAAAAAAAAAACTAAACAGATCTAACAGATGAGGACTCAGATTAATGTGCAAAAAATATATAATAAAACTATATAAGTCTACATAGCCTTTATAAGACTCTACCTTAA
This sequence comes from Channallabes apus, assembly GCA_030522415.1. Classification (NCBI taxonomy): domain Eukaryota; kingdom Metazoa; phylum Chordata; class Actinopteri; order Siluriformes; family Clariidae; genus Channallabes; species Channallabes apus. Next base: position 4,540,301 of record CM060121.1, read on the forward strand.
GCGCACTTAAAACATTTTAGTTAGTTTTAAAATAAAACAATTTTAAAACATCACTCGGGATTCGAACCGGCGCTTAGTAGATCACTGACCGAGTGTGCTAACCGCTACACCAAGCGGCCACTTAGAGACAACGCACACCAGAGACGTTAATAAGCCACTCGACTTCTTTGAAAGCAAGCGTACGTCTTTGATAAGTGACGAAGTAAGCCTGTTATAATAATAACTTGGTGTTATTTGATCTTATTGGTTTAGAAATTTATATTTAAATAAAACCCTACACACTTCTTTTCTAATTACACGTGATAAAATCTAAAGGCTCACTGTGTTAATATTTATTGTGCTTAAATTTGATCTTAATAAGATTTGATTTAATTTGAATTCTACATTTGTACTGTAATTAATACACTGTGATTATGAATTCGGTCAACTACAGTGTTTCACTTGATGTTATCGGCTATTACGTGTATTATTGAGGCAGAGAATGAACTAAGGCATGAGGCGTCAGTCTGTAGTTATATAGCGCCACTCATTGGTAAAAGCCAGCAAATGCACAGCAAATGCACATCCCGTAATGCGGCGGCGACGTTACATACGACGCTCCGATTTTGTAACCACTGTACCAAGAGATCCACACTTAAGGGACCCCTTATACTCTTTCTAGTTGTTACACCTTAACAACTCTCTGTAATCGCTTTTTATTTTCTTCCTAACAACTCTCGCTCCTCTCTAACGACCCCCCCCCCACCCCCCCCCTCCTATTCTCCCCTCCTATTCTCCCCACTGTTCACGTAACAAGCCGCTTCAGATAGGGAGGGACCGTTTGACCTTGGAGGACATAAATAAGAGGAAATTTCCAACTTACCTTACCGCTTACAACCGCTTAACTTACCACTGATGCGCCTTGAAGAAGCTACTTGGATGAGTACTGGCTTGTTTCTCCTAAACTAAGAAGTCGTCCAGTTGACATGACTCAATTTCCAGATAACCTCACCTTGATGACTGAAAATCTACTCAGAAAACACACACCCCTCACACACACACACACTTTACCCTTCTGCCATCCAAGCAAATGTAACTGAAGCGTTCGGGCGTACATAACCAGACCATGTAACATTTTTCCTCCCAGAAGCCATCAGACACTAAACACACAAACAAATGAAATTGGACACCATTTCATTTTATTCTTTTTGAAAATTCTCTTTTTTTCCCCCCACATCTTTTTAACTGACTGCTAAACACTAAAAATACTGAACTTTAGTGACCTGCATTATAGCTGGCATGTCATGTTTACGTTGATTGCATTTACTCAATGTATTGCACTAATGTTTGCACTTGTGCATATTACAGTAAGTAGGTCTATTTCTATGTTGTTTTATATAGCACCAAGTCCCTCTGAACTTTTTTTAGTTTTATTGTTTACTTTCTGAATATGGTTAAAATGACAACAAAATGCCACTCTGACTAATACTTCTTTCAAGGCTGTAAGTACTGGAGTGGCTATCACACACCCTGTCGACCCAGCACATTTGTCGACTGAACTGAACATTGTGTCTGAGATTACCGTTTTTAGCTACTCGTAACGAGATGAGCAAGCTGTGAGCGACTACTTAGTTATTCACGCACAGGTCAGTTGCAAACAATCTGATGCAAACCCAAGTACGTTAAGGTGTTGTTACATACGGTGAGAAATTATCTCTTGTGAAATTAAAGTATATACTTTAACAAAGTCTAACAAAGGAGCTATATGGTAACATCTGGAGTTAGGAGAAAAATTGAGATGAAATCTTGGTCATGATGAGTTGAGGTAAATTGTTTGCCTCAACTATAAATGGGTGCTTGTTTCAGGACCAAGTTAACCTGCCTTCCATGGCACCTAAACATACAAATCACCATGACCGATACTACCTTATTGGGAAACATCTCACGTTTATGAGCCACTATAACAGAGCAGTGGTCTGTTACCTCATAAGGTACTCTAAGTCACTATTTAACATAAATTTCCTATTAAATTTCCTACAATTATTTAATAACTGTTTTATATTAAAGGTTGCTGTGAGGTTGGTGGGTGTCACATTATTCGTTGACACTCTGTCTGCATGAAGTCTTTGTCCATTCCCCGATGACTGTCTTCTCTTATTTCAGATTTTAATAGAAAAGCTGGGCTGAGGAAACGCATTGGTTCAATCTCAAGACTTGGTTCAGAGAGACAAGTTAAACGATCCGTTAAAAATGCATGCTGTGCCTTGTGTGGTGATGCAAAATATTCCCCTCCTGCTCGTAAAAAAGTAGCTCATGCTCATAAAGCTGGATCAAGGTGTCAAAAGACTGTGGTTCATCCTGTGGCACAGGCTAAGATGACAACCAGGCTGATAATCTGGTTCAGGAGGCACCTCAAGGTGAAACTCTGTGACATAGGCCGTGTGTTTGATGTGACCTCACGTGACTTCTCATGCATTTTGCCAGCAGTGCTACTGCAAAAGAGGGAGCACAAAAGGGTGAAATGTTTCAGCAAAGAAGTCAGGTCACTGATGCGCCTTGATCTTCAAGGCAGTGGGAACTGTGGGAAGTGGTTTGGCAACCAATCCTGGGAGGTGTGTACTCCAACAAATAGCTGTGCTTCTCTTTCATCAGGTAACCAAGTTTTGGGATTTTCTGTTGGCGAGCACGTATTGGACGTTGGGGAAGATATCGAGGGGTGGTCCGAGTCTTCGGATAAACAGGATTTGAGGATGCTAGACTGTAAGGGAATGAAATCATTCTCAATTGACGGGAATGAATGTGTGACCTTAAAACATGAGGATGGCCAGCGGTGTGTTAAGACTGCTTGTTGTATGGAAGAAGAATCAGTATTGGACTCTGAAGTTCAGGAGATCAAAGAGTCCGGAGTGCTCCGCGTACCCCCTTTGTTACTAAGACGTGTCCATGCCAGCAGTGGACTTCTTCCCTCCCAACACTTCCAACATGCGGATTTAGCTGACAGCTTCACAGTTGGAGGCAAAGACGAAAGTGAAACTTGTCTGGTGGAGGATGTGTTACATGATGGTTTAGACTCTCCTGATAGTTTTTCCTGCCAGAGAACTACTGCTTATACTGCGTTGCCCCACTTGTCCTGTGCCCGCACTTACAGGTCTTGGCCCTTTCCCAGACATGGGCCTCCGTGTGATATGAAGTCATTGATTCGTACTGGCCCTCGATGGATTGTGAGCACAGGGACTTCAGAAGGCACTAAAAATGTGATTAAAAACATGCAGACAAGTCCCGAATGCAAAGTGGGGAAATACATAAAACAAAACCTGATCGGTTTTGATCCACATGATAGGAGTGTTGTGGTTCATACTAACCATGTACACTCTACAGCACAGATTGACAGTTTGCTAGCTTCTCCAGCTCTTGCAGGGCCTGCAGAAGATCAATCGAAGTACCAGAAAAATCAGGGAGCATCAGTTAGTAGTGAGGGGAACTGCTTGAATAAATCCATCAATGTGTTTGAGGAGGACCGATCCAGACCTGGTTGTGTACAAAAAATCAATTCTCAGGCGGATACACTAAACTTGATTTCGCCTGACTCGATCACTGCTGCGGGAACCAACCCTACTTTTCTTGAGGATGACAAGAATGGCACAAAGGATACAATCTTCCATCTTCCAGATCCCCTTCCATCTCTCCAACAAAATGCTTTTCAAACATCTTCATGCCTTGTACATTCCAGAGAAGAACCACAAACTCCTACAGTGAGGGTACCTTCCATCATGGAACCACAACACCCTTCCTTAGAGCAAAAAAATTCTAATGATGTTAAGAAAAGTCATCAACGCAGTCTGAATGTTTTGGACGAAACTGATGACCGAAGCACTTTTCCCCCTACTTGCGTTGGAGGTAGTAGTTGGGACACACCCTTACCATCCATAACAAACAGCGATTCCGTTTCATCCAGCGAGGAAGATATGAGAAGCCAGTGTCCTGCTGAAAGACCAGAGGAAGGTGATGCAGAATGTTTGTTGCTACCAGACGAGTTGTGTGAGATTGGCAAAGCTAACGTAAGTCCTTCACCTTTCCCTGCCCCAAAGGGCTCTGTGGTTACTGGTGGTGACCTGGATGTTGTGCGAGCTTATGAGGATGATGCCATTGTGCTCGATGTCATTCAAGATGACCCAGATCTTTTTGGAGCCGTTGTTATGAGTACAGCAGAAAATTCAACCTCCAAAGCCACTTCATCTCCAGTTCAAAGCGGAAAGAACAGGCAGATGGACCAGACACCCTGGGACAGAAAGCCCAACAGGATAGTCTGGGACTTGGAGGCAGAAAGGTAAGTAGGTATTTCTTGTATTTCATGATCTCATTTGGTATTTTAAAGTTCAATCTGCGTGCCCTGCAATGGATTGGCACCCCATTCATGTTGTACCTCGCCTCGTGCCCGAAGTCTACTGGGATAGACTCCAGGCACCCTCGAGACCTTGTATAGAGGATAAAGCGGTATAGACGATGAGTGAGTGGGTTCAACCTGTACTAAGAGGTTTTTGTGATATAAATCAGCACGATTTGACGTTCCAGGTAGCAAAACTAAGGTAGTCTGATCTAGAACTACAGTTCAACGTGGGCTACAGTGTAAACCTGCAACCCTTAAGTCACATTTTAGTAAGGTATTTCATTCCTGGAGACCTGAATTCGTTCCTAACTGATATCAGTGAAGATTCTAGAGCTGTTTTTACGGAGGCTTCTGATCTGCTCTTTTGTATGTGAAAAGAACAAATGTTAATTGGCTGGATAACGATTCACTGGCCGATAGAATCTACCAACGCTGAGACTTTCAAGATAGAACATTGATCAGCCACAACATTAAAACCATCCGCCTAATATTGTTTTGGTTTAAACACAATAAAAAAAAAGTTTCATGTTCATGACTCCTGGGTATTTGAGTAAATTTTGAATGTTGAATATTTCTTATTAAGGCCCAGGAACAATGTCCAGACTGTTGCTGATGTCTATGTGGAGAATGATGGTGGATTTTGCAGAGGTCTGTAATTTTTATATGTTTTTTCCATAAGTTTCAATAAAACTGTGGTGTACAGTACTACCCTAGTCTTGGAGGGCTGAAATCAAAAACATGGCAGATTTCCCTTCAGAACTAGGCGTGTAAAAGCTTTTTTATAGACAAGAGCCAAACATTAAGATGTGTTAAAGACTGGTAGGTTGTAGTAGAAAATACCGGTGTCAGAAATTTGGAAATGGATTGTGCATCTTTTCTTAATACCGCAGAGGAGGTTAAAGGCTCCGAAGGTCAGTTAACATTTGGGACAAAGTGGACTCCAGTTAACCCAGTAGTCATGCAAGGACAGGTGAGTTCAGGGTGGACCTGGTGCAGCTCCTATATTGTTCAACCACGCTTTTTTCGAATTCTACTTATCAACAGTCTACAAATGCAAGTAATGTTGTAAATGTTTCCTTTCAGATGGATCTGGATTGTAACAACAACCTGGATAAGAAAGAAAGTTCTGATCTAAATGTCATGACCGTAAATAATGGGTTAATACAGCAAGTGGACAATGCATGGAACAGTGGTAGGTCCTTAAATTTCTGTGAATAAACCCTCCTAAATACTAGTTCTGTTCAGAACTTTGCTCGGCTTGACAGTCTTTAGCATAAGACGTTGTTTAAGTAATGTTATATAATAAGGCGTACTGGGATAATAAGGCTTTTGTTGGTCACTTACAACAAGTAAGCTCTAAAATGGACAAATTCCTGTGCACAAAAAAAGTGCCCCTATTATGCGTTTTCAAATATGATCTTTCATGCAGTGTGTCATGTAGCTGTATGTCAACATAAACCATCTGCAAAGTTGTGACGCCAACAGTGCACGATAAATGAAGTTTTTTGTCTATTAAAAAAAAAAAAAGAGTCGGCTCACATTCGCCTAAACGAGTCGTTAGCAATTCGAATCTTTCTCTGTTACGGATCCACGTCACTACGTAACATATTTGCATAACGTCCGCCCACATTCTAGGTTGCGAACAACTTGCCCGCCATCTCACAATTAACGTTACCGCACACGTGTAAACATATGACACTTACCACTGAGAAACGTCCGGCTCCAGTCGTGCTGGCGAAACAGTTAATTGTTAATTGGGTCTCCAGAGCCGTCGTTCAGTTATGGTAATGGGCATTTTTCCGACACGCTGTAGCGGTAGACCAATCATAAAGGACCGCGCCATCTGACCAATCACAGCAGTGAGGGCTCACGGAAAGGAGGGGTTTAGACAGACTGAATCTTCGACCTGCTTCACACGAGTCGTTTACAAATCATTTAGAAACGGGGTAAAATTAAATCTATTTTTGGAGAAAACTAAAGTGTCTTTTAACCTTGCATACATGTAAACCTGTTTTAAGAGACTCATAAAGCGATACCTTTAAAATGGCATAATAATAGGGGCACAAGAGTATTCTTTTGAGTTTATGGTTAGTTGGTGCGATACCACCACTGGAGTATGGATCAGAAATACATATAATTCAATGTCAAACCATAAACATTAGTGCTGTTGAAACAAAACTTTCATTTAATCTACAGTCTAGCTGTAATTTGCAGCTGTAATGTGATGCCAGTGTTGTGGATATTTAATATTCTACCTACGATGTACACCTTGTTCATCTTTTCCAGATATGTAAATGTGTAATATGGTGTTTTAATCTCTGCAGTTCATTGTACCGCTGGGAAAAATTTCAACATTATGAGACCCATCCCGTTTCCCGTGAGTATCCAGTCCATTACAGGAATAAATACCGTGTCCCGATAATGTGCGCTGGAATCTCTGAAACATATGCTCTGTCTCCGTTTTTGCCAGTATTGCCGGTACCACTTCAGCGAAAGTTACTCATGCATGCGGAATATGTGCATATACCTTCATGCGCCCAGGAAAGAGGATGAAAAGGTGTGTGTTTTCATGAAAGGGTTAATTACAGTATGAAGGTTTGAACTAATCGAGTTCTCCTCGTCTCCTCCTGGTCCAGTTTTGCATGGACGTCGTGCAGAGGTTCTCTCGGGTTAGAATTCCTCCCATTGTACATCGAGCAGGTAAGAGAGGAGTATCGTTAATGCATCTATTTATTGGCTACCGTACAGTACCTGCGACTTTGAATTGTAAAAGTGTTTTAAAAAATGTACAGCGCCATCTGTCGAATTTTGGAATGAACGAAAATATTGACGTGAAGTGCGCGGAATGAAGGCGTGAGCGCGTTTATTAACTCGATTTCAATTGCACACGTCGTATTAAACAATATACAGTGCCATCTGTTGAGTTTTAAGAATGAATGATTTTGTTCAAGGTCAATTTCTTTTCTTTTTTTTTTTAATATAAGATATGATACGCGGGGTTTTCCATTTAAATGTAAAATTTGCATATCTTCTCTTTCCATGGCTGATTGCAATGAAACAAAGCTCTAGCTCGGCCAAATACGCCATTTTTCCACATACAAATTTGTTCAGTAGTTTTTACATGATGCCTGCACAAATAAACAACCCCCCCTCCCCCCCCCCCAAAATTATGTTTTATGCAAACATCCTCAATGTACAGACACTCGAACTTTACAGTTTTATTATATGTATAGATTGTACACTGTGTTTTTTTGTCTGTGTGATACTCGTGTCCCAGTGGTGACAGATCTGTCTTTATCACCTTCTCACTGTTCCTCTGTCTGTCACCAGTGGAGGTTTTTGTGGCTTATTACAGGACCAACTCCCCTGGTGTTAGCTTCAGCCAGAACGTGGTGAACCAGTTGCTGTCGTCGCTGCTCAGTCTGGCAATGCTCAAAAACATTCTGTCAGTCACCAACACACTCCTCACACACAAGCGAACGGTGAGTACGTGCGAAAGCTCTGTGTAAACCCCAAAAGAATGTTGCTCAGGTTTGACCAGGGAGACTTTATGGCAAGTGGACATTTTAATATACTGTTTTTATATACAAACATCAGTGGCATGTTTTTTTTTTTTTTTTTAAAGGGCAATACTATATGCAGTGTCTCTTCTTGATTTTCTTCTTGTGTAAAAACAATTTTTATCGCTGCATTTTTGCAAATCTGAACAGAAGAGTTTGAAATAAAGTACAGATTGAGTGTGAAGTTTGTGTGTCTTTTAGCCTCCTCCCGGGTTTGTGATGGCGCTTTTTCAACATGTTCGGGAAAGAAGAGTCCTAAATTTTGTCCCGGAGCTCATACTTCTCACCTCCAAGGTGATTTATACACATGCATTTCATCAACATGTTGCCTTTTTTTTAAATCATCGGGATTTAAGCTGACATCCCTGGAAGCTGTGACCTATCAGATGGTAACGTTTTGATTTGGTGCCTTAATGTCTGAAAGCTTTCATTTACAAATGAGAAATAAAATCTATTAACGTGTGGTTGATGGTTACCGGCAACTCGAAGCTAATTTTAAGGTGGGACGTTTTTCTTGCATGTTCCTTAATGCGCGAGTTGACACAGTATAATATATACTAATAAATACTCATTTAATTTTTACTGATCGGTCGACCCTCAACGAGCCGATCATAAAAAAACGATATTATTGGTAATGATGTAAAGTACATAAGTGGACAGCCACATTAACATGCAGTCGCCAGTCTCAGGATGTTACCAAGTGTCTTTAAAAGATGTCAGATTTGCAATATTCAAAATATTTCTGTATTTATTAAAAATGTTTTTTACTCTGAATAATTTGAGAATAAAAAGGTATCCACTAAGTCAGCAACTTGTGAGTCGACCCTCTATAACAGAGGCGCTTAAAAATCTCGAGGCTTACCCTGCAGAGGGTAAAAAGATTAAAACCTTTATCACAATAATAATAATAATAATAATAATGAAGAGCGAAATAAAGATGTGTGTATTTATTAAAAATGTTCGGTGCAGAGTTTCAATTTGTTATGCGTTATAATGTGCAGCACATGGAACAAAGTGGTGTCAAAAAAGAATATGGAGTATAGCAGTCGCATTTATAGATCATTTCGTTTCAGTGTGTGTGTGGAAACCCCTTGATGCTATAATAGTTCCAAGGAATGGAAACTGTTTGCGCTTCAGTTGAGCGTAGGCCGTTCCTAAAACAAATTAGTTTTCTTTTATAATCAACAGCGGCACGGTGGTGTAGTGGTTAGCACCGTCGCCTTGCACCTCCAGGGTCTGGGTTCGATTCCCCGGCCAGGCTCGATTCCCGTCTCTGTGTGCATGGAGTTTGCATGTTCTCCCCGTGCTTGGTGGGTTTCCTCCGGGTACTCCGGTTTCCTCCCACAGTCCAAAGATATGCAGATTAGGCTAATTGGCGTTCCTAAATTGCCCGTAGTGTGTGAATGTGCGTATGAGTGTGTGTATGTGTGTGTGCCCTGCGATGAATTGGCACCCTGTCCAGGGTGTACCCTGCCTTGTGCCCGAAGTCTCCTGGGATAGGCTCCAGGTCCCCCGCGACCCTGAGTAGAGGATAAAGCGGTACAGAAGATGAATGAATTATAATCAACATAAAATAATAAGCGAAGTTTAAAATTTGATACTTTCTCAGATTTTAGTTATACTTATGCACTGCTGTTTTAAAAAAAAATGTTTTTTTACGCCTATAAATGGTAAATAAATAAACAAAACTACACAATAAATACAACACTTTAAATGAAAAATCCATCAGCGATCGGTGATCAGTCTCAAAAACTCTGATTGGGGCATCTCTAATTTTCTAACGTGACCTTGCGCCTTCTGGACCTTCTGGACCTTCTGGACCTTCTCCCTCCCAGGCATTCCTTGTCCACGTAAAAAAATAAACCGCTAAGGTGACTGAGATACAGTCATGGTTATCGTTAGCTATACCAAAGTACCCTCTAGTTACTCCAACTTGTCTTTCTCTGTTGCTGATTTATGGGCTTTATTTAAAAAAAACAACTGTTTTAGTCTTTCGCCTTTTGGCTATCAGGTTCCTGATGAATCAGATAACTGAAGAAACTTCTAGCCCTGTAAACTAAAGACTTGCTGCTTATTTATGTCATAGCGCTTTAAATGAAACACCAGTTAATCCAGCATTTTCACTTTGGTGCTCTTTGTTGGAGTGTAGCAACCCACTCAGAATATCAACAGAATTACAGAGGAACCTTTACTGTTGGCATTTTATGATGCTCAGGAGTGAAACTGCACTCCTCCTCTAGAATTCCAAAGATGATGTAATGCACACTGTGCAAGTGACCAATTTCGAACATAAGCTCTTTCTAATTCCTTCCTGCATCATTCCTAACATGATGGAAGTGGCTGCTCAACTTTCCAAATAAAAGGTCTTAGCTTTTTTATTATTAATTATTTTTTTAAGAAGGTTATCATGCAGCCAACACAGGTTTTTTTTTTTTTTTTTTTTACACAGCAGTAAAACAAACTTAAATTGTCGTCAACATAAGACTGACAGGTTTAATCGTTAAGTGATCTGCAACCAATACATCATCATCATCAGTAAGAGATAAATGACCAACCTGGAGGAGATTCTAAGAGCTGTATTGGGGGAAGAAGAGGCTGAATGACTTGTGATGTGTCTGGAGATACGTTGTGTCGCTTTCGTGCTTCTCTCATTATTTTCGCAAAGGATGGTTTAGCCGGGGTATTGACGCTGTTCATGTGTGTATGTATAGATAACCGAGGTGGGGTGTGTGTTCGCCGTGGAGCAGTGTGAGATGATGCAGCTCCATCTCGAGTCCTTGCACATACCAATACAGCAAATGAACATTTTCCATACGGTCAAATGCAGGTGGGTTTTTTTTTTTTTCCCTCCAGCATCATTGCTCACTTAATAATGATGTAATTTATATATAGGTAATATACTGTATATATTTGAGCAAATTGATGAAATAATTACAAACCATCATTTTATCTCCTATGAAATGTCATAAGGTTTTTAAAACCGCATACTGTTTTAAATGGAGTGGTGTGTAAATACATCTGTATTGCATTTAGTGTTTAGTTTTTAAACACGTACTCTGTGTGTCCAGGGCTTTGGCCACCAACCCACACACCCCTGAGCTGTCGGAGATGTCCCAGGCTGTATTCCGTGTGGAGGTGAGACACGCATGTTGCCAGTAGAGCTATGAATTATACAGTAGATAGACTGTCAGCTCAGTTCAGTGGCAGTAGTGCTGATGGCCTAATTTGTATCTGTAGGTTTTGAAGTATTTAAACTACTTAAAGTATCGAAATGCCGTGTTTATTGTTTAAACGTCATGTCCCGTCAGTCTTCTTCTTGCCAATCTTCCACTCCGCACTCTAGTCCAGTAGGTGGCGGTATCGCACCATCCTCCCCCATACACACAAAAGATGTGGCACTCCGGCATAATACATGTATTTGCAGGAGATAAAAGTGCTTTGTATATGAAGAAAAAGCTGAATTTAATTATTGTAAGTTGTAAATAATGAGAACGCGAATTAATTTAGAGTCGAAAACTGACTCATCAAAAGATCGATGCAGTCGCTCAGCTGTTATGCCGCCTCATTATCAGTTGTGGCTTTATTGATTTCTGAAGGGTTTTTATACAAACTATACAAACCTGACAGAAGTCTAATTTTTAACATGGAAAATGTTGTGGTGGAAGGAAAAAAAGTAGTAGTTTTGGAAAATTCGTGGGATATTAAAAAAAAAAAAAAAAGTGTTCAATCAACATTGTAATGATTAAAATGTAATAATGACCTCAGGACTGTTGTATAATGAGCACCAAAAGCAAAGAGCGAGCATCTCTGAGCTTCAACAACCTTTTCTACAAAGCATAGTCTTAACAAGTATAGATGGTTCCATTTATAGAAGAAGTTGCCCAATTCTGTGATTATACAGCAGGTATGTTAATTGCAAGTACATTTATTCTGTAAATTGCGAAACAAGTTTTTACTTTATACACAAGAAATTTCATCAGAAGTCTTTGTTTGAATTAAACGTTCTTTAGATGTTCTGCTATTAAGGTTTAACATTTAACTGTGGGAATATGTTTCTTATTTTTTCTTTGTGTGTGTGTGTGTGTAGCTGTGTAAGCAGCAGGAGGACTGGCCTGCTCTAGCACGCGTGTTCTGCGCCGTGTTCGTTGGTCGCCGCAGTGCAGGAGAGCTGTCGAGGTTCTGCTGCTGCGTCACTACGGCGCTCCTGAAAGAGCCTAAAGATAAACTGACGCTGCCCTATGACCCTTTCGCCGAGTCAGGTACACACACACCTGCAGATCACATGTCCAGACGCTTGCTCACACTTTCTGGCTCACTGATCTTGATGAGATTCACTCCCAAGGAATCGAAATTTGTCAACACATTACAAGGCATTTTTTGATACTCAAAAGCATCCAAATCAATACAGTCAGTGCTATAAAGGTATCACGTCAGCTCACAACCCTATTTATTTACGGTGTAAAAATTAGGTATTAATTTGCTGCATTTTATTGTGTTCATTTGCTTACATTTTTATTTTATTACTCAAACAAGTGTTAGATGCAAGCAAATGTATTAGTTTGACGTACCTCTGCGTGTGGATATGCAACACCAGCTACACATTTCTAACATATGACGTGTGTGTGTGTGTGTGGCTCTGTCTAGTTTGTCAGGAAGTGTCATCAGACGCGATGGTGAAAAGTTTCCTTGGTCGAGTGGGAATCTCACTGATGTTCAGTTATTACAGAAACCAAGACTGGCCCAAGGTGTGTTTACATACGCAGATTAGTTTTTATTCTAATCTCTGTTTATACTGTATGCACAAAACGCATGACGCAGTTGAATGTGTATGAAATATTTAACTGTGTAGTACCATTGCTTTAGCTTTTTTTGTATTGGTGCAGGGTTTGAAGCTGTTGTGCGTGATGTCGAGGCTGCAGGTGGAATTCGCAATGCTCAAAGGTCTCTTCAACAATGAAAATGGAACATCTCGCTGTCAGCTGGTCACCATAGCGACGGAGTTCTTCCTCAACAGTGGCAGCATAGAGGGAGCGCTGAATATGCTGAAAGGTAACGGCGTGCAATCAGATCGATGGTTTAGATCAATTGTTGTATCTGTTAGATCGATTAACTGATCCCTGTGTTAAACCCTAGAGCTTTAGATCCACTGATGTATTGATTTCAGGACTGATCGATTCCTGGATAAGTCTTTCTCCACAGATCAGATCACCGGGTCGCTTTATGAAATCCTTTATGAACCATATCGAATTTACTCTAGAGGAAGGACAGGAGAACAAATCTCATAGCACACAGTTAATGCAGAATGTACATATGACATCAGTGCAACAACATTATCATGGTATTTTAATTCATTGGATAGTTTAGTTAACTCTCTCATCTATCTATATGGAAAGACTAAGACAAAATGAAAAATAAAGGGTTAAACATTTTTTTTAGTGTGTAATATATAGGGCTGCACGATATTAGGAAAATATGCGATATTGTTGTTGAATATTGCGATAACGATATTTCTTGCGATATAACATTTCCCTAGAGAAATGCATTTTTTTTTTATTATTATTATTATTATTGCCTATTTTTTTTTTTATATGTAATGATCATACTAAAATAAACAGGTAATAGATATTCGTCTGATGTAATTAAATCTACTTCAGGCTAAAAAGAAACTATATGTCAAGGAAGTTGCAAATATTTAGACTTCAAAACACTATGAATGACTTAAACCCCTCAGCAGATATTCTGACTTCTGGTTTGCTGTTACTATAAACCTGCCAACACAATATGAATTACTTTCAAACATGACTTTTTATTTACATGTAACCATACACTCATCAATAGTGTCTTAAAACAAGAGCATCTTTTAAACTAAATATTCTCTATGGCTTGCCTGTTTTTTTTTTATTTTTATAAAAATAAATATTATTAAACAAAAATTTTATAAAAAAAATACTATTTGTCACACGCACGCACGCACGCACGCGCACACACGCTCCGCGACCGGCACTAGGACCCGGAAGTAATGCGGGCGCGAACCCGGAAGTATAAGAGGAGTAAACAAACTAGTGCATACAGCTTAGTCACTGAGTTCACCATGTCAGTTCAGATTCGAGTGTGTTTATAGGACGCGGGTTAAATGTGTGTTTTTCCCTTGCTCCCCTTCTGTGAGAGTCCTTAAACTAATTCGCGTGGTTATCCTGCCTACTCGCTTGCTTCCCGCTTCGCTGGGTTTACCGTCTATAAAGGGCTAACGGCTAATCGCGGCTAACGGCTAATCGCGGCTAACGGCTAATCGCGGCTAACGGCTAATCGCTAAATCTTCTGATCATCCGGGGTTAGTTCGCGACAGAATGAAGTATAAAGATATAAATAATATATATTATATAATATAATAAGATATAAGCGGGTATAAACATAGTAAGGCCCCATCTGATTGGTCAAATTTGGACACACAAATGCTTGGCAAATAAAGTATTTATCGCAACTCCTTGCGATATGGTTATCGAGCATGCCATTATCGCGATAACGATATTTTTTCGATATATCGTGCAGCCCTAGTCATATAGATGGGTTTGTCCTAGCGCCTTAATCTTGAACGTTTTTATAGGAAGAGCTCCAACACCTTGTGCATACTGAAATGCCTGATCGATCACTGCAGTGATGTGTATGGACCATTCAGTAATATTGTTCCACTGTTGCATTTATCATTATAGAACTAATGTATCTCGATCCATTTGTCGATACTGATGTCATCTAGTCTAAAGAGAAGAAGAAACGCACTGTTCCGTTAAAAATATCACACTGGCAACTCCATTTCTTTAGTTTTTGCTATACACTGAATACATTTGGGTTTGTGATCATAGTTTGAGATGATAATTTCAGGTTTAATTTCCTGATATTAACAACATTGTAGACGTCTTAAACGACTACTAGCATGGCACGTATTGTTTGAACCCACGCATTTTTCAAACAGTAAAGAGAATCAGAACATGGTGTTTGATGCCCAGTTATGCCTCGATTAATTAATCGTTTAAACCAATGTCTTTTAATTTCTGCTTTTGAATGCATGGTGAAGAAAAGGATACCAAAATAAAGACCAGAGAGCTGTTTGTGGAAGAAAAGCAATAATTTTAAATCCCAAAAATAAAAAATAATTGCACAGGCGTAACCAGTGTGACTATTTGAAATGAATAGGGATGTAACGGTATCAAAACTTCACGGTACGGTATTTATTGAATCATTTACAGGAAAAACAAAACTAATGAAGAGACTCGAAAAAAGTTCCAGAAATGTTTATTAAACAGTTTACATGAACACTGAACATATCAATGGCATACAAATTAGCCATCTGTCTGTAAACTTTGAAACAGAAACTTCAATTTTTCAATTTTAATAGCAAAAAATTATTAAACCATATAAAAAAAATAAAAGTTTCAATTTAGTAATCTTGAAAACTCAGAAAATAATTTAAATAGCAGCCTACTTATTGCAGTTGGCCCATGTGCCGACAACACTCAGCTCATTTACTCACTTATTCAGTGACCATCGTCCTTTGCGGTCTGTTGTCGCTACAGATCCAGTAATGCGGAAATGGCGGTGCTGCTATTAGCGGCGGAGGAAAAGAGATGGAAAGAGTAATTAATCGTTACGGAGTAAGCGGGTTTTAAATCGGATGTGCGCATTACTGGATCTGTAGCGACAACAGACCGCAAAGGATGATGGCCGCGCCTGGGCTGATGGGAATTGTAGTTCCCGCTATCTCCCGTTTGCTCCATCCGCCTGAGCAAACGTTCCTCAGAAGACCTGTAGTTTTACCGACATGCGACCACGGTATTATCGAAATAAAGTGTTATTGCGGTACGACGGTATTTACAATAAAGTTACATCCCTAGAAATGAAAGAAATCACTGTTGCACTAACAACCAAACATCAGACAGGTTGCAGATGAAAAACAATATCAGTTGATGAGAAAAACGTTGTGAGATCTGTGAAGGTTTAAAAAACAATGAGTGACATCACAGAGGTCCAGGCATTCGAAGAAGACTTAATAAGCAGAAACTTTATGAAAGTTAGTGGTATGAACTAGTGGTAATGTGAACAAGCAATCTGTTCTGATTACTGAAACCTGCACAATTTTGACAAATGACAAGTTCATTTGACATTTTTTCTATAATCATAAATGAGCGGAAAAGGGAATAAGTATAATGACAAGAATTATGGAGCACATGGTTTAAAATTTAAATAAATGCTCTCTTTTTTTTTTTTTCCTGTGTGTGTGGTTGTGTGCGTTTTGAAGCGAATGAATGGTTTGTGAGCTCAAGTGCGTGGCCGTGTGACCTGGCAGACATACAGAACCGCAGGAAAATACTGACTCTGCTTGCTGAGAAGACGTCATACCGAGACACACTGGAGGTCCTCACTAACTTACCAGGACTGAAACAGCCAGTGGGTGAGTCGTGAGATAATTCTTCCATTCTTTTGTAAGACGTCACTAGAGAGAGAGAATTATTATTATTATCAGTTTTTTAAATGGCACATGCTTAAGATGTTATTGGACTTTTTTAGACTGTTTAAACATAAATACACTTGTTTTGTTTACATTTTTTCATGGACATTTGCACACACACCCTAGACATTTATGGACATTGCACATCTACACATTCATGCGTATTTGCACAGTCCCTAGACATTTCTATTTAAATTCTATGTTTTCTATATTTGTACAGTTTTATATATATATTATATACTTTTGTGCTTTTCTTCTATAGCTAAAGTTTTTCTATATAAAATTTTTATTTAATTCCATAATTTATTTCTTATTGATATTCTTTTTTTTTTTTTTTTTTAAAGGTCACAGGCCTCATACTGTATAAGCATTTCACTGCATATTGTAAATGTGTGTGACTTATGTATGTGACAAATAGATTTTGACTTTCAATACTGTATAAAGTGCTCTGACCGACACCATAGAAACATTCTAGACCTCTCCGTTTCCTCAACTCTTTGGCAACAGTTCACATGGGGGTGCGATGGTCAGATTATAGAATATATAACAACATGTAAAAACGTTCCTATTAGTTTATTTAATTTGTTTAATATTATTATTTTTGTAGATTTTGATGCAGGTATGAATGTGTCGTATGATTCCAATTAGATGGAGTTCAGGCGGTTGAGTACGACACCGTGTTTAACGCGCACCTTCAGAGGTGCGTGACGAACCAGGTGTTGCCGGTTGCCGCGGACACGCTGGAATTCATGCTGACTCGGGGAATCTCACCGGACGCGTCAGAACTTCAACACCTCGTCCACAAACTGGGCAAACAGAACAGCTGGATCCGGGCCAGGACTCTGTTCAAACGTGAGTCACGTTAACGGGAACACTTAAGCAATATTTTTTTATACATTTATTTCACTTTTTGTTTTGCAATAAAAAAAGATCGAGGCACCGTCATACAAATACTGTTACTCGGTATGTTATAAGCTGAAACTATCTCACTCTGCGTTATTTTAAATTGTCAGTATATGATGCATTAAGGCAACACTTTGAATGCTTTTTAAACGAACTCTCTGCCTATTAACTTTATATTTATGGTAACACTCTCTTCCCCCTGCCTGTCAGGTGCTCATTCCGCAGGTTATTACTCTGGGGTTATTTGTGAGAAGGACTGTTTGATTCTGCCCTGTTGTCTCACAGAAATTGAGATGACGCTGGCATTCGAGATGTTCATTGCCCGCATTTGTACAAGTCTTCAAAATCCCAGTGACTTTTCTCTGCCATTGCTTATCACACTCAAACGGTAAGTGCTCATGCTGCAAGCTGTTCCTTACAGTTCCCTAATGTCTTGAAAGACGTTGAAGTGGAGGAGTCCTAACCTCACCTCAAACACCTGTGAACAACTTCGGGATGAACCGGAAGGCTGAGGTCACAGCAGGCCTTTATGCCTGGCATGAGTGCATGACATCATTAATGCTAGTGTAGATAGGGTTCGAAATCTAGTAGGTAATTCCCCCTGGGAATGCTATTATGTCAAGGAAAACTGAACTAAATCTGAAAAGAAAAAAACAAACAAACTCATGCGTGTTATTCAGATGTACACAAACATTTAGCCATATAGTGTACAAGGTAAGCGTCCATTCAGCATTCTGAATAGTTCCAGACTCTGCCACTAGGTGGTAGAAGTGTTACATTTACGAAGGTACGAAGTCAAATGTCTGAAATAGTTTGTTTTTTATTATCAATCAGACACAGTATGTCATGACCATTTGTCTCGCAAAGATTGTCGGGGCGCAATATTTCAAGAACACTTGACTGAATGTGTTTAAATGATTTACATGGAATTACGTTTGTAACCAGAAGGTAAACTGATTCGATTTTAAAATGGGTCCAAACAGTCAGTCGCAGTCCGGTCAACAGGTTTGTACTGATGCCAATATACTCAGATCAGCCATAACAATATGACCACCCATCTAATATTGAGTAGGTCCTCCATCTAGCACCAAAACACTAATTCACTTTGTTCTGATACCTTATACTGTCATGACCAGCAATAACCTTTTCAGCAATTTGAGTATTTATTTTTTATTTTTTTTGGGGGGGGGGGGTCAGACTACAAGGCCAGCCTTCGTTCCCCACGTGCATCAGGCCAAACCCATGACCCTGTCTTTGGACCACTTTTGGCATGTCCCAACTACTGCAGAACAGGAACATCCAATAAAAGCTGTATTTTTTTGCAGTTGCTTTGACCCAGACATCACAATTTGGTCTTTGTCGCTATAGCTACAGTTACAATGTCTTGTTACAACCATAATGGAAGTGGATGGGATACTGTACAGTATATTAGGCAGCAAGTGACCCCCACACACACACACACACACACCTCCCACCCCTGAAGTTGATGCATTGGATGCTGAATAAATGGCCAAGTGTAAGGATTTTGAGTGACTTTAACAAGGGTGGTCATAATGTTGTAGTTGATGGTTGTATGTCCAAGTGCCACCATCATACTGTAAATGTGAATGTTTTCCGTGTTCGTGCACGTGCCATTGGCATCTACAACAAAACTACTTTTATTTCTGACCTCTAAAGGCACCTTGGCAATGTTTTGCAGGCTATGCTGCATTGATTCAATGCATGTTTTCTGATTTAGGCGTGCTGGCACCGATCTGGCGATGGAGAGTGAGTATCTGGCAGCTGGATCCCGGCTTCTTTCAGCAGCGATGATACCGAACCCCAAACTAAGCATTCGTTATACAGCTGTCAGTCAGGAACAGGAGCAGCTTTTTAATCTGGACCGTGGCTCAGCAGCTAAGTGGCTCTCGAACAACCGCAGCTGGGCTCAGGGGATGTGGGGCAGCTCACACACACAAGCTAAAGCAACATTTCAATAATAAAATATATATATATATATATATATATATATATATATATATATATTTTGATAATATAAACATTTTAAGAAAAAAAAAAAAAAAACCGATCGTCATGACGTACAGCTACTGCTAACTATTGTTCTGCTCAGCGGCAGTATTATTATTTCTTTTTTCAAAAGAATAAAGTTCAGAGGAAAAATTATTGCTTGTTTAAAAAAAAAACTAACTTTGTGCTCAATAATAAAGGGTGTGATAGATGTTTTTTCAGTGTGTTTGTATTTGTTTTAGTTTTTTTTTTCCCCCCGGCTCTGCTTTATTCAATTCCTGACATTTGATTCATAATGTAAGCAACGCAAAATCCTTAACAAATAATCCTCAACACTGCACGGTTTATGCTGCACGTCACTTCGTATTTCGATACGGCTATAGAAATATAAATGATGGAAGAAAAATGTAATAAATGTGAAGTCTGTCTTTTCAAAGATTAGTTTGAGGTTTTGTTTTCAAATATTGTTATAAATATTTTTAAATAAATAAGCAGTGATTAATGATAAAGTGGTACATGCAGTACTGTATAATGATAAAATAGTGTCTGGTTTCTCTTTAGTTTACCGTAAGTGATTCAGGTTTCCCAGTACTGCGGTACATGGCCAGTCACATTAGTACCTCGTTTCCAGGTGGTATTGATTCTAAGATTCCGCAAACACGCAGGCATTGTGGTATAAACATAGCTGATTTTATGACCAGTTATAATGTTATAAAAATTTTATGACCAGCTCTTGTTTAACTCCCGTAACTGAAAGGTGTGTACTGAAAAATATGGTAGAAACTGGTTTACAGGTTGACCTTGTAGCGCATTGTAAAGTCAGCCATCCAGTTCACAGATCATGTGGTGATCATGTGACACAACTCAACATTTCTGCCTATTTGATGAGTACAGTAGTGTAGTGTATGTCCGGAGGTAATTAAAAAGAGACAATAAAAAAACAACGATATTGTTGAAGGTGATCTCATCAGACCACACCTGGGAGCAGCTTGAGGGGAGGGCAGGCAGCCCTGAAAACCAGCAGATGGACAGATTGATGCACAAAAGGACAAATATGTAGACAGATGCACAGGAGGCCAAAACAATGAATTTTCAGCACTGTTGATAAATGGTCGTTAACTTGCACAAATAAGGTAGTGGGTATGGAATATTTATTTTTAAAAAGCACATTAGGCACAGTTAGGATCATGTCATATAAAAGTTTCACATGTCTGAAACAGCTGGAAATTTGCCCAGAACAACTTAACTGTTATTGCTGTCTTTGTATTTACATTTTAGAAAAAAGAAAGCACAAGGTGCTGGCGTTTCGAGAACAGATGCATCCTGTTCATGAGCGTCATTATTCAGTAAGCATAACTGATGCTTTAAAAAAAAAAGTAAAAATAGTGTGAAACAGAACTCTTATTTACTTATAACCTCATGCACAACTTGCACACTTGGTTAGAAAAATACATTATTATTTGTAAGCTGTTTATGTAGATTTGATTCCACACACACACACGCACAGTCAGCCAAAAAAAAAAAAAAACACTTCAGGAACACAAAAACTAGTATAAATATTGTATGACTATATAAGCAAAAGATGCTTCTGAAAAAATTTAAGGCATAAAAGAAACTTGTATAAAGAGCAATAAAATAAAGTCAATATTTGAGAAAACTCGTTACTTAAAATCAGGAGTTTTGGACAGATTTGTGCATTTTTTTAAAAGAAAACAGCTGTTTGGTTTTACTGAGCTTGCTGGAGAATGAGTTCTTCTGGTAACTTTGTCACACTCACTCCTTTCTATTTTTCTCCTTTTTACCTTTCCATATATTCTGTTATGCTACTGTATTTATTTATAAATTTTTTAGTTTTAATTGGAAATACTGAATGATTTTGTACATAATTATGCAGACATGATAAAAACATGTATAACAAAATCGGTACAGCGTATAATATGGTGCCTAAGACTTTTTGCACTTTTACACTTTTATTTATATACAGGTATATATATAAAATGCAGTGTAGGTTGCATTTTTTTGTTTTGATTTCGAACAAATTATTTGTAATATTGTTATGGCTGAAAATAAATAGAAATATTTATCATTTGTATTGATAAAGATTTCCAAAAATTTCTAAAATCTTGATTTTGTGGTTCGACTGCAACACATACTAGACTTTTACATATCCTCTACGTGGTCACCTTCTATACAAAGCACAAACTTGTATAGACACTTGTGTTCAAGTGTAACCAGGACTTTTGATTGGTCTGAATAAGAGAACACAGTTCTCTTTATTTCTCTATTTAACCCCCTGCTACACTAATGCACTTATCTCAGCATTTCACTAGTGCTTGGACACCATCAAGGTAGAAAGGTTTTTCAGTACACCAGAGCCATGGTTGAACTGCTAGCTTCACCTCTGAAATGCTGGCCTCCCAGGAACCTTTTTAATTGCTCAATCTTGTGGAAATGGCTTGGAGCGAGGTCAGGATTGTACGGGGATGTAGCAATAACTCCCAAATGAGTTGTAATGTGCCAAATGTGCAGTATGAGGTTGTGCATTGTCCTGCTAAAATAGTAGGATTTTGGTAAACAAACAAAAAAAAATAAGAATGTTGACGGGACTGACTGCAGTCGGCTCCGAGCTACAGTACCTGGGTTGGGATTGTCATTTACAGACTTACAGCCTTCTTTCAAATGTTTTTGCACCTCTTCTTCAGTGCACTTTCTTACTCTATCCAGATGTTCTACTGCAGCGTAGCATCTCATCACTGTACTGTGCTTGAAGTCTTCTGTAATTGTCAATTGGTCTTAGCCCTTCAAATGCCTTCAACACCCCTTGATGGCAATTTCATCTGATACGGCAACTTTGTAGCATGAAGTGTGTAAATCAAGTCATAATTTAAAGATGAAAAGATAAAGAGCCTTTCCATTCAGATAATTTGATATGCAAATTTTCATTTTCATGTAAATTCCCTATTCATAGTTTCTTATCTTTTCTTACTCCAGCTGTGACCATCAGAGCCTGATGCAACACATCGAAACACACACATGTGAAGATGAGAGCTCTATCAAGCGTTAAGGTTTTCTGCTTTGTTAATCAAATCAGTTCAAACTGTTCAGGTGCAAGACACATTGTTTTTTGTTTGTTTGTTTGTTCTTTTAAATTAAATATTACACAGTAATATACAAGGTCAGGAACAGAAAAGATCTAACTTGTAATGCAAAACTTAAATTGCAAATGTAAATTGGTTTATTTCGTACTGTGTGTGCACCTTTCTATTATCTTTAATATAAAAAAGGCATAATGTTAAACAGTTACCAATAATTATTATTGATAATTGCTTAGCATTATTATACCATGTGAATATAAAAGAGTGTAATACAGTATAACATATTATACAATATAAATTAAATTACAACATTATAATATAAAAGATTAAAACCAGGAAGTGACGTTACCATGAACAGTGTTTCAAACACGTCTGGCATAAAAGTTGAAAATAAAAAAACATTTATTGCTCAAATAACTCAAACTTTCCTGGGTTAATCCTGGGTAAAAAAAAAAAAAAAACTGGGTGCTGGTGAAATTCTTTTGAAAGGGTTCCCTGACTGCAGAAAGTTGGAGAACTTTTGAACATTTTTAATGGTTCCTTCATACTTTTAAATTTGGGCAAGAAGTGCATTTCTTAACTCTATGAAGTGTGTGTGCTGTTAATTCTAAAGCAGAGAGGGGTTCCTGCATGTTGACATTTGCATTTTCATATTTCAGATGAGCAGCCAAAGACTATTTTTAATAACCACAGCATGTTAATAACACATTTTACATTTTGTTCATTTTCAGTTTCATAAGCTCTGGTACTTTCAACACCTGTATCTGAAAGAAACATCTTTTTGTCAGGGAATCTGTAGGATGTTAATGTGCAAATTGAATTGCATTTATTCTAACAATTGAATAATTAGCATTAAAAATTATACTGGGATATACTGAGTATATTATATACTCAGTATATCCCAGTATAATTTTGAATGTTAATTATTCATATATAATTATAGGGGTATATAATTCAACCCCTCTATAAGGAATGGTTTTGCATATCTGTATACTTGAAAGAGGCTCAATAAAAAGTTTAAAAATAATAATAATAACAACTTTAAAAATCTCCAGCATCAAATATTTTTTTTCCCTTTATTTTCCTTTTACAAGCTTGCATTTATCAACTTAAAAGCAATAATATAATAATTGATGAATAATTTTCTCCACTCAACAATATACAGTACAACAGTAAAGCATTACATAAATCTAAACATTAAAAGGTGCCGTAAACAGCTGATCAAGCGGTCTTCACTTTGACCAGAGTAATTGAACATCCATAGATGAGAGAGATGACGAAGAGTATGATGAAGGCACAGGCCATATTCCAGGTTTCTTCAGCCTGATCCACTGTGTTAATGTCTGACTTGTTGTCATCGATGTATATCGCCTGTTCAATAAATTCTGTCAGGACAAAGAATAAATCCATAAAGTTCAGTCTCATGGTATAGAGTTGCTTCACGAAATGAAATGAAATGAAGGCAAGATAATTTTTTGTTGTTGTAATATAAATGTTATAGAATAAATATAAATATATTATTTAAATTTCTTATATAAATATAAATACATGCTTTGATAAATTTTTTTAAGGTCACTGGCAGTCGTATACGCATTTCACTGCATATTGTAAAATTATGTTTTTATAATATATATTATTGTGTAATATAATATTGACATTGTAAATCAAATTAAAATTTGAATTAAGTTAAACAAAAAACAGAACAACTTCTGTTTTTTTATTAACTTAATGTATTTATATTTATTCTGTCTGGTCAGTAGTCAGAAATTTTAATATTGACTTCAAATTAGAAATTTGAGAAACTAGAGGCTAACATTCTTCAGTACAACTGTGATACAGGATTTATTATAAGAAAATGCTAAGCACTTTGGGGGGGGGGGGGGGGTATGGGGGGTAAATCACCTGCTTTGGAAACATTGAGATATACTGGGCCGGTGATGTGCTGGACCAGACATGTATATGTGGATCCAGATTCCCATTTAGAGGTCTTGACATTCAGGTGGCTTTTAATCATAAATTTCCCATCAGGCCCCCTGGCAGAGCTGCTGGTGCCGTTATATTCTACAGTCTCTTTGTTAAGGAGCCAGGTGATGTTAATGGCTGATGGGCTGTAACCATACGCCAGACACACCAACTCATCTTGGCCCTGCAGCAGCTTCACAATGGGAGGATTCTTTACAGAGGCTGGGAACAAACAGACATAGTGGAAAAACTTTAAGCATTTGATGGTAAATTGTGATCAGGGTATATATTGGTAATTCAAATCAGTATGGAATTCAAATCTGAAAAATATCCACTAATTAATTTATTTAAAATATCATGCACTAAGGGCATAAAAAAACAAGGTATAGGTATAATAATCACAGGTAATACACACACACACACACACACACACACACACACACACACAGTAAATATGACAGCACTGTTAAATGTTTAAATCTGATTAATCTGAATAATATTAATTTTGGAGAGCCTAGACTAAATAAAAAAAATAATCTAATTTAAATCTAAAAAAAAAAAAAAAAAAAGTTTGTGTAAGGTTTTCAGTAAGGAGATGTTTTTACATTTTTAGCGTTCTGTGTCTCCAGGATGTAAACTTAAATTAAAGAACGGAATTATATTTTGTGTATAGTCAAATTTTAATTGTTTTGGAACAGTCAGAGGTAAAGCTTGAAAGATTGATGTTGTGTTTCACAGCCTTTAGTAGAAAGCTGCATTTTTTTTGTGTCAACGTCAAGAGAAAATGAGGAAATTCATTTTTATTTGTCATAATTTGTGAGATAACTAAGGTGTATTTTTTTTTTAGACATTTTATAATAATACATTCAACTGTAAATAAATAAAATCACAGATAAAAAATTTTTTGTTTGTTAATTATAAGACAGAGAGACAACAGCTTGTCACAATTTTTGTTGTATAATAAATGAATGCACTGTGAGAATGCAAAAAAAAACATTTTTATTACGCTATTTATAATTTAAGAAACGAGCAGTTTTCCTCTCCTGAAAGGAAATATTTAAATGCGTTCTTAAATGTCAGTGTTTGTGGGGACTTGCCTTTGGGTTTAGAGATGTTGTATGTCTGTGCATTAGAACAGGGGTGTTTCACCTCACAGAAAACTGTTTCATGGTTTTTCCAACTATCAGCTGGAACCTTAAAAACCATTCGAACACTTTCTGTTCCATTTCCGTGATTCTGGATTTGAGGACTTAAAGGATTCGAAGGATTTAAAGGCAGCTTGGCTGTTCCCACTGTGCAATTAACTGAGAAATCCTCGACTCTGTGGCCCAACAGCAGACAGATGACAGGAACAGGATTGTTCTCCAGCATATCACTGAGGGAGGGACCCAACAGGTAAACCTGTGACCTCTGAACATGATCTGGAGTGACTGGAGATAAAGAAATTACATTAGTGTTAGACACAACTGTGTAATATTTGGAGTTGTTTAAAGCTTGTGAACTTTTCTGATTATTACAATACCTGCACAAAAACTGGTGTTCTTCTGGACAGTTAGACGATCTCGATCACTGACTTGGCAGGTGAATCTAGTTTCATTTTTCCACTTTTGTTCTGTAACTGATAGCTCGCTGGACACCTTCACACGTCCATCTGCATTCATTGTTACTTCACTATCAGCATTCCCCACAGATTCAGGGAGCCACTTGATCTCTGGGTTAAATCCAGTTGCAGAGCAAAGAAGTTTTTGTTTTCTTGATGTAGATTTATCCGCACTGGATACAACTGAAAGTTCCACTGAAGGGTCGTCTGGAGAGAAGGACATTTTTTCTTAGTCTTGACAGGTCACAAACATTTTATAGTAAAAATATACTTTAAAACGACCACGAGTGTGCGGGAAATGAAATACCTTGTCCTGTTTCATATGTACAAAAAGCAGACATTTATCACACTTAAATTAGTGTCAACATTTATCAGCTTTACAGCTGTAGGAAAATCTGCACTGAGATATTTAGCATGAAAAGATATGAAGCTTGTGGGGCATTCATTGCCTTAAACAAAATGCATTAAAAAGCCTAATTCAATTGATTATATCTTTGGAAATATAACTAATTGAATTTTACATTTGCATTTATATTTAGGCATTGGCAGATGTTCTTATCCAGAACGACTTACAAAAGTGCTTTGAAATTTCTGTCATTTGATAAATCCATATGCTGGTTTATTACGTAACTACAGTATTAATACCATCAGTCAAACACTGTTGGGAAGGGTTCATTATTGGGGGTAAACCAAATAAATGAAGCAGATCTTTAGTCGTTGCCAGTGACTCAACTACAGTATACAGACATCTAGAGAAATTTCATTGAATTTCATCCCTGAGAGAGGTGGTTAAAAGAAGATATCATGGACCGATACCGATATAAGTGATTTACCTGGTATTTCTACCAGTTACCCAAGACACTACTTTCCATTTAACCTGTAGATAATGTCAATATTCAAACAAATAAGAGATTGCGATTGAAATTTTCCTTACCAAAAAGGTTTTTAATAGAACTCTGAGAATTCCACTTCTGAGAATGGCTTTGCTGAATCTGGCAAGCGAAATTGTTGTTTTTGGTTTGGCTTGTTTTGGGAATAGTGAATTGTGTAATCAATGTTTCCTGGACTTCTGGAAGATTCACATACTGAGCTTCTGGAATCTTCTCATCATTGATCAGGAAGTTGACCGAGAGTTCACCAGAAGGCAGACTGCTTGCAACACACTCCAGCACTGCACTGTCTCTCTTCCCTACGTCTGCAAGACTCCTCCTGATCACCACTGTAGGGGTTTTCTGCACAGTTTCTGAGATACATAAAGTAAAAAGTCACATAAATTAAAAACTTCAACTAAGGTAAAATAGTTTTAAGTTAGGCTACTTGTTTAACATGAACCCTATGAGATGCACACATGGCACTTACAGTAACTCTGTGTCTATAATTATTGTTTAAATAAGTAATATTTTGTGCTACTGTAAGCATTACAGCTCCCATCACATTTCAAGTTGTATACTTTTTGTTTTTTAAAGAATACACATAAACAGCAAGGATGGTAATTGAGTTTTAAATTATATACAGAACCTACCTGTAATTTTGATACTAGCTTCTATTGTTTTAAAACATGGATGTTCAGCCCTGCAGGTTATATTCCATGATTTTGTCCAGTCTTCTACAGAAATAGTCAGGTTGCTAACACTGGATACCTCCCTTATAATGTCTTTGTCTGTTTTGTTAACCCCATCTACAAGCAATGAAACTTTAGGGTGGAACACAGACTCAACAACACATGAGACTGTCACTTGTTTATCTGTCAATATTGACTTGAGAGGAGGTTTCTTCAGGTGTATCCGTGGTCCAGAATTTGGATGGCCTGGAAGATACAAGACGTTGTTCAGTTACACTTAGATATCATGGAAGATTTTTATTTTGCATGGTTTTCTGCAGGACTGACCTTCCACTGTGTCTAATATTTACAGTTTGTATAAAGATCATCAACATCTCTTCATATTACAATACCTTCACAAACGTTGATGCTCTTCTGGATATTTTTAGTAAGACTCTGATCTCTGACTTGGCAGGTGAATGTAGTTCCACGTTTCCACTCTTGTTCTGTAACTGATAGCTCTCTGGACACCTTCACACGTCCACCTGCATTCATTGTTACTTCACTAACAGCATTGCCCACAGATTCGGGAAACCACTTGATCTCTGGGTTAAATCCAGTCGCAGAGCAAAGAAGTTTTTGTTTGCTTGATGCAGATTTATTCACACTGGATACAACTGTCAGGTCCACTGAAGCGTCATCTGGAGAGAAGGACATTTATTTAGTCTAAAATCCATTTTTTATCCACAAAGATTTAAACCATCTAGAAAAGTCCCTTTATACCAAAAAAATAAATACATGAAAATTCAAATTCATATAATCAGGAAGTAGAAAACAAACTTTTCTTGTACATCTCATGTTGAGACCATTTATAGACTAGATTGATGAGCTACAGTGGAGGAAATTTGAATAAATTCATACATCACACTGAGTGTGCTGGTACAGTAGTTATACCAGTCTTCTCACCTCCTCCCCCTCTCTTTTCCAGTATAATTTTAATCTGGACAATGCCAGTAGTCAATCAAATAAGAGATTGCGATTGAAAATGTGCTTACCAAAAAGGTTTTTAAGAGGACCGGACTTCCACTTCTGAGAATGGCTTTGCTGGATCTGGCAAGCGAAATTGTTGTTTTTGGTTTGGTTTGGTTTGGGAATAGTGAATTGTGTAATCAATGTGTCCTGGCCTTCTGGCAGATTCACATACTGAGCTTCTGGAAACTTCTCATCATTAGCCTGGAAGGTGACAGAGAGTTCACCAGAAGGCAGACTGCTTGCAACACACTCCAGCACTGCACTGTCTCTCTTCCCTACGTCTGCAGGACTCCTTCTGATCACCACTGTAGGGGTTTTCTGCACAGTTTCTGAGATACATAAAGTAAAAAGTCATATAAATTAAAATGTTCCACTAAAGTGAAAAAA
Organism: Channallabes apus; assembly: GCA_030522415.1. Classification (NCBI taxonomy): domain Eukaryota; kingdom Metazoa; phylum Chordata; class Actinopteri; order Siluriformes; family Clariidae; genus Channallabes; species Channallabes apus. The sequence goes on from CM060121.1 coordinate 4,569,256, forward strand.
TTTTAATGTAATTTACATTTTTTAACATGAAACATTTTACATGCACACATACAATTTAATTTAATTCTGTGCCTATAATTATTGTTTAAAAAAAAAGTAATATTTTGTCCCATCACATTTCAAGTTGTATAGTTTTTTTTTCTTTTTAAAGAATACACATAAACAGACAGGATGATAATTGAGTTTTAAATTATATACAGAACCTACCTGTAGTTTTGATACTAGCTTCTATTGTTTTAAAACATGGATGTTCAGCCCTGCAGGTTATTGTCCTTGATTTTGTCCAGTCTTCTACAGAAATAGTCAGGTTGCTAACAGTGGACTCTTCCTGTCCCTCTCTCTTCCTGTCTCTGTCTGATTTTTTATTTCCATCTACAAGCCAGGAAACTTTAGGGTGGAACACAGTCTGAACAACACAGGAGACTGTTACTTGATTATCTGTCAATATGGACCTGAGAGGAGGTTTAATCAGGTGTATCTGGGGTTCAGAATTTGGATGGTCTGCAATAAATAAGAGGTTGTTCATTTACAATTAGACATCATGAAAGATTTTTATTTTGCATTGTTTTGTGTGGAACTGACCTTTACAAATGCTCCATGTTTGACGGAAGGTTTTGGCCTGGTGTGTGGCGTTGCATGTGAACTCTTTGCCTTTAGTCCATTGCTGTTCATTTATGCTGATTTGGCTCAGCATGGAAAACTCTTTTTTCCCCTCATTTTTAAATATTTTCTCAGTCCCTTTCTGACTCGATCCCCAATCAACATTAATTGTTTTAGGACTAAAACCTTCCAACCAACAAATTAGATTCATATCATTAGATGTTCTATTGATGCTGGTGCTGATGCTGATGCTGGGTGGAGTCACAGTCACAACTATAAACAATGAGAAAACAACAATTCAAGAACATGGCAAACGTAGTCTGTGCTCTGTAGAACTTAATGTTTGAATTTTTTCCCATTTACTTTTAATGTGCGATAAGATGCTGCCACAACACCGGCAAGGAACTCTATATATAAAACTGTGTTTTTGTTGTACTATAAATATTATGATAATGCTGTCTAACAAGAAATATGAGTGGCCATCTTATATGCCAAAAGAAACTCTGTTTCAAACATACCTGGCACAAACCAAAGATGATGGAGCATCTACAGTAATTTTTTGTGTATTATAGCAGGTGCTTTTGAAATCCTGGACAAATCAGGCCATCATTTGGGTGACAAGAGAGACATACACACATTGAGCACATTGTGTGCATTATTGAAATTTTTATTACAATTTATTTGACAGCAAAAAATTTTTTTTTTCTTCAGTAATCCAACATTTTAATTTTTTTTAATTATATTTATAAACTCTGGTTACAGTATATAAACTGTAGTTTTTGTTTTCAGAATTTTTTTTGTTTTGTTTGTTATTTCTCCTTTTTAATTTAGTTGCTCCTTACGGAAGTTTAAAAAAAAAAAAAAGAATTCAATGTAACAACTAATAAAACATAACTAGGAGCTTACTAGCAGTATATTGTAGTATTTATCACAGCTTATCATTGTGTTTTTCTCCTTATTGCATGAATATTTGGAACATCATAAAGCTAAAGCTAAACCAAAAAACAAGGCAATACTGTAGTTTGTTTGTGTTTTTCACATTTTTTGGTGTTTTGTGGTGTGGCTAGAGGAAGAAGTGCAGGATAAGCTTCACTGAGCACAGAAAACAGCGGGTGAGAGCGTTAGGCAACAAGCGGTCCAAAGATAAATGGCAAAATCTTCTAAAAGAAGAAGTGAAAATCATCTGCATCGCTGAGATAAAGTGAAACACACCTGCACAGGAAGAAGTCCTACATTTGCATGCATTAATAGACCAGTGTTTTTGCCTGTTATGCAAAGAGTGTTTTTCTATTATCTTCGTTTGCACAGTGGCATGATAAATAATTCACAAATAAAGAATAAAGAATAATTATCTACCAAATGTTTTACTACAGTATGTTCGACCACATAAAACGAGAAACACATCACATAAACCTGTTAGAAAATGTATACAAATTAAAATAAACTCTATCTATTAGGTTTGACCAATGAAGATGAAGAAAACAATCAGACTTTTAATTGCATTTATTTGAGATTTGAGTAAAATCATGAAAGAAAATCAACATTTAAATGACACACAGTATTTACAGATATAAAACACATGAAAAGTAGCTGAGAGAAGATAGTTTAACAGAAAGTTTAACTCAGAACATTATACTGAAGAAACAGAGAGAAGATCAAACACATTCCATTGGTTGTTTGTTTATCATTTCACCTAAAAAAAAGGGGGAAAAACACAGGTGATTAAGTCATGAAACAGACATTAATTTTGTTGTAGGAGAAAAAAACATTTGATATAATTTACGTTTATAAGTTTCTTGCCATTAATAAAACAAAATCCAACACACAATATATATGACTTTTTAAAGGTATTTACTATTTACATGTGCATGAAACCTGTCTATCATATTCAATTAAGCTTAAAATATATTTTCCTTGATTTTTATTTTCATTAAAAACATTTACTTTTATCCCCAACTATACATTAAAGTTATTTTATTTGCAGCATACTTATTTAAAACATTGGGTCAAGCAACAATATTTTATGGACAGTACAATAAGTAAAATTGACAATTACATTTGATTAGAAAGGCAATTTTTAAATATATGGTGTATAATTAATGTAGAGAAAATATTATAATTAATATAATTCTATAATTAACAGTATAACTAACAGAGTTTAGAAAAACTTAAGATTTTTTGTTTATAAGTGATTTATGTATTCTATATGTTTTTTTATTATATATTTATTCTATAACAGCACCTCCTGAAGTGTTTTATTTATATTGTAGGATAGCAATTTGCAAAGGATTCCCAATTGTAACCTTTTAAAACATTTATGGTTACAATATCAAAACTAGGTCATTTATAATAAAAGCACAAACATAAACACTGTAAACCTGCAATCGTCCCCCCTTTCTCTGCTTTGGAGTTGAAAATTAGTGAATTACTAAATATGTAAACCTAATTCTAATTGATAGAGCTATATAGATATATAGATAGCTATATAGCTATTTCTGTTATAGAAATCCCTTTCCTAAATTCCTTTGAACAATTGGATTTTACAATTTCTTTTAGTGACTTTGTAACATGGAATTTAAAAGAACAAATGTTTATATCACTTTGTAAAAATGTCTGTATATCAACACTGTACACCCAATATAAATACTCTGCCTGCCCTGCCGTCTCTAAAAATATTAAATTTTCGGACTAAATTTCAATAAGCAAATAGTTAAGTCTGTGAGCAATTAGTCAATAAGTTAAGTCAATTATTAAATTGGTGAAGTTGTTTCATAGAAAAATTCATTGTTAGAAGTTACAGCTATGATAAGTGTTAAGATTAAGAGCATTGCAACAAGACCTCAGAGAATTGGGACTAAACATCTGTGTGGCCAACAGAAACAACAATATTATTTTAGCATTGTATTTTTTATTCTGTGATACCACAGGCATATTGTAGGTCGACTATGTGATGATTCATCAGGTTCAAAATGTGAAAGAGTGAGTCTGGGAGCATCAGGATTAATTTCATTTGTTCATTCATTCATTCATTCAGCTTCTATACCGCTTAATCCTGTGTTCAGGGTCGCGGGGGACCTGGAGCCTATCCCAGGAGACTTCGGGCACTAGGCGGGGTACACCCTGGACAGGGTGCCAATCCATCGCAGGGCACACACACATACACACACTCACACACCCAATCACACACAACGGTCAATTTGGGAACTCCAATTAGCCTAACCTGCATATCTTTGGACTGTGGGAGGAAACCGGAGTACCCGGAGGAAACCCACCAAGCACGGGGAGAACATGCAAACTCCATGGACACAGAGACGGGAATCGAGCCTGGCTGGGGAATCGAACCCAGACCCTGGAGGTGCTAGGCGACAGTGCTAACCACTACACCACCGCGCCGCCAATTTCATTTGTTAATTAATTTAATTTCATTAATTGAAATCAACCTCAATTGATAATCTTTGGGTGATGTTGGTGAAGACTTTACAGAGCTCTCTTCATATCTATACATGATCTCAACCAAAGATTTATGGGACTCTAGATGGAAATTAATGTTGCAACATTGTGTATGGTTGTCAAAACAATTCCACAGCAAATATGTACTAAAGGAAGGAAATATAAGAGTGTGGAGGGTTTTTGCCCACACACTGTGTTGGCAATACTACATTTTGTGTTCCTGAATTCACCCTGTTTATGTTTACTGGATCAGTTCTCACCTTGATAACAGTCGCCCCGATGCTGTAGAACAGAGTGATGAGGAAGAGAAACACAAATGTTATGGCAGTGTTTGCCACGTTTTCATCATCAGTTTCTGTCGCATTGTAGGAACCCTCAATCACCACCAGGAAATTTGAATCTGTTGGTATCCACACACACACACACACACCATGCTGTTAAATTTTTGACTCAGGTTAGTCGATCTTGTTGATTTTTATTTCCTAACAGTAGTTGTGACTACACGGTGCTTCTAATAACTTATTGTTTCTAAGATGCACATAAACAGATAAAAAAAATTGACATGTTGATATGGTAAGATTTGATTTACAGAAGGAGTAATTAGTGTTAGTTTTCTACAGTCAGAGGTCAAGATGTAATGAATGGCTGTGCATGTTCTTGCTGATGTGCCAAGCTACACTTTTATGTCGCATCATGCCATCTTCAGTCACTCACTCTTCTATACCACTTAATCTTGTATTCAGGGTCATGAGGGGCCTGGAGCCTATCACAGGAGACTTAGGGCATGAGGTGGAGTACTCCCTGGACAGGGTGCCAATCCATTGCAGGGCACACACACACACACAAACACACACACACACACACACACACACACACACACACACACACACACACACACTACAGCAATTTGGGAAAGCCAATTATCCTAATCTGCATGTCTTTTGACTGTGGGAGGAAACCGGAGTACCCAGAGGAAACCCACCAAGTATGGGGAGAACATGCAAACTCCATGCACACACAGGCGGGAATTTAACCTGGCCAGGAATCAGACCTGGACTATGAAGGTGCAAGGCGGCAGTTCTAACCACTAAGCCTCTCACCTCATCATGTCATTTAATTATTAATCTATAACCGCACATTCTGACATGATTATTGATTACATATTTATGCATTTTTGGTGTGTTATTTTGTCAGGCTGTACATTTTGTCTGCATTTTTAAAAATTCTGATTGATGTGTGTTAAAGTATTATAGCATATTATAGTAGTTAATAAGAGGCATTCCACAAGTGGTTATAAACAGTAGCCGCACTAAGACTATTAACTATAATTATCACTCCATGTCCCAGGTGTTTAAACAGCCGTTAATTACACTGTCAATCTCAGCATGGGGGAAAGGAGGTCTCTACGGTCCGCAGTAATGAGGAGAGAACAGCAGCCTGACAAAACTCACTTTTAAAACCAGTCACAGAAGCACTTTTAGCAAGAAACCACCTCTGATAACGTTACGCCATAATGTACATCTTAAACAACATATATTCTCTATTTAATAATTAAAAATAATCACTCCAAATTGCCTCTGAACTGTTTTAGTTTGATTTCTGCCTAAGCCAACCTACAAAGATAGTTTCTAACACAAGGATAAATCATACATCCTTCTCTAAACCTTAGTCAAGGGCACTACTTAGTGTGTGGAACGAGTGAGTGTATAACCCGTATAGCACACTAGCTTTCCATTTAATGCTGTTTAGGATTTTAGGACTGTCCAACACCCCACGGTTTATTCTACTCACCTTTTGGCTACATAGTACCAGTAATGATTTAAAACTACTTTCACCCTGTTAAATACACTGACTGTTGGCTGCTAACTGTCGGTTATCAGCTCCAATTGCACCCTCATGTCCAGCACATCAGCACTTCCTCTCATGTGATTACACCAATCAGACATAACATTGCAACACAAAACATTATGCCCATAACTGTATAGATCTCTTTGTGCCACATGGGCAGCTCTGGCCAATCAGGCCATGACCTCCGAGTTTGTGATGTGATAACTGGAATAATAATTAATACACAATGAATAATTCATGTGCTGTGGTTTGTGGGGTAGGGCCTTGATGGATTGGACTCTTTTGTATGGGGCATTCCATGGATGCGTGGTTCGATTGAGATCTGATGGAGGCTGGGTCAGTAGCCTTAGGCTCTGCATTTGTGCTACAGTGGCTTTTCTGTGGGATTGGACCAGATCAGCTGGCCTTTGAGCCTTGGGTGCACCTGACCCTGTCACCAGTTTACTGGTATTAAATTTAGAACCAATCACTGTTAATGTGTTAATATTTTGTGGCATTCATGTTATGACTAATTGGTGTAGCTCAATAGGTTAGTTTCTAGTATGAAAGCTTTGGTGGAGTGTTGCTTAGGTACACATGATATTGGTAACCCTCATCCTGTCATGGAAGAGGGTAGAAAAAACTCTCTACATGACCAGAGGTGCTAAATGTCTTGGCTTGCTGGAGATAAAACAGTATTAAACTAAGCTATTGAGCTATTAACCTTAATGAAAGTATTGAAGTGTAACTAACACAGAGCAACAAATAAAGCTTGACAAAAATACTACAGGAATGCAAACAGACATATACACACATTGTCAGATTGTGGGCGAAGCTTTAGAGCATTCTCTGTTATCATATGTAAAATATTTAATGTTTTATTAAGAGGTTTGTCTTTCTTACATTTTTTAATTAACTGTTTAATTGGTCTTTGAACTCCATATTTATTACTATTATTATTATTATTATTATTATTATATAGTTCTTAGAATTTTGTACTTTACATTTTGGGGGAAAAGCATTCATCTCTTTGCCTCACAGCCTAATGTGTGGGAATTTGATAAAAGATGTTTATGATGTTTACTTAAAGATGTTAAAACAGCTTTAAGTAAAATGTCTTAAATTAAAGCCAGTCAAGTTGAAGACATGCCATCATTTTTCACAAGCCACATTTAAGAGATGTTTAGATAAAGATGTATAAAGTTTGAATATTAGAATATTTCCAAACTGCACAAGATACATGCTGAAGGGTTTTTTTTTATTGTCATTATTTCAGTGTGATATTGCATTGCACATATTCTAAAAATCAAGAACACACAAGCATCAGACAGACTGAAAAGACAATGACACTGCATTAATAATTAAAAAAACAAAAGACATAGAAGACAGGCCAAAAGTCAAACAAAAGCATTAATAGCAGACAACACAATTTTTAATACAGCATTTGAGCATTTGGGCAGTTTTGGGGAAGAGTTAAGTTGAGATTCACTACGGAGGGCGGATTTGAATTACCAGCAATGGATCTGGAAATGTGGTGCACAGTCTCCTCAATGGACTCATGATAAACATTGCAGGTGAACATAGTGCCATTTTCCCAGTCTGACGTATTGACAATCAGCTGACTGTATGCTGAAAAGATGCCATTTTTCTCAATAACTTTAACGGTGCTCCCACTTTCCACTAGTTTATCACCAGCAAGCCAAGACACAGCAACCTCCTTAGGGTAGAAGTTTTTAATATAGCAAGTCAGGGTCTTTGAATCCCCCTTTGAGCTCTCTGGTGGAGGGAGCAAGAAAAGCTCTGGGTATTGCGTTTGGCCTATGAACATAAAATCAGAATTAACAACAAAACATGATCAGTTTCCTTCTCTTGCATTGTTTTTGTATGTTTGGGAACATTGGTCACAAGTAAACAACAACAAAAAAGCTTTAACATATAATCATAGTTTCCATATAATTTCAGTAGCACTGGATATACAGTAAAAATGTGATTTTCTTTTTTTTTAAGTTCTCATGCTTTAAACTTTCTCATGCAAATTAAAAGCAAGAATATGTAGAAATAGTAAACAGGATTCCTACCGTTTCCTCTTTGGTAGACTTCTTGTATATACCCCAGAGCTGATGCTGTATGATTCACCTCACAGGTAAATTTGGTGCCAGTATGCCACTCGTTATAAGTGATTGGGGTGGTGAGCGTGATCACTGTCTCCTTAGACCCTTCTTTTTGAGATAGAGCAGCAATGTCTTTACCGTTAACAATCCATTTAATGCCGGTGAAACCCATTGGTCCTTCAGCCTTGCACACAAGGTCACCAGATTTCTTGATAAGCATGTCATTGTCGGAAGGTGGAATTATTGTCACCTTTGGCTGCTCCTGGTCACATTGTGCTGTAAAGAAGGTGTAAAAATAAGTTTATGAAGAAACAAATATCTTTTTTAATTAAAGAAACTGTGAATTTACAATCTGAAAAAATACCTGAGTTTTAATGCACATTACAGTAAAATAATCATATAACATAATTACCATTTCATTCAAATGAAAGGACAAATTATTACATCAAATTTCAGTTTACAAGATTTAACAATTACTTTGTATTGTTTCATTAAAAACAGGTACTTAAACTATGGTGTAAGAATAACACTGAGGTCAAATGCTGTTAAAGAAATTTTCATTTGCAAAAAATAATCATAGTCATAAAACCTAAGTAGAATAACTTAGTACATACCTCCATATTTTGCCTCCTGGTACAGAGTCTGTGATTTTTGCTGGAACTCACACTTAACTGGAACAGATGAGCCCATCCACTCGCCGGCAGTGAGTTTCAAAATGCTTAAGGCACTGTAAGTATTTTTTTCCGGGATTAAAATTGAGGCGTTGGCCTTATCACTGAGGTTTGCACTTCCACGGGTCCACTTAAACATGTACGTTTTAGGTGAAAATTCTGAAGCTAAGCAGATGAAGGTAGCTGTTCCATTGTCTAATTCTGTTTGGCTCGGAGCTGTTAGAAGCAGAGATTTTGCTGGGATGTCGGACACAACTGCAAAACAAACACACAGATCCATATGCAGCAGCAATGGGCACAGCAGGTACTGCAGTTTAGGAATAGAATGTGTTGCCACAGTATATGAAGACCACAAAAATCCTTTTTTTTAAAATACCTCATATTATCTAAATTTATATCAGAGTGCCAAAAAATTCTTATGCAGTTGGTATGATTTAATTTCTATAGTAATTTACACAAGTACCTGTATAGTCCACATGATATAGGTCTAGTAATATAAACACATTTCTTTATGTGTAGTTATTTATCAAACAAAATCCCATAGTCATTAATATTGCCGAAGTTTTTTGTACGGAGGAAATATTTTAACTTGTACGAAAGAACTGGTTTTAAATTTTCTCAGTGACATATTGGTAGTTGTATATATTTACATTTTAAGACAAACTTTAAGACAAATTAAATATTGTACATCAGGCATGATTATAATAAAACACTTCACATTAATCAACAACTTGATTATAGCTAATTTTCCTATAACAGAGCCCATCATGTTGTCATGTATTTAGCAGGTTTTGAGCAGGGATAAGGAGATTCGATACTGAGAACAACTTAAGTTATAATATATTACTAGTCTGTAAAATCTAACTTATTACTGTTTTTGCCACAGCAAACATTTGTGTGTATTTTGATAACATACTGTGGCAACACATGCGAAAAGTCATAAGCCTCAGTAAAAAAAAGGAAAAGGCTTTGTTTAGCATTGGCAGAGAAAGAGTACAGAGAGTAAATAAGCTTTGGATTTTAAAATGCTTGACTTTTTACATAAAATATTCCAGTGCTGATTCAACTGGATAGCCTTTTTAGGAATAAGAAACTTTTAGTCAGACATTTTAATGGCCAAAGCAGACTGTCTCAGTGTGATTCAACATGCAGCATTTTGTAAAAGGACTTAAAGGAAATAAAACTAGTGCAGACATTGATTCTGCTTACTGTCTGATTTCATGTCATTTGCATCATTTTCCCCAAAGAATAATGCTCACACTGAGACTGATAAGCTAATAAGCTTAAACATGTAGCTAAGAAAGAGATTACCACCAAATATTAGAAAGTTTTAACCATCATGACCACTCAGGTCTTTGCGGAAAAACACTGTTGTATTTGAATTTTTTATTTCTCTGATTCTCTTAAACCGTCTGATTAGTGCCACTCTACCACCCCTATCTATCATGATACAGTACTTACTGTTGGTTTTAATTCTTTTTTTTAAATGATGGAGCTTTACAGAAAATGTACTTACTGTAAGCTTAAACTGTGTTGAATAAAACATTCAGATATTGTACAATTAAAGTTAAAATTATCATGAATGTTTAAGTGTAGGTTTTAATTTTTGTTAGTTGAAGCAAATGTATTACTATTTAATTGCTCGTTTACTATGGATAATCTATAATAAATTAATTGACCATTACATCAAATGCACCTGCCATAATCTGTATCAGTAATCTAGACACAGTCTAAACTCTACATTCTCTTGTCATTGGGAGAAGCATCGATTCCTTCGTTTTAAAGTTACATATTTTTAATTGTCTTTTAGAGTAAATATTACATATACTGCACTAGGCCTTAAGGTGCAATTATTTTCATGTTTCCTCGTAAAAGGTGCAGAATAAAATGAATCAGATGCTGTGGCCTCACCAAGGGGCAAGGAAATGTTTGCTAACAGTTTTCTTCCCTGAGAGTGTCTGTGTGTTCGTGTGTGAGTATTTGCCAATATTTACAGTATAATCATACTTACACGACTTCTTATTTGTAAATGAAACACAAAATTATGTTTTGAGGTATTTTTCGCCTACCTGGTTTTTGCAAGTTCGCCAGTTTGGTTCCCTGGGGGTTAGAGACTTCGCAGGTGAACTTCTTGTTCGCGTCCCAGTCGGAAGCCTTGACGCGCGCCTGACTCACCGAGAAGTACTTTCCGCTGTCCAACACCGACGGGTATTGTACAATGTTAGTATTCATCGTGTTGCCGCTCGAATCCTTCCAAACGTAGCTCAGTCCATCGGCGGTTGCCAAGTCGCGGGTAACGCAGCCCAGAGTGACGAAACCATCAGGGGACGAGCCGCACTGCCACACGGGAAACAGGGACTTCGGGGCTTCTTGCGTTGCTGTATATAGACAAACAGCCAGACAAACATCAGCCAGACATATCATCATCATCATCATCATCATTATTATTATTATTATTATTATTATTATTATTATTAGCCATCAACAGTTTTCTCAAGCATAATTTATAAAGAGTAATTTATTCTATTTCTAATAGTTTCCATTTTTATACTTAATATTTTTTGTACTGTATTTTAAATGTTTTATATAGGCTACTGCTACTTATAAAGTATATAATTATATTAATCACAAGATATTATTTATATATTCATTATATACTATCGACACACACGCACGCGCGCGCGCACACACACACACACACACACACAAAGAGAGGGGCCAAAAATGTTTACACACTTGAAAAATAAAATATACACCTGAAAATTGTATCACTACATTTATATAAACATAAGTGTGACTACTGACATCTTTGGAGTAAACTTAATACTACACATTGCTGCAATAATTCAATTCGATTACTAACGAAGGGCATGTATAACGTTTAACTTTTTTGAGCCCCTCTGTATATATCAGACCGTAAACATATATTAATTACATTCCGTACACTACATAACACAGTACATAACAAACGTTGCATTATCACAAAGGCACGTAAGCGATATTATTACACTTGAAACAAACTTCGTATGCACAATAGAAAAAATTACGATATATTTTGAGCATTATGGGAGGGAAAAAACGAGTACGATAATTATACCCGCCCTTTTTCCGATTTATTTCGTTTTCACAAGATACGAAGTGAACCGTATTCTTCAAATGTAAAAGTCCAGCAAAATTAATAAACTTTGTTTCCTTATATAAAAACGCACTTGTAACATCCTGGTGTTATAAAACAATTTCAATTTAGTTATGAGAAATCATTTACTGAGAGTTAGACCGAACAATTCTACAATTCTATTTTACATCCTCTGTTTAATTTATATTTATTACTCGCCAATCGAATAGCGACAACAACAACAACGACGACGCCAAGGAGGTAAACACAGCTCAACGTAATTTATTGAATCTAACGGTGCTCTTTGAATTTTTTATTTTAATTCATGATCATTAAAGTAATTAAACCAACTGATTATATGCTAAGCATATAACAAAACAAAACAGACTAAATACACAATATTTTCAATGCTACTACTACTACTACTACTACTACTACTACTAATACTAAGGCATTACAGTTAAACAAATATGTAGCTAAACAATTTTATTGCCTTTTAACAATTTTTAAGGTTTTTTTTTCAGGTTTACATTTTAGATCGTTATTATTGTTAGCCTAAATATGAACACATAAATAAAGTTGACGGTAAAAGCGCTGAATTACTTACCCCTTGTTACGGTGACAGCTGTGCCTTTTCCCCAGTAATCAATATTATTATTATTATTATTACGCCCTAAATAAAACCACTCAAATAATTTGGCAGGATTTTGTTCCGCAGAAAAATAAAAATCTATAATCTATCGGTGTATTTTTATTTTTATTCTATATTTACAGGACTTTAACCTACTGCCTCCTATAAAGCTGAGACGGGCAAAACAAACACTAAATGCATAATTTTTAATTGTTAATCATTTCAAGCTAAATTTATTTGTAAATGACAATAAGCGGAAAAAACTTTACCAATGAAACTTTGTCATTTTCTTTTTCAGTGTTACATCAATAGGTACACAATAATTTCTAAAGCAGGAACAAAATCAATAAAATAAATGAATAGTTTATAAGACATAGTAATAATAATAATTTACCTAAATAAAAAAAATCATCGTCTCCCAATCTGACAGCGATAAAAATACTAAGGGATTACAGTTAAACAAATATGTAGCTAAACAATTTTATCGCCTTTTAACAATTTAAAAGTTTTTTTTCAGGTTTACATTTTAGATCGTTATTATCGCTAGCCTACATATGTTACAGAAATAAAGTTGACGGTAAAAGCGCTGAATTACTTACCGCTTGTTACGGTGACCGCTGTGCCTTTTCCCCAGTAATCAAAAGCCCAGTTACACAGTGCTGCAGTTTCCAGCACATCTCGATACATTTAACTAAACTAAACTGAACTAAAATAAAACTCAACTAATATAGGAATATTATCGCGCTTATTGAAGCCGAAGACTTTATAAAACCAAATATAGTCCCATATCATATAAAAAATAATGTCCTGTTTACCTCAAAAAACAACAACCCATAATTAAAAACGCAATATATTGTAGCGCATTAACTGTATTATAATGTGAACCAAAACTGAGCTTAAACGCAAAACCCTGAACTTAACATTTTTATGTTTGAAATAAACTCGAAGCGCTATTTTCGTTGTCTACGAACAAGCAGTAAAGGCTAATGTTAAAACTTCAGGGTGCAGTAATTACCACCAGTCAGATTTATAGTTTTTGTGACTTAAAAAAAACTGCACTGTTAGTTTAACGGCATAAATAAGAGATAAATCTTACCAGAAGTAACGGTGACCGACGTTCCCTTTCCCCAGTAGTCAAAAGCGTAGTCACAGTGACCGAAATCTGATCCAACACCGTTCAAAAAGACCTAACTCTCCGATCTATCTATGTTAATCATAATATCTAAAATTCCCATCACCAAACCCAGACCTAAGTTGGATTTTCGCGTTTCTCAACGTTAAAGAAGCACCTCTTGTCATTTTATAACGTTTTAACATATTGCGCGCATTACTCCTGGGTGTATTTCTTGTTTATACTAGCAAAAGTCGTAAACAAAATATTACATAAAAAAATAAGACTTGTTCGTATAGATTTTTTCACAGTTAGCGAAGTGATACATCCTTACATAGATACATCCTTGGCTAACATCTTTAAATCATTGTTTATATTAAAGAATATAAACCACTACACCAGGCTTAAATCGCTACAGTTTTTCTTATGTTGTTTGTGATGTTAGAGAAGGATAATCTAAAGAGCTTTGGTTTTAATTTCTTACCTGAAGTCACGGTCACCGACGTTCCCTTTCCCCAGTAGTCAAAAGCACCGTCACAGTGATCAGGTTTAAGAAACTACTCGTACAATATCTGACCCAGAAGTGCTTCTAGCATACTTGATATTTTTTCTAAAAATTACTAATTTAAGGGTTATGTTAAACGTGTCAAATGAATGAATTCCTACCTGTTGTTACGGTCACTGAAGTTCCTTTTCCCCAGTAGTCAAAGTAGTTGTCACAGTGAATTAATTGGCCAATTCTCTATACAATATCTCCTTATTGAGAGGTTTTTTTTTAGGGCGGTCACTTATTTCTCTCCCACGTTTTTGATCTAACTACTTGCCCTATCTTTAAGTGCACGTGCTTCGATTTATTACAAATATTCGTACTGAATTCGTATTTTGTATTTTATAAATAATAAAAAAGTTCCTAAACACAATGGAATAACAAAACAAGAACACTTACCTGAGGTTACGGTCACTGACGTTCCTTTTCCCCAGTAGTCAAAGTATTCGTCACAGTGAATTAATTGGCCAATTCTTTATACAATATCTCCTCATTGAGAGGGGTTTTGCAGGGCGGTCACTAATTTCTCTCCCACTTTTATGAATTAACACTTGCGCTATCTTACAGCGCACGTGCTTCGATTTATTTAAAATATTCGTATTAGTTCTGTATATATATTTTTTTTATAATAAAAAAAGTTCCTACACACCATGGAACAACGAAACAAGAACACTTACCTGAGGTCACGGTCACTGAAGTTCCTTTTCCCCAGTAGTCAAAGTAGCCGTAGTCACAGTGAATTATTTGTCCAATTCTCTATACAATATCTCCTCATTAAGTGGGGTTTTGCAGGGGGTCACTAAGTTCCCGCCAACTTTTATGAACTAACACTTGCCCTATCTTACAGTGCACGATCTTCGATTTATTGAAAATATTCGTATTTTTTTTTGCATTTTTAAATTAAACAAATACAAACACAATGAAACAACAAAACAAAAAAAAACTTACCTGAGGTGAGTTTGTACCTGCAATTCACTGTAACCCCAAATTTAATTTCAATTCAAGTAAATTGAGTTTGTTGTACATAAATTTCGGTGTATCCCACATATTTCTTAATTTTTTTTACAACGTTTTTGACTTTGACTTTGAAGACCGTGCATTCAACAAAGAATTTTGGGTTCAATTAATTAATGTCAATGATTTAAGCATAAAAACTGTTGCATATGTTCCTTTATTGCAGATGCTTCAGAAATTGTTAAGGCTATGTCACAGACAACTAATGTCCAAGATGAGTACAACACTTGTAGAGATGGCAGTTGTTTTAGAAAAAATCACCTTCTATGTATTGATGAGTTTACAGTTGCACTCGGTCTGTACATTGATGAGTTTGAAATTGCTAATCCACTGGGAACATCAAGAGGGAAACATAAGATGTGTGCTGTCTACTGGACTATAGCCAACATACCAGAAAAGTACAGGTCCACACATAACTCGATTCAGCTTGCATTTTGCCTGATCTCCTATACTATCTCCTATACTTTGGAAGGTATAGTCCCTATTGAGTTGTCTATTTGTATTGCAGATCTGAGCAAAGAAATACATCACTCTAGAGGTACTCAAGGAAGCGATCAGATAATTTCCATACTCATTTACAGACAAAACTGATCGCCCACACCCAATTGGGAAGGGTTTCTCTACCAAGAGCACAATAGGAGGAAATGGTAATGATAACTGGTGCCTAATAAGACTGCTTCCCCTTCTTATTGGCCATTACATTCCTGTGGGGGATGACACATGGGAGATAATCATGCTCCTCAAGGACATAATTGAATTGGCTGTGGCACCAAGACATACCACTGAGTCAATATACATTCTTGTATACAAGGTGGCAGAGCATAGAGAGCTTCTTCAGTCTACGTACATTCCCACAATTTAGTCTGCGACCCAAACACCATTATCTAGAGCATTACCCTCAGCTTATTAAAGTATATGGTCCATTTTGTGAAGTGTGGACGATGCGCTTTGAAGGGAAACATAAGTTCTTCAAAAACGTTGTGCAGTCTGCTCCGAACTTTTAGAATGTTCCTATGACTCTTGCCATGAGACATCAGAAAGCTGTCAGCTACCATTTAGACTGAAGTTCCTTATAGGCCACATGTTGAGATGGCAAAGGTTACATCTGTGTTGTTGCTTCTTTATCAGGGAACATTCAGATAGCACTTATTCAGAAACTTCCTAATACTTCAGCAGTTCTTGTTGCATCCTCCATACTGTATGTATTGATGGAATTGATTACAAAGGATACATGATTATTTCAGCTGGTTCATGTTCAGGCCACCCTGAATTTAAACAAATCAGTTATTTCAGTTGATGTCGAATATCAACTCCGTCAAGGGAACTTAAACTATCTGAAGGATGGCACATACAGTACCTGAAGGTGTCCAAGGAGATAAAACATGAAATTCTTCACAAGCTAGCAGAAACCATCTATACTCATTCAAAGCATACCCAACAATGTCTGACATAGCAGCCGTTGCCAAGGAACTGACTGTTGCGCACCCCGGTCTTCTAGAACCAGCATCACCAACTGGATTCTGTGGCTGGAAAAACAGCCTAAAAGATAAAATGGACAATTACAGATCCAAAATGAGGGCCCTGGGTCATGGAGATGTACAGTAATAGTGAATGCAGGGAAAAGAGGAAGATACTCAACTGGTGGTGATCCTCCAAACAAAAACATTAAGAAACCAAGTAAACAGGAAGTGAATTACCTACCTGATTTCCCTGATGGACATGATGCTACCACTCTGGAAACGATTAGACAGCGGTTGACAAATGAAATGAAGAAAAGAAAAACAATCCAGATGGAGTCTTCATCTATCAGAAAATGGCCTTAACTCTGTCTTTGAGAAGAAGAGAGGTTGTGAAAGACAAGCCTCCTGTGACCCAGATGATGCAGCATTGGCCAGCTCTTTTTGAAGAAAATCAGGTAAGGGTTGTTTGGCTTGGAGTAAAAATGTCCTAAATGAAACTATGTAAAATGGAAATGTATTACTATACATAGCCAGATAAGATGGCACACCTCATTTATAAAAGCATCATGTGGGTGTAGTAAATGATTGTTTTACTTGGTGTTGTGACCTTAAAATCTGATTTAATGTTTGTGTTTCAGGTCTACCAAGAATTCAGTAGAATTTTTGAGAAAAACCTGAAACAGTAGTTCTACGAGTCTCTTGATCGCCATGGTCCTCGGCTTATTGAAATCTTCAAATCAAAGAGAGGCCTCAAGGGACAAATCCTGGAGGGTCTTTTGAGACAAACAGTGGTTTGCAAATTTAAGTGGTACTATTTAATTGTACAGTTATCTTGTGTGAAGACTCTATGCAATGAGGATTTTTGTGACTTGTTGTTGTTGTTGGTCTTTCGGCTGCTCCCGGCAAGGGGTCGCCACAGCGGAATATCCAGTCCGCACTACAACTTGGCACAGGTTTTACGCCGGATGCCCTTCCTGACGCAACCCTGTCACTAATGTTCCAATATTGCCTCTGCTGTCACTGCAATCCAGACTAGTGGCATAGCTGACATCAGATGTCTTGTCCTGAGAGGTCTTCCAGTACTTTTGGATGATAGCCCAGTCAAAGTCTGCTTTGTAAGTAATATTACATTATATTGTTTATTTACATGTGTTTTTTGTTGTTAATTCTGTGCATTAAAAAGGGGAAATGAAGCAGGCAAGGATAGCAACAAAATTACAGTTCATACTTGAAAGTATTTAAAACTATTTAAAATACAGAGTGTTTAGTAAATGATTATCCCAATTTTGAAATCTAAACAGTGAGTCAATTGTCAGTAGTCAGTTTTCATTTTACTTCAAGAAGATGATGCTTTGTGGGTGGCTGGTTGCTAAAACATATGTCTTTGTATATGTGGATATGTGGATACTTGTTTTATGTGAGTAACAAAGGTTCACATTACCAACAAATAATTATATTTGACATGGATATTTTTTGAACAAGTAATAATTTCATGTTGTATTATGTCTAGGTAACTGATGATGGTACTTACAGTCATGTGCCAATTGGAATCCTCTGCTTTGAACAAGAAGATGTAGCACAGCATCCACTCAACCCATCCTTCCTCTGTGGGAATTATCTTGGAGGGAGTTGTTGTTTTGGATAATCTGACTAACCTGCCCCAGGCCATGTGCCTTCTATTTGGATTGACATATGCACTGCACTTAAACTACCCTAAATGTATGGTCAACACCTTCCATTTATAACAGATTATATTGAACTTAGGGAAAAAAAGAGTTGAAAGACAAGATTCTTAATCTGACAAACCAGCTGGCAATGTAGGACATAAGAAATTGTTAAGCAAAAGGGGCATTTTTGCACGCTACTGCGATACATGTTAGATACAGTACATGCTTTGTTTGTCTGTATCATGATAGCCTGTAGAAAGTTCACATTGCAATTTAGTATTATTTGTTTAATATATTTCATTTATTTTGGTTCTGTGGAAAATGGACACAAGGCTGCCATAGTATTTTCATTCAGTTTTTCTGTACCTTGATAACCTGCAGAAAGTGAACATTTCATGGTCACTATAATGTGATTGGGAATTTTATTTATTTGTATTGTTTTTATTATTTTAATATTATTTGTGACTGAATGGTTTATTTCCTGTGAATGAACGGTATTCTCAATTCATGCTAATGTTAATTTTCTTATCAATGTGCAGCTTAAGTTCTAAGCTCTGCAAAGACCCTGTTTTGCTCATATACTGTATCTGAACACGTTATACTGTTCTAAAATTGAATAAATACTAAAGTAAACCAGTACCTTGTTTTTCTTTTAGTCAGAGTTTAAGCAGTAACTTATAGCACGTTTAGTTATTACAGATATGTCAAGTGAATTAAAAAATATAGGTTTGGTTAACTTAAAAATTTGCATTAAAATACCATGAATTTGAGTTATATAAACAAACATTTATACGTCATTTGAACATAAGTTTAAGTTTTCAAAGCAAACAGAATTAGTTTATTGTACTAAAAGTCATAAGGTAATGGAAAAAGAGTATCTTAAGCAAATAATCAATTGCATACCGGATACATAACTATGAATTCTTAATAATCAGTTTTAATACTTTAAACTTACCAGCAACAACAACATTAATAGTTACTGTTAGAAAACCATCTTTATTTTGTAACAGATTTAATTTTAAAATAAAATTCCAGTGTCAAAATAATTAAAATCAAGCTGAAAGCAAAATAATAAATGACTTGGTTTCTAAAGGCTGAGCTTATGAAAATTAATGCCCATGTGAAATACATAGTCTTTCCTCCTGTTACATAGAATTGTGGAACAAGAAATAGAAATGATCATATAACACTTTACAGTATGTGATAGAGAAAACAGCATACTGAAAGAAAAAGAAAAAACAGGTGACTAAATAAGCTTTGCAGCACAGCGACGTTAATTGGAGTAACTGTGTGGTATTTGGACAGATGTCATTTTGTCCTTGATGGAAATCACTGATAGTAAGACCGCAGGGTTAGAATGTCCTGATAATCTTCGTACAAATGCTGCAATGCAAGTGTGAATTGAAGTATTAATGTTAATATATTATGCATTTATGTAACTGTTTGACATTAATGCTATACATTTGACACTAAAAGTGCAATTCATAACTTAATGTTTTTTTGTTTGTATAATTTCAATCGCACTACAAGTGTTTCAGTAATAACCATAATTTAAAAAATGATCATCTAGGGAAAGTATAAAAATTACCATTACTGTACTTAAACATAAAATATTAACAGCACACATTTCATATGTTTATAAATATTATTCATTATTCATTATTCAGTTTTATTTGTATAGCGCTTTTAACAATTGACATTGTCTCAAAACAGCTTTACACAATCAAAAGAATTATTTAAGTTTGTATGGAATGTGAATGTGTATGAATCAAAATGTTCAGATAGTCCCTGGTGAGCAAGCCCGAGGGCGACAGTGGCAAGGAAAAACTCCCTGAGACGGTAATAGGAAGAAACCTTGAGAGGAACCAGACTCGACAGGGAACCCATCCTCATCTGGGTGAAACAGATAGCAGGAAATGATCTGCATTTATACAGTGTTAAGTGTTAGGTTCAGCTATAATAGTTGATGTTAATTGATGTTATAATACTTGATGTAAAATGGAGTCCAGTAGTTATTCGAGACTCAGATAGACTTGTAGAAAGTTCCAGTCCTGAACTATCGAATTGTCAAGTCCTCAGAGAAACAGCTGACCACATCCCCAATCATCCCCAGACACCAGACGCATCCTAAAGAGACACACGGGGCATCCATGCGACGAGACCTCCAACCAGAAACCGGGCACCAGGATGGATCAGACAGGTCCGGAGGGCAGAGGGAGTCTGGATCACTGGCAGCTCAGGAACCACATGTGTAGCTCGACAGAGAGAGAGAGAGAGAAAGAGTGAAAGGGGGAGACAGGGGGAGAGAGGAAAGAGAAAGAGGGGGAGGAAGAGAAGAGGAGGAGAGATTGCAATTAGGTATGGTCACAGTCACAATGTCTAATGTGAATGTATATTTACTGTAGAGTGCAAGCAGGGACTCCGGCAGGACTAACTATGACAGCATAACTAAAAGGGAGAGCCAGAAGGAAACACAAACATGAGGGCTCCCTGAGATGTAAAGCAAACAATCACCTCACCGTCAACAAACCTGAGTGATCAAATGAGACTGAGGAAGACAGCATCTAAACATACCAGTTCACCATAATACTCTACGTCCATGAGTCCCCCAGATCTGCTCCTTTACCTTATGGCAAATCTATTTATAAAATGCTTGGTTAAATAAATAGGTTTTTAGCCTAGACTTAAACACTGAGACTGTGTCTGAGTCCCGAACACTATTTGGAAGACTATTCCATAATTTTGGGGCTTTGTAAGATAAAGCTCTGCCCCCAGCTGTAGTTTTCATAATACGCGGTACTGATAAGCAGCCTGCATCCTTTGACCGAAGTAGGCGTGGCGGATCGTAAGACACTAGCAGTTCGCTCAGATACTGCGGCGCGAGACCATTTAATGCCTTATATGTCAAGAGTAGTATTTTAAAATCAATGCGAAATTTCACAGGGAGCCAATGCAGTGAAGATAGGATAGGGGTGATGTGCTCATATCTTCTGGTTCTAGTGAGGACTCTCGCTGCTGCATTTTGGACTAGCTGAAGCTTGTTTATGCACCTAACTGAACAACCAGACAGTAAGGCATTACAATAGTCCAACCTAGAAGTGATAAAAGCATGAACTAGTTTTTCTGCATCATTTAGCGACAATATATTTCTTATTTTGGCGATATTTCTAAGGTGAAAGAATGCTATCCTGGTGATATTATCTACATGAGCTTCAAATGAAAGGCTGGAATCTATAATCACGTCGAGGTCTTTTACTGTTGCACTTGACGGAACAGAAAGGCCATCTAAAGTTACGGTGAGATCTAAGATTTTACTTCTAGCTGTATGCGGTCCTATGACTAGAACTTCTGTCTTATCCGGATTAAGCAGAAGGAAGTTAATTAGCATCCAATTTCTTATGTCCTGAACACATTGCTCAACTTTAGTAAGATGGTTTTTCTCATCAGGTTTTGTTGAGACGTATAGCTGTGTGTCGTCAGCATAACAATGAAAACTAATACCATGCTTACGGATTATGTTGCCCAGAGGAAGCATGTAAAGGGAAAAAAGCAGTGGGCCTAAAACTGAACCCTGCGGAACGCCAAACTCCACTAGAGAACATGCAGAATAATCACCATTTAAGTCTACATACTGATAACGATCGGTCAAATAGGATCTGAGCCAGGAGAGGGTTGTACCCTTAATTCCTACTAAATTTTCTAATCTGTGAAGAAGAATAGCATGATCAATAGTGTCAAAAGCTGCACTGAGGTCGAGTAATACAAGCATGAGTTACACAACCCTGATCAGAGGCCAATAGGAGGTCATTTACTACTTTAACGAGTGCTGTTTCTGTGCTGTGATGAGGCCTAAATCCTGACTGATACAGTTCATGTATGCCATTTCGATGTAGATATGAGCATAGCTGCTCCGCTACTATCTTTTCCAGAATCTTAGAGATAAAGGGGAGGTTTGATATTGGCCTGTAATTGGACAGCTGACAGGGGTCGAGGTCAGGTTTCTTAATTATTGGTTTAATAACTGCTACTTTAAAAGATTTTGGAACATAACCAATGCTAAGTGAGGAATTAATTATTCTCAACAACGGTTCTGTTATTACTGGTACTATCTGTTTAAGAAAATGTGTCAGTATAGGATCTAATATACAGGTTGATGAATTTGCAGAAGAGATGAGTGAAATTAGTTCATTCTCTTCAAGAGGAGTAAAGTATTCTAGGTTTGAATCTGACATGGCTAGGTTAACATCTGTATCAATCACATTGTTTGGTTTCAAAGCCTCAATTTTATGCCTGATATTTACAATTTTATTATTAAAAAAGTTCATGAAGTCCTCACTATTGCATGATGTTGTTGCATATCTGTCGCTCTGTGTGCGCGTTGGCAAAAGATGTACTCTCCACAAGTAGTCCTTGCTCTTTAAATGGAAAATAAACATTGCTAGTCTACCTGAACTGCAAAACACTGTTCAGGTCATCTGGCATTATGGGGAGGGAGCTTACTGTATATGCTTTCACACAAGACAAGGGGAATGAGCTCAATCAATATAGGATGAACTAATCTATAAACATTACTTGGTAAAGTTTGTGTTAACGTAGGTGTTCACGAATTTGTTCGCTTTGCAGTAGTGGCAGTTTCGCAATGTTCGCAAAGTGTTTTATGGACACAAAGTTTGCTAGGACAATGGGATTGTGTGGATTGAACCATAATTGGTGTAGACTACAGTATGCTGGGTAACAGGTCTCCAGACTTTGCCATCCAGCAACCAGAGTAGTGGATGTCACAAGTGGTATGCAAAAACAAAATAGCAGAGAGTGGGTTGGGGTCTTTGTTAAACTGATAAACACCGCATACAGTAAGTGTAGACAGCTTCGCTGTTACAAAGAATAGTCCAGGAAATCATTCCTACCGTTCACCATTGCACTGTACAATGACTCACCTCTAGGTAAAAGATGAAAATTGCAACTTATATACTGTACATATTCACTGTCATTTTATATACACATACTGTACGTACACTGACAATTTGCACGTCATTTCATTTTCTGTTTTACTATACGCACACAAATACACTGACAATTTACACGTCATCTCTTTTTCTTATTTTATTGCCAGTTTGCACAGTTTTTTTCTATATAGCGTCATCTGCAATACTTTATTAATTTATAAGTTACAATTACATTCTGCCCCCACTACCCCCCAGCCCCCTTACTACTGTTTGTGTAACCTGCTGCTGCTGTAATGCAATAATTTTCCTCATGGGATCAATAAAGTCTGTCTGTCTGTCTCTCTATCTATCTGTATACTGCTATTGCCTTGTTTTTACAAAGACGCTGCCACTCATGTAAAACTCCTAATTCAGCCATGTCTCTAAGCCTTGGTTATTACAGAGCAGAACCTCTGCCAAGCATTGGTGTGTGTGTGTGTGTGTGTGTGTGTGTGTGTGTGGGGCTGGTGGGTGTATTGTTAGACTATTGTTCAAATATTAACAAATGTTTCTTCAGGGTTGATGACTTACCCTTTAAGGACAGATATTCTAGTTTCTATCTAGTAGATATCTATCTAATATTATGTCTAATATGACATTCAGGAATTAACTTTTTCTTTCGGATGTTTAGTAAATAAATGTCTTAAACTGTGGCCAAAAGAGTAGTTCTTCCTTTTGGACTTGGTCTTTTTCATGGTTTTCTGCATTAATTTATCATAAGATGTGATCTTATTTTTGTCATTCTTCATATGAACAAATATCCATCCATCTAGAAACCTTTGTACTCAACTTAGGATGGTGGAGGCCAATAGTGACCATTGTATTTATTCCAATTTGTACAACTGAGATAGGACCACTGGTCAACATTAACACACATTCACACATTATGGGAAATTGCCAGTTTGCCGAGATCACCAAGATGGCGGCGCACGCTGTTGCAGCGGCTCAGTGATCCTCAAGTCGGTGCTTTGTTTGGCAAGTGTACTGTATGCGTTGTTTTTGTTTTCTCTGACTCTGCTATCGAGCTAGCAGGCTACACAACATAGCGTTATGACAGGACAAGGGACGCCGGTGAGAGCAGAGGACGGGGGGCTCTGTGTTTATTTCACTAACAGCTGGTGCACTAACACATTGCCTGTAGACAGTTACTGCTCCCCGGACCTGGAGTAAGTGACTGTTAAATACAGCCCATTTACCTACAGAGAGAGTTTACTCTGGTCGTAATTACTGCTGTTTACATTACACTGGAAGCCAATGCTAGCTCAGCTATCTAAGACTTGCACAGTAGCATTAGCATTAGCAGTCAGCAGAGCATTTATTCTTATCGTGTGCACCAGGGTTTAACATTAACTTTTTTGCTCACTGGCCGATGTGACTAGTGGATTTCCGGAGTCACTCGCCACAATTTTGTTACCAGAAAATCGCAGTTTTTTCTTCGCCAAGATACGTTAATGTTTGTTACAGTATATCTATATTTACTTATAAATGACAGCATACACTGTATCACTATAGTAGTAGTCAAGTATTCAGTACTGTTAAGATAGCTCCAAATATAAAAACATGCAAACATGAACAGTATATTCTGCTTATTGAACTTAAATTCAAGCCTCTTACCACATGACATTGAAAAATAACAGATTCAGTACAACTGAATTCATTCTGATATTAAAAATACAGCAACTCGGAACATTTATCATTTTAGTGTGTTGTGTACTATTACCAGGTATTATTATTCATTATGTATTATTATATCAGAATTCTGAGTTAGGACAATGGACTCTGGTCTATCTTGTTGTGTTGACTCTTTATAGTGTGAGGTCATTCAATCTATTGATGAATTTTCTATCATTCAACATGAAATCTAAATAGATTTTAATAGTGATTACTTTTTTATATATAATCAGTAAATAACCTGCGAAAGGGGCAAACATTCTCATCCTGTTGAGAAGCAATAGACCTTTAAGGAAATGATACACACACACCAAACAGGATGTAAAAGTGTGTGTGTGTGTGTGTGTGTGTGTGTGTGTGTGTGTGTGTGTGCACGCGCAATGCATGTGTAGAGAGAGGTATTAAATGTCCTCATTACATTCATGCTCGTTTTATGCGCGTAATATTACGTTGCGATGCGTTTATTATATCAGATGCCTTTAGAGAAAACTACAACAAAATATATATCGTCATACCAAAGAATAAACTACCCGCCAAAGTGGCTAGTGAGACTAAAGTTATTACCCGCCACAGCCGAATTTTACCCGCATTTGGCGGGTGGGTGGGTCCAATGTCAAACCCTGGTGTGCACATCCTAGCAGGGGACTTTAATCAGGCAGACAACATGTCCTTACTTTTTGTTCCATGCAAATGCCCCCCCTCAGGAAAACCGCTCTCTCTCATTCATAGTGGCTGAGATCTGTTTGAAGATAAAAGAAAAATTATAAAAGAAAAATGGATGCAGATATTAGTTAATAAACATTTTTCATCCATGGATATAATATATAGAAATACATTACATTGTGCCATTAAACTTTGCGGAAAAAAAATTATTTCCTGATAGAAACTGCTGGTTTATATCATAGCAACACAGCAGATGTGACTGATGTGATTGTAGTCTGCAGTGGCCATGTTTCTAGGCTGCAATGCATTGTGCGAAGTGGAGTTTGCTGAAGATTCAAACAGTGACCTATTGATGTTCCCATAACTAGAGATGTTCCGATACCATTTTTCCCCTCCCGATACCGATTCTGATACTTGGGCTCAGGGTATCGGCCGATACCGAGTACTGATCCGATACCTGGGTGTGTATCTGTACAGTGTGTGTGTGTGTGTATATGCAGTATATATATAATTTCTTTTTTTAAGTAAAATACTACTAGCCCTGTGTAACGGGTTCGACCCTAAGTGCACGGGCGACACCATGAAACACGGACACGAGGCGAGGTCTTACAGGAAAAAGGGTCATTTATTTAGAAAAATGGGGAAGGAAACGGTTAAAGGCTCTCTGCGGCCTTTTCCACTTCGGCGGCAGGGATGCGAAGGCGGGCTCTACGCGGAAGTGAAGGTGCCGCGGGAGCTCGCGCAGCTCGTTCACGCGCTCCTCTCGCAGAGATCAAGGGCGCCCCCTTTTTAAAGTCTCTGGGGCGCATCACATCGCTCCACTCTTGTGCCACTGTCTCTCATAAAGTCGCAAAGTCCAGCTTCCCAACAGTCAGACCCCGAGCTACACTCCCTGCTGTGTTTATAGTGCCGGGATCATTAGCGGCGATAGCTCATGGGCCGTAGCCTGATTCTGAGGCCCTGCTCCTTCACATACCTAAAGGGGAGGGAGGCCCCCTAACTAGTGAGCGAGGAGCAATATCAATTTGGGCACACGCCCATCACAGGCGCACGCCGTGACACTCTGTAAGTAAGCTAAGCTAGCAAAGCTAGTGGGCATAAATAGGTTATGTTTAGGAAAATGGTATCGGATCGTAACGTGGACTCAAATACTCGCCGATTCCGATGCCAGATTTTTTTGTGGTATCGGCAGCATTTCCGATACCAGGATCGGAATCAGAACAACCCTACACATAACACCACAATTTCACCCTGCATGTTGTTTTTACAGCAGTGAACTGGACAGAGGACTATAGTGGTGCACCAGGAGTTATCAGTCCCAGTCCTTCAATTTGGGATCAGTACAGGATTCCGAGGCCTAATTGCATTATGTTGCATTTTGGCTTGTTGAATCACTATGACAGGGACTCTTGAGGAGGAGCATATGCAGTGTCATTATGTTTCTGTAGCATACTGTATGTTACTTTTTATAACATTATATGATATCATTTGCAATGTAGGGTTTATTATTATTATTATTATTATTATTATTATTAATTTATTTTTATAAAAACCTACACTAAAGCATATATTATATAAACATCTTGACAGGCAAATTGAGAATATTGTAACAGTGAATGTTTTTGTGCATGTATTTGTTGAGCCACATGAATGTTAAAAAGCTGAAAAATCTATTATTGCCCTCATGAAGTTTCGATTTGACTATAAAGAATGGATGCTATCAATTTTGCTAACCTGCACTCTGTATATAATTTAGGGCCCTTGGGTCTCCAGTTGCTGTTCATAAGTTTAATCAGGAAACACCTGCATCATGCAGAACAGAGTCTCAAGTTTCCTGAATACTTCTGAATATTACAAAAACAACCCACAGCTAGCTTACTGCTTTTTCACTGTTTTTGTTTGGCTTTAATCATTCCGAATACAAATATGATATACAATTGTTTTAGAAGTGATTTTAGAAAGTGTGCAGCAAACGTAATAATTTATTAGTCAGAGTAATTGTTAAGTATTTCAGGAAATGTCTTTAGAGTAATTAGTAAAACTATAAACTTTTGAGTATATTAAGATATTATGAAATATGAATTAAATTTTATATTCATATTCACTGAGTTCTTTATCTTATTAAGGTTGTGGAGGATATAATGCAATATGCCCTTGATATGAGGATTTATTAAATGGAAACAAACATTTTCAAACACTCATTCTTATCCAGAGGCAGCTTAGTTTAACCAGATGTTCAATGCTGTTCCATGATGGATTTCTTCCAGGATCTCAGATTCCTTCCTAAAACATGCTTATAGATAGAATCTGTTAACGTCATTGGAAAAACAACACACTATTTAATCTCACACACACACACACACACAGGCATTCAAGTCAAGCCCGGACATTTTGACTGTTCAGAATAACAGAACACATTGGAGTAAAAACTACCTTTATTATTACCATTTTATTGTTATTTTCAGACATACCGCCAATGACCAGATCCCTTCTCCTCACTGGGAATGGCTCACATATTTCTTTTCTAAGGAATCAGACTGATTGGTTTATAGCTTGCATGTTTTTGGTACAACTGGATGAGACACCGAGACATGGACTAAAGACTATAATAGGGTTTGTAAAGTGGACACAGTGTAAAGACTCGGTCTTAAAGAATCCAATATCCCAAGATCTTGCACCTTTGTTTGTTTTTAATTTAAGTCAAAGAACCACAGGATTCCTGTTGACCTTGAAGTGAAAGCTGCATTCTCTGTGCCTGTGAGTATTTAGTGCGGTGGTGGTGGGGAGCATATCTTTGTAACCATAAGAGCTAGAAATGAGCAGTGTTCAGGGTTTTGCACAGAAATTGTGCTCCCACTTCACAATCTTTCAAGGAATTGTCTAGTTCCCTTTCAAGGCTTCACTCGATGCTGCGTGAAAACGCTATGGGAACCATTTTGTCCAGTTGCCGGTCGTGAAGCATTGTGTGAAAACATGCCAAGATTTGGCTATGTATATAACCTCGGTCAAGTGACGTCATCTGATTAGATGCAGGTGGAGGTTATAAAATACAGGTGAGCCGGCAACAACCTCAGATCATTTGTCTTCACTTTGACCTTGTTGTGAGCGTGTGTGTTTAAACCAGCAAAATAAGAAGTGTTTAACTCACCGATATCGGAGTTTTAAACAAGATGTCCCTCCGTGTGTGATAATCCATACCGGAGGGCGATCCTTACTGCTACGATAAAATAAAAAATAAAAAAAAAAGTGGTCGCGCGCCTCGCATTCTCCGAGCCGCGGCGCATTTTGGTGCTTAAAACTCACTTCCTCATTGGATCAGGAAATCCCTCTGTCGGCTCACAAGCGCGCCATGGGCTTCCTGTGAATGGGTAAGGATAAACATCCTATCTTGCTTAAACCGCTGAGATTGAATAATCTCCGAGTACTAGGAAAACAACAACAACAACAAAAAAAAACGGAATCGGGTGGCCGGGGGTGGGGGGTGGGGGGGATGGAGCCTCAATGACGCGCTCCCCCAGCTTTCTCCATAGGAGTTAACCCTTTCATGGAGTAGGCTGTATTAATCCTGTGTTTTCCTGCCATTGACAGATTTAGTTGTTTAAATATAGTTAATGTGGAATCACAGAGTTATATGATGTAGCCCAGAAAGAAGAGACGCTTCAAAGCTATCTCTCTCTTGGGACATCATCCTTCCTGAAAAGCTAATACTTCCTTTCAAGCTGTGTAGACTTTCATCTTCCCTGAAGGGAAAAGCTTTTCAGGCAGCAGGTCAGGTTGGTGCTCCTTTGCACACCATGGCGGTTTTGCAGGCCTACCACGCTACCTGCTGAGAGACTTGAGCACTGGTGGGGCTCTCCAGATAGGGCATATTGGAATTATGCCGGGCCACAGACTTGTCTCTGCGTGCAACAAAAGCAGACGGCTCGTGCTATCGGCCATTTTATGGCTGCGATGGGTTTCACGTGGAGGCACTTGTGGTTGAATCTTAGGCGCATCAAGGATAAGAATCTTGCATTCCTCCTGGATGCCCCTATCTCGCCTTTCGGCCTGTTTTGCGATATCGTTAACTCGGTCGCCACTAGGTTCATGAGGCGAAGTTATATGAACAAGCCTTCAGGAAATTCCTTCCCCGCCGTACTCAAAAGTCGGGACTGTCGGCCACCCAGTCTCCACCGGGTCTGACACTTGCGAGGCGTGAAACACAAGGGATGTGTTTTTGAGCCTGCCACCCCTTTTTGGGGTACGACGCGCCTCACTATCAGCCTCAAAAGGTCAGACTGGCATATTGTCTTCTTGTGCCCAGGCCATGGGGGTGGCCCCCCCAATGGGGAGATGCACGCAGAATTTCTTTCTAGAATGAAGTGGTCTCCCTGACACCCCCAGGAGGTCGGTGTTTTGCTCCGCCACCGCTGGTGTTTCGGGCAACACCAGTTTCCAATAAAGTGTTAGGTCTTCGGTTTTTCCTGCCATGTTTCAGGATGCCGAACATCTAACACACCACCCCACCTCCCTCCGTTTAACCAAGTCTCCCTGGGTACTAAGCAGTGTAGAGAAACTACAGGACTCAGTTCACATCACCTTCCGCGTTTCAAAATGGCGTGATCTCCACTTCCATGAAACCGGAAGGTGCACATCTCCTGACAGAAGTTGCTGGGTATGGGGTCATGGAACATGTTCCCCTACCAGACAGTGAGTCAGACTACTATAATCAGTATTCCTTGGCAGAGGAACAGGGGGCTGCGTCCAAACTTTCAGATCTCGCGGGCTGTACCGCTATCTAAAATAAACAATACAGTTCAATGTTGACTGTTAAAGTGATTACTCTCAATCCTACCAAGCGATTGATTTGTGACAATCGATTGAAGGACGCTTACTTTCATATAGAAATACTCCCACAACACAGGAAAGACCTGAGGTTCGCTTTTGGGGGCCAAGCTTACCAGTATCGGGTCCTTTCAGTCGGTCTAGCTTTCTCACCAGCACATATTAAAATGCATGGATGTAGTTCTGGCTCTTACGACTACCAGGGCATCCATATTTGAATTACATAGACAACTGGCTGGCCCAGTCTCATTAGCTAGCGCTTCGACATCAGCATGTCGTCCTAGCTCATCTTGTCTCTTAGGATTGAGACCCAACGCCATGAAAGCGTGCTCTTTCCTGTTCTGAGGATTGGGTGTCACATGAGATTCGATCCTAAGCAGGCACAGCTGTCTCCAGCTTGTGTCGAATCCATTAACAACACCCTCAAGGAAATCAATCTAGACCAAGAAAGTGACCATCACTTTCAGAGATCTTAGTTCTTATGGCAGCCGTATCCACGGTGACCCTTGGGCCTGCCCATGAGAGCATTTCAGTTGTGGCTAAGACAGGGGATTTCACTCTAGGGCCAATCCCCAACAGGGGTTACGCGCCAGGTGCTTTGTACCCGTCCTATGTGGTTCAGACCCCGGGTTCTGACTCTGGGTCCCACTCTAAGTTCGTCTTGTCGTCGCAGATGCTAACGACAGATGCTTCCCTCACGGGCTGGGGGGTGTGGTCTTAGGTGACCGTCCCAGCCCAAGGGTGCTGGAGAGGCCTTCTTCTCGCACGGCACATCAATTGCCTCGAAATGATGGCTCTATTTCTCGCCTTAAAGCACTTCCTCCAGCGGTTGAGCGTGCCATGTCCCATTGTGGGTGGACATCACTATGGCAAGTCTCATATATTAATCGCCAGGGCGGACTGTGCTCGCGCCGCTGAATAGCTAGCGCACCAGGTTCCTGTCCCTCAGTGCGATTTACGGTCCAGGGCATATGAATGTGAGAGCAGTTGTAACTGCCCAGTCAATCTCTAACACACAGGGAATGGAAACCCCACCCCGAAGTGGTCAGTCAATCTCGGTGAGATTTCATGCAGCAGAGGTGGACCGCTTTGCCACGCAAGATCAGCAAATGTCCCCTTTGCTACTCCCTGACTCTGGATCTAGTATCCCTCTTCAAGAGCTTACTGTCCAGTACGTGCTCTTCAGATTTACAGTACGTCCACCGCATGAGCCAGTGGCGTAAGTCAGAGCACCACTATACTGGGTGAGAGATGCCATTGCCCTCTCCTATGAGGCGCGTGGGCTCACTTCGCCTCTAGGAATCCGGGTTCATTCAACCTGGGGGATCGCCTCATCTATTGCACTAGCAAGAGGTAATCCCCTGCAGCAAGTGTGTGCGAAGCAGGTAGACCCAGTCCACTCCTGAATTGTTTCAGTGCTGGAGTCCCTGCAGGAAAGTTGTCCTCGGGCCTGTGCCCAAGTACTCTCAGGACACACGTAACTGCATCCTCACTGAGCTATCGGCCTAAGTCCATAAACAACATCACCCTATTGTGTTGAAGCATTCCATCCTCCGCCTTTACAGCTTTGGAGCAGGAGAGACTTCACTTACTGTGTCCAGCAGGTGCTCTTCAGATTTATGTCCACCGCATCACCCGGTGGTGTAGGTCAGAGCAGCCTTTACATGTCTTGGGGCCGCTGGAGCGACCACCACTACACTGGGTGAGAGATGCATATTGCCCTCTCCTATGAGGCGCGTGGGTTCACTTCGCCTCTAGGAAGCAGGGCTCATTCAACCAGGGAGATCGCCTCCTTTTGCACCAGCAAGAGGTATTCCCCTGCAGCAAATTGTGTTACACGGAGGGTTGCTCCTCCCCGCACACATTTGTTACATTATAATCTGGAAGTTCATGGTACTCCGGGCTCAGGCAAAGCCCCGAGTTAGCTGCCCAGGCATGGTTCTGAGACCTTCTCGGCTTTGTGCCACACGCTACACAACCTTGGGGTCCAGACACCTGTAGTGCGGCGGCGTTGGTATTCTCGTTCCCATAGCGTTTTCACGCAGCATCGAGTGAAGCCTTGAAAGGGAATGTCTCGGGTTACATTGCTGTAACCCTGTTCCCTGAATGGCGGGAACGAGATGCTGCGTCCGAATGCCGCACTACCACGTGACCGGATGTCCGTTCAGACAAATTAATCTGAGGTTGTTGCCGGCTCACCTGTATTTTATAACCTCCACCTGCATCTAATCAGATGACGTCACTTGACCGAGGTTATATACATAGCCAAATCTTGGCGTGTTTTCACACAATGCTTCACGACCGGCAACTGGACAAAATGGTTCCCATAGCGTTTTCACGCAGCATCTCGTTCCCGCCTTTCAGGGAACAGGGTTACAGCAATGTAACCCGAGACGTTTCTCTATATTACCCTTTTGCTACACTATTTAACTTATTCTAGCATTTTCATTAGTGCTTGAATACCATGAAGGAAGTTTTTTAGTATGCTGGAGCCATGATCAGATTACCACACCTGAAATCTTGGCCTCCCAGGAACTCCTTTTATGGCCCAAACATGTGGAAATGGCTTAGAGCGAGGTCAGGACTGCACTGGGGATGGAGTAATAACTCCCAGCAGAGTTACTGTAATGTGCAAAAGGTTCTGGTGAATGATTGTGTGCACACTTCTCATGGACAGATGTGTCTCTTCTGGACGTTGGTGACAAGTTATCTATTGATTTTCTAAGGATTAGGCAAGCACTTTTTACATGTGCATGGAAACACTTCAGTGGGACCAGACAGACCAGGATCATCATTTATGGATGGGTCCAAACTGATTAGCATAGTCAGAGAGGCTTGGTAATTGAAACAGTAGGGAACCTGGGCATCCCACAGTGGTTTTTCCCACTCCATTGCTGTAGCTTGTGATCAAGAGCATGCAAAAGGAGGGGGGGTATAGGTGTGTGTGTGTGTGTGTGTGTGTGTGTGTGTGTGTGTGTGTGTGTGTGTGTGGTGGCGTTTATTGAATTTGATTGGTGAGTGACATCAGGGTCTTTGAGAAGGTTTGGAGAGTGATGGTTATTGTAGAATCTCCTGCTGGTGTGTGTCCAAGAGGGTTCCTTGACTCTTTCTTGACACCTCTATTGAGTAATCTCTGCTGGATCCATATTTGGCCAGATCATACTGTCACGGGGTGCTGTGATAGCTTTCCGCCAATGCAAACCTGTCAACGGCAGCAGGCAAAGCACTTGACACTTTCTGCAGCCTGTGTGCGCATGGAAAGCGGAAGGATGCTCTAACTCACCTGGCCTGGAGAACATTGATTGCTTACAATTCCGCTGTCATTCATTGCACTAAAAAGGGCCCAGACTGGGCCTAGAATAATGAGTAGATCCTTTTGCAATAGTCATTTACAATAATTTCCAATGCCTGCAGATTAAGTTTGGGAAGGATTCCACCAAGAAGGAAGCAGCCTGCCCTGCACTCTCATGTGCGCCCTGTTACCTCTTCCTTGAAAGTGCCCCCGACTCTGTGCTGTGATTCTGAGGACTCTACCTGCACCGAGCTACACCAAGTGAATTAGAACCCATGCCCTAGTTGGCCCATAAGACTGGTGAAGCTCCTTGAGTATGCAGTATCTTGTGTTAAAGAAGTGCTGTTCATTTAGCACCTATAAATAAAGAACATTATGGGTTTGTGGAAATTGGTCTCCGTGGTTTTTACAAATTTCTACTCAGTCCAAGGTCCGGAAAAATGACAGTCCAATTTCAAATAGAGAACTACAAAAAAAGTCAAACCCAAAATTTTCGAACAATACCCAAAAATTACATCATCTTTGTGCCACCAGTTGTTTGAACTTGGGCATAAAAGGTGTGAGGACCAGGTGGAGGCAAATGTTCATTGTTGAGGGAGCTGCGATATGTGTTTTTCACCATGCTCATAGTTGAAACGGCAGATTCATAGCAGTACGTTGAGGAAAACGTGAGAATTTGAAGGGCCATTTTCTGCAGGACAGGAACACCTGCTGCAGTAACCATCGTTGTCCAGAAGGTGAGAAAGTGACCACTTTTGATTGCTAGATTAAGCACATTGGTTTTCTGCTTCCCACAGGTAGCACGAGTGCATATTTTTCTGTCCACTCACTCTTAAATTCGCTGTTTTCAAAATCAACTTATATCACTGGCCAGCTTTGAGGACACCATTAGGATATTGAGGACATATTATAATAAACAGAATGAGCAGCTCACCTCTTATATCTTCCAGTCGGAGTCGTTCGTTCTTTTGAATCTACTTCACCGCATAGCATCTATGGGAGTCACGTGACAAAGGACCGAACAACTCGGGAATTGGCGATTCATCGAGAACCGTTCAATTCTGTTTCCTGTACATAGCCTACAGAGGGTTTGCGATGATTTGCACATGCGCACCCAAATGAACGAATCACTCTCGAAGACGACTCGTTCTTCTGAGTCACGTTAAAGATTCGTTAAAAAAAAATTTAATCGTTCATGAACGACCCATCACTAGAAGACTCAAAGATATATCGCGCGGAAACACAGTTGCGCACTTCATTGAGAACTCATATGGATTATGATTAAATAAGCATATTTGCTTTGGCGTCGGTCCAGATTTAACCGTATTTGGGTCCGGATGCAGACCAGAGTCCGCCTACTGAGTACCCCGGACATAGAAGTTAATTTTCACCAGCAAGTTTTTGTCATGGCTTAACACACTGTGCTGCCCCAGCTATCCACCACAGTGGTACACTCTCTTACAAAAACGAATATCAACCGTCATATATTAAATGTCAAATTTGATACTGTTTCAATCATATATAAACATATATATATAAACATTCTTTAGAACTGGGACAAAACAAGTCCAGCACATAATTTTGTGTTTTTCTGTAAAACAAAAAAATATTCATATTTTGGTTATGATTAATTTGATAAGCTTGATATATGTCAACTCAGCATAACAAAATACTTTTTTTAACCCTACATAAAATAATTATTTTATTTCTTAAAGTGTCCCCTCTAAACCTAAAACTGTCTTGAACCATTTACATTAAATTTAATTTTTTTTTAACTTGTGTCCCGAGTTTCTGTCAACACCGTCAGACATTTCTAAAAAAATAAATAAAACGTCAAGCAATCAAAACTCCAAGGACATCTTTGTGACTGTTTGTTCTATGATCTGTTCAACTGTCACAACCATAACATGTCAACACCATATGTCTTAAATTATATTACATTTGGTATATTTTTTTAAATACAATTAATACATTTCAAGCATTAAATATGCATCTAGCAAATGATGCAAAAACAACTGTCTCCCACATACATTTTAGAAGATATCTAGCATAACATGGAATTTGGAATGTGGAAATTCACCTGATGGTGGTAACATTGTGTGACAGTGTTGACATCCAGCAAATAGACAAGTCAAATCAAGTCAAGTAGGTTTTTTTTGTCATTTCAACCATATACAGGTTAGTAAACGATGAAACGAAACAACATTCCTCCAGGACCAAGGTGTTACATACGACATAAAGTTATAACATAAATCAACAAAGCGGACTAACTAACTAACTAAGAAGAGACAAACCAGATTCATTCATTCATTTTCTGTACCGCTTTATCCTTATACACAGGGTCGCGGGGGCCTGGAGCCTATCCCAGGAAACTTAGGGCACAAGGCGGGGTACACCCTGGACAGGGTGCCAATCCATCACAGGGCACACACACATACTCACACTACAAGCAATTTGGAATGTCAATTAGCCTAACCTGCATATCTTTGGACTGTGGGAGGAAACCGGAGTACCCGGAGGAAACCCACCAAGCACGGGGAGAACATGCAAACTCCATGCACACAGAGACGGGAATCGAGCCTGGCCGGGGAATCGAACCCAGACCCTGGCGGTGCAAGGCGACAGTGCTAACCACTACACCACCGTGCCGCCTCACAAACCAAATTAACATTATAAATTAACATAAACTATCATATCTAAAGTCCTATACAGAAAAAGTAATTTGAGGTAGTGCAATAAGAAACAGTAAACATTAACCTGTAGATAGCAGCAGAGAAGAGTTTTTTGTGCAAATAACAAATATTGTGCAAAAGAACAATTTCAGGTTGGTATGTATACTGTAATTGTAAGATGGTTGTTGATCAGTGTGTTTGTGCATGTGTGTTTATCAGTTCAGTCCCAGTGCTATTCAGGTGAATGTTGAGTGTGTGTGTGTATGTGTGTGTGTGTGTGTGTGTGTGTTGGATGGCACGGATGGCATTTGGGTAAAAGCTGTTGCACAGTCTGGATGTGTGTGCCCGAATGCTTCGGTTGGCAGGAGGGTGAAGAGTGAGTGAGAGGGGTGTGTCCAGTCAGCCACAATGCTGGTGGCTTTGCAGATGCAGTGTGTGGTGTACAGTAGATGTCTTCGATAGAGGGGAGAGAGACCCCGATGATCTTTTCAGCTGTCCTCACTATCCGCTGTAGGGTCTTGCGGTTTGATATGGCACAATTCCCAAACCAGACAATGATGCAGCTGCTCAGGATGCTCTCGATAGTTCCTCTATAGAAGGTGGTGAGGATTGGTGGTGGAAGCTGGGCCTTACTCAGTCTTCTCATATACATATGCATCCAAAGTGGGTTTTATTTCACTACTTAAAATACTATATATCTTTTAATTAGCAAATTAGGTTTTTATAATTTCCTGTAAATATAAATTCATTGCTTAAATCAAGATCCATTGCTTTAAAAGGGCACACACATACTGTACATGCTTATTCACACACTATAGACAAACGGGAATGCCATTTACTGTAGTCTAATCTACATGTCTTTGGACTGCTGGAGTAAATAGTACCAAGAAGGAACCAACCATGCATGGGGAGAAATGCACACAACTATATACATGCACACCGACACTAGGTGGGATTCAAACATGGACAAACAACAAGAATGGATTTTTTTGTAATAACTAGTTTTGATTAAATATAGACCAGCTCTGGCAGTGCTCATCCTGTTCCTCCTTGGAAAAAAAGAAGTGTTCCTTTAATTCTGTAAGCAATTTATATCTGCCACTTGAACTAAAGGAGCACTTAAGTGGGATCTAATCTAAGGTGCTGTAAATTGTTGGTTTGGACTTTTTTTTCTCTTTAATTAACTGAATGTTTCTTGACATAACATGGATTTGTACTAGTTGTAGTAGCATTAAAAGGGCTATTGACTCTGTACTCATCCCTTCCTCTGCTCAAGACAACACCTGAATCACATTAAGAAATGTCACAAATTAACTCTTGACCAGGCACACCTGTGAATTGAAAACAATTCCAGGAAATGAAATTTGCTGTTCCAGTGGTCAGTTTTAAGGCATTTCCTGATGTGGATTTCGTAATGTAAAAAGTAGCTGTGTAGCTACTGTAGTTCAGGGGGGAAAAACAAGTTAAATATTTACTAAATACTCTAAAATGTAGAAATATACCTACTTGATTTAGATGAGTGGAACTGCTGAAGCTTCATATGAGTCTCGGCTGAAATGTGGAATGCATTTTTGCACATGTTTATCTACATAAGAATGGCAGAAAAAAAAGAATCTTTTTTTTCATTATTCATTTTTATTGCTTAATTTTTGTTAAATAAATAGGAGCATTTGAGGTTGTATTTGCCTAATACTCTCACAACACAACTAAAGTCCACCTCAAGCTTTCCAACTTCCCAATTCCCAGTCATGCTCACACTCTCCTGACTTCTAAATCATACTGTACACACCTGGTTCTAATCAGCTACACACTCACTGTCTTTGCAAAGTATACGTTTAGTTTACCAAATCTTAATGTTCTTGTTTTATTTGGATTTGGTTCTTGTGGATATTTTGGATATTTGACCGTATTCTGTTTTTTGTTCTTCTGATTTCTGGCTTTACCTGTGACACTACAGTATGTTTGCTTATCGACCGACCTTCTGCCTGGCCCTGTTTATCCTATTTTATGTTTTGGATATGTATGCCTGCACCGTTTTTAGTTAATAAATGCTAATTATTTGTATCTGACCAAGCCTTTTCATTATCTGACAGCGACCTGCTATAATCAGATAATCTTTAATATTTTTTCAACACAAAAATCATGTAATTCAAAAAGGGGGTACTAACTTTTGAACATGACTACATGTATATTACATAACATACAGTTTCAGCAGCAGGTTTTTGTAAAGACTTCAAACACTGTGTACCCCAGCTACCAGTCACAGTGGTACACCCCATTACAAAAACATCTGTCATATACAGTATTAACTGTTACAATCACACATGACCATGACACACAAGAGAAAACAAAAGCATTTCAATATCCAAATCAAAACCTTGATCCCATTTATGGTCTCCTAAATCTTCAGTCTGTTATAAGGTCATGGTTTTCTGCACATTATCCTTTTTTGTTTTTGTAACTACAGTACAGGTATCTCATTCTTTGCTTCATGACCATAAATTGAGGGTGCAGGGTTGTAAGTGGCTTTATCAGGAAACACCTTCATGATGGTGAAAAGAATTTTGAGTTTATTACAGAAATCCACCAAATGTTTAACTGATCATTTAGGAACTTGTTTTGCCATTTCCATACATATTTATGTGTATAATATAGACATATAAGGAATTTATATATAGTTTTTATTCCCCCAAACCAGTAGAAATGTTATAAGGATACAAGAACAGTATTTCAATATAGATTAATTATTAAATAAAGAAACATATAAATTAACAAATAAATACATAAAATGTTTTATATGGTTAAACTGGACTTGCAAAAGTGAAATATAAAATATGTAAAATAATGACAATAAGTTATTAATGCCCTGCTTTGTGGCTAGTATATAATGTACCTGTGATTTTTAAGCACAAAACCTGGTTGCCACTTGACGAGGTGGTTAAAGGGCTCACTGTACATTATGTGGAGCTGAAGAAACCACCCCCACAAATTTAGGTGGCAATCAAATTTTTGCATTTGCTATTGTATACTAGTTCTCTGGTACTGCACCCGCTATTCAATTTAATAATACGTATAAAATAAGTGGATTTATAGATCTTTAGTAACTTTTAGTTAGTGAACTGATTAAAACATGAAGTGTCCACTAAGAATGTCCTGTAAGGTACACTGTGTAAATCAAACTTAAGTTCAGTCTCAGCAGCAGGTTTTTGTCAAGGCTTAAAACACTGTGATACCCCCCCACCCAGGCACAGTGAAACTCCTCATTACAAAAACATCTCACCATAAAAACAACAACATTAACTGAATCCTACTATATTACGTACTGGTTTTAAACTAGGTATTAATCTTTAAAAGCCCGTTATTTCAGCTGGTTGTTTTTTTTTAAAAAGTCCATAGAAGCTAAAAATGTTTGCCAGCAAAGTTTATTCTCTTGGTTTTATTGTAGATTTTATTGCAGTGTATTTAAGGCTTACCAAATGTAAGTGTTTGAAATATCTGACTGAATTTCATATTTCTCAAAGGTTTGAGATGTTTTGTAGCCTTAACCTAGGCAGCATGGTGGTGTAGTGCTTAACGCACTGGCCTCACATCTCCAGAGTAAAGGGCTCGAGTCCTGTCTTTGTGTCCGTGCTGCTGGCCTTTGCTTGAAGACGTTAGTCTAATTGCCATTTCCAAATTGCCTGTAGTATGTGAGTGCGTGTGTGCTGGTGTCCTGTGATGGAAAGTGAAAGATGAGAGGTATAGACAATGAAAGAATTTAACATCTGTTTTGTCTACATTATATACGTTTCTACAGTTATAATATTCAGTAATGTTACTTTAGAAAGCAAATGATTATTGCAGTAATAATCATT
Organism: Channallabes apus; assembly: GCA_030522415.1. Classification (NCBI taxonomy): domain Eukaryota; kingdom Metazoa; phylum Chordata; class Actinopteri; order Siluriformes; family Clariidae; genus Channallabes; species Channallabes apus. The sequence continues at coordinate 4,609,421 of CM060121.1, forward strand.
GTTTTTGCACTTCACAAAAACAAACAAACACTTTGCTCTGTGTAGTTTACTGAATTAATGTTGGCAATCTTTAAAATTATGTAATCTTCTATTTCTTTTAAAATATTATTTGAAACCTAAATCTTGAAACACAAAGATATGATGGTGATATTATAATAATAATAATAATAATAATAATTATTATTATTATTAGCTTTTCACAGTTCTATAGGTTTTTGTAGTGGCATAAAACACTGTGTGTTCCAGTTAACACAGTGATGCACTCCATTATAAAAACAACTTTGAAATGTTAACTGGGCAAACCACTTCAAATCTCAATGTTTCCCCATAGAAAAAAAAAAAAGAAATAAGTTGCATTTTTTATGCTTTTGTATGTATTAAATAGTATATATATAAAAACAACGTCATGTGTTCATTGAGCAAATATTTTAAAATCACTTATGACACTGACATATGCATATTGAAATGAACAATTTATTTGAATGAGTGAGCAATGTTTTTTTTTTTTTTTGCTCCTTAGCCTAAGTAAAATAATTCTGATGTCTCTGTTTCAGGAGTGACTTGATACCAGTCAATTTAATGAATTTTTATTTGTATAGCGCTTTTAACAATTGACATTGTTGCAAAGAAGCTTTACACAAATCAATAGAAATTATGAAAGTTTTTAATGAAATCTGAATGTGTATGATCAAAATGATTAGATACTAGAGATACAACAGTTGTAGCTCATTCCTTGAAGTAGTCTATACAGTACATGGTGGCTCTTGATGAACTGACTCCAGCCTCTCTCCACTTCATGTGAAACTCTTCCAAGTTCATATTTGCTTCACAATCTCCTTAAGACTGTGGTCATCCTTGTTGCTTGTGCACATTATCCTACCTCTATTTTTCCTTTCAGTCAATTTTCCATGAATATTCCTGCTAACAGTACCTTCTGTATTTTACCTTCCTTGTGGAGGAAATTGATGAGTGTCTTCTAGACAACTGTCAACTCTCTAGTCTTCCCCAGCATGTATTGAACTAGACCAAAAGATAAATTGTATTTATAGTGTATAAATAGTCATTTACAACCCGTGCTCAATGTGTTTCCTCCGCCTACTCCGGTTTCCTCCCACAGCCCAAAGACATGTAGATTAGGCTAATTGGCATTTCCAAGTTGCCCATAGTGTGTGAATAAGTGTGTGAATGTGTGTATGTGTGTGCCCTGCGTTGGATTGGCACCCTGTGCAATGACTATTTCACTCACTCACTGTCTATACCGCTTTATCCTGTATTCAGGGTCGCGGGGGCCAGGAGCCTATCCCAGGAGGCTAAGGCCACAAGGCAAGGTTCACCCTGGACAGGGCGCCAACTCACTCTCAATATTCAGTTTTTTCCTAGATTTTCCATTAACTATAGTTGGAAATTCAATTCAATTTTATTTGTATAGCGCTTTTAACAATTGACATTGTCTCAAAACAGCTTTACACAATCAAAATAATTATTTAAGTTTGTTTAAGGAAACACATATCATTAATTAAAGAGTAAATACAATTAAGAGTAATTTTTATACAATGATCAAACCAGTCCAAGAGCTTTCCACCAGTCTTCTCTAAAATATTTTCACCATTCAAATGTTTAACTGAGTCTCATCACCATACTGTACTTAAAGTCTTTTATTAATGTCAATTGCATTAATACCTTCAGTCAAGAGAATTCTCATCACAAGTCCTGGTTTGACATTAATGGCCATCACAGATCTCTATGTTGATACATATTAGTCCAGAAGCCTAGAAGCCTTTACAGTAACAGTCACACTTGTACTTAAAGTACACTATCATTCCTTTTTTTAGGTGCCAGCACATGGGATGGCAGTGTAAGCTCTGCACATGTGTGGCTTTATGGCTATTTAGTGCCCTGTCTTCATTTAGACTGTCATTGCTCCTTTAAGATCGTGGAGACCTGTGCACACATTTGATCTAATTTGAGAACACAGTCCAAATCCATACACCTTAGAATCTAATAGAAACTTTTCTAGTCCTTCATCTAACTACACATGGTCAGATTTCGTTTGTATCAACATGTAGTGTCCACGTAGAATATACTGTAAGACATACAGTATACTGTGTAAACAGTTCAAACATGGTCCACAGAAGTTTAGTCTCAGCAGGTTTTTGTTATGGCTTAAAACACTGTGCCACCCCACCCACCATACACAGTGATAAACTTTATTACAAAAACATCTCTCTATGAAAACAATACCATTATAACTGTAGCCTACAATATGGCATACAGTTTTAAATTATTATCTTCAAAAGCCCTTTCATTATCCTTCTCTTTTTGACGAGTCCTTGGAAGCTAAAATTCCAACCCATATCTTGTTAGTCTCTTCTATTCTATTAGTTTTATTTATTTATTTATTTATTTTTTGCTCTATATTTGTTTAAGACCTACCAAATGGAAATGTTTTAAATATCTAAATGTTTTTTTATAGTTGTCAAAAGGTTTGAGATAAACTAGAATATTGTTTTGTAGCCTTAATCAAGTTCAAGTTCAAGTTCAAAGGCTTTTATTGTCATTTCAACCATATACAGTTAGTTCACAGTGAAACGAAACAACGTTCCTCCAATACCAAGGTGCTCCATGCAACATACATTTACAACATAAATTAACAGAAACATTAAACTAGCTAACTAAAGAAGCCTATACAAGAGACAAGACAGATAGACTCAACTCTCAACTCAACTCATATTTATTTGTATAGCACTTTAACAAACAAGAATGTTCCAAAGTGCTTCACATAAAAAATTATAATAATAACAGTAATCTAATAAAATAAAATAAATACAAGATAATAATAAAAATAAATAAAACAATTTATAAAATAATAAAAGAAGAACATAATTAAAATCACAATCACAAGCATATCAAGCAATATATAAAATTAACATCTCATGTTGGTTTAAATGCCAGAGAAAACATGTGAGTTTTAAGACTAGCCTTAAACACCCTCAATGATGTGGCCTCACGAATGGTTAATGGTAGGTCATTCCATAATTTAGGAGCTGCCACAGAAAATGCCCGATCACCCCTGAGCTTGCATTTGGTCTTGGGTACCATCAGCAAATGTTTATCTGATGATCTGAATTTAGATGTTAGACCTAACAAATTACAACATAAATTTACAAAAACTAACTAGCTAAGTAAAGACTACAGGTTTTACAGACAACATAAAGTGCACATGCAAATGTGCAAACAAGAGCAACAACAAAGTGACAGTGCGATGAACACGACAAAACATAACAGAATAATATAACAGAATAATATGGTGTTGAGGTAGTGAGAAACTGTAAACATTTCTTAACACAGCAGCAAGAATTGAGGAATTAGTGCAAAAAGTAGTCCAGTAATGATTATTGTGCAAACGAAATGTGTGTCTGCGCTTGTGTTGATTTGTCAGTCCAGTCCCAATATTTTGAGATAGTTGAGTTAAGCTGAGTGCGTGTGTGTGTTTATCAGTCCAGTCCCTTTTTGTTGAGGAGACGGGTGGCTTGTGGAAAAAATCTGTTGCCCAGTCTGGATGTGAGGCCCGAATGCTTCGGTACCTTTTCCCAGATGGCAGGAGAGTGAAGTGTGTGTGAGAGGGGTGTGTCGGATCAGCCATAATGCTTGTGGCTTTACGGATGCAGCGTGTGGTGTAGATGTCTTCAATAGAGGGGAGAAAGACCCAGATGATCTTCTCTGCTGTCCTCACTATCCGCTGTAGGGTCTTGCGGTCCGATATGGCACAATTCCCAAACCAGACAGTGATGCAGCTGCTCAGGATGCTCTCGATAGTTCCTCTATAGAAGGTGGTCAGGATTGGTAGTGAAAGCTGGGCCTTCCTCAGTCTTCTCAGAAAGAAGAGACGCTGTTGGGCTTTCTTGTGTAGGGAGCTGGTGTTGAGGGACCAGCTGAGGTCCTTCTCCAGGTGGACGCCCAGGAATTTGGTGCGTTCGACGATCTCCACAGAGGAGCCGTCGATGCTCAGCGGAGAATGGTCGCCTCGTGTTCTCCTAAAGTCAACAACCATCTCCTTTGTCTTGTCAACATTCAGAGACAGGTTGTTGTCTTTACACCAGTCCTCTGCAGGGTACGCTGTACGCTCTGTACGCTGACTCGTCGTTCTTGCTAATGAGACCCACCACGATCGTGTCATCAGCGAACTTAATTATGTGATTCGAACTGTGTGTTGCTACACAGTCGTGAGTCAGCAGTGTGAACAGCAGGGGACTGAGCACACAGCCTTGTGGGGCCCCAGTGCTCAGTGTGGTGGTGCTAGAGATGCAGTTCCCGATCCGTATTGACTGAGGCCTTCCGGTCAGAAAGTCCAGGATCCAGTTGCAGAGGGAGGTGTTCATGCCCAACAGGCTCAGCTTCCCGATCAGTTGTTGGGGGATGATAGTGTTGAATGCTGAGCTGAAATCTATGTACAGCATTCGAACATATGTGTCCTTCTTGTCCAAGTGTGTGAGGGCAAGATGGAGTGCAGTGGAGATGGCGTCGTCTGTTGAGCGGTTAGGACGGTACGCAAATTGCAGTGGGTCCAGTGAGGGGGGGCAGCAGGGTCTTGATGTGTCTCATGACGAGCCGCTCGAAGCACTTCACGGTAGTCATTGAGACAGGACACAGTAGACTTCTTGGGCACGGGGACGATGTTGGTGGACTTGAAGCACGTGTAAATGCACTGCTCAATGTTGAAGATGTCGGTGAGAACATCTGCCAGCTGTTCAGCACATTCTCTGAGCACTCTGCCTGGGATGTTGTCTGGTCCAGCAGCTTTATGTGGGTTGACTCCGCATAGAGTTTTCCTCACCTCAGCTGTAGTGAGATACACCTGGTCGTTCGGAGGAGGGGTGGTCTTCCTCGCCGCCACGTTGTTCTGCCTGTCGAACCGAGCGTAGAAGTTGTTCAGCGCATCTGGGAAGGAGGCAGCATGGTGGTATAGTGGATAGCACTGTAGTCTAAGGGAAGGGTTAGGGTCTGAGTCCTGCCTTTGGGTCTGTGTGCATAGAGTTTACATTTTCTCAGTGTGATTTATGGATTTCATACGGGTACTCTGGTTTACTCCAACAGTTTTCCGCTCCATTATAAAAAACAACTTTGAGATGTTAACTAGGCAAACCACTTCAGTCCCAATGTTCCCAGTCAAACTAGCCTCGGAGTATAAGGGAAATGAACGACAACTCCCAGCATGCATGCTAAGTCTTGTTTAAGTACTAATCAAGCACAAGTGTTCGCTATCCGTGGTGGATAAATGGAAGTCAGAAGAACAAGAGCATTGTGAAGTATATGGTCTGATGAGTTTCTCCTGATGTTACCAAGTCATTTGAATCAATGGCGAACAGGCTAGGATAACACAGTTTATTAACCTACTTACCAGACAGGCCCTTAAGGCCATCGTAATCTGGAACCAAGGCGGAGACAGTGCTTTATCAAACTTTATCAAAACAGTGCTTTATCAAACCGGCTCTTATAGCCACTTCCACCTCTGTCTGTTTTGTGCAGGGGCGGGGGTGGGAGGGGGGACTCCATTCTCTTTCACTTAACTGAATACATCTTGAAAATCCTTATATTCCTGATGAATGTAGATTATTGGAATATGTTCCGAGCTTTCCAGAAGGTGATGGATGGAGGTGGCTATGAGAGTTGGGGATGATAAAGCACTGCTTTTTTACACATCAGGGACCATTTGATAATGTCTCTTTCCTTCCAGGATGTCAGGGGGTTATGCTTTTGTAACAAAGGAAAGGCCAGAATTACTTTAACTTTAGTACAGTGCATACAACTTAATTCATATCAGAAAGGAAGACAAATGGAAGATAGAATGTCGCCCCACCTCTGGCCACTATGAGTACTGTGTGATGCCATACAGATTATCATGTGCACCCGTGGTATTTTAAAGTCTTATAAACGACATTCTAAGGGACATGCTGAAAAGGTAGATAATTGCGTACAATGATGACATTCTAATTTACTTGCTGAATTAAAAGACTCATATTTTTCATGTGAGGAAGGTTCTTTCTAGACTACAAGAGAACCACTTGTATGTCAAGGGCAAAAAATTTGAGTTCCACAGCACCCAGATCTTTTTTGGGGTATATTATTGGACCAAATGGAGTACATACAGTATGGATGAAGAAAAGGTACACTTGGGTTTTGCTAATTTCTACAGACCCTTTATCAGAAACTTCAGTCACACAGAAAGCCCCCTCATTAACCTCCTCACAGGCAAATTTTTTTTTAATGGGGTCCAATAAACCAAGAAGCATTCTACAGTACAAACTACGAGAAGCCTCCACCACCACACCTATTTAAAATCTCCCTGATCTGTTTAAACAGTTTATTGAAGAGGTGGATGCTTGTAACAGTGGAGTGGGAGCTCTATTATCAAAAAAATTCAGGATGAAACCGAAGATTCACCCAATCACCTTTATGTCTCAGAAACTAACCCCAGCAGATAGAAACTATGATGAGTGGAACGAAGAATTGTTGGCAATAAACCTAGCTCTGTAAGAACAGCAACCCTGGCTCGACAGGGCAGATCACCACTTTATCATATACACAGACCACAAGAATCTTGAATACATGATACTTTTCTTTACTAGACTTAACTTTGTAGTTTTATACAGTCCTGGCTGAAGATACACTAAGGCTAATGCCCTGTCCTGAATACATGTCACCCCACCACAAGAGGAAAGGAGCAAGCCACATTGTGGGCACCATCAGGTGGGATGTCGACAGAGACATTGACAATTTTCTCTGAGACAAAAGGTGTGTTTCTTCCTAAGCACGAGCATGACTGATCACAGGAGTCCATGCATTAGCAGCCATGGGACACCTGGGCACTCAAAAAAAACATATCATCTGCTTCAGAGCAATTACTGGTGGCCAACCATGAAGAAGGACATAAATAAGTTCATTATCTCCAGCTCTACATGCACAAGGTAAAAGTACCATGAGCCCTACCCACAGGAAAACTCATGTCACTTCCCACACCTTAAAGTCCCTGGTCTCACATTGCTATAGACTTATAGACAATTCGTCTGATCCTGCTACCTAACCTTCAGATTCTTTGACAAGTGCAGAGGCGATAAAAACCAGCAGATCGAGTTTGGCTAGCAGCAAAGAACTGCACATTTTAGTGCGATGAAGAAAATTATATATCAAATACATCAGACCATAAGATCTTACAGTGAATTAATGTACTGTAATAAAAATAATGAAGTTCCATATTTTACAGCTGAATCCAGTAAGAGGGTTACCCTTGGACGAAATGTGTCACTCCAATATCCCTCCTGATCTTCTGCAGATTAATGGAAGGCTAGCATATGGAATAACTGCCATCTTAAAATTTCGGCAAAGACAAGGGACAATACAGTGGGAAGGGTATGGACCAGGGGAGAGATGCTGGGTAACAGCACACGATGTTCTAGATCTTCTGATGATAACGGAATTTCAAGCCACAACTGCGCCCAAGAGTGATACCTAAAGAAAAAGTTGGCAACACGATAAGAAATAAAACTTGAGTATAAGAGTAACAATTAAAACAAGTACAACATGATCCGGCTCGTCTAATACTAATCAAACTCACAAAACCTAAATTGTAAGAATTTTTTATCCAGATCTCTTTCTCTTGATAAAGACAGTATTGACAAAAAAAATCATGTAATGGACTGAAAAGGTTTTTGTCCCAGTTTCCATGAATGACTGATTTATATTGCTTCAGTTTCAGCACTAAGTTTTTGTGATGGCTTAAAACACTGTGTGTCCCAGCCGCTATCCACCACAGTGGTATCATCTGTGACAAAAACAACTGTCACATTTAGCATGTATTCATTGAGCAAACATTTTAAAATCACTTATGATAATTACACATGTACATTGAGATGCTGTGGCAGGGTTGATTTAATTCACTATGAATATTACTGTATCTTATCGGTAAAACACTGATACTGTGTATCGGTTTTCTGACTTGCAGTTGACTTTGGACTTGATAAAACACAATGCACCTCAATAGTCAATGTCATCTACCTCATTACAGACTCCTAAATCTTCACACTGGAATTCAAGAAAATTGGATTTTGTGCCTTTCAACTCTTCCTCCAGACTGTGAGCTTCATTCCCAAGAGCACCTTTACATTTTGCACCACTGAGCAAAGTCTTTTCTCCCCTTAGCCTAAATAAGATGCTTTTGATATATCTGGCTTGATACTAGGGGTGCAACAGTTGTAGCACATTTATTGAAGAGGTTTACGCATAGTGGCTTTTGATGAACTGACTCCAACTTCACTCAACTAATTGTGAAGCTTTGCTTAACAATCTTCTTAAGTCTGTGGTTATCCATGTTGCTTGTGCACCTTTTTCTACCAAACATTTCCTTTCCAGTCAACGTTTTATAAATCTGCATGTCTTCTAGACATAACTCAGCAATCTTCCTCATGTGTGTATTGAACTAGAACAAGAGATACAGTAAATGGTATTCATGAAAAGTCACTGCATTACAAGGAAAATTATTTTAAAATATGCTACAGACATAAATAACCCAAATGTTTAAATGACTATTTTAAGAACTTTTTGCCCCTTCTTTCCATATTGGAGTTTGTATGTTCTCCCCGTGCTTGGTTGTCCCCCCCCCCCCCATCATCTTCTATACCGCTTAATCCTGTGTTCAGGGTCGCGGGGGACCTGGAGCCTATCCCAGGAGACTTTGGGCACTAGGCGGGGTACACCATGGACAGGGTGCCAATCCATCGCAGTGCACACACACATACACACACTCACACACCCAATCACACAGTACGGGCAATTTAGGAACGCCAATTAGCCTAACCTGCATATCTTTGGACTGTGGGAGGAAACCGGAGTACCCGGAGGAAACCCACCAAGCACGGGGAGAACATGCAAACTCCATGCACACAGAGACGGGAATCGAGCCTGGCCGGGGAATCGAACCCAGACCCTGGAGGTGCAAGGTGACAGTGCTAACCACTACACCACCGCGCCGCCACCCAAATTGCCTGTATGAGTGTGTAATTGAGTGTATGTGTGTGCCCTGTGATGGATTGGCATTCTGTCCGGTGTGTACCCCGCCTCGTGCTCTATCCCAGGCCCCCCGTGACCCTGAATACAGGATAAAGCGGTATAGATAATGAGTGAGTGAGAGAGAGTATATATCACAAATATGTGAAATTATGGTAATCATTAATGCTTTGGGCTGCTCCATGGCTAGTATACCTTTTTTTAGGCACAAAACCTGGTTGCCACTCGACTAAAGAAAACCATCTTCACAATCTAAGGTGGCAAATGATCTGCATTTTTTTCTTTGCCTGTTGTATACCAATTGTCTGATACTACCCCACTAATAAATTTCATTACACTTTCTTAAATACAGGAAGAACTAATAAGTGAATTATTTTTATAGACCTTTAGTATCTGCTTAGTTTCTGAACTCATGTGAACTCTTACAGTGCATGTTTTCACTAACAGACATATACTGTGCTAGTCAAGGCAGACATATACTGTGGCTGACATATACAGACATATACAGACATACAGTATACTGTGCTAGTTGAGGAAGTTTGGGGTTTCCCCTGCTGTCCTTAAGGCTTTCTACTCGGGTGCTGTTGAGAGCATCCTAACACAGAACATTTCATCCTGGTTTGGGAATAGCTGTGTACAGGACAGGAAAGCCCTCCAGAGAGTGATCCGGGCAGCTGAACGCTGCTGCAGGTTAACTCTCCCCTCCATGCAGGACATCTACACCAGGAGATGTAAAACCAGGGCAGCTCGTATCATTAAGGACTTGTCGCACCCCAATAACGGACTGTTCAAACTTCTGCATTCAGGCAGAAGGTTCCGGGTCATTATGGCCAAAACGGAGAGACTCAGGAGGAGTTTTTATCCACAGGCGATTAGACTCCTCAACCATGATGGGCCACTCTCCCATTCATAGGACTGGTAACAGTTCACCCACACACTGCTGTGCTGACATTCCACACTGCACACTGCACTTTAGTCTGGACTGTAAGCATCACTTGCACTAACACCTTTATCCTGCTCAGATACACACTTTATTATTATGTTTACATTTGCACCTTTTTTTTTTTTTTTTCTCTATTTCTATTTATAGATTATTTCTTTTGTTTCTTGTTATTTGCACAAAGTAGGAGCGGTTCAGGATACATTTCACTGCGTGTTGTACTTGTATAACTATGCATGTGACAAATAAAGAATCTTGAATCTTGAATCTTGAAAGGAGTTTAAACCTGTAAGCCTATAGAAGTTCAGTTTCAGCAGGGTTTTTGTCATGGCTTAAAATACTGTGCCACCACTACCCCAATACACAATGATAAACAGCATTGCAAAAACATCTCAACATGAAAACAGGAACATTAACTGGAGCCTGCGATATTGCATACAGATTTTAAACTATAGTAATCATCTTCAAAAGCTCTTTATTTCTCCTGGTCATTTTAAGTTTTTGGAAGCTATAATTGTCTTCTGGCAAACTATATCTTGTTAGTCTATTCTGCAAGTTTTATATCAGACTTTATTGCAGTGTATTTGTTTACAATTGAAAATAATCACTCAAATTAATCACATTTTGTTGCTTTGCAGCCTGAAATAAAGACAGATACAGTTTTTGTTTTATTCAGCTGTATTTACTTATGCTTTTAACACCCAAGAGAAATTTGATATCACAAAATGTAACATATTAAAGGCAAGTGATTCTTTTCTAAACCCACTTTAACTTTTCTTCCATCAAATGGAAGTGTTTTAAATATCTGAATAGATTTCATTCATTCATTCATCTTCTATACCGCTTTATCCTGTGATCAGGGTCGCGGGGGACCTGGAGCCTATCCCAGGAGACTTTCGGGCACAAGACAGGGTACACCCTGGACAGGGTGCCAATCCATCGCAGGGCACACACACACACACACACACACACACACACACACACACACACACACATTCACCCATCCATGCACACACTACGGGCAATTTGGGAACGCCAATTAGCCTAACCTGCATATCTTTGGACTGTGGGAGGAAACCGGAGAACCCGGAGGAAACCCACCAAGCACGGGGAGAACATGCAAACTCCATGCACACAGAGACGGGAATCGAGCCTGGCCGGGGAATCAATCCCAGTCCCTGGAGGTGCAAGGCGACAGTGCTAACCACTACACCACCGTGCCGCCTGAATAGATTTCATAATTCTAAAACATTTTAGATAAATTAGGATATTGTTTTGTAGCCCTAATCTAGGCAGCATGGTCGTGTAGTGGTTAGCACTGTAGCCTTGCATATTCAGGGTCTAGAGTTTGAGTCTTGCCTTTGGGTCTGTGTGTGTGGACTTTACATTTTCTCCATGTGCTTGGTGGGTTGCAACCATGTACTCTGGTTTCCTCCCATATACTGTATGTAGAATAGACTAATAGATTACCTGTCGTCTGAGTGTTTGTGCGCCAAGGATAAGTGGTATAGAGAATTTGGGAGTGAAAACCTTAAACTAATGAAATGTTGACCATGTTATTCTATAAATATACTATTACTTTTGGTCAGAGTCTGCTCACACATTTCCAGTGGGTTTTTTTTTTTGCTTCCACAGATCTATAGGTTTTTGTAGTGACATAAAACACTGTGCTCCATCCCACACAGTGATGTACTCCATTACAAAAACAACTGAGAAAACCACTTTAAATCACAATATTTCCCCTCAAACAGTAACTTTCAATAAAAATACATAAATTAATTAATTTTAAAAATGTATTTTATAAAAAAAATAAACAATAATAAATAATAAATATAAAATTAAAAATATATCAAAATAAATAAATAAATTGTACATTTTTATATACTTTTTAATCATTTTTATATTAAATGAATCAGTTATTAAGGCTCACTTAACTTATATTAACAGTTAAGTAGTCAACAAACAATAACAATAAACACGAATATATCTGAAGATAAGACAAGAAATGCATGTTTTGCTTTGCATTTTTTTTTCTGCAGACTAATTTCTGTTGCACTGCCCTTTCTTATACAAACAGATTTTTCTAGATCTTTTCTCAAAACCTTGCATCCTTTTTTTTTTTGCAATTATTTTTAACCAGCTGGTTCAAAATGCATTTACAGTATAGTGAATGTAGTCAGTTATCTTCAATTTTATGCTTACCCTTGTAATCACATGTATTAAGAGTGACAATCAGTGTAAAAAGGTCCAAATACTTAACATTTTGAAATGCTGTGTGTGTGTGTGTGTGTGTGTGTGTGTGTGTGTGTGTGTGCGCGTGCGCGCACATTTATTTAAATAATTCTTTTGACTCTGTAAAGCTGCTTTGTGACAATGTGTCATTTGTTAAAAGCGCTATTCAAATAAAATTGAATTGAATTGTAAATTACTGTATATCAGAATCATCTTAAAAATTCCAAATACTTCTCATTTTCCTTATTACTGTGTGTATATACACAGTGTGTGTGTGTGTGTGTGTGTATGTATATGTGTACAGTATATATATTTTTTTTGAGAGAGAGTGAGAGAAAAATCCCCCCCCCCCAAAAAAAAAAAAATATATATATATATATATATTGGGGGATTTTTTTTCTCTCTCAAAAATATATGGGGCATTCTTCCTTGTAAAAAGTTTAAACATAAACTTCAGTCTCAGGTTATTGTAATAGCTTGAAACATTGTGCTGCCACCCGGGTACACAGTGATACACCCGGTTACAAAATCATCACAAGACATTAACTGTTGCTTTTAATTCACTCTCTTAATTCCAGATGCACAAACGGAGGCCTGCAGTGAATAAAAGTTTAAAATGACAACTCATTAGAAAAACCCAAAGAAAAAAATTGAAGTAGTTTATATGAACAGCTCGTGACTGGAAGTTTTTGTGACTGTGCAAATCAACGTGGGCGTAGCCACTATAATATCACAATGATATACTGCGGGACAAAAACTACCTGATGACTTTCACTTCTGGCATGTACGGAACTTAGACGAGTAAAGTTTAAATATGGACGGACTTTTGGAAGACTATAAAGCAAGTTTTTTGTTTAACTGTAAGTTTAACTGTTTTTGTGGTTATTTGCACAGCCATAATATTTTGATTGATGGTTCATTCCCTGTTTTTGTTAGACCAAAGCTCTCCGATTGCCTGCATGTTAGTTATTAGTTACTTCCTTACTTTTGTTTGTACTGTATACTGCAGTGTGTGCTACACTGTAAAAACAAATAGTACATTTTACTGTAAAAAAAAAAAAAACCGGCAGCTGTGGTTGCCAGAATTCTACCGTAAAAAATACGGTAGCACCGTTATTGCACTGTGAAAAAAAATAAACCGTAGATTTTACGGTTAAAAAATGGCAGCTGTGGTTGCCAGAAGTTTACCGTAAAATTTTTTTTACAGATTTTATTTTATTTTAATACTGTTTATAACTGTCTAATTAACATGTTTATGTTGTTATAACCCCAGGTCCCCGCGACCCTAATACAGGATAAAGCGGTATAGAAGATGAATGAATGAATGAATGTTGTTATAAAAACAGTTTATTCCCGCCAATTTCCAGGGTTTACATTGTAACAAATACGGATCATAACCATGTTTTTTTTACAGCTCAGAACTGTCTAATTGAAAGATTTATGTTGTAATAATAATGGTTTATTTCCATATCTGTATATAGGGTCCGCGCGGATGTAATATACTTTCGGCCGCTGCGCGCCCCGCTGGCGTCGTTCTGCGTGCTGATTGGTTGATCCAGAACCCGAATGAGACAGACGGACAGCGTGCGTTTGGACGACACAGAGACCCCGCTGATCGGTAAGTTTTTATTTTTAATTTTTTTATTATTATTAATTTCAACTTAAACAAGCCACGAACAGATAAATAGATGTTATCTCAACTCTTCCGCTGTAATCTGTAATTAGTGAATGAGTCCAAAAAATTATATGCTACATGCCATTTCCTTATGTGTTGTGTTTTCATTCAATGTTATGTTAACTGTATTCATTGGATTTTAAGCTATTTCAATGGTCTGTTTGTGCATTGTAAGTAAAACCTTATTGTGTAAAATGTATAGTTTTTGTGATAGCTCCCATGTATCCGAGGGATTTTCATGCCAGTGTCAGGCCTTTGCCAGCATTACAGATAATGTGTGTTTGTTTAATTTGGGCAGAAGGAAACATAAACAGTTAGAATTAGATAGTGCAGACAGTAAAAGTACCAGTGCTGATATTTAAACTTCATAATCCTTGTTGCCCACTGAGCATTTATCAACATATGCTGTAAAAATATGCTTGTCTGTGATGCTTAATTAAACAAAATATTTGTTCTTTTTAACAGGTAAAATGCAGGTTTTTCAGGACCTGAAAGAGCTGTCTAACCAAAAGGCCTCCTGCGCCGGGACCACAAATTGTTTTCCCAAACTGAAACCGAGGTCTGGTCTGAGAGTTGTTGCAGTATTTGAAATAGCCACAGGCGAAGAAGCAGATTCTCTTTCAGCCCTAAAGAAGGAAATCGGTGCAATAATGGTATATTTGAATGTACAGAAGTTATTTAGTTCATTATGCAATGTGACTGAACCTATTGCGAAATATTGTGAACCTATCTGTAAGTGGGTCGCAACCGCATAATTAAAGTTAAACATGATGTTGAGGGGGTACAAGCAGAAGTATTTTTTACTTATTAATAATTATATACTATTTAGCCGTGGAAGGTGTCTAAAGGTTAATAAGGTAGTGAAACCTACTGCTGACTTGATGCCATACAATAGAAGGCGAAATTCAGGAATTTCTGACTTATAGTGAATACTTTTTTGCAGTTTTCTAAATAACATGCATTAATTAAAATTATTTCGTATAAATGACAGCTTATCAGAGCATGAGCTAAACTAAGGTCTTTTTAAAATTGTTTTATTCAACTAACTGACAAGTGTTAATAATAAAAAGACAACTTATCATTGACTCATGTTCTGTGAATTAAAAGAGCAGCCAGAATTAAAAAAAAAAAAAAAAAAAAAACCGAGAGTTAATTATATTGAAAACTAATACAATACAGCTGAAATTATGAAAATTACCATCCTTTTTTTTGACAGGAAAACTCTAGGTCCGGAGAGATTTAATTTCAGCTGGAGTATGATTTGGAGTGTAGATATAAAAAAATAGAAGACCAACTCATAATTTGCCTTGGAGAGAAGTTATATTGAATGCTTTAAAACTTATGTGAGGCTATTTTCATAGCATTTCAAACGTATTTAAATAGTCTACTGAAATTTCAGTCTCAGGTTATAGACTGTGCTGCCACCCCACGCAGTACAGTAGTGTTTATATTTAATATATACACTACATGGCCAAAAAATAGAATCACCACCTGGATTTAACTTAGGAGTGTAAGAGCCTTCCATGATGCTGCAGTGATTAATATGTTTCAGCTGACAATAAGTTATTTAATGTAACTGATGCAATGAGCAGCTTTTTATTTCTTAAACAACCATGTCAGAAGACCTGTGGTTGTGCCAAATATGTTACTTTGATTCAGAAATGTAACTTAGAAATTATTGGTCTGCATTAAGTAAAGAAAACAATTAAGGAGATTTCTTTTTCGGAGACTACTGAAATTATTAAAGTTTTTATTAAGAACTACTTAATATTAAAACCTGGAAGCATAGCGGTGAACCATCATCTTCAAGAAAGAAATTTGATGGGAAAAAAGTTTTGAATAATTATCAGAGATCATTTAAACATTTGTTAAATTCAAATGTTTAAACCAAAAAACAAGCAAGTAGAACAGCTGTTTTGTAATGATAATTCCCACAAAATCGGTACACAATGAAAAAAGAACAAGGGATTTGGACTAAACAGCGGTGTTAGGTGCGTTCCAAACGAAAATGTCCAGTTCAAAGGGAAATAGGCCTACGAACGTCGTAGAAAACGAGTGAACAACAGGTGTTCACTTCACCGGAAAACGGAATGAAAACTTTCCCATCAGTCATTGCGGCTCGCTGGAGCGTGAAAAAAATGGAGCTCGAAAAGGATTTATATTTATTATCATTATTATGAGGACAGGGGGCACTGGGGGCTCAGTGGTAGGTGTTTCGCCTGCCATGCGGGAGGCCCGGGTTCGATTCCCAGCCAGTACCCAAACCCCAACCACTGGATGCAGTGCCGGAACACCGGTCCCAAGCCCGGATAAAATATGAGGGTTGCGTCAGGAAGGGCATCCGGCGTAAAACCTGTGCCAAGTTGACCAACAACAACATCTTTATTATGAGGACGACATCATATTAAAAGGACACAAACATTTACATTTTTATTTAATCAGAAAATCCTTAGTATTACATACAGTAGGCTAATAATCGGTACAAAAATAAATCTTTTTGTCTTTAATCAATTATTATAATTAATCAGTGATTTATGTACTAGTTATACACGTTTCAATGGTGTGTTTTATACTGTTGTTTTGTTTCAATAAATATTCAATATTTAATGTCCGTAGCAGTGACATGCATCTGAAAAGCTTATGTTACCATGGTAACACACGGAGGAAGTGACGTCTGCGCTGTTGAAGTTGGAGCATGTTTTCCGAATAGTTGTGTTTTGTCGAAGAAAGTTCCCAATATAATATGCACTGTAAATAACTTATAGTAAATAACTATATGTTCTTGCACTTATAGTAAATAACTATATAAATAACTTATAGTAAATAACTATATGTTCTTGCACTCACTGGTAATAGGGGTGCCATTTATTTTGGGACGTGGGAATGTATTCACCGTTTTGTGTTTTTGGTTTAGGGAGTCATTCAGGGAAGGTAACTGTATTTTTGTTTGTGTTGTTTTGTAGGTAAGCTAATTTCTAAAATACAGATCCCTTTTGTTTATTCTTTTGGCCTGGGTCCACCCTTAAGATGGTTCAGGTGTGTATTTTTTGTTCACGTTTTCTGTATCTGTGTGGCTATGCAAAGGAAGTGTACAGAACAAAGCCTCGCACACTGGAGGCACAGATTGAGAAGGATATCCCAGCAATATCCCAAATTACTTCCCTTAGAAGACAGTGCAACTCCATCCCCAGCCATTTGAGGAAACTGGTTGGTGCCACCACTATACATATAATAAAGTACATGTTCAATTTGTTTGGACAATTTGAAATGTGGACTTTATGACCAATGTAATAGCTAGTTACTTTTCACCCACCTTGTAGTTACATTTTTTTTTTGTAACAACTATCAGTTGTTATTTCAAGACACAAAGCTGTTTTGAAACAGTGCCTGCAAGAACAGTACCGTCAAGTGTATTTGCAGAACCCATTAAGCAACCATGATCAAACTGGCTCTCGTAAAGACTATCACAGGAAAGAAAGAACAAAACTTACCTCTATTTCAGGAGATGTTCATTTAGAGTTAAAAGTCTCAAAAACCATTATTTAAATACAACTTCTAGTAGAGTCTTTATAAATTTGCTACAGACGTGTGATGGTCATGTGTTCATATGAGTAAGCATAAGCAAAAGCATATTTGCAATGTACTGAAATATTTATGCAATTGATTGTATGAAAAGTGATTAAAAAACAAACAAACAATCTTCTAAATCTGTAGTCTGTTAATATTGTGGTGTTCAGATTATCCTTCACCTTCTTTTTTATCATAACCATAAGGTGAGCTTTTAGGGCTCCAATCTTTAAAAAGGTTTCATCAGGAAACACCTGCATCGTTAAAAAAAAGACAGACACCATAATATTACATAAATAACCCAAATAGGTAGACAATTTTAAGAGCATTTTTACTCTTTTTATATAATTATGTTTAAATGGGTAAATATATAATTAAAATATTTAAACTATATATTTTTAATCAGCATAAAACCTATTAAAATGTTTGTATACAACTAGATACAGTATTTCTAGATTAACTGGATAAAACATTTTAAAACCAATACAGTACATGTTTTATATATTTAAGTAGGTCATGCAAAACTGAAATATGAAATATGTGCAATGTGACTGTTTTGTGACTAGTACACTTGATTTTGTAAGGGCAAGACCTGGTTTCCACTTAGAGGGGTGCTGAAAGAGCTCATTGTACATATGGAAATTATTAAACTATATTTACAGACTTAAAAGATGGCCAGGAATCAGCAAATGTTTGCATTCACTGTTGTATACTTCTTGTCTGGTACTGCACACATTGTACCTGAGAAGTTCATTCTCAACAGCAGGTTTTTGTCATTGCTTAAAACACTGTGCTGCCCCATACACAGTGATAAACCTCATAACAAAAACATGTCAACAGTTTTAGCTGGGTATATTACATTATAATTTTAAGCAAACTGTAAAACTTCAAAAAGTTCTTTATTTATAAAGATTCTTTTTTAAAACCTCTCTGCTTCCAAATTTCTTCTTGTTCATCTATTCTGTTAGTTTTATTGTAGACTTTATTGAAGTCTATTTAAGACATACCAAAAAAAAAAAAAAAAGCAGGATACACTCCAAACTGGACATCATTCCATCACAACAACATTGTAGGAGAACCAGCCCAGGTTTTTGACATTTTCACGTCAGAGCAGTTTGTTTGCAAAACTTCTGGCTTTATTTATAGCAACAATCAAATGTGTCAAGTTAAACGTGAATTTTTCTGAGGATTTGACAGAATCTGCAATCCTTCAGTTAATTTTATATTGTTTTATTCTAATAAATTTTTGGGGATTTTTTCAGTGGCACTGTATACCTTCAATTTGATTTACATAAAGATAATACTGTAGCTTGTAATAGCTTGCAACACTATGCTGCCACCCGAGTACACAGTGATAAACCAAGTTAAATCAGTGTGTAAAACCTTACAATCTGCAAATACAGGTTAAATACATTTACTGTCGGACATTAATTTGACAAATAATTTTAAACGTTTAAAAAATATTTTAGACATTGCACGAAATGCTTTAACACCAAATATTTAAATCACATATTTAAAGGATTTTTATTGTTGCGCATGTGGAACACAATTTCGAGTGGATGATGTTGCACATGTGGAGGTTTATTTTCATTTTATCCTAATCTCACATTATTTACTCAGTTTCACGTGTTTAGGGTAATAACGTCTTGAAGTTTGCTTGTTTATTTAATTTTATTTTATTTTTTAACATTATATTTAAGGTTATTCATATGGGGAGAAAACATGACCACATGTGAAATGGAATTATTGCAGCGAGCTATAAGTTAAGTTAAAACACTGGACAATAATATGCACAGGAGCCGTTACCTTTTTTTAAGGATTGATTTTACCTTATTTTTCTTTGATGTAACTGTCTGTGAACTGCTGGATCTTGTGAATTTCCCCATGGAGATGGATGCATGGATGGATGGATGTACTGTATCCATCCATCCATCTATCTATCCATCCATCCATCCATCTATCTATCTATCTATCTATCTATCTATCTATCTATCTATCTATCTATCTATCTATCTATCTATCTATCTATCTAGTTAATTGACACTTAGTCTTAGTCGTCTAAATGTTTTTTTTTTCGAGACAAAACTATTCATGACTGGAGGTTTTTGTGCCTGTACATATCAACGTGGACGTAGTTCCCATCATCACAACGATATACTGCGGTACAAAAACTACCGGAAGATTTTCACTTCTGAGGGGACGAACAACGTCTTTGCAGATAAATGAACCCTCAGTTAAACCAAATAAAAACTGTGTATTAAAAAGCAATACATTGTTCATTTGTTCATTTATTTACTTAACTAATAATATGCACATTGACTATCGAATTAATAATGCTGCATGAATCCTTTCGTGGTTGAATTGTTAAATGCATTCAGAAAGCATATCGTCATGAAAACTTGAAGTGGATATGTAGTGAATATTAGTTTTCTTTCTTTTTAAACAGCTGCAACATTTTATTCGTGTCAGACCTAGTATGGTCCACGAGTTGGTGCGGTAGGTTTGAAATGGACGCAATAAAGAAAGCAGCCTTTCTTTCAGTCTTAAAGAAGGAAATCGGTGCAACAATGGCATGTTTGAAGGTACAGAAATAATTTATTTCATTATGCAATGTGCCTGAATAGATGTATTATGAAATTATCTGTAAATGAGAATTCGCCTAATGAAAGCTAAAAATGATATTGAGGTTACTATTCAAGCGCACACGCAGAAGAAGTCGACATGACTCAACTTCCAGATATTCGTGACTCGAGGTTTTTGTTCCTGTGCAAATCAGTGTGGTCGTAGTTATCACAACGATATACTGTTGGACAAAAACTACTGGAAGAGTTGACTTTCTGGCATGCACGGGACTCAGGCAAGTAAATGAAAATACATTTGTGTAATGAAAATACATACAAATAAATGAAAACAATTTACCCGACAAATAAAAACAATATTTATAAAGAAAATGATTATGTATTAATCCTTCCGTGGTAGAATTATTAAATACATTCATAACACATTTCGTCATGAAAATATGAAATGGGGGTTTTCTCAAGCACATCAGTTTGTGCCCTTTCAACCAACCAGTTACATTAACAAAAGTATTTATTTTTATATTTAATGTATAGGGAAAAATGTTCAAGCACTGCACAATTCATAGAAGGCAAATCTAATTAAAACATCGTTAAAACATATATTTACAAATAAACAAATACTGATTTAGCATAAATCATTACATAAACATCGTTATGCCTATACACTGCATCATGCTGTAATTCTGACATATGCACTACATAGGCTCACAGACCCAGAGGAAGACAGCAGACAGAAGAAAACGTTCAGTTCTGGTCTGTGTTTTGTGGGCAATGAAGGAGCTTCTATTTAGGAGGAAATCGGTGCGAATTTTGCATGCTTGCCAATCCAGCCAGGTACATAAATCATTTAATTCATTATACAAACGTGACAGAACATATGTATTGGGAGCTGATTTTTAAATGGCTAGCACCATCAACGCTGCTAAATGGATGATGTGGTACTCAACCGCACACATTTACAAGTTATTTGTATCTATTTTTAACCCAGAAAGTGTCTATACACTTATGGTGGGAAAACATATAGTTGACCTGATAGTATATGAAAATAATTTCAGGGACTTCTGACTTGGTTGGAAATTCTGTTGCAGTTTAACAAATCGCATGCATTTGTGTAAATTATTTAGTGCAATAATTGAATTTTTCATTTGCTTTCAGGCTTTTCTGAATTTTTGCTCGAGAAATATGTTGGTAAATTTTCAATGTAGCAGTGCAAACAAATAGCCCACAGAAATTCAGTTTCAGGATTTTGTACGAGCTTAAAACACTGTGCTGCCACTCCATACACAGTGATACATTCTGTTACAAAATATAAGAAGACATTAACTGTGGCTTTTATTTAATTTTTAAATGTCTGCTCCACGAATGGTGGTCTGCAATAAACTATTAAAGCAATATTATAATCTATTGGATAATTACTGCAGTGAATTTCAATAATTATAAAATATATTATATAAAATAACTTAAACCCTTTTTTTTTTACAAACTATATACAAATCTCTTTAAAATTCCAGACGTTATCTGTAAATTTCAGTATTATTTCAATGCTGAAATTTTTTTCACATTTTTAACAGTAGAAAATACCATATTATTTTTCCTGCATTTTTCTGTTTTTTTTTTTTGTAAATTACGTACAACTTTATGTAAAATTACTATAATACATTGTAATTAAACATGAAATTCATTAGATAAAGGTTAATGTCCATGCTAAAAATTTTATGTTTTTCTTTGTATTTTTGAGGTAAGTCATATTAGTTTTATAATACTTTGACATTCAAGTTTTAGATGAAAGTTTAGCATCTTTCATGAATTTTTAAAAGATTATCCACATGAAGTGGCACAGGTAAGGAAGCAGAAGCCCAACACTTACATGTAGTCTATAGTATCTGCTTCATGCCTTCAAAGAATATGAAGAGAATGTAAGAGACTGATACTCAGTTCAGTACCCATGTACACGTTGTAAACGCCACAATTTATTTATTTTTGTTCTGATGACATTGTTCCGAATGGCAATCTAGCCATCAGCTTTCTTAATGCAGGTCTGAATATTCTGACACAAGGATAAT
This sequence comes from Channallabes apus, assembly GCA_030522415.1. Lineage (NCBI taxonomy): Eukaryota > Metazoa > Chordata > Actinopteri > Siluriformes > Clariidae > Channallabes > Channallabes apus. Next base: position 4,631,537 of record CM060121.1, read on the forward strand.
GTATTTTCTGTGTAGCTGTTTTAAAGCAGGGCTTTAAGTTACATTTTGATATTTTGCTTGTGTGAGGGGAACTATGGTGTTATTTTTGTACCAAAACGTTAGCAAAAACTCCACGAGCTCTCCGCGTTAACTGTTACAGCCAATCAGAAGCTGGAGGTGGGAACATTCTAATTTGGTTTCTGATTGGCTGATCAACAGCTTGAGGTATTCTAAATAATAATATGTTTAGCTCGCGCAAAGGTGGTCTCCAGGCGGGAAACGGTTTTCTGTAAATTCAGAGGAGTTAAGGCACGTTGGTGAGCAGGAGAGGAGGAAAGCGGTCTCTGAGGGACAGAGGGGAAGACTCTGAAATGTCGTCGTGTTTTAGTGGGAGAAAAAATAGCTGCAAGCTCAAGAGACATTGACGGTAAGATATTTTTGTCATTTTAATTCTTGTTATTTTTGCTGTAAACGAGGATCATTTATTACTCATTTATTAAAACTGCCACGTTCGTCTGTCGCAAATCTCAGGTGAGTCTCAGGTACTGTTAACATCACTCTGCCATGTCACCACTGAGAAACTGCAGATATGTTAATGTGATATTTACATTAACATTTTCCAGCTCTGATTACTGCCAATGATAATGAAACTTGCTTACATTTTTAGATCAAACATTTACCATGGGAGAAGAGGCATCCAGAAGTCCATATGGAGTGCAATATAAGACTACTTTGAATCTTGAATCTTTTGAGTCCTTTTTTTTTAGAGATCCTTTCCGTATTGTCTCACTTATAACCTTTATTAGCCTGTGTGGTGTTTTGAAATACATACGTATCAGCAGGTGTCGCTGTTACAATGTGGTGTGGAGAAGGAGAAGAAGAAGATGTAGAATGTGACATGCGAGTAAAAAGAAAACTGTTAAACTTACTACGAGAGTACAAAGTCTTTATTACGAATACACAACAGCCTGTCAGAGGTGAACATATTGTCCTGTTGGATTAAATTGCATAGCATTTGTGTGAATGCTGGTTGTAGCGTTCAAATTTGATACTGGACACGATTATGTTCTCTTATACAAAAAAGGGGCCCCAGTTGAAAAGTTCTTGAGTTTCCCTGTACAATAACTAGTATTAAATATGATTTAATTACATTACAGTGAAATTCTTTCTTTAGATATCCAGCGTAACTGAGATCATTCGTGATTCAGCGGCCCTGGAGCAGATAGGGTGAAGGGCCCTGCTCAAGGGCCCAACAGGTGCAACTTGGTGGAGCAGGTGATCGAACTGCAGATCTTCCGATCAGTAACTCAGTGCCCTAGCCCTCCGAGCTACTGCTCTAAATAGGATTAAGAATCTTTGATGGGCTCATCAATAGAATATTTTGAAGAGAAATTTAGAAATAAAAAAGTAAGAATAAGAGAAATTCTGGGTGGAAATAAATGTTGAAACATTGTGAATGTAAACTGTGCGATATTGCACAATGATTCATACCATAACAAATACTAAATTCCACGTGTTCAACACAACGGCTTGACAAAAAGCATCTAAACGGGCTACACCTTTTTTCTGTGAGATTATATAAATGTTTTCATTTATATAATGAAAATGCATTAAAATGAATTTAGTCTTTTTGGACTATTTAGAATTACTGCATTTATCGGTCTCATTGTGTTCATTGTGTGCTTTTACACATTTTGTCACATGTGAAGAGTAGCTTTTTATTGATGTGATAAATACCATTTACTTATTTTGACGTGCAAATGTTGCACGGGTTGGTTTTTATTGCCTCGTGAGCTTACAGTACATTATTCACACACATTAACGTGTGTGTGTGTGTGTGTGTGTGTTTTAATGAACTTATAAGTGCCACGTGGAAATAAGATTATATGTTACACGCGGGGAGAAAAACATGGTCATATGTGAAATACAATTACGCAATGAGCTATATGAAAGTCGAGGTGACTCGATGTTTTTGTGCCTGTGCAAATCAACGTGGTTGTAGTCATCACAACGATATACTGCCTGACAAAAACTACCCGAAGACTTTCACTTCTGGCATGCACGGAACTCAGGCAAGTCAAGTTTAAATATGAATAGACGTCTGGAAGACTACGGATCAATATTTTTTTATTGTATTTTTTTTCTTTATGCTGTTATTTGCATCACTTAAAATCTTTAACATTTCTTGGTTTATTTCCCCGCATTCATTTGGGTAAAGTGTTTCGATTGCATGCATGCATGGTACACATTCTTACTTTCTTCCTTAAAATACATTTGTGTTTGTATATTAATGGAGATCAAAATTAGAGAAGAACCTACAATTTATTAAATTTCAGGGTCACTGCTTAGTCCTATTTGAAAAGATCTAAATTGGAGCAAAAGAGCAGTCTTTGAGTGTATATATATATATATATATATATATATATATATATATATATATATATATATATATTTATTTATTTATTACATGACAAATGCAAGAGAGGACAAGATAATGCAGAGAAAGGGCAGATGGGTCAACACTGCAGCTGGGATTGCTCGCCAGTTCAGCATTAAACAGAGTATGGATCTGTCTCGTCAGTTTTGTAGAATTTGGACTGAAAGCTTACGCTGCAGTGACCAAACGTCTCAAGAATCAAAAGGCTGGACTTAACCTCTGCTGGGGAGCATTTTGTGTGGACAGTGGAGAACAGGTCCAAAGTTCATTTTAGTGATGAAAACAAGTTTAATATATTTGGGTCTGATGGGGAACATTATATTTGTTGACAAACTGGGGAAAGACTGAACCCAAAGAATTCAGTGAAGGGGAAGTGTCATGGTTTGGGGGATATTTTCTTCAGCAGGAGTTTACCTCTTAAACAGCTATGTGGCAGAGTAAATGCAAATGTTTATCAGACCCTTTATTGACAACATGCAGTTCCCTGCATTCATCACTCAATCAGCCAGCAATTTTCATGCACATCAATGCCACCTGTAACACAGCAAAACGGATACAGCACTTCCTTGAAGCTGAAAACATTTAAATAATGAAATGGCTAGCCCAGATTACTAAACCAATAGCAATCCACTGGTAAATCCTTTGCAACAAAAGTTATAGCCAAGAAACCCATTACAGTCACTGAACTGTAGAAGAGAAGATCAAAATCACACCAGAGCAGTGTGAGAGACTAGTGATGTCCTGTGGCTGCAAATATGCTGAAGTCATTCAAAGCAAGGGCCTGTACACTTCCTACTAATTGTTAACTGTTGTAACCTTTAGAAATTTAAGTTGTAATCTTTCTCTGTGCTACAATCATTGCTGTTCTTTAATTTTGATCAGCGTTTTTCATTCATTCATTCATTTTCTATACCGCTTAATCCTGTGTTCAGGGTCGCGGGGGGCCTGGAGCCTATCCCAGGAGACTTCGGGCACTAGGCGGGGTACACCCTGGACAGGGTGCCAATCCATCGCAGGGCACACACACATACACACACTCACACACCCAATCACTACGGGCAATTTAGGAACGCCAATTAGCCTAACCTGCATATCTTTGGACTGTGGGAGAAAACCGGAGTACCTGGAGGAAACCCACCAAGCACGGGGAGAACATGCAAACTCCATGCACAGAGAGACGGGAATCGAGCCTGGCCGGGGAATCGAACCCTGGACCCTGGAGGTGCAAGGCGACAGTGCTAACCACTACACCACCGCGTCACTTGATCAGCGTTTTCTACAAAATAAAGTTTTTTCATTGAAGTGACTTTTCTTGAAACACTGTTCTATTAGCATGGTATACAACAAAAATCCCTTAAATGTTTAGCAATGAAGATTACATTATTTAAAAAAAAAAATCAAGTGTTCATAAACTGTTCTCTAATTTTGATCTCCACTACACACACACACACACTCAAAAAGTGAGTACACCCCTCTCATTTAAGCAACCACTTCATATGTTCTCAAAGGAAAATACTAATGAAATCTAATTGGAATCGTTATACCTACATCAGGCAGAACTGGCAAATATGAATAAAAATAAAAGACATCTGCTGTTATCATTGACTCAATTTTTGTACAGTATTTACAGATTTTGATTGCATAATTTTTTTGTAAGCAGTAAAATTGACATTTGAATTCTCCAAAACAAAAAAAATAAATAAAAAAATGTTGATATCAGCATATCCATCCAGTCGTGTCTACATTTAAAAAAGAGAGTGAGTATGTGTGTTATGAGGGATTTTCATAACAATGCAATCATATAGAACCACTCCGTACAACTGAAATATGACAAGAATCGCAATATACTTTTCTTACAGGAAAACTGCTCTGAGCCATTTTAAAATGTAGTGATAATGGTGCACTTAGAGGGCAGAGAGAATATTAGAAGAAAAAGAGTCCAGCTCATGATTTTCCTTTGAAAGACGTTTTACTGTATTTGCTGTATGCTTTTAGGCTGTTTATGAAGATGTAGATATTTGATACTTGTATGTACTAGATGTAGATATTTGCATGCATCTTTGCCTATGCATTGGCCATTGATGCAGTGCATTGGAGAATTTTATATTTGAAAGATTTATTATGTTCATCTATAATGTCGAAAAAATACATAAGTGAAAAAAAAACCTGCCAAAATGTTTTTAATTAAAGATTACTGATGAACTAGTGGAATGGTGGTGAAGTGGCTAGCACTGTGGCCTCACACCTCCAGGGTCGAGGGTTCACGTGCTTGGGTCCTCCTGCAGTACAATGACATGCAGATAAAGCTAATTGGTGTTTCCAATTTCTCCATAGTGTGTGGTGCATGTGATGCAAAGGTCTGCATTGAACAGACACCCTGTTGGCAATGCATGTTTTAAAGAAGGAGAGGAAGCTTTTATCATTATACTAAATTACTTGTCAGTCTAATTACTAATTTTTATGAAATGCTTCCACCACTCCATACGATCCCAGTCGTCTTCAGCTCATACAGTAGTTCCTCTCCCGTACTCAACCAAACACATAATACACACAATACTTGGAGCTTATTTATATTTGATATTGGGGAGATTTGCATGCAGTATTGTCTTATGTATATTTTTTTAAACAGTGATTAAAGTTGCTTTCTAGTAATTCTTCAAACATCACTGTAAAGAACATCTTTAAGTAAAAGTAATGTAAACATAAATTAAAAACTTTTATTTGGATATATCTTCAGTAATATTTAAAAAAAAGAATACAAATTATTTGTTATAAAAGTTGTTCTAGCCATTTCATTATTTCATTTATTAATAGGATTATTTTTTTCTGTACAGTATGTTTGTCTTTACCTTTATAAATAAGGCAGAGGTCAGACAAGAAAAAGTTGAGAAGTTTACAGAGAAATTTCACATGTTAGAGTAAAACAAAAGAAGAAATAAAACACAAAAATAAATAAATTAACTGTACAGTAATAAATGTCTCTGTGGTGCAGCTTCCTGCTGAGGGAATATTTACAGCTCAGTTGTCATGTTTTGTAAGTTGTAAGTTCTGAAGCGTGGTTTCTGGGCATTGTGTACAGTTAAATGTGAATGGCAGTCCATTAAAAAAAAAAAAAAAAAAATAGGCATGAGTGCTGATGTGGCTAGGACAATAAATTGCCATGTCCGCACTGTGAGACGCCGAAGACAGCGCTACAGGGAGACAGGAAGGACAGTGGAATCCTGATCATCCTCGCAGTGGAAGACAACTTGGAACATCTGCTTGCTTCTTAATACGGTAAATGAACAATCAGAGTTTGTATATAGGTTAAAAAAAATGTGCACCAAACACACACACACGTGCCTTGTGTCGCAGGTCCCCCCGTCCTCCCCCAGTTGAAGGCAATCCAGGTTAATCAGCTTGAAATCAGCCACTCTCACTGTGCGACGCTGGCGCCCTCTGCTGGCTCTGTAGCATATTATACTTAAGGACTCAATTATTTGAAAAGCAAAGGAGGAACTGAAAAAAATTTCATAACATCACCCTGCTGTTGATCATTTTCAGCATGCTTTTATTTTTTTTTATTGTTTAATAACAAATACATGTGTTTTGTTTAATAATTTAAAGAAATGAATGTTTTTCTACTTTAAATATTTGTATATACTGTATGCTTTCCATATAAATACATAAGTTCTGAAGTGGCTACAATAAAAATCTTTTCCTTGTTATGAAAACTCATAACCTGTGTTTCGTCACTGCAATAATATAGTGCAGTGTCTTCTGTCCTTTTGCTGTTCATGTGCAGCCATTTTCCTGGAGCCTGTCTGATCCAAATTTTGATGATCATGTTTGCATTTCAGATTAATGCAGTCAGACACTGATCAAGTCTGATCCTGTCTGCAGGAACATGAAATACAAACACATGAAATAATGATTTTTTAAATGGTTAAACGTATGTAATTAATAATAACACTGACATTGAATGAACATTACTAGATAGATAGATAGATAGATAGATAGATAGATAGATAGATAGATAGATAGATAGAGTCTGAAAAGCATTTAAAGATCCGTCATGCTACAGGAAAAGCTATGCAGTGGGTTGGATACATTTGTAGCAGTGGAGGCACAGGGTATGCCGATTCACTCAAAAACAGGTTCAGCATCACTCAGGACACGTCCAGCAACACAGTGACCCTTCATGGCCAGAATGTGCAGATGGAAGACACAGCTGCGTATTACTGTATGCGATATATGACACAGTGATGTGTACCAATGGCGTGCCTGTACAAAAACTCTTAGACCATCCATGTGTCTTTGATCAGTCAGCTTTGTTCAGTAAATACAAGACATCATAATGCTCACATAATGTACATTGTGGAATATTAACATGATGTAAAGGAATAGGATAGAGTGTTAAATGACAGTTTTTTCCTTTTTTCACTTTCTTGAACTTTCTATGTACAAGTATGGCACATAACATATGTACTGTACAGTTGTGCTCAAAATAATAGCAGTGTGTTGAAAAAAGTGAGTAAAGCTCCATATCCATATAATAACCTTTAATTTAAATCACATATGCATTGTACACCCTGCACATTCTATTCTGAATCACAATATGAAGAAAAATGTGCTAAATGTATTATTAGTTTAATGTAAGTGAAGAAAAACAAATATTAGTCTGTTAAAAAAATAGTAGTGTGGAGTTCAATTAGGGAGGTAAATTATTCTGCGAAAAACAGGTGTCAAACAAGTTCCCCTTATTTAAGGATAAATTCAGAAAAGGTTGTCCTGTGCATTTCTCTGAAAATCTGAGTAAAATGGGTTGTCCGGACATTGTTCAGAAGAACAGCGTACTTTGATTCAAAAGCTGATTAGAGATGGGAAAACTTACAAAGGAGTGCAGAAAATGATCGGCTGCTCTGCTAAAATGATCCCAAATCATTTTTAAGCTTTAAAATGGAGACCAAAACCAGAAAGATGTGGGAGAAAATGGTAAAAAGTCTTTCCAAAAGTCACATTTTTGCTAGTTTAAAAAAAAATTATGATATTTTAATATAAAAGAATCAATAAGGTGCAAATATGATTGTGTCAGTGAATATATGTGTGTCAGCCCTGTGATGGATTGGCACCCTGTCCAGGGTGCCCCTCCTCTCATGCCCTAGGCCTCCTGGGATAGGCTCCAGGCCCCCCCCCCCCCCCCCGCGACCCTGAATACATGATAAAGCGGTATAGATGATGAGTGAGATGAGTGAGTGATGAGTCAGTAAGAGACTGATAAGCATCTTGTGTTATCCAGGTACTGTATTTTATTGACCTTAAGCAAAAATAGATCCTGTATTCTCCTGTTTTATGTAGATCACTGTGTTAACTTTGACTAGTTTTGAAAGAATAAAGTTTTTTTTTTTTCCAATGTTTGCATGTTCTACTACATGAATGGGATAAAATGGACAACTTCTTGAATAGATAAAAAAAAAGTTGGGCTAATTCAACCCTAGAGAAATATAATTTATTAAACCTACAACCAATATTACTTGAGATAACTTAAATATTTAAATTACAAGTTGAGTCAACTTAGGATTTTGAACTGGGTACACGTTGAGTAAACTTAAAAAAGCTGTGCAACTTGTTATAAAACATTTTATTTATTTTTTTATTAATTTTTGTGTACAAACACACTAAAGGACACTTTACACAGCCTAACCTTAGTTTTTGAACATTTGCACCAGTAACCTGAATGACTGACCTGAATGTCTGAAAATGTTGCCCTTTAAGAATACTGTGCTGCTGGAGACATCTGCAGAGACACTGATTTTGCTCTTAAATGAATCCTTTACACAAGAACTGCTGCTGCACACATATCCAATGCGACCCCCACCCTTAGAATTTGTAAATTCTTTCACATTTAAAATATTATTAAAACTTAAAAAGAATGTGTACTTTTAGTTTTTAATGGTATACAGTGGAACCTTGGATTGCGAGCATAATACGTCCTGGAAGCATGCTTGTATATCAAAACATTTGTATATGAAAAATAATTTTCCCGCAAGAAATAATGGAATCTCCGACGATTCGTTCCACAACCCAAAAATATTCATATAAAAATAATGAATACAAAATATAAAGTAAAAATAAAACATATTAACCTGCACTTTACTTTTAAAAAGAATTGTGGCTGTTGTGATTGAGGCCAGAGAGAGCAGAGGAGGAGGAGGAAGGGAGGTGGAAGGGGGCTGCTGTGTGGAACGACATTCACACCCTTTCCCCCCCTCCGTGAGCACACACACACACACACAGACAGAGCTCCACACAAGCAAGCGCACACACACACACACACACACACACACACACACACACACACACACACACACACACACACACACACACACACACAGAGCCCTGCGCAAGCAAGCACACACTTACACATAGCACCCCGCATGAGTGAGCACACATACAAACAAACACAAAATAAAAGATGCTTTACGCACACACATGTCTGAGAGAGAGAATAACCATTTGCTCAGTTGTGATCACATGATACAGTATCTGCATCAAAGCGCATTCGTGCCACATGATACTCAGTACTCATATATCAAGACTCACTCATTTATCAAGTCAAAATTTATGAAAGATTTTGCTGATATTGCGGAATGCTCGCAAACTGGGTTACTAGCAATCAGAGTATGCTATATACAGTATTGTCACTGTATGTTATTCCAGATATATTATCTTGCAGCCAAATTTAAGCAGCAGCATCATTCTGTATGATCACACCACTTAAATATGGCACAATTCTCCATGTAATAACTTTTTCTACGTAGACATCAAAAATCATGTACAGTATTTAGACAAACAAAAAGTGAAAAATACAAAATCAAAAACTTAAAAAATAAATAAGTAAATAACTCTTTGAACTCAAGTAATTGAGTTGCTTTTGAATAAAGTATATTTTTGCAAACACAGATAATTGTAAAATATACAACATGAAAAGCAGGACGTTCTCCTACATACTGATAAATGTCTCCACAATGTTTAGAACTTGACAATTCCTGGAAAAAATTGTGAAGTTAAGGTGTAATGGCACCTTGCCTATACAAAAAAGATTTTTTTCTTAGAGTTTGTGTGTTTCCAGACACCAGAGTGAAAAATTAATGTGAAAATAATTTTTCTTTTTGTTAGGGCTCAAACAATCTATAATTATTCCTCATCAACAAGATCTTTTATCAACTTAGTAAGTTTTTCAAGCTCTTTGATGTGACATCTCATTTTCCAATTCCTCCACCATTACAACCTGCATTGTAATGTGTCAAAGTACCAAAAATTTAGCATTTCCAGAAATAGGTTCGCCATACTAATAAATGCCAGAGGAACTCAAAAATGAAACTAGTTCAATAAAGTTTAATGAAACTAGTCAATTTAATAAATAGTATGCATTTTAAGTGACATAATGTATGTATTATATTTTACATTAGGCAACATTGTAAAGCAGAGTAAAAATGTAAGGTGTGTATAACATATTTAAATGTTTACCCCTCCCCTTTACAAAACAAAATAATAATAATAATAATAATAATAATAATAATAATAATTAAAAAGGGCGACTTCACGGTATGGTTTTGTGATTGAATGTTTAGGGTTAGATTAATATTTGTTCTCTACGTTTTTGTACAGTCCTCTCACAGAATTGTACCACTGTGGGTCTTTGCACAATAATAAACAGCCGTGTCTTCTGGCACCAGGCTGTTGATATCTAAGTAAAGCACGTTGTTATTTGTGTCTCTGGAGATGCTGAAGCGAGTTTTAAAGGAAGATCCAGAGTCTATGCTTCCACCACCCCATATGATCCCAATCCACTCAAAGCCTTTTCCTGGAGGCTGTCGGATCCAGCCTGTGCCATAGACAGTGAGAGCATAGCCAGAAATTTGACAGGACAATTTCACAGAGGCCCCAGGAGGTTTAACCTCAGCAGGAGACGAGGTTAGACTGATGCCATGAATATCTGTGAAAAGGAGAGGAATAAAACATCCATAAGCTATTAAACACACTTTACTTTAAGTCAGGAAGAAATATGGAGCATATGAATTGATGAGAATGGTGTAAGGAGAAGTGAGAAAGGTGTGGAGAGCCATGTTTACTCACAGGGAACAGAAGATATCAGAAGAAGAAAAAAACAGATCATGATTCCTCTGCAATACTCGACCAAACACAGAGGTTACGGTTTGTTTGCAGTGTATTTATATCTGTCTGAGGTTAAAGAGGTTTGCATGCACAGTTGCATCAACAGTTATTATGGTAATATTTCTAGGCTTTTATGTTGTTAATAGACATGTCTAAAACAGACCGCTTTTGCATGGAAGGAGAGCATCCTTTATAAAAAAAAAAAAAAAAGCTCTTAATGCTTCTAGATCATTGTATCTCTTCACTCTTATAGAAACTAACAAAAATAATCCTAGATTTTTATTTAATACTGTAGCTAAATTAACTAGAAATAAGACCACAGTCCAAATAAGGACTTTTTTCAATAACAAAATCGTAAATATTAAAAAAAGATTCAGGCTTTGAAACTAGACAATTTGATGCAGATGATAAACTGACCACATCACATCAGAACCTAGAATACATTACTTCTCTTGCAGAGAATGAACTAATTTCACTTCTGCATAATTAATAACCTGTGAATTAGATCCTACTGTATACCGTCACATCTTCTCAAGCAGATAGTACCAGCAATAACAGAAAAATATTTGCCCGTTGATAATAATTAACTCTTCACTCAGCAGTGGGTATGTTTCAAAATTTTTCATATTAGCAGTTATTAAACCACTAATTAAGAAACCTGACTTTAATACTTGTCAGCTGTCCAATTACAGGCCGATATCAAACCTCCTATTTATCTCTAAGATTCTGGAAAAGGTAGTATCTCAGCAGTATCTCAGTATGTTCATATCTACATAGAAATAGCCTAAATTAACTGCATCAGTGAGGATTTAGGTCTCATCACAGCACAGAGACAGCACTTTTAAAAGTAATAAATGACCTCCCATTGGTCTCTGATCAGGGTTGCACTGTAACTTCAAATGGCCTTTCTGTTCCATCAAGTGCAACAGTAAAAGACCTTGGTGTGATTATAGATTCCAGCCTTTCATTTGAAGCACATGTAGATAATATTACCAGTATATTATTCTTTCACCTCAAAATATTGTAAGATTCAAGATAAGGAATATATCGTCACTAAACAATGCAAAAAAACTAGTTCATGCTTTTATCACCTCTAGGTTGGACTGTTGTAATGCCTTACTGTCTGGTTGGTCAACTGTGTACATAAACATCAGAATGCAGCAGTGAGAGTCCTCACTAGAACCAGAAGATACGAGCACATCACCCCTATCATATTCAAACTGCATTGGCTCCATGTGCAATATTAAGTCTAGGCGGAAAACCTATTTATTTAGCCAAGCGTTTTGTAAATAGATTTTCCGTAGGTATAGGAGCAGATCTGGGGTCTCATGGATGTAGAGTATTATGGTGAACTGGTATGTTTAGATGCTGTCTTCCTCACTCTCATTGATCACTCAGGTTTGTTGACGGTGAAGTGATTGGTTGCTTTAAATCTCAGGGAGCCCTCATGTCTGTGTTTCCTTCTGGCTCTCCCTTTTAATGATGCTGTCATAGTTATTCCTGCCAGAGTCTCTGCTTGCACTCTGCATTAAACATACATTCACCTTATATATTATGTGACAGTGACCGTACCTAACTATTATCTCTCCGTCTCTTCTGCTCTCTCCTCTTCTCTCTCTCTGTCTTTAACTCTCCCTGTCTCTCTATCGAGCTATACATGTCGCTCCTGAGCTGCTAGTGATCCAGACCCCCTCGGCCCTCTGGAGCTGTCCGACTCGTCCTGGTGTACCGCTTCTGGTTGGAGATCTTATCACATGGATGCCCCATGTGGTCTGTCTGGGATGCGTGTGGTGACTGGGGATGGTTTCACTTTTCCATGCAGACGGTCCTGGCTTCGGCTGATGCAGACAGCTGTTCTCTCAGGACTTGTGACTGCAGTCGCTCGATAGTTCAGGACAAGTCTACAAGTCTACCTGAGCCTCCAACAATGAACTGGACTCGATTTTAATGTAAAGACATCAACTGTTACAGTATATTGAACTGCCAGCCGCCTAAGTCACAGTATGACTGCAGGTCAATCACTGCTATCTGTTATCACCCAAATGAGGATGGTTTCCATGTTGTCCGAGTTTGGTTCCTCTCAAGGTTTCTTCCTATTGCCATCTCAGGGAGTCATCCCACGCCACTGTCCCCTTCGCCTTTGGCTTGCTCATCAGGGACAATCTTATAATTAATTAATACTGGGGCCCCCTGTCCGAGACGATGTCTTTCGGGAACCCATGCAAGCGGACTATGTATTCTAATATCAGCTCGGCTGTCTAGAAATTCGCAAACCCGAGAAACCATTGAAGCTGCTTGAGGGTCTTGGGTAGGGGCCAATGACACACAACTTCCAGTTTCTGCGGGTCCATGGCCACACCCTGGGATGAGATAACTCAGGAAACTAAAACTGAACTAAAACTCAGGAAAGTGGTGGAGCGCTCATGAAAAGCGCATTTCTCCAACTTACCATACAGCTGGTGGGCTGACATGTAAGATGTGTTCTTCAACTGTACGGAAGTAGATGAGTATGTCGTCGAGGTAGGCAAAACCCACCGGCCTAACATGTCTCTGAAGATGTCGTTAATGAATTGTTGAAAAGCTGAGGGGGTAATACAAAGTCTAAATGGGATAAACAAACTTTCATAATGTCCAGTGGGGATGATGAAGACCGTCTTCCACTCATTGCCCTCTCTGATGCGCAACAAGTTGTAGGCGCTCCGGAGGTCCAATTTTGTAAAGCACCAGAGAGGGCTGAGTTGGTATGAGGCAGCAGGTGTCAGTTTTTAATGGTGATGTTATTGAGCCCACGATAGTCGGCACAGGGGCGAAGGTCGCCGCCCTTCTTTTTTCACATAAAGAACCCCACGGCGGCAGGCGAGGAGGAGGGTTGGATGGTACCTTGGCGGAGAGCACTGGAGACGTACTCCTCCATCGCCTGTGTCTCGGTGGCAGACAGAATAGGGATGGCTGCGAAGGGAACAGAACCTGGTTGAAGGTCTATCACCAGGTCGTAGGGGTGATGAGGCGGAAGATGGGTGGCGCATCTCTTGCAGAACACTTCAGCCAGGTCTCTGTAGATGGCGGGGATGTCATTGGTGTCGATGTCGGGGGCCTCAGACTCCCTAAAACACGTCCCAGCTGGAGCCCACAGGCAGAGTTCGAAACAGGTCGGACCCCACTGCATAATCCAATTTTGAGACCAGGAGATGAGAGGGTCATACTGAAAAAGCCAGGGGTATCCGAGGATTATGGGTGGAGATGATATGGGTGTGAGATGAAATCGAATTTTTTCTTGATGTTGTTCGATGCTGAGGGTGATGGGCTGAGTCTGATTGGTGATGGGGATGGAGGAAAGGGGCCGGCCATCGACAGATGTGCTTTGAACTGGCTCGGATAACGCCTCGATTTCCACTCCCAGTTCTTTGGCATACGAAGTGTCAATGAAGTTACCGGCTGCACCGGAGTCGATAAACGCCATACTTCGGACCTGTTTGTGGCCAAACTGGAGGTGTTCCTGAATCGTGAGACGGGAAACATTGGTGGTGGTGACGGAGAGTTGGAGAGGGCCCGGTGAGTTTCTCCTTTCTCACCGGGCCTGAGCATTTCCCGGCCGGAGAAGACAAATAGCTCTGTGGTGTGCCGCCGACCCACAATAGCCCTTTTCTGAAGTGTCGTTGTCGTTGCCGTTCAGCTGCGGTTAGGGAGGCCAATTAGACCCTAATTGCATGGGTTCCCCGGCTCCGGTGTCAACCACGACTGTGGTGGTGAAGGAGGACTGGCCTTCAGGAACCAGGGTGTGAGAGAAGAAGGTTAAGGAGCGAGGCGTGGTGTGGGATGATGACGGTGTGGCTGGAGGCAGGGTTCATGGAGCTGGCCTCGGATGAGATAGCAGACGATGGTCGATCCGGAGGGCGAGCAGGATTAAACCCTCCGGCATAGCGGGAAGCTCTCGTCCAGCGAACTCGTCCTTAATGCGGGAGGCCAGTCCCTCGTAGTAGGTCGCCCGGAGGGTGGAATCTCCCAGAAAACGGCGGTATAGTGGCTCACGGACGACCCCCCCTGCCGCAAGTGGTACAGCTTTGTGTCAGTCTCCACCTCACCAGCAGGATGTTCGAAGGTGAGTTTCAGTTGACGGGTGAATTCGTTATAGGAATGATCTGTGTCCGAATCAGAACGAAGAACCACCATGGTCCACTCTGCTGCCTGCCCGGACAACAACGAAACGACAAGAGCAATGTGCAATCGATCTGTGAAGAATTTGTTGGAGTAAAAAACACTACATCTCCCGTCCGTGCCGTCCCATTTATCCGGAAATGCAATGAAAATATCAGAAGGTAGGGGGAGTTGCGGCGCGGCAGCTACTGCGACAGGTGGCTGGCTTGCCAAGCGAGAGGCAGCCTCGTGGAGAGCTGCATTCTCCTGCCGAAGCTCCGCTACCTTGGGCGTTACTGAGAAGAGTCGCGACTTCACCGTTTAACTGCTCAATCAGTTCGGCATGCCAGTTTACCACATCACAGAGGTGAGCGTAATCCGCTGGGTTTACTGCTGATGGCTCAGTCATTCTGTCACGAACTAACCTAAGTGAAACAGAAGACTTAGCAGTTAGCCCGTGTAGCATGGATGGTAAACCCAAACGCGGAAGTAGCGCGAGTAGGCAGGATAACCACGCGAGTTATTCTAAGGACTCTCTCGTTTAGAGAGTAATGGTAATTAAATTAAACCCGCATCCTAGCGACACACACTCAATCAGGAAGAAAACCCAAACTGGGCTGCATTTCCCAAAAGCAAAAGTAGACAAAAGCAAAAGTTATTACAGCACAGCACTTTTGTGGCACAAAGAGAGCTCCACTTCCTCTAAAATAATATTATTTTTTTCTTTTTGAAAAATGTCTTTTCCTTGTTTTTTGATTTCAGCCATTTTGCTAATTTCTCCACCCCTAAGTATGTGCTTATTTAAAATTTTCTCCTATTAGCAAATGCACTTCAGGGCTAAACTTTTTAGAGCTTATTTATTCATGTACTTATTTATTTGTTTTGATGTGAGATAAGCAATTGTTGATAAAGAAATTGATAAATAATTCAACTTAAATAATTAAGGTTTCATATAAATATCGAAAATTATGCTGTTAAAACTGTTAGAATTTGTTTTATGCGAGTTTGGAGCAAGACAGTGTTTTTACAGAACGACATTTCCAGTTAATTTATGTTTTTAAACTTGCTCAAGAAGAAATTACAGAACTTATGTTATTCGAGTTGAATATACATACACACAAGTAGAAAAAATAGAAATCAAAGCTTAGATGGATTGCTAAAACAGCATGTGCAACAATGACGAGCCGTTCTACAGCGTGACATTTCAGCACGTGACCAACAGACATATCTCTAACCCTAACCCTAGCGACTCCTAAGTAGCACTTAAAGCGGGGCTACGTGCAGTTGTGTTAAGTGCATGTTTGGGAAACGCACGTGAAACAATAACGAACGTTCGCAAAATGACTCGTAGAGAACACTCTCTTTCTCTTTCTTTTTGTCCAACCACATATGTAGCTCCTGAGCTGCCAGTGATCCCGACCCCCTCTGCCCTCTGGACCTGTCTGACTTGACCTGGTGTCCTGCTTCCAGTTGAAGATCTTATTACAGTACATGGATGTTCCATATGATATGCGTGGGATGCATGTGGTGTGTGACTAGGGACAGTGCCACTTCTCCACAAAGATGGGCCTGGCCTCGACTGATAGCTGTTCATTGAGAACTTGTGACTGCAGTCACTCAATAGTTCAGGACTGGAACTGGAAAGTGACATTATATTCAGTGACTTCACATTCAGTGACACCACACTGGGTAACATCATAGTCTGATGCTTTTCTTCTAGCATCTGTGGCCTACACACACACACACACACACAGTTGGTGACAAATAGGCAGCGATGGCTTTTTGTAGGTCTTAGCATGCTCAAATAACACACAGGTTGTGCTAACTGATTATTAGATCTTTGTCTTTGTCCTATGCTCATGGAAGAATATGACTAACCACACACTAAAGGGAACTTAATACAGCCTAACTGTTTTTGTACAGCTGCACCAGTAATCCCAATGACTGTGACTCTCGTGTGCAGTAATACACAGCCGTGTCCTCCGTCTGAAAATGTTGCCCCTTCAAGAATACTGTGCTGCTGGAGACGTCTGCAGAGAAACTGATTTTGCTCTTCAGTGAATCTTTTACATAAGTGCTGCTGCTACACACATATCCAATATATTCCAAAGTCTTGGATGGCATTTGTCTAATCCAGCGAGGACAGTAGCTGGATATTGAAAACCCAGAGAATTTACAGGAAATGGTAAATGCCTCTCCAGGTTGTACAGCTATATTATCTGACTGAGTAAATTCAACCGAATTCACACCTGTAAAGAACAACACAGAGTAAATTTTGTTATTTTTATATCTATTTTTCACATGTATGAGAGATACGATAAATGTAATGTTATTAAGTGAAAACAGCACTTACGGGACACAGCTGTCAAAAACAATAGAAGAGAGATGGAGCTCATGGTGCTGGATTGGCACTGGTACAGCTACTGTTCTCACATCTTTACAGCTCAGAGAGCTTTATATTACATATTTGTTCCTGATGAGGAAAGGGAGGATACGGATATGCAAATTTCTCAGGCTTTTAATGATAGGAGTTTTACTCTTGCAATCACTCATAGACTGGAAGAATTTTGTAAAAACAAAAAGAACCCCTATAAAACTTTAAAGTTTTTACAGTTTACAGCTCTACAGGTCCTTCTCAAAAAATTTGCATATTGTGATAAAGTTCATTATTTTCTGTAATGTACTGATAAACATTAGACTTTCATATATTTTAGATTCATTACACACAAACTGAAGTAGTTCAAGCCTTTTATTGTTTTAATATTGATGATTGTGGCATACAGCTCATGAAAACCCAAAATCCCTATCTCAAAAAATTAGCATATTTCATCCGACCAATAAAAGAAAAGTGTTTTTAATACAAAAAAAGTCAACCTTCAAATAATTATGTTCAGTTCTGCACTCAATACTTGGTCGGGAATCCTTTAGCAGATTCTTGTGTCTTGTGTCTCTCAACTTTCTCTTCACAATATCCCACAGATTCTCTATGGGGTTCAGGTCAGGAGAGTTGGCAGGCCAATTGAGCACAATAATACCATGGTCAGTAAACCATTTACCAGTGGTTTTGGCACTGTGAGCAGGTGCCAGGTCGTGCTGAAAAATGAAATCTTCATCTCCATAAAGCTTTTCAGCAGATAGAAGCATGAAGTGCTCCAAAATCTCCTGATAGCTAGCTGCATTGACCCTGCCCTTGATAAAACACAGTGGACCAACACCAGCAGCTGACATGGCACCCCAGACCATCACTGACTGTGGGTACTTGACACTGGACTTCAGGCATTTTGGCATTTCCCTCTCCCCAGTCTTCCTCCAGACTCTGGCACCTTGATTTCCGAATGACATGCAAAATTTGCAACCTGTAGCCCATTTCCTGCACACGCCTGTACACGGTGGCTCTGGATGTTTCTACTCCAGACTCAGTCCACTGTTTCCGCAGGTCCCCCAAGGTCTGGAATCGGTCCTTCTCCACAATCTTCCTCAGGGCCCGGTCACCTCTTCTCGTTGTGCAGCGTTTTCTGCCACACTTTTTCCTTCCCACAGACTTCCCACTGAGGTGCCTTGATACAGCACTCTGGGAACAGCCTATTCGTTCAGAAATTTCTTTCTGTGTCTTACCCTCTTGCTTGAGGGTGTCAATGATGGCCTTCTGGACAGCAGTCAGGTCGGAGAAATGAACCAGGCTGGGAGTTTTTAAAAGCCTCAGGAATCTTTTGCAGGTGTTTAGAGTTAATTAGTTGATTCAGATGATTAGGTTAATAGCTCGTTTAGAGAACCTTTTCATGATATGCTAATTGTTTGAGATAGGGATTTTGGGTTTTCATGAGCTGTATGCCACAATCATCAATATTAAAACAATAAAAGGCTTGAACTACTTCAGTTTGTGTGTAATGAATCTAAAATATATGAAAGTCTAATGTTTATCAGTACATTACATAAAATAATGAACTTTATCACAATATGCTAATTTTTTGAGAAGGACCTGTAGGTCCTATCTTATTTTTTGTTAGTCTTGGAGTTCTTGAGTCCTCATCAGCTCTTCTGACATATGGGGTCCCACAGGGGTCTATCCTTGGACTCCTTCTTTTCTCTTTGTATTTGTTGCCACTTGGCTATATCCTGAGAAAACATGGCATCTCCTTTCACTGCTATGCAGGTGATAGTCAGATTTATCACCTGTTAAAACAGAAGGAAGGCTACTCTGTCAAGGCTCGGTTAACATGTCTAGATGACAAAGACCTGGGCTACGTTTCCCAAAAGCATCGTAAGCCTAAGTAGTTCGTAAAAATGATCGTACGAATGATCTTAATATTACGGTCTGTTTCCCAAAACCATCGTAACTTAAGTAGTAACATAGCTGTTACTGTTATTACAGTATAGCACTTTTGTGGCACAAAGACAGCTCCACTTCCTCTAAAATAATATTAATTTCTTTTAATTAATTTTTGAAAAATGTATTTTCTTTATTTTTTGATTTCAGACATTTTGCTAGATTCTCCACCCCTGGGTATGTTCATTTCATTCATCTTCTATACCGCTTTATCTTATATTAGGGTCTCGGGGACCTGGAGCCTATCCCAGGAGACTCTGGGCACAAGGCAGGGTACACACTGGACAGCGTGCCAATCCATCCCTGGGTATGTGCTTATTTAAAATTTTCTCCTATTAGCAAATGAACGTCAGGTGAAGATAATTATCTTCATGGCTAAACTTTAAAAAAATAAATGTAAGAGCTTATTTATTTATGTATGTACTTATTTATTTATTTTGATGTGAGATAAGCAATTGTTGATAAAGAAATTGATAAACAATTCAACTTAAATATAGGGTTGGGTATCGTTTGGGTTTTTTTCGATACCGGTGCCAAATCGATACTTTGAAAACGGTACCGGTGCCAAAACGGTGCCTGAACCGATACTTTTAAGGCAAAAAATTATAGTGGATGACTCAAGAATGAATTTTTATTGAACAAAAAAATTTATGCTTAAAATTTAACAACATATTAAAAGTTTAAAGTATATATGAATATGTAAGCTTCAAATTTTAGTAATTCTTTTGCAGAAATTTCACCATATTTGCCTTTTCTGTCAAAATACTACACCTTTCCTGACTTATTGCTCTGCACAGGACATGTATAGCCTTCTTTACAATGGTAAATGGGGTGAGTGTTGTAGTGCTACTAGTACTAGCTGGAAAGCCATAATTATAAACAGAATCCATGTTACATTAGTTTTTTACAAATAGTTCGACTATTTGTTAGCATGAATGCAAGATTTGCATTTTGCTATTAACATTACATTATCCTACTACTAACCTGCGGAAAGTCTGCTGACGTCATCATAATCGGCAGAGGTGGAAAGAGTAATAAAATTTTGTACTCAAGTAAAAGTACTGTTACTTCAGTGAAATTTTACTTAAGTACAAGTAAAGTTACAATTATAAAAATCTACTCAAGTAAAAGTAAAAAGTAGCTCATTAAAAAATGTACTCAGAGTAAAAGTTACCGAGTTACTTTTTTCGTTTTTTTAACAGCGGGGGTGGGATGAGGCATTCGTAGTTCAAAAAAGATGAGCAGATATAAATCTCAAACTAGTTGTTTTTAACTGAAGGAACACCTTTGCATAATAAAGCTGTTGTCTTTGTTGTGCTTGAAAATCAAAGTGGTCACTTAAATATGGTGTTACGTCCCAGTCTAGGGCCAAACAGCAAAAGAATGGTTCAGGGTTCTATTTTAAACTGTATGGAAATGGTGGTATATGGCAGAAAGAACTAGATCCAATCATTAACTGATGAAATAATGAGGTTTGTACACACACACACACACACACACACACCAGGAGGAGGATCAGATTCAGGTTGGACCCAGGCCAAAATAATTTAAACAAAATGGTATTCATATTTAGTAGCTAGATTACCTGCAAAAAAAAAACAAAAAAAAAAAAACACACACACACAAACAAAAATACAGGTACCTTCCCGGACTCCCTAAACCAAAAACAATGAAATTATCTACAAATATATACAAAGACCAACCAAACCAAAGGGTCAAAGCAATAATCAAAGTCAATTGGAGGCAAAAAGTCAAAACCGGAATACACAACCAAATATCAAAACCAAA
Source organism: Channallabes apus (assembly GCA_030522415.1). Taxonomy (NCBI): domain Eukaryota; kingdom Metazoa; phylum Chordata; class Actinopteri; order Siluriformes; family Clariidae; genus Channallabes; species Channallabes apus. The sequence continues at coordinate 4,652,359 of CM060121.1, forward strand.
AAATCACAACCTCTTTCATCTTTCCCGCGTCTCTCTCCGGTTTATACATGGTCGCGCAAGTCGATGACGTCACTCAGGGCGGAAGCGACCGTGTGGAAGGTCAGGAAGATACCGATGTCAGAAAACCTGGAGTGGAGTCTGGAGCGGCGCGCGACCAGGACATGATACACACACGAGGCGCAACGGAGCATTTATACAAAGCATAATATCTTTTATTATTTTATAATTTTCATTCATTTATTTTTTACTCAGTAGCGAATATGATTTAAAATGTAGCGAATTACAATACTTCAAACAAAACGTACTTAAGTAAAAGTAAAATTACAGATTTTTAAAACTACTTTAAAAAGTAGAAATACACAAAAAAGCTACTCAATTACAGTAACGCGAGTAAATGTAATTCGTTACTTTCCACCTCTGATAATCGATGACTCCTTTTTGCTACAGTTGATATGACTGGGACTGAGGGTCATCCACACTGTTAGCGCCAGCTGTTGTCCACAAGCTGTTAAACACGGTGCCTCCCTCTGCTTTAAACTTTATTCCGTCTGCCCTCGAATGTTTCATTAGATTTGACGCGTTTCCCTCTTTACACGCAACTGCTGTAAAACATTTGCTGCACGTCGCGGTGCCGGAATACTTTATTGTGAAATACAGCCACACGTTCGACTGTTTAGTTTTAGGCATTTTAACGAGAGTTGTTTAATTTAGCATGCTAAGCTATCGGTAGACCGCCTGCTGACGTCAGAGCGAGTGTAACGTTAGTTACTGCATTCACGCGCATGTCGGATGGTCTCTCATTTCCGGATGATTTATGCTTTTAATTTTTTTATTTAATCTAATAAACGATTAATCTACAAAAATATATGAATCTAGAGAACAAATATTTCAATCGACAGTTCAGGCATTTAAGTGGCACCGAAATGAGGCACCGAAATTCGCGTTTTGTTTCGGTCCGGTACATACCGGTTCTATAGGTTCTTGGCACCGGGTTTCGGTACACAACCCTACTTAAATACTGTAATTAAGGTTTCATATAAATATCGAAAATTATGCTGTTAGAACAGTTAGAATTTGTTTTATGCGAGATTGGAGCAAGTGTTTTTACAGAACGACATTTCCAGTTAATTTATGTTTTTAAACTTGCTCAAGAAGAAATTTCAGGACTTTTTATGTTATTCGAGTTGAATATGCATTCACACAAATAGAAGAAACGGAAATCAAAGCTTAGATGGATTGCTAAAACAGCATGTGCAACAATGACGAGCCATTCTACAGCGTGACATTTAAGCACGTGACAGACACATCTCTAACCCTAACGACTCTTAAGTAGCACTTAAAGCGGGGCTACGTGCAACTGTGTTAAGTGCATGTTTGGGAAACGCACGTGAAACAATAACGAACGTTCTCAAAATGACTCGTAGAAAACGCTCTTAAGCGCTAAGACCAATCGTTATCGGTAAACTGGGCCCTGGTTAGCCCAAAATAATTACATTTTAATGATAAAAAGAGTGAGGTTTTTGTATGTGGTACCAGGGGTAGAGTTCCACCCCTGGATTTAGGTTTAATTTGGGTGTTATTTTTGACCATGGCCTTAAATTTGATAAACAGATCAGTGCTGTGTTCAGTCCAGTTTCTTTCAACTAAGACAATTAGCAAAAGTTAAGCCTGTTTTGTCTTTAATCATTTTGAAATAGGCATCCACGCCTTAATCACCACTCGCATCGATTATTGTAATGCTTTGTATTTCGGGGTTTCTCAGGCAGCATTACATCACTACAGCTGATCCAAAACTCTGCTGCTCAACTGTTAACGTCTTTGCGTAAAAGAGAACATTCCCTTCATTGGCTCCCGGTACAGCACTGAATTAATTCTAAAATTCTATTGGTCACACTTAAATGTCTACAAGGCCTTGCCCCTCCCTACCTCTCAGATCTGCTTCAGCCCTATGCCTCACCACGGTCTCTCAGGGCATCAGATAAACTTTTGCTGACTGTACCTAAAACCAAATGCAAGTTTAGGGGTGATCGGACGTTCTCTGTAGCGGCACCCAAATTGTGGAATGACCTACCCTTGACTAATCGTGAGGCCACATCACTGAGGGTGTTTAAGTTCCATCTTAAAACTCACATGTTTTCTCTGGCGTTTAAACCAACATTAGATGTTGATTTTATATATTGTGTTTGATTAGATATGTGTGTGATGTGATTTTAATTATGTCTTTTTATATTAGCAAAAAAATATATAATTTAGCAGAACGTTAGATGAGTAATAGAAAGCATCAAGATGGTTTTTAAAAACTTTTCTCTGTCTGTGCACGCATTCCATAAAAAAAGTACTGAACTAATTTTAATGTGGTTTTCACAGGTGTACTTGGCCAAGCCAAAGGTAACATATAGGCTTTGGTTCATTGTCAGGCCACAGTTGTAAATGAGAAACCTGTTCTTAATCTGTCTTGCCTGGTTAAATAAAGGTAAATAAAAAATTTTTAAAAATAAAATTGCAATCGACTCATTGAAAGAGAAGATTTAAATCGAAAACACCCTCATTTAAAAATAAATATTAAATGAGGGTTATTGTAAGGGTTAGAGTAACTACTGTAGGGGTCTAGGGTTAGGCTAACTCTTACCTAGACATTTAAAAAGGCATTTTTTATCTCAAAATCAAACACATTGTGCGTGCTTATGAGTGTGCAATTGAAATCTACTTAATAAACGTGATCTCACACACTCGAGAGTGTGCAATTATATATACATTTATGCAGCAGTATAATTTCCTGTCTTAACAATGCCATCTCTCAACGTAACTATTCAATACAATTCAATAAAATTTTATTTATATAGCACTTTTAACGATGGCCATTGTCTCAAAGCAGCTGTACAAATTTAAAAGATTATGGAAATGTGTAGGAAAAAGTAAAAAGGTATAGATTATAGTGATCTGATTGTCCCTGATGAGTGAGCCAAGGGTGACAGCCATGTTGGTAAAGAAAAACTCCATGGGATGGCAATAGGAAGAAACCTTGAGAGAAACCAAACGTAACAGGAAACCCATCCTCATTTGGGTCAAAACAAAGATTTCTTTTTGCCAACATACTGTGTGAGGCAGCTGGAAGTTCAACATAACCAAAGAAGGTAAGTTCAGATCAGTTCGGCACCAACATAGCACCAGCACGAGTCATACAGGTGCAGAGCGCAGAGAGAGTCTGGATCACTGGGAACTCGAGAGCAGCATGTGTAGCTCCAAACCATCCTGAAGCAGAATCCAGAGATCAGAGAATCATAGAGCTGGTGCTTCTCTGGATGTCTCCTTGCAGGGTTGGCCTCTGTCTACTGGAGCAGCCACAATCTCAAGGTGCCTCGGGATGAGTAGAAAAAGAAAGAACAGGTGGGAAAGAATTGGCATAGTTGTCGTTCATTATATTAGCAGCACTAACACAAGGTTATGGGATGAATTCTATGCCAGATTAAATGATGCACCTTAAGTCTGCTTTTAAACTGGTAGACTGTGTCTGAGCCACGAACATGATCAGCAAGGATATTCGAATCGCTTAGGAGCTAAATATGAAAATGCTCTTCTCCCTTTTGTGGATGTTGATATTCTGGGAACTACCACAAATCCAGAGTTTTGTGATCTTAATTAAGTATTGCTGTGGATTTTAATGTGTCAGAAGACAGGCTAGATACATAGGAGCTAAACCATTCAGGGCCTTGTACGTACAGTGGGGCAAAATAGTATTTCATCGCCACCAATTGTGCAAGTTCTCCCACTTAAAAAGATGAGAGAGACACGTGTCCACAACTTCAAACAGTCACACTCCAAACTCCACTATGGCCAAGACCAAAGAGCTGTCAAAGGCCAACAGAAACAAAACTGTAGACCTGCACCAGGCTGGGAAGACTGAATACTTTTTGCTCCACTGTACATAATGCTAGTTTGTAATCAATTCTATACGTAACATGTAGCCAGTGCAGTATTGGAGTTTTATGATAAAATGTTTTTGATCTGGTGAGAACTCTGGCGGCTGCATTTTGGACTAATTGTAGCTTGTATAATGAGGACGCAAGACAACCACCTAGTAATGCATTACAACAGTCCAGTCTGAAGGTCATTGAATGCATGAACTAGCTTTTCTGCATCAGATGTCGATAAAATGTTTCTAGGCTTGGCAATATTTTTAAGGTTTTTTTTTTTTAAAGGTGTTTATTGTGCGCCGCTGCTGCCCTCTGGTGGCTACCGGTAGTGCAGCGCATCTCTTACATTATGAACCTACATTGTGAACTACATGTCATAAATCCATCCTGTTATTAATAATTTACAGCAAAATGTTTACTAATACTGTAGAAATAATTGTTGTTTATTTTAGACAAAAATGTATTTCTACAATAAAAAAATAAAAAAAAAAGGAAAACATGCTTTCATTGTGTACAGCTCTGCACAGTGTTTCTGCAGCACAGTAATCCACTGCATTGTCTTCTGTCCTCACACTGCTCATGTGCAGATACACCTACATCTCACTGTTGACTCTGGACATGGTGAAACAACCATTATCTGCACTGGAGGAATATACTGTATGCTACCACTGGTGCGTGTGAGATTCCAGCCTTTATCCAACCAAATACCTGATCCATCTGGGTCAGTGTGTGAGACTAATCAGGTTTGACGAATCAGATTGCATCAGTGTCTGTAGTACAAAAACACAAGAGAACAGGTGTTAAAGTTAATTTAAAATAATGTAATAAATAGTAGGGGCGGCGCGGTGGTGTAGTGGTTAGCGCTGTCGCCTTGCACCTCCAGGGTCTGGGTTCGATTCCCCGGCCAGGCTCGATTCCCGTCTCTGTGTGCATGGAGTTTGCATGTTCTCCCCGTGCTTGGTGGGTTTCCTCCGGGTACTCCGGTTTCCTCCCACAGTCCAAAGACATGCAGGTTAGGCTAATTGGCGTTCCTAAATTGCCTGTAGTGTGTGATTGGGTGTGTGAGTGTGTGTATATGTGTGTGCCCTGCGATGGATTGGCACCCTGTCCAGGGTGTACCCCGCCTAGTGCCCGAAGTCTCCTGGGATAGGCTCCAGATCCCCCACGACCCTGAACACAGGATTAAGCGGTATAGAAAATGAATGAATAAATAGTAATACTGATACTGAAATTATTTTGCTAAATAAATGAAAACACTGCCTGGTGTCTCAAAGAAAGGAAAAAAAGATTACTGCTGCTGTACATAAAACAAACAGAAATCTTTCAGCATGAAATGTTTCAAATGAGGATTTTGTTTGCAATTGCAATAGAAATAGAGTCCATTAGTTTGAGATGTTGCGAAGAGCGAATATCGATTTCGTCCAGCAGGTGGCAGTAGTGCACCTCAAAGCTGCCTGCAAAACTTGATCCTTAATGGAGCCGTGCGCGTTACCGATTCAGTCCAGCGAGTGGCAGTTTAACACCTACATTTGTTAAATCTTCATTCCAATGAATGACAGTAAAAGTTTGAGATTAAGTACAATAGATACTTGAACATGTCTCAGTGTTTTTGTGAGGGGAATCCACTGTTCTGTGTCACTGTGTGTGTTCTGTGCAGTAATACACAGCTGTGTCCTCAGTTTGCAGATTCTGTCCTTGTATTGTTATTGTGTTAGTAGAAGTGTCTCTGGAGATGCTGAACTTATTTTTCAGTTTGTCACTGTAAGCTGTACTGAATATGAAACCTTGTAGGTGATGGAGAGACTGTGGACTGTCATGGCTGAGTCAGTTCCTCACCGTGTACATCTGTATAGTAAAACACACTGTGTTGTCTCCACACAATATACAGTACATTATGCTGCACATGTGTTTTACTGTAGTAAAGGAATGAGAAGATTTATATTATTAGGGTTTCTTAATGAAGCAAAACGTATTTTCTAAGACATTAATTGTCAACCTAGTAAAGATTTTGTCAAAGGTTTCCAGTGATTTCTATTTACATTAAAATAAAGAACGTACTGTACTGTAGTACTGAGTTACCCTACATTTCCCTCACCATATGGGAGTGGATGCAGAAGCACTCAGATGGACAACATCTTGTGTCTAAGTTGTAATCTGAAAGAGATCAGTGACTGCAGAGTATTGATAGTCGAGGTTGTAGCCAGACAACACAGGATGCTGGTGTGTAAAATGTCCCTGGTGGTGAGGAAGGTGAAAAGGACAAAGGCAGAGCAGAGGACAAAGTGGTGAGAGTTGAAAAAGTAAGAATGTTGTGTAGTTTTCAGGAAGGAATTGAGACAGGCTCTGGGTGTGCAGGAGGTGCATCCAGTTGTCTGCCCAGATAGCAGAACAACATTGAATCATCGTTGAATCAACATTAAAGCATCAACCAACTTGTCATTGAATCAATGTTGAAATTTCAATGTTAAACGTTGATTTTTCATCAGGTTTGCACCTTGAAATAATGTTATTTCAATGATGAAAAATAGATCAAGATGGGCATAAAATCAATGTTTGTTCAACGTAAATTCAATCACTTATTTTACATTGAATCAACATTGAAACAATTATAGTTTAGTCTTGCTTTATGAACAGCAAGATTCTATGACAGTAAATCATGTCCGTTTTGATTTATTTCTTTAAATCAGAGACCATGTAGGGCTGAAAAGCTTTTTTTTTTTTTTTTTAAACAAAAAGTCAGTAACTCAACATCCTTCAGTTTACATGTAACCATATTTATTTATTTATGCTCCATACCCATTTAAACAGGAAGTAACATCACAATTACAATAAAACAACTATATAATAAAACACACTACAACTTACATACAAATTATTATAAACTGGATGACAATATGACTTTTTAGAAGAGAACTATTAGAAGAGATTGTTAATTCTGAATTCATAAAACAGAATCTAACTGCCAAGAGAAGAGACTGGAAAACCATAATATAAAAATGGCAACCTGCCTCAGCAAAATTCAGTCAAATGCAAATAGAAACAACCAAGTCAGAAACACAACAGATGACTGAAACATTATTCGTAAGTTGAAATGTATTTACTCAGCAAAACAGATAATAAGACATGAGTCTGAACTTATGGTTTTCCACCACGAGCAATTCCCCCCAGCCGTTCTGGGGCATAACGAAGCCATTTCTGAACTGTTGAAGCAAAGAAACTCTGTGGCCTCCTTTTCTTCAGCTTTCAGTTGTTGTTGTAATGCATCTAAAGAATGAAAAACAAACAAAAGGTTAGAACTATACAATGCTCTAAAAACTTGGAGTGGTAGTTGTTTATGAATGACAGAAGGTGGGTCCTAAATTTTTGGAAATGTGACTTTTACAAATGTACAGATATGCAACATATGTTTTGAAATGTCCTACAATCTTCCATAGATACAATGCACACATTAGATTTTTTTTAATATACAGGTCCTTCTCAAAAAATTAGCATATTGTGATAAAGTTCATTATTTTCTGTAATGTACTGATAAACATTAGACTTTCATATATTTTAGATTCATTACACACAACTGAAGTAGTTCAAGCCTTTTATTGTTTTAATATTGATGATTGTGGCATACAGCTCATGAAAACCCAAAATCCCTATCTCAAAAAATTAGCATATTTCATCCGACCAATAAAAGAAAAGTGTTTTTAATACAAAAATAGTCAACCTTCATATAATTATGTTCAGTTCTGCACTCAATACTTGGTCGGGAATCCTTTTGCAGATTCTTGTGTCTTGTGTCTCAACTTTCTCTTCACAATATCCCACAGATTCTCTATGGGGTTCAGGTCAGGAGAGTTGGCAGGCCAATTGAGCACAGTAATACCATGGTCAGTAAACCATTTACCAGTGGTTTTGGCACTGTGAGCAAGTGCCAGGTCGTGCTGAAAAATGAAATCTTCATCTCCATAAAGCTTTTCAGCAGATGGAAGCATGAAGTGCTCCAAAATCTCCTGATAGCTAGCTGCATTGACCCTGCCCTTGATAAAACACAGTGGACCAACACCAGCAGCTGACATGGCACCCCAGACCATCACTGACTGTGGGTACTTGACACTGGACTTCAGGCATTTTGGCATTTCCCTCTCCCCAGTCTTCCTCCAGACTCTGGCACCTTGATTTCCGAATGACATGCAAAATTTGCAACCTGTAGCCCATTTCCTGCACACGCCTGTACACGGTGGCTCTGGATGTTTCTACTCCAGACTCAGTCCACTGCTTCCGCAGGTCCCCCAAGGTCTGGAATCGGTCCTTCTCCACAATCTTCCTCAGGGCCCGGTCACCTCTTCTCGTTGTGCAGCGTTTTCTGCCACACTTTTTCCTTCCCACAGACTTCCCACTGAGGTGCCTTGATACAGCACTCTGGGAACAGCCTATTCGTTCAGAAATTTCTTTCTGTGTCTTACCCTCTTGCTTGAGGGTGTCAATGATGGCCTTCTGGACAGCAGTCAGGTCGGCAGTCTTACCCATGATTGCGGTTTTGAGTAATGAACCAGGCTGGGAGTTTTTAAAAGCCTCAGGAATCTTTTGCAGGTGTTTAGAGTTAATTAGTTGATTCGGATGATTAGGTTAATAGCTCGTTTAGAGAACCTTTTCATGATATGCTAATTTTTTGAGATAGGGATTTTGGGTTTTCATGAGCTGTATGCCACAATCATCAATATTAAAACAATAAAAGGCTTGAACTACTTCAGTTTGTGTGTAATGAATCTAAAATATATGAAAGTCTAATGTTTATCAGTACATTACAGAAAATTATGAACTTTATCACAATATGCTAATTTTTTGAGAAGGACCTGTATGTGTTATTTCACAATCTGCAAATGTTGTCCTACAATGTACATATTCAATGCTATGAAAACAAATATACTTAATGTAACAATGTAGTCTTTTATGTGCAAAAAAAAAAAAAAAAAAAAAAAACCTGTAGGACCAAAAAAATAAATAAATAAAAAAAAAATCAATCCGTGGCGACGGTTTTGCAATTTGTCCCCCGCACTCACAAATACTTAAACTGTTCCCTCAGTTTAACAAATCGTGGCCACGGATTAACGGATTAATGTTATTATTAAATAATGCCTATTATTACATTGCATTTAGTTTGAGAGCAAAGTAATGACAACATAAACTGTACATTATTTGTTTTGCATTGCTTTTTACCTTCTCCTCAAACTCACACTGCATGATTTTCAAAGTCATCGGATCACCATTGTTTTCACACTGTACTATCTGTGGTAGCATTTAGTTGCTGCTGTGTTCACACTGCACAATGAATTGGCGACAGGAGATTACACACTGCATGACTTTACAATAGGAAGAATCACCAACAACTCTGTCTGGTGTGCAAGCTACAGCCAAACGCACACAAGAAGTGATAAGGAAACAAACCCAAGATCATGCTGACATTGTGGTCTATAATTCCTCCCCGAACAAACAATAATTAAAAAAAGATGACGTCCTTGTTTAAGATCCCATATGGTCAAAACTGAAATTTCATGGCTTTTTTCATGGTAACTGAGGTCTAGGGGCTATGTAACTACCATATAAGTTTCAAAACAGTCAATCCACAGTAGAATGCACACAGCCTGCATAAAGTAGCTCTGCCTCTACTCAGTCACCGCTTTCAGTCACCATCAACCACCATCCCACCCTTCTTTTGCCAAAACATCACGTCCATGCCATTGCTGAACAACAATAACATGAAAACAAGTCGAAAAAACGCTGTTCAGTCGATAGATGTCGAAACTACATCATTACACAGGCTTCCGAACAACATTAATATAAAAGACCATTGGCACGTCAGCTTCAGCATCTTTCACACAGCCATTCCATTAAACTTTAAAAATTTACATTAAAAATTTTATTTAAATTAATAGAAGTTAATTGATAAAGAAAATCTATTTATGACATTATTTTTGACAGCATTATGATTATTTATTAAAACTTCAGACAACAACAATTAGTGCCACGAGGTTATTTGCAACACTATATGTTCTACAAAATAGAGGACTACACACCTTACAGCGCAATATAATGTGGCTTTAGAAGAGGAAAGGTAGGATTAAGAAGTGAGCAAGTGATGAATTAGTATTATAGGTCCCAAGCAGATACAGTAACAATAATGGGTGCTCTACCTTATGCAGTCTCCATTGATGGCTAATAAACATTGATACAAGTAGGTTATGGTTAAAGTTGTGAACTTATAAAGTCTTAAATGTTTTGTTTTCCCTTCTCAACGCATTATGCATTTACTCACCAATAATGGCTACCTTTTTAATTTGGTCAAGTCTCCAAGTCGAAGGTGCCCAGCAGCAGATTCCGTACCATGGCAGTAGCAGAGGTGGCAAGGCGGGCTGCTCTCCACGCTTCTGCCTGGCAAAACACCCCAGAGCCCTTTATAACTTCAATCTGAAAAATAATTTCACATCACAATATTAATTTATTGGCAACTTTTAGAAACTTTTCATGTTTCATACTGATTCTTATGTTTAGCTTCCCAATAGTTAATAGGATTTTATGTATAAATGCAGATTAATGATAATCTGGACATTCTGGACATTTGTTTACATGCAGGGTAAAACTGCAACAGGAACAGTACAAAATAAAAACTGAAAAAAGACGGACATTCAGAGTAAAACAGTGCAAGATAAAAAAAAAAACTGTACAAAACATACATGCAGGGTAAGCATTGGTGGGAGCAATGTCCAAGCAGTGTAGAGAAATATTTCTGTACGACTTCATTGTTTTGTGCTGTGTAGTATAGTATTGTAATAGCTGATCAGAGTGATCAACTCCCCATGTGCTGGTTGTACGCAATCACAGGACATGGAAATGTCTTTGTAGTCCATGTACCTTGTAATTTCACCCTCATCTTCACCACGTCTACTGTAAAGCAGAATGGATGGTAGAACAGGTAGATACTTCTCGTGTGTCCATCCACTTCACAAATACAAGAGGTCCATCTGAACGGAGCTTGTGTGTCCTGATGTGAGGGGCTGGTGAAGGCAAGGGTGATGCAGACACATTCCTAAAAACAAATAAACAAAAAAATGTTAACCTATACTGTTCAGAGTAAATGGATGTGCAATTAATATGGATGCATAATATATACAGTACAGAGATGACCAAAAATGTATCCACACCTCAACATGAAAAATATACACCTCTCTTCTGTAGGTCACATGACAGCATCAATGATGGTGATAGATAATACTACACACTGCAGCCATAATTCAATTTGAGTTTTAAAAAACACCATCCACTGGACATTACACACATATTGAACACATTCTAAACAATTACATCTTATCAGGTATTTATAAATACACGCTAAACAAAAGGGATTATATACATTTACACCAAAGAAATATTCATAAGCATCACTTAGCTACATAAGGCAGTATTTTAGCCACCTGCAACTTGCTTGTTTGTGCTAAATAACATTACCGATAGCAGTGTTATAAGCTAACCAAAATGGAGCCAAATACACATTAGCAACCATAATCTAAAGCTATCCAAAACAAGGTGAATATAAACATCTGTAAACTCCATAAGGCATTAGCTTAGCCACCGGGAAATATCATGTTTGTGCTACATGAGGCAGCATTTAGCATGATTTACCTAAACTATATAAATGGCATTGAAAGCCAATGTGTCACACAAGCTGACAAGAGCTAGCTGTAGTGAGGAAAATATTTACTAATATTAGTTTAATATTATCAGAATAAGAGTTATATAAGACTTAATAACTTACCCAGTGTAGCATGGGTCTATTCTCTGTTCAAAATGCTCCTGTTCGTCGTCGGAGTCACACAGTCTTCTTCTGAGGTAAATGTAAACTTTCCAGAACATTCTGAAGAGTTTCCTCGGATGTGTAAGCGCGTGCCATCTTCCAAAACGTGCTGAAAACTCACTGAATCGGAGTATTTTCAAACCTGTCTCTCTGTGTTCGTTTTTTCATGCCGGTGTCCGGGGGCGTGGTCTAGTATGTAAATTACTCGGACTGATTTCCGTGTGATTGGCGCGTGGGCGTGTCCTGCCTCTGGTCATTAGCATATAAGTGTGACAGAAATTCTGTGCCTCTCCTTGGTTTCATACGGATTACATAAACTGAGAATATTTGTTTTCAATGTGACTTGCATCATTTAAAAGTAGACACTTTAAGCTTTATATAGATATATTTCTCATTTCAGTTAATTTTAGTGACGTGTTTCAAAAAGATTTTCACGGAGACTGAGGTTTCATATATGTGCATATATCCTCATATACTGTATGTGGGCAATTAGGATTAGTTTTTTGCTTTTTTGTTTTGTTAGTTCTTAGTTATTGCCTTGATAATAGAAAATATGAGCTAGGCATCATGTATGACAGTTGCCAAAGTGAGATATGAGCTAAAATGACCAGATCCTGCCATAGGAGACATATCTTGTATGTACATATACAGTAGGGCTTACTGTATATGTGGATATAAAGAAGCAATACAGGAGACCTATATGGCCTGTATATGCACATATATGCACCTCAATGTTGCCTACATGTGGCATATATACGCATATATGCAGCATATATATTATCATATATGCGCATATATCCTCATATTTACATTTACATTTAGGCATTTGGCAGACGCTCTTATCCAGAGCGACTTACATTTTTATCTCGTTATACATCTGAGCAGTTGAGGGTTAAGCGCCTTGCTCAAGGGCCCAACAGTGGCAACTTGGTGGTTGTGGGGTTTGAACCTTAGTCCAATGCCTTAACCACTGAGCTACCCCTGGCCCCATATAGGTGCGGTTATATGCGCATATATACTGCATATAGGTTGCATATATGCGCATATATCCTCATATAGGTTCTTTCCATGTGGGGCACGCACACTGCTCTGGGTCAGACACAGACAACGGGAAACAGGAACTAAGGTCTCAAACAAATGCTTCCCAACAGAATACCGTAGGTCGCATCGCCAAAATTATTTCACCGTGAGTGGCAGGAACTTCCAGACTACAACATATTGAATTCTCATGCCTGTAGAGTGTATTATAATGACGTGGCGACAGTGTAAAAACACCCTCCGATGTTAAATGCGAGCCGAAAATTGAGTACTTTTGAACGGCAAACAGGAATTAAGCTCTCAAGTGAGTAAACTAGACAGCAAGGTAAATACACAAAACTTACAGTCAAATTATTTTTTTTCCTCAATAACTATATATATATATATATATATATATATATATATATATATATATATATATATATATTATTATTTATTTTTTTAAGCACCATGGCAAATCTCTTGTAGTCAATTTTTTAACCTGTTTTAAACACATACACACATGCATACACATTTTTATAGAAATGCACTTAGTTAATTTAATTTGCCTTACATTGTTGAATGAGGATGGGTTCCACAACCAAAAATCAACATTGATTCAATGTTTGTCTTTTCAACACAGAAAAGCATTGAATTATCAACATTGATTCAACATTATTTAGCATTGAAAAATCAACCTCAACCAAAATGATGATTCTGATGAAATTTCAACATTGAATCAATGTCACCTTGCTATCTGGGTGGATAACTACAGCTAAGGTGATCAGGGAGACAGGAGGGATCATCAGATCTGGTAAAAGTGGAAAAGAGACTTGGTGGTGGAAAGAGGAAGCCCAGGGGTGTATACAGGGAAAGAGACTAGCTAAGAAGATGTGGGACACTGAGAGGATGGAAGAGAGTAGACAGGAGTACAGGGAGATGCAGCGTAAGGTGAAGGTAGAGGTTCATAGAGAATATAAGGACTTGTATTCTAGGATGGAAAGTAGGGAGCGAGAGGGGAATCTGTACAAGTTGGTGAGGCAAAAAGATAGAGATTACAGGATTACATTTGCATGCCACACCCATAAGAGACATAAAAAAGATTCACAGAAAAAGCTAACTGTAAGACTCCGGCTGTGTTTCATACTGTCAAGTCTATAACTGCTCTTTACTGATTAGATATTATGTTCTTTAAATACATTACTGTGTGTTACTGTAACAGACAGCACATTCCTGAACAGCACACATGTGTCCAGTCCTCTTAGAAACCACCAGAAATATAGAAATAATGCAGGTCAGAAGAGAGAAATGCTGAATGTGTTTTAATAAGCAATTAAAGATGGATTAATTTACAAAAAAAAAAAAAAAAGTAATTAGGCCCTGTGGTACATTTCTGGAAAATACATGAATACATGGTACTTTATCCAAATTACTACATAAGTAAAGTGATTTATTGACAGAATTATTAAGGTATGGATCACCTGGGTGCATGTGGTTATAAAAATTAATAATAAAGGACAAGGTGATGAGATGCAACGTCATGCATCGAGAGATTTTTAGACATTTAGAGGCATTTCATTTTAAACAGCTAATATATATCAGTAATGTTCTATTAATGACTATAAACCGAGTAAACATTCATGTTGATTTTGTTAAATTATAAATAATGAGGCTAAGGAGTTTGTAATGTGGGGATTAGTTTATTTAGATAAATACAGAACTGAGTTGTGATGAAGATGATGTTTTTGTGCAGCGCTGCAGCTTGTTGTGTCAGTGTGGTACACGAGCGCAGTAATACACAGCTGTGTCTTCAGTCTGCATGTTCTGTCCCCGTAAGGTCACACTGTTACTGGAAGTGTCTTGAGAGACGACAAACTTGTCTTTAAGTGAATCTTTCTTATGAATTTCCCCATCATAATCAATGGCATTGATCCATTCTAAAGCTTTTCCTGCAGGTTGTCGAATCCAGGCTGTTCCATAGTGGCTGCTGGGATCAGTGATAGAAGCTCCAGACACTTTACAGGTGATGGTTAAAGTCTCTCCTGGCTTTATAACCACTGAGTCTGGCTGGATGAGCTCAGTAGCACAGAACACATCTGGGAAAAGAGAAATAGAAAAGATTCACACATTGACCTGAAAGTGTCAGTTGAACTAATAAAGTTTAAACAAAAACACTCACAGGGGGCGAGAGCCAGCAGCAGCAGTGGAGCTGAAGCGAACATGTTTGTGCTGAAGGAGGACTAGAACCGCTTCCTCTCTAGATAAACACAGTGATAATATTATAGGAGGAGATGCAGATTTGCATAATATTACAGAGTAGCTCAAGTGTCGAGTGCAGCTGTGAATCACAGTCACATGCAATTGTATTAATTAATGTATTTATTTAATTATCATTTTAATGTGGTAAATAATTTAATTATTTGTTGTCACTAAATCCAATTTAGTTAATGTTTTTATAATTTTTATGATGTAGATGTTATTTGTTAAAGTTTTATTAAATTTATATTGAAGAGATGTTTAGGATATTAAAGAACTGCTGTCAATATCTGCTTACATATTTGCCACTCTCATATTATTGGAATAATTGTAGTGTTTTCAGAACAGAATGTAGTAAAAAGTTTCATTAAGATACAGGGCATCCCTCTAGAGGTTGCAGATGAAATGGAGAGAAAGTGCTGATTTTGTGATGATATGTTACAGACAGTATGGATGTCTAAGAATTTATTAAACTCTTTAAATTAGACAGAACATGTGACTCTGCTGTGACAATTTGAGCTTCACTTAAAATAAATGAATCTGTAAGTTAATGTAGAGTATTTGTACAGAACTGCAGCTTTCAGGTTGGTCATTTGCACTCACTTCTTGCTGTTGTCTAAGTATACTTTACTACTACCACCAGCAGAAATGTGTGAGATCGACAAACAATTATAGGATGGATTACGATACATTCTCTTCAATCCTTTACACCACCTTCTGTCCATGAAATCAGATTCTCCATAATAAAGAGACTTATCTTTGGTTCAACATAACACAGGTTGCTGTTATCTGTAAATTACAGTATGTTCAATTTAAGTGCTTTGATGTTGGATGCAGTCATAACACAATGTGAAAAGACATAAATAACAACTGGTTAAGATGGTTAATTTGACTGCCCTCTAGAGGCAGTTCAATTAAGAAACTAGAATGAGTAAATAAAAAAATACGTTTTTAATTCATTGTCAATAAAAATGAAGCAGTTATACAAATTCTGAAAATATGAATACCAAATGAAAGAATTTGTATAACCACATTTTAAATCACTTGAAGCACTGAGAGTAAGAGTGATAAATTGAATAATAATATGAATAATAATGAAATAATTTCATAACTCAATAAATTTCAATGTTCATTTAAAAAACAACATCAAGACATCTTGGAAATTATATTTAATGGCAAGAAATGCAAGTGACTTCATAAATCTAATTTGTCAGAAAATTTTGATTCATTTTCTGTTATTCCACCTTTTATAAATAATGTATTTAAATATTATGTTTAATATATTATCATTTAATAGTTAGAACTTACATATGACTTGTTTGTTGAATGTAGCACATACAAAAAAAAAAAAAACATGAAATTCAGAGAATTTTCTAAGCGTAGAGGAAATGTATAATGTTCGGTAATGATCTCAGCATGTGAGCTCAATTCATTATCACATTACATGGGTTTTTCAATTGACATCTAAGTTGAAACATGACTGCTGGAGCTGCTGAACAAATGCTTTGATACTGTACTGTAGTTCTCAGTCTGTCACACTATGAAATATTGCTGTGTTCAAAACATGGAGAAATTTGATCCCAGCTCATTACACAGACAGAAGGATTGATTCAAATCCAGAATTAATTATTAGTTGTTTTTTTTAAGTGATGTGTATTACATTCATCCATTCATCTTCTATAACGCTTTATCCTGTATTTAGGGTCGCAGGGACCTGGAGCCTATCCCAGGAGACTCAGGGCACAAGGCAGGGTACACCCTGGACAGCGTGCCAATCCATCGCAGAGCACACACAGGTAAATTTTTTGGGAACGCCAATTAGCCTAATCTGCATGTCTTTGGACTGTGGGAGGAAACCGGAGTACCCGGAGGAAACCCACCAAGCACAGGGAGAACATGCAAACTCCATGCACACAGAGACGGGAATCGAGCCTGGCCGAGAATCGAACCCGGACCCTGGAGGTGCAAGGCGACAGTGCTAACCACTACACCACCGCGCCGCCATGTACAATGTTTTTTAAAATAAAATGTGTATATTCTGAAGTAATGCCAGTGATCATATACTGGTAAATACCTGCTCGGATGCAGCCACAACAACCATAATGAAGCAGTTATTTAATATGATTAATATGTTTTTTTTTAAACTCGTGATAGGGCTGTTCAGCCAAAAAAGGTGAATAAGCAGTTGCTCAAGCAAATGTAGTCCTTCCCTGTACATGTCAATGGTAAAGAGGAAGTTTTTGTAAAGGGAATTCATTGTTCTTTGTTTTTAGTGTCCCTCTTGCACCATAATATACTGCTGTGTCTTCAGTTTGCAGATTCTGTCCTTAAATTGTTATTGTCTAGGTAGCAGAGATCAGGGAAGATGTTGCTGGCCCTGGGATCTTATCTGTTCTCCAAAGGTTAACAGAGATGACTAAATCATATTAAGAGTTTGATATCTAGCACCTGTCCTGTTCCATTTTATTTGATTATCTGCTCATAATAGGAGAAGTTAGTCTTTAAAACATGCAGAGTAGGAGATTCCGTTTATACTGTAGATAACTAGCTGAAGTATCTGTCAATGACGGAAAATTAGTTTCTAGAAATAGTTAAAAGGTTAAAGCTAGAAATAAGATGATCAGCTTAAATGTAAATAGTTATTATTATTATTTCATTCTAAAGCCCATGTACATGTTTGGCTGCATCACTGATGAACCCCTTAATTTTTAAAAACTGTAATTTCACAAATTTAGTTTGGTGTCATAACATCATATGATCTTGATTTCCATTGGTTTGGTAGCTAAATATCAGGACATTGTACAGAGTCTAACTAGTTCACAGCAAGATTTTGAATCTTCTATCATTTCATCTTATTGCAATCAGTATAAATGAAAGTTTATTGAAAAGTATGTACTGTATTCACGCCTTGTTTATAGTTTATACTTCTTTCATAATCAGCAAATTTGGTAATTAAAGAATGAAACACAGATGAGAAATTGAAAAAGTAGATAGAATAAAGATAAGTAAGATAACTCAGTAAAAATATTAAATTTAGATTTTCTAAATAATATCTATTGGTGCAGGTGTTTGTTTACAACGATCAAGTAGATTATTAATATCTAGTTTTAAAATATATTATTAAATCCCGCACATAACTGTTCATACCATTGCTTTTACTTAAGTAAGTATAACTTGTTAATAATGTGATTATACTAGGTGTGTATACGTTGCAGCACGGTTAGTGATGTACTGTAGGATTATAGGTAAAAATCTAGATGTTTTTGCAATTGTTGATATGGTGAGGTTTTCCTTAAGTAGAAGTTTATTTTGCATTCATTCATGGAAGGAATGTCAAATGATGTCAAGACATTGTACCAGCTATGTTAAATAATTAAATTCAGTTATACCTTGGATTGTGACCATAATTTGTTCCGTAGGCGTGATTGTACTGTAAATCAAATCACTCGTATATCAAAGTTAATTTCCCCATGATAAACAAATTAACCTGCACTTTACCTTTGAAAAGAACTGTGGCTGTAGAGAGAACTGAACTGTGGACCAAAGAGAGGAGAGGAGGAAGGAGACTACTATAGGATGACTTTCACACACACACACACACACACACACACACACACACACGAAGAGCGAAGGGCATTTGCATAGACGCTCGATATCTCAGGGAACATTGGATGCGTTCTTCATGAATTTTTTTTTAAAGCCACTCAAACGGGTCTAATCTTCTTCATTCATTCATTCATCTTCTATACCGCTTAATCCTGTGTTCAGGGTCGCGGGGGACCTGGAGCCTATCCCAGGAGACTTCGGGCACTAGGCGGGGTACACCCTGGACAGGGTGCCAATCCATCGCAGGGCACACACACATACACAGACTCACACACCCAATCACACACTACGGGCAATTTAGGAACGCCAATTAGCCTAACCTGCATATCTTTGGACTGTGGGAGGAAACCGGAGTACCCGGAGGAAACCCACCAAGCACGGGGAGAACATGCAAACTCCATGCACACAGAGACGGGAATCGAGCCTGGCTGGGGAATCGAACCCAGACCCTGGAGGTGCAAGGCGACAGTGCTAACCACTACACCACCGCGCCGCCACGGGTCTAATCTGTTCATTTTAAAAATATAAAACTGCTGTTGCTTTCAGGTGATGTTATATTAGGAAAACAATTTGCCAGCAATTTATATCAATTAAGAAGAGGAAATTAGAAATAAATTATAGGAATAATTATGTTTAAATTGGATTCATAGGTTAAAAAAAAGTGTGAGGGTTCACCATTAGAGGGCACTGTTTGCCCTGAGTCTTGTTTTTGTCGTTTTTGCTTGTAGACTCAGTTTCCCAGAAGCCACCTCGGTCAGGTGATGAGAGTGCGGACCTGAACCGAGGTAGCTCATTAGAACCATCTAAAAATAGCTGTTAGTTCTGGGAGCATTATGTCGAAAAAACTGTGTTGAGCATTATTTACTATATGTACTGTCATGTGGGCATTTTTATTATTTTTTTTATTTGTATTGTGGTTTAAGTTTCATGTAACATTTGTGAATTTAAGAAGCCTCTAGTTTTTGGTTATGTTTATGTTCATTGTGTTTGTGGAGCTGATTCTGTCTAGTGAAGTGTTGTTTGTCTCGTGGTTTAAGTAAGTACTGTTTATTGTGTTTCCAGTGTTTGTGCAGCTCCATGTATGTTTAGCTTTCTGTATGTCTAGGTTGCTTGTATGTCTAGGTCTTTGTCTGTTTAGCCACTTGAGTGCTTAGCCACTTGCAGGTTTAGCCGTTAGCGGAGTTTGCCGCTTGCAGGTTTAGCTGTTGCCGGAGTTAGCCACTTGCAGGTTTAGCCATTAACGGAGTTAGCCGCTTGCAGGTTTAGCCATTAGCGGAGTTAGCCGCTTGCAGGTTTAGCCGTTATCGGAGTTAGCCGCTTGCAGGTTTAGCCGTTAGCAGAGTTAGCCGCTTGCAGGTTTGGCCGTTAGCGGGGTTAGCCGCATGCAGGTTTAGCCATTAGCGGAGTTAGCCGCTTGCAGGTTTAGCCTCTAGTCAGATTAGCCGCTGGTGGCTTTGGCCGCTAGTCGGATTGGCCACTGGTGGCTTTGGCCTCATGTGTTCTTAGCCTTTTGTGTTCCACAAGAAGGGTCAGGTACTAACCCATTTAGAAATAACACTCGTAGACACAGTACTAACACATTTAGATCATCCAACCATGACTATAATAACTAGATTAACTACTAACCCGTTCAGTCATAAGTCTCGTCCTGTCTCTAGCCTCGTCTCGTTTCTAGATTGTCCAGTCTTTGTTTAGTTGGTTTGTCTTGCTCTTAGCCTTTGTCTCGCTAAAAGAGCCTATGTGATGCTAAATGCAGATTCATTCAGTATAGTTTTAGTTCTAGTTTGTTTTTGTTTCTTTGGTACAATTTTTTGTTTATGTTAAATAAAAGACTCCCTTTACCATCATCCCCTCTGTGCCTATGCCTGTCATTTTTAAGCCCACGGCAGTAACATCAGCCCTACGCCACCAGTTCATGACAAAGTGGTTAAATTTGTCCCCCTTCGGATTTATTACAATAAAGTAAGATGGATTGTCTCCTTTAATGTCTTTATAGAAATCAGTTAAGGGAACAACAGATGGACATTTTCTTTGTCTGCTAGCTCTTTATTTTCTTTCCTTTGAGAAGCTAAAACAAAACAGATTACACACATACTGTAATACATGTTAGCCAGCTTTTATAAAAATAAAAAAATAATAATAATAAAAAAAACACCAGAGTAAGTTTGTAAGGAGAATCAAAAAGACAGAAATTTCCCTGAAAATTAATTCAGCATATGAAGAAAAGTTAATTTTTTTTTGCTATACACTATCAAAGTTAAAGATTCACTCCTCCATCTGTCCCTCTAGTGCAGTAGATTATTCCTCTACTCCATTCCACTTGCATCCGGTCAGGAAATGAAAACCTGTACAGAAGAGTTAAATACTGACTGTTATAGTAAACCTCAGTACGTGCAAATTAATGTCTTTTAAGAGATACAGCTGTATCAGAGGGCATTGACTTTTAATTTGTGTTCAGTTCTCTAAATGAAGTTAACAGCCGTGAGTCTTCTTGCACAATAAAGCACATCTCAGACATAAAGAAAAGACTGAGTACTTTACAAAAGTAATCTTGAATCTTAACAGTGAGACAGAAGAAGGATTTAAACTGACCACTGATGTTTATAATTAATGTCTCTAAGGTTCAGTTTCCTGCTGAGGGAATATTTATACAGTAGCTCATGAGGAAGTGCTTGTGTAAGTTTTTGTACAGCTCTGGAGTCTGTTGTGTCAGTGTGCGCCTCGTGCACAGTAATAAACAGCCGTGTCTTCAGCTTTCAGACTCTTCACTTCTAGGTACAGCATGTTTTTATTGTTGTCTTTAGTGATGGAGAACTGGCCCTGCAGAGACGGAGCGAAATACGTGCTAGTGCCACCATCGACGAATCCGATCCACTCCGGTCCTTGTCCTGGTTTCTGACGGATCCAGCTCATGTAGTAGCTGCTCATTGAGAATCCGGAGACAGTACAGGACAGAGTGACTGACTCTCCAGGTCTCTTCACCACGGGAGCAGAGGAGGTCAGGGACTGTCCATAAGAATCTGGAAAAGAACAGTATAATTATAATATATTAACATATAATAACTATATAACAGTTCATCTAATGCTGTAATGGACACATTACTGTACAGATCACATAAAAAAAGTCTAAAAACTTACATGAAATGACTAAAAATAAAATACAATATCTTAAAACCATCTTTCTCGGAGTTCTGCTTCACCCAGATTTACAGTGTATGGGAATGTTTTATTTCACAGAGCTCACTGCAAACTAGAACGGCCAAAAACATGCTGTTTATACAGTACAGTACATGACTCTATTTGAATAGGGAGTGTCCATGAACACTGTGGATGTATTAAACTCACAATCACATGCTGCACATTGTATAGATATAGCTGGTCATTATAAACTGTAAAATGACAGAAATTAATTTTTCCAATAAAACGTTTTAAGCAATAGTTGTATGAAATAAAACTGTTTTTTTCCCCCATTAAATCAGATTCTCCATAATTAAGATACTTTTCACAAGTTGCTGTTATCTGTAATTGTGTTTAATCTGAATGTTTTGATGCATATATAACAGAATGTGAAAAGAAAATGTCTTACAAGGAACAGTAGGCTTGTTGAAAAATCACAATGAGAACATTTGAAGTGCTTAACTTGGTTTATATTTAATACAGACAGAATAATAATTTTACATTTAGAACTGTGAATCATCAAAAAAAATTTTTAATGATCTTTAATTGAGTTTATTAGTAGCTTGTATTACATTTCTCGCTTGCTATGCGGGAGAACCTGGGTTAATTCCCACCTAATTCCCAAATCAGCAGCCACTGGATTCAGTGCCAGTCACAAGTCCAGATAAAATGGAAACCTGTGCCATGCTGTGTGTGGATCGGATGGTGCGCTGATGGTACCCCTTGACTGGAGCAGCCGAAAGCCGAACAACAACATGAGTTTATTATGCAGGTATGGATGTTCAACATCATCACATTCTCTCTGAATAAACAAATTAGGTTGCTACAATCAACACGATTTGCATTGGACTCTAAAAGCTTAATCAATGTGTGCTGACAAACCAAACACATTGCTTCTGCCTGTCAGATTGTTAATGAAGCGTAACTACCTGCTGGGCAGAACGGTGACTTCTATGAATGAAGTAAATGTGTTTAATGGATTCCTGTAGAATGTTAAAGCTGATACACTCTTTTACTGCCACTGCAGTTAATTCAGCATTAAGGAACTGCAGGTACGCATTGCTTAGCATCAGATCAGGTGTGTTCCCACACGGAAAGAACCTATATAAACATATATGTTTTAATATAGGTTTTGATATAGGTTTTTAATATATGTGACATATATAAAATTGGCCGTTTTCCTATATTATATGTACATATATGTACATATATGCGTGCATATACAGTATGCGTGCATATATGTACCTATATAGACATATATAAAATTGGCCGTTTTCCTATATGTACATATATGCGTGCATATATGTACCTATATAGTAATACAGTATATGTGACATATAAAATTGGCCGTTTTCCTATATTATATGTGCATATATGCGTGCATATATGAACCTATATAGTAATACAGTATATGTGACATATAAAATTGGCCGTTTTCCTATATTATATGTACATATATAGGTACATATATGCATGTATATGTGTGTGCATATATGCACCTATATGTTTACCTAGATTAGTAAAAAAAATCCATAGCTGCTAGACAACAAAAATAAAAGCCCAAAATGTAGAAATTTAAATTTTTTATTTTCTTAAGAACAATCAACTAGTAAAAGAACAAAAACATGACAAAAAACTGAACAGGAAGAAAAAAATATATTTTGTGGATCTTCCCAGCTCCGTGAGCTTTGAATTGATAGATGTGCCTATCTGCCTTCGGGTGGCTGCCGGCCACTTCTTCAATGTAGCATCTAGAGAAGACAAAAATAATAAGACAGTATAATAATAATAAATGATTATTTATTAAAACTTCAGACGACAACAATTAGTGCCACGAGGTTAAATAGAGGACTACACACCCTACAGCGCAATACCCCAGAAATGTGGCTTTAGAAGAGGAAAGGTAGGATTAAGAAGTGAGCAAGCGATGAATTAGTATTATAGGTACCAAGCAGATACAGTAACAATAATGGGTGCCCTACCTTATGCAGTCTCCATTGATGGCTAATAAACATTGATACAAGTAGGCTATGGTTAAAGTGGTGAACTTATAAAGTCTTAAATGTTTTGTTTTCCCTTCTCAACGCATTATGCATTTACTCACCAATAATGGCTACCTTTTTAATTTGGTCCAGTCTCCAATTCGAAGGAGCCCAGCAGCAGATTCCGTACCATGGCAGTTGCAGAGGTGGCAAGGCGGGTTGCTCTCCACGCTTCTGCCTGGCAAAACACCCCAGAGCCCTTTATAACTTCAATCTGAAAAATAATTTCACATCACAATATTAATTTATTGGCAACTTTTAGAAACTTTTCATGTTTCATACTGATTCTTATGTTTAGCTTCCCAATAGTTAATAGGATTTTATGTATAAATGCAGATTAATGATAAAGATACATGCAGGGTAAGACTGCAACAGGAACAGTACAAAATAAAAACTGAAAAAAGACGGACATTCAGAGTAAAACAGTGCAAGATAAAAAAATTAAAAAAACTGTACAAAACATATATGCAGGGTAAGCATTGGTTGGAGCAATGTCCAAGCAGTGTAGAGAAATATTTCTGTACGACTTCATTGTTTTGTGCTGTGTAGTATAGTATTGTAATAGCTGATTAGAGGGATCAACTCCCCATGTGCTGGTTGTAAGTAGTCACAGGAAATGTCTTTGTAGTCCATGTACGTACCTTGTAATTTCACCCTCATCTTCACCGCGTCTACTGTATAAGCAGAATGGATGGTACAACATGTAGATACTTCTCGTGTGTCCATCCACTTCACAAATACAAGAGGTCCATCTGAACAGAACTTGCGTGTCCTGATGTGAGGGGCTGGTGAAGGCAAGGGTGATGCAGACACATTCCTAAAAACAAATAAATAAAAAAAATGTTAGCCTATACTGTTCAGAGTAAATGGATGTGCAATTAATATGGATGCATAATACAAACAGAGATGACCAAAAAATGTATCCACACTTCAACATGAAAAATATACACCTCTCTTCTGTAGGTCACATGACAGCATCAATGATGGTGATAGATAATACTACACACTGCTGCCATAATTCAATTTGAGTTTAATAAAAAGAAGGCCATAGATAATTGTGAAAGTGTGTATACATTTTTGTGCCCCTCTGTATTTTTGATGGGCAATAGGCTGGGCAAATATCTGTTGATGGACAACAGACCATGTAGTGGATCTCAAACATTTACAACTGAGACATTAGCAAACACCATCCATTGGACATTACACACATATTGAACACATTCTAAACAATTACATCTTATCAGGCATTTGTAAATACACGCTAAACAAAAGGGATTATATACATTTACACCAAAGAAATATTCATAAGCATCACTTAGCTACATAAGGCAGTATTTTAACCACCTGGAACTAGCTTGTTTGTGCTAAATAACATTACTGATAGCAGTGTTATAAGCTAACCAAAACAGAGCCAAATATATATTAGCAACCATAATCTATAGCTTTCCAAAACAATGTGAAATACATTAGAACATTTATAAACATCTGTAAACTCCATAAGGCATTAGCTTAGCCACCGGGAAATATCATGTTTGTGCTACATGAGGCAGCATGCTAGCATGATTTACCTAAACTATATAAATGGCATTGAAAGCCAATGTGTCACACAAGCTGACAAGAGCTAGCTGTAGTGAGGAAAATATTTACTAATATTAGTTTAATATTATCAGAATAAGAGTTATATAAGACTTAATAACTTACCCAGTGTAGCATGGGTCTATTCTCTGTTCAAAATGCTCCTGTTCGGCGTCGGAGTCACACAGTCTTCTTCTGAGGCAAATGTAAACTCCTCCAACTTTCCAGGAGTTTCCTCGGATGTGTAAGCGCGTGCCATCTTCCAAAACGTGCAGAAACCTCACTGAATCTGAGTGTTTTCAAACCTGTCTCTCTCTGTGTGTGTGTTGATCAGGCCGGTGTCTGGGGGCGTGGCCTAGTATGTAAATTACCCGGACTGATTTCCGTGTGATTGGCGTGTGCGTGTGTCCTGCCTCGAGTTATTACCAGATAAGTGTGACAGAAATTCTGTGCCTCTCCTTGGTTTCATACGGATTACATAAACTGAGAATATTTGTTTTCAATGTGACTTGCATCATTTAAAAGTAGACACTTTAAGATATATAGATATATTTCTCATTTCAGTTAATTTTAGTGACGTGTTTCAAAAAGATTTTCACGGAGACTGAGGTTTCATATATGTGCATATATCCTCATATACTGTATGTGGGCAATTAGGATACCAATTTAATGTGTTCGCACATACGTTTTTTGCATTTTTTTAAAGTTAGTTCTTAGTTATTGCCTTGATAATAGAAAATATAAGCTAGGCATCATGTATGACAGTTGCCAAAGTGGGATATGAGCTAAAATGACCAGATCCTGCCATAGGAGACATATCTTGTATGTACATATAGGGCTTATATGTGGATATAAAGAAGCAATACAGGAGACCTATATGGCCTGTATATACGCATATATGCACCTCAATGTTGCCTATATGTGGCATATATACGCATATATGCAGCATATATATTATCAAATATATGCATATATACTGCATATAGGTTTCATATATGCGCATATATCCTCATATAGGTGCGGTTATATGCGCATATATACTGCATATAGGTTTCATATATGCGCATATATCCTCATATAGGTTCTTTCCATGTGGGTTACCACTGTTATTATTTTAAGTTTAAAGATTACTTTAAGTTATACTTTTGCCAACTTTACCGTAAAAAAATACGGTAGCAACGTTATTAGTTGTACGGGATTGATTTAATTGTTTTTTTATTATTTATAACTGTCTAATTAACATGTTTATGTTGTTATAAGACCAGTTTATACCCATCAAATTGCAGTGATTACATTGTAACAAATACGGTTCATACACTTGTTTTTTCCAGCTCATATCTGACTAATTTAAAGTTTTTTGTTTTAACAATTACAGTTAAAACCTATAATTATTTCACAAAGCAGATAGAAAATTTAGGAAAAACCATTAAATATGTAAATGCTGTTGGACAATTTTTATTATGAATAACCACAGTGAATTCATTCAGCAATTCTGTGAAAGCATAATTTTTATCACACTTGCTGGGAGCTAAAAAAAGATAAAAAGTTACATTGCTAAGCATTCTGATCTTACTGTTAAGAAACTATTAAGAGTATTTAATATTAATTGATGAATAAAAACCTAAATCAAATTATCATCAAAACCCATCAAAATCTATTGAAGACTTGGACATCAGCATGGCCCCATGCATTTTTTTTAATTAAAGACAGCAACATGCCCTGCGATGGATTGGCACCCTGTCCAGGGTGTATCCCGCCTAGTGCCCGAAGTCTCCTGGGATAGGCTCCAGGTCCCCCGCGACCCTGAACACAGGATTAAGCGGTATAGAAAATGAATGAATGAATGAATAAAGACAGCAACACAATATTGTAATTCTTAAAATCAAATATACAGATGTCAGGGTGGACATATTAAGCGTTCTGGGCTGACAATTTAGGCATATAATTTTATAGAAGGGCTTTTATTATAACATAACACAGAAAAGTATATATGCCTTGTGGTTTTTAAGTGCCCACTGCATATGTTTATGCAAACTGATAATTACACAATTCAGTTGTTCTCAGTAGTTGATAGCTAGTAACTGTAAGTAGCGGACTGAGTTGTTTATTAAACTTCCTGCACGGTCAGAAATGAGAGAGACTCAAAATAGAAGGAAAATATGAAAATACTGATTCATCTGAACCGGGGGACTCGGCGGATCCGCCGGACTCACAGCGCGGAGTGAAACAGCCGGATCCGGGAGACTCAGTGTGTGTTTATGAGTCCAATTATTCGGTGGATTCTGAGGATTCGTTGAGCGCCCCTAGTGGAGGACCATGGCACAAACGGGCAGAATCCATATCACAACGACATAAACCGCAGCTGTTCCACTATCTAAAACTAACTATACCAGATAGTCCAGCCGTTTTCAACCCTTAAAAAAAAAAAAAAGAAATATCAGATACATATTTTGCATTCATAATTCTTGATTTTGGCGGCGCGGTGGTGGTTAGCACTGTCGCCTTGCACCTCCAGGGTCTGGGTTCGATTCCCCGGCCAGGCTTGTTTCCCGTCTCTGTGTGCATGGAGTTTGCATGTTCTCCCCGTGCTTGGTGGGTTTCCTCCGGGTACTCCGGTTTCCTCCCACAGTCCAAAGATATGCAGGTTAGGCTAATTGGCGTTCCTAAATTGCCCGTAGTGTGTGATTGGGTGTATGTGTGTGTGCCCTGCGATGGATTGGCACCCTGTCCAGGGTGTACCCCGCCTAGTGCCCGAAGTCTCGGTGTTCATGAGCCCAAGGATTCGGTGGATCCACTGTCAAGTGGAGGGACAATAGGAAGATGCAGTCAGAATCTCTACTAACTCAAGAGACCCGGATCCGTTTAGTGAGTGATTCAGAAGGAATCCGTTAAAGGATCTGAGTTTCCGTCGCCGTCACCCTTGGCTTGCTCATCAGAGAGATTTCATTCATTCGTCTCATTATTATCTGCACATTTTTCTCACACATCCACACTTCCAATTATTTTCTTTTCTATAATTATTATTATTATTTGTTTTTATTTATTTATTTTCTATTATAATTTTATTTATTTATTTATTATTTTATATATAATTATTCTATATATAATATATAATTTTTTTTGTTTGTTTGTTTGTTAAATTTCTTTAATTTTTGTGAAGCTGCTTTGAGACAATGACCATTGTTAAAAGCGCTATATAAATAAAATTGAATTGAATTGAATTGAAAAGTTTCTCATCTCTACTGTGCACCACTGCTGCCCTCTGCTGTCTGTCATTATCAACTTCAGCGTGCTAAATGCTAAATTGTATTTTATACTGTATATTACAATAAGAATTCGTAGTTAAATCAGGGTTTGCAGACTCTTATTTTAACAGGAAATGTATATATTTACTTAGTCAACAATGGCTTAAATATTTTATGTTGTAAAAAAGAAATATAAATAAATTGATGTTTTTATTTTAAGATTTGGGCACTGGTGGCTCAGTGGTAGGTGTTTCGCCTGCCATGCGGAAGGCCCGGGTTCGATTCCCAGCCAGTGCCCAAAACCCCAGCCACTGGATGCAGTGCCGGTCCCAATCCCGGATAAAATGGGAGGGTTGCGTCAGGAAGGGCATCCGGCGTAAAATCTGTGCCAAGTTGTAGTGCGGACTGGATATTCCGCTGTGGCGACCCCTTGCCGGGAGCAGCCGAAAGAACAACAACAACATGTTTTTATTTTAAGGCCTCCACTCCACTCAGCCGAATTAACTAGATTTCTCCCAAAGTCTCCCGAAATAATAATATCGAATCTGAAGTCCAGTCTGGTAACAACACTACCATCATATAGTGAAATTACTGACTATTAAGAACTATTACAGTTAACAATATGATAATGACCTCATTATACTATGCTATGTTTTTTGCATTTGTTCTTGTTTTTTTGTGATCTGAGTTTCAATCATAATAAAATGCACACTTATACTTTGCAAAAGACAGCGTTCATTTATATTCAGTTTAGTGAAACTAAACTTGCCAAAAAGTTGGCCTCCACCTATTTTTTCTGGGGAACTATTATTGATTTTACAAGTTGCCGCTCTTTATGACTGAAATCAAGCTGTTCATATCACCTTTCAGTCATGTAGCGTAGCAACCGCATTCCAGCCATTTGAGGTCAAATAATTATTCATAGCTGGACACAAACAGCTTATTATGATTATTATTATTATTACTATTATTATTATTTAACTAATAATAGAAAAAATATGTAACTTTTTTTCTAAGTTGCTACAATATTATTTCATTTACAAAAACATTTGCAAAGAGAAAAAAAAAAAGCAAAGCTTTTAGCAAGGGTATAGCAAAGCTGGTTCCACTTTGTTCTCTCCAAGTGAAGAAAAATAGTGAAGTAATCCAGCTTTAAATAACACACATTTACAGCTTAATCAAGTGTGCTATCCCTTGAATGTTGCCATGAATATAAATAGTAATGCAGTGTTTTGTTTGACTAAATAATTCTAATAGAGTGTACAGACCCTGAGTCAAGCAGTGTAAGGTGTATAGTGCACAATGGGGGGGGTATCACGTGTATGTAAAAACCAGGCCCCAAACAATCTCCTCACCAAGCTTTTCTGAAAAGTTCCAAGTTACATGTAATATATATTTCAATTGTGAGACTCATTCATTCATTCATTCATTTTCTATACCGCTTTATCCTGTATTTAGGGTCGCGGGGGACCTGGAGCCTATCCCAGGAGACTTCGGGCACTAGGCGGGGTACACCCTGGACAGGGTGCCAATCCATCGCAGGGCACACACACATGAGACTGTTTTACTTAAAATATTACTTCCTGCAAAACAGGTAAGGAGGTGATAAAATCTGCATTTATAAAAACTGTGACTTATGAGTTGATACCAAAGCATTAACAAGGCGTTAGGGGGCAAAGGGAATTTTTGAACATGCTCCAATTTTCCTCCTGACAATAACAGTGCTGAGGACCTGGTCAGAATTCATTTAGAGCCCAAACAAGGCTGTAAGCAGCCGTTACTGTTCTGTACTGAGCTCTCCAGTGGTCATAACGAATTTGAATTGGTCTAATTTTGGGAGCACATTCGATTCAGTGCAATATGGGAGCCTAATTCTCATTGACTTCCAGATTCTAATATGTAATATAATTTTAATATGACCACTACAGACAGTTTCACTAGCTTTATCCTGTAGCCACTTCATCATGTAGACCAACATGCAAAAAAACTAACAAAAAAAAAAACATTTTACTCTTCAATTAACTATGCAGGCTCTGATTTTTTTTTTTTCACCATATTTCTAGCTCATTCCTTGCTGCTCGATGCTTTATCCTGTAAGTTCACACATCTGTTTAAGAATGCAGTGGGCTAGATACTGTATGTTTGTAGAAGTGGAAGCACAAGGAGTACAGAATCAGCAACAAAAGACATTAATTAATATTATCTACGTACAATTAAATATATCTATGATTAACTTGGTATAACAGATACATACTATATAACATAGTACTGTATGTTTCTGCGGTTCAGTTTCCTCCTGAGGGAATATTTACAGCTCATGAGGAAGTGTTTGTGTAAGTTTTTGTACAGCTCTGCAGTCTGTTGTGTCAGTGTGTCTCTCGCGCACAGAAATAAACAGCCGTGTCTTCAGCTTTCAGACTCTTCACTTCTAGGTACAGCATGTTTTTATTGTTGTCTTTAGTGATGGAGAACTGGCCCTGCAGAGACTGAGCGAATCCAGTGCTAGTGCCAGTGTAAATGATCCCAATCCACTCCAGTCCTTGTCCTGGTTTCTGACGGATCCAGTGCATGTAGTAGCTGCTCATTGAGAATCCGGAGACAGTACAGGACAGAGTGACTGACTCTCCAGGTCTCTTCACCACAGAAGCAGAGGAGGTCAGGGACTGTCCATAAGAATCTGGAAAAAGTAGAACATAACTGTGTAATATTATTTTATAGAATACAATTTTTTTTTTTTTTATTTTTTTTATTTTTTTTTACAAATTTACAGAATTTGTGATTTTTCCACACACAACTTACAGGACAATAGGACAAATAAAAGACAGTATCCTAAAATCATCCTTCACTGCGTTCTGATTCACCCAGATTTAAAGTGTACAGTATGTGAGTGTTACAGTATCTATCACAGAGCTCACTGGAAACTACAATAGCCAAGAACCTGCTGTTTATATCTGACTTTATTTGAATAGGGAGTGAAAGGAAACACACACACACACACACACACACACACACACACACACACACACACACACACATATACACACACACACACACACACACACACACTACATATACAGTAGCAGATTGAGATGGGTGAGTTTCTGCCCTCTAAATGCATAAAAAATGTGCACACAATTATTTGAAAAATATTAAGGAAATCTTGCTCTCAATAAACACTTCATGTGGAGCTAAAATACAAAATAACTGATAGATTTTTCATTACAGCATCTCTATTAATGAGATCATTCTAATATTACTTTATTCGATAGTAAGAACTTATACATGACTTGTATGGTGTATATGTACAAAAATACATATAATTATTATTATATAGTAAAGCCTGCTTAAAGCCTGAAACACCCATCAGGGTATCAGAATGTTTTAGTTCATGTACAGTACAGCATAATCAATGTTTGTTCTGTATGCTGCATCCAGTCAGATTTCTTTTTTTATATCTGTTTTAAGCAGGTGTTCTCCTATAGAGAAAAGTTATAGGGTTTTGCATTATTCTTACTGTTAATTTAAATCTAATGATGATGATTAGTGTGCATTTATATGCGTGCAGTAATACATAGCTGTGTCTTCTGTCTGCAGATTCTTTACTTTCAGAGTCACTATCAGGGCCGGATCTAGACAGGCACATATGGGATGGGGGGTGGGGGGGCAGTGAGAAATGTGAAGGGGGATCATGTGTACACATCATGTTCGAGCACTGTGTTTTTCCCCCTGTGCTTATAGTAACCGTATTGTCCTTGCTGAATTGTGTTGTTAGCTGCGTCCAAAGCCTGGAGAAGTGGAATGCACTTTGTCAGGCCTCTACCTTCAGACCTGTCCAACTTGGGTGTCCCACTTGAAGACTAAGCTCCTGCTGGTATAGCTCTTAAGGTCACTGAGGCACGCAAACCCCCTGACCACAATAAGGTGGCAATCCATCAGGAGGGGAAACTTAAAAATAAAAAGTAAATAAATAAAACAAAACAAACAAAATAAAATAAAATATCCTTAATCCAGATTTTATCAATCAACGACATAACGACATATTCATTTTGTGAGTATATTAACATGTGCTTTCTCAACATTTAAAAATATTGATTTGTGGTGGCAAGACATTTATTTGAGGGGGCACTGCCCCCTCTTGCCCCTGCGTAGAGCCGGCCTCGGTCACTATGCTGCTGAAGCCATCTTTAGGAATACTGAACTTGCTTGTTGGAGAATCTTTATGATTACTGGTTCCTCTACCTCAAATGTGGTCATGAAGAGGTTAATTAGCTTAACCTTAGCTCTTCAAGCAGGTTGTCAAATCCAAGCTGTTCCATAGTGGCTGCTGCTATCAGTGATAGAGCCTCCAAACTACAGGTGATGGTTAAACCCTCTGGGGTCTAAAGCCTTTCTGAAGACCTGCAGTGATTCAGCACTCTTCTTAAATTTGTGTACACATGCTGTATTGTTCCAGAATCCACTGAATACACTTTTTTTTACTGGTAAAAAATGTTCTGTAATGAGAAATGTCTAAAGCATCCTGAAAGAATGCTTTTTTTTTTTTTTTTTAATTTTCTTTAATCAAAATTAAGCTTTTTTCAAACAAGCTTGATACAAGCTGTTAAATCTTCATTCAAATGAATGAAAGTAAAGAGTTTTTGTAAAAGGAATCCATTGTTCTGTGTCACTGTGTCTCTCTGGTTCAGTAATACACAGCCGTGTCTTCAGTTTGCAGACTCTGTCCATGAATTGTTATTGTGTTAGTAAAAGTGTCTCTGGAGATGCTGAACTTATTTTTCAGTTTGTCGCTGTAATCTGTACCCCCACCACTACTGATACATCCAATCCATTCCAGAGCTTTTCCTGCAGGTTGCCGGATCCAACATGATAAATGATCCCAATCCACTCCGGTCCTTGTCCTGATTTGTGACGGATCCATCTCATCCAGTAGCTGCTCAGTAAGAATCCGGAGACAGTAAAGACAGAGTGACTAACTCTCCAGGGCTCTTCACCAGAGAATATGAGGAGGTCAGGGTCTAAGTTAATGTTTATGTACGTTTATAAGGATACAACAAAAGAATTTATGCACTATCATAACATACATTAAACATACATTAAATTAGGCTAAATAAAATCAATCTATCATAGAGCTCACTGGAAATGAGAACAGCCAAGCTGTTTAAACTCAACTCTATTATACAGTAGGAACAGGAAGTGTCCATGAACACTATTGATGTGTTAAATCAGTGCATATAAGAGTGGATGGTTATAATGTTCAACAGAACGTTTCATCATCAGACAGGACTCGAAGCTATAAACAAGAAGAACATATGAACATATTTTACAACAAGAACATATTTTTACTAAATGTCGCGGTCAATTTTAGTCAAACAGCGTTTATATATATATTGTGTTAGTAGCAGTGTCTGAAGATGCTAAACTTATTTTCAGGGCCCAAGCACTATGACATCAGTCCTGACATAGTGTGTGAAGGGCCTTATTGTTTTCCTAAAGATTTTTTCCCCACATTTTTGGGCTTTTTGGTGGTTGTAACATGCTCAAAAGCTGATGAAAATTGGCAGACAGGTTGGAATCTGCTGCCATTAGGATGCCTGAGGATCTGGGCCCCAGGCGTGTCACAGGGCCCTGACAGGAGATTTTGCTGAACAGCTAGTACACACTTGCACATATGCACACATAACCTGGTAGACTCAGATTTAGAACTCATTGACCTCTAACTTTTTTGACCTCTAACAGCATCTCGTATTCCAATACAGCTTTAAGCTGCACATTTAGAATTCCAATGCTTTACAGGTATAGGACAGGAAGAGCTGTATAAACTTATTACCACGGTTAAATCAACAATGTGCTTGTTAGATCCAAAATTTCTAAAAGAAGTGATACATACAGCTGGAGAGCCTCTTCTAAACATTGTCTAAAAAAGGACAATTTGCAAAACAGCTGCAATTGCCACAGATTTTAACTGTAAGTAGAGCTTAAGTCATAAAAAGTCATAATAAAATGTTGTATCAAAGAAATGCTACAGTGATGGTAATTTCCACATCCGAATACTTTATACAACAAACATGAAAAAACATGGAAAATAATGAGCAGAAAAGAAAAAAAAACATTGGCTTAATGTTGTTTAGGCAGATGATCAAGTTCACTAGCTGACAATTTTATTTGTACAAAGAATGCACTGTTATATACAGTACACTTCTATTTTACTCTCCATTTGCAAAAGGCATCTCATATTTAGCGAGTATATTTGTTGTTTTTCTGGGGCAGTACCACTGATCACTTGACTGCTGCTTAATTAGGACAATCTGGTCCAAGCTCTTAAATTTTTTTTCCTTCTTCATCCGATCGCCTTGCAAAAGGGTATTTTAGCAAAGAAGTTACAGTATTTTCTAACAAGAACTAACAATCTGCTGACCGTTAATAAGACTTGTTGAGAATGGCCCAATCACATGAGCCCAAATATTTAAAAACAATATTGATTCGCTATGAACAAAAGTGGGAGGGTTCGGGGCGCACAGTGCTGCCCCCCCAAATATGATTTGAAAAAAATCCAACTAGAGCTCAGCCTCAAATCACAATTATAATCACAAAATTTACGTGCCTACATAGACATTATATTTTTTTTATAGATAAATTATATTAAAAATACATCGAAATATTGTGACTAAATGACTTTATTTGCCTAACTTTAAGGGGATGGCGCCCCTGTGCCTCTTATTGACCAGCTATTGATCGTGGTCCTCCTATTTAATTTTTTACATAGTCTAATCAGTGCTTAATTAGTCCAGTGTTTTTCAACCTTTTATGAGCCAAGGTACATTTTTAATTGAAAAAAAAAAAAAATCACAAGGCACACCAACAATCAAAACTGTAAAAAGTTTTAATTCTGTAGCCTTTATTAACAATATACAGCCATTCTTATCGAAGTGTCTTGAACAGGAATCAAATGAACACAAAGAAAAAGTATTTTATGATCTTTCATATTTCTTCTTTCAAATAAAAAGTGCAATTAACAATATACAGTCATTCTTATCAAAGTGTCTTTTTTGATCTTTCATATTTCTACCTACTCAGTGAAACCTGGGCCTGTTTGCTGCCACCTACTGATATGGAAGGGTATGACATGATTACTCTGCGGGTGTAGACAGTGCAGACACTCGACAATGGCATATTATTCGCAGACTTATTAGTTTTCAAAAAATGTTTTAGACCAATTAGGTGAAATTGAATAATTTCCCACGGCACACCTGACGATCTCTCACGGCACACTAGTGGTTGAAAAACACTGAATTAGACTAATAACTATAAATACAGTTTAGGCTTACTGTGTTAACATTTACTTTGCGTAAATTTGATGCAAATAAGAAACGACTACATTGAATTTCAATTCTAAATATGTATTGCAATTTTAGTACAGTGGAACCTTGGATTGCGAGTAACGCGGTTTGCGAGTGTCCCGCAAGACGAGCAAAGATTTAAAATTAATTTTGACTTGAAAAATGAGCAAGGTGGTTTACGAGTACCAATTATCATGCATGCACTTCTTGTTTTGCGTCACGTGGTCACAACTGAGCCAATGGTTTTTCTCTCTCTTGCACTGAGGATTGTGGGTATTCGTCTTCCCTGCTCGGTCCTAGTGCACGTCTCTCACTGGTATAATCAACATCCGTCCGCAGGTGTACGCAGCTGTTTACTATAACACTTTGACCACATATGTGTGTGTCTGTGTGTGTGTGTGTGTAAAGTCTCTTTTATTTTGTGTTTGTATGTATGTATGTAAGGCGGCACGGTGGTGTAGTGGTTAGCACTGTCGCCTTGCACTTCCAGGATCCGGGTTCGATTCCCGGCCAGGCTCGGTTCCTGGCTCTGTGTGCATGGAGTTTGCATGTTCTCCCCATATTTGGTGGGTTTCCTCCGGGTACTCCGGTTTCCTCCCAAAGACATGTAGATTAGGCTAATTGGCATTCCCATAATGTGTGGCTAATGGATTGGCACCCTGTCCAGGGTGTACCCCGCCTCGTGCCCTAAGCCACCTGGGATAGGCTCCAGGTCCCCGCGAACCTGAATACAGGATAAAGCGGTATAGAAGATGAGATGATGTGTGTATATGTACATTTGCTGTTTATTATCTAACACATCCTATGTAATTTCTTTGTTTTTAAAGGAACAACCACCAAGCTGATCTTGTGCTATCTTTGTTTATTTTTTCTTTAGTGCTCAAATTTAACTTAAACCCTCCTATTAAACTAACAGAAACTTCAAAAACTTAAGGCAATTGGCTTCGGAAACAGAAAAAGATAAGAAAGAACAGTTCAGTGTCTTTGGAGTAGTAAAAAAAAATTTTAACAAACGTTGTAGGTTTAGTCCAGTGTGTGGAAAAACATTGAGTACGCTGAAAATCATGTGGTTTTGGGGCAACAATCCAACTTCAGCTTTCCTCCTTTTCAGGTCAGCATACATACATTTGGGTTGTGGAAAGAATAATCAGAGTTTTCATTATTTCTTATAGGGAAATTCGCTTTGATATACGAGTGTTTTGATATGCGAGCCCACTTCTGGAACTAATTGTGTTCGTAATCCGTGGTTACACTCTACTATGATTAAGAATTTACTCAACTACATCGTTTCACTTTAATTTATCTGCTACCACATGAGCTGTGGCTCATTAATCCTTGAGAGAATGAACTAAATCTATAGTCTATGGTTATAGTGCCACTTAGCGGAAAAGCCAGCACACCCCTGATGCCGTCGCCGCTGTTAATCTGGATGAGTATCATGTGTAGGTAGTGTACTTGCGTAGTGTATGCTGTGTGCGCAGTGTGTATGAGTGAAAAGCACCAGAACCTGTGCCAAGTTGTGACCCCTCAACAGGAAAAGCCAAAAGACCAACATCATTAGTTTAGCTCTGCTGCCTCCTTCTGCATATTTAATTTATTGTATAACAAAATAGGAGAACAGATTGAGTAAAATGAAAGTAAAAGTTCAAAAACATTCTGAATTATTCATAACTGCACTTATTAAACAGTTTAAGTGTTAGTTTAATATTCCAGAAAATAAATCAACTCTTACATTATGAAGTTGTTTTTTGTAAGGGGAATCCACTGTCCTGTGTCACTGTGTGTATCTTGCGCAGTAATACACAGCTGTGTCTTCAGTTTGCAGATTCTGTCCTTGAATTGTTATTGTGTTAGCAGAAGTGTCTCTGGAGATGCTGAACTTATTTTTCAGTTTGTCACTGTAAGCTGTACCCCCACCACTACTGATATATCCAATCCACTCCAGAGTTTTTCCTGCAGGTTGTCGGATCCAAAATGTAGCATAGCTTGTTAGTGAATATGAAACCTTACAGGGGATGGAGAGACTCTGGCCAGGCTGGATTGTCATGGCAGCAGGCTGAGTCAGTTCCTCACCGTGAACATCTGTGGAGTTAAACACTTGATGATACACAATATCCAGTATGTTGTATATCTTTTGTTATTGTTGCGAATTTAATAAAATACTCACAGCAGGACGCAGCTGCCAGCAGGAGCAGTAGAGATGTAGAGAACATGGTGATTGTTGTTTGTACTGGGGTCTCCTCTGTTCTCCAATGTTTAACAGAAACCATCACATAAATAGAATGAAATTGAGCTCTGATGCTTGTATTTGCATATCTGGCAATGATGGGAGGAGTAAATATTTAAAATGTATGTACTCTACAAGGGGGAGATTTATCTTATGGACATTGTGTGTATATAATTTTTATTTAATTCATTATCAGATACTATTTTCAATAATTATAAGAAGTTACACATTTGTTATTTTTGTTTGTTTGTACCTGTGTGAGATATTATCAAATGAATCTAGCTGGTCCTTAACGGTATCTGGTTCCTGTGCTGAGACAGACATTTAAAGGTGGACATCGCTTGTCTTAAATAAATAAATAAATAAATAAATAACAAAGTGCACATATTACCCTATTACAGTGGTTCTCAAACTTTTTCTGTCATTCCCCACTTAAGGGGGTGAGCAAATTTTCAAGCCCCACTTGTCAACAAAATAATAATGAAATCTGCCAAGTTTACTGTTTATTGAAATATCAATTTCTAAACCAATAAGATCAAACAACACCAAGTTAAAAACAGATAAAATACATGTGCAATTGTTATAAAAGGCTTACGTTGTCACTTATCTTTGCATAACTGACCCCATGTTTATTAGCTGCTCAGCAATCGTTTGTAGTTTTTTTGCACTGGCCAATTCTGTATGCAACTTTGAATGTAGCCATTTGTGCTTTGCTGTCCACTGATTCAGATTTTACCATGCGATTATCCTGCTGTCTGTATTCTGCCAGCTTTCTTTGAAAGAAGTCGAGTGGCTTATTAAAGTGTGTTGTCTCTAAGTGTCTTCCTAATTTGTTGGGTCTCATGCGGTCTGCTGCCAGCGGTATAAGACACAAAACACACACAGGTCTCTCCTCTGCCCCCACCATCCCCACCATGAAGCAAGTTAGGCTTCATTAGTGGTGGGCGATATAACCAAAATCTTCTATCACAGTAGAAGCAATTTTCTACCTCGATAACAATATATATCACAATATAGCAATTTGTATCTGAAAATGCATAAATAAAAATTCAAACACAAAGAAACTGT
Source organism: Channallabes apus (assembly GCA_030522415.1). Classification (NCBI taxonomy): domain Eukaryota; kingdom Metazoa; phylum Chordata; class Actinopteri; order Siluriformes; family Clariidae; genus Channallabes; species Channallabes apus. Next base: position 4,691,663 of record CM060121.1, read on the forward strand.
TTTACATAATGTAATTTTATATAAACTGTGAATTGCTGAGGTTTGCCGCATTTTTTTTTACTTTGGCCATATTCGTTTGGATGCTTGGATTTCAGATGATAGAAGAGGTCTGACGTGTTTCCACCACTTGTTAAAACAGTGAACTTGCGTACCTTGCAAATCAAATTCAAAAATTCTATTTAATTCAAACCTTAAAATAAAAGACTATGAATAGGAAATAAATATGAAAAATAAAATAGGGGGTAAATTTAACTAGGAATAAATAAAATATAAAAAATAAAGTTAAAATAAAATAACTGTACAACAATACACAATATAGAAAATATATGAAGAATATGTGAACAATAAGAGCAGCTGTACGAGTAGGAAAAGAATGGTAATGTCCAGGGTTGTGCAATCCACATGTTTAAAGTGGATCACGTTCATCTCATTCGTATCACTTTTCTTATACCCAAACTAATTCCACACCACAGACGAGGCACCTTTTTTCTTTACAATCTCCTCGTTGTTGGTTTTGTCACATATAAGCAAACTCACTGCTCGTCTTCTTCCATTGTCGAAGTGTATGTGAAGCCAAACACATCAAAAGTGGGACGAAACCGCGGCACCCGATTGAACCAAATATCTGCGCAAATACAGCGCAGCGCGACTACCTGAATAGCGCAGTGATGATCTGGTTTATTTGCGCAGCCCGGTGTATCGCGCAGCGCCGCTCGAATGCAACCCACTATGTTTTTATTTACAAACTATTTAAAATGTCAGGAATTGTTTATTATTGTTTCCGCCTTGCCATGCCTGGTTTGTATGTGCGCATCCCAGAAAATGTATTTTGATGGTCGGCGCGGTATATTTCTGTCAGAGTCGCGCAGCGCTGCTCAGTGGCTCGCGCAGGTTTGTGATTCGAGCAGCGCTGCTGAAGTTGGCCCGAAGTTATTGTTCCACTATGGTTCCACTTTTTCTCCCGGCCCACAACTGATGTTATTTTAAATTTACTTGTATTAATGATCCATTTGTTTGTGTGTGATTGTTTAGTTTTGAGCGTACGCTCTTCATTATCAATAAAGAAAAGCATGAATTAGAATAGGTACTTTCCTGTTATTTCCTCCCGTTCATTGCGCCCCACCTGTCATGTCTGTATTCCCCACTAGTGGGGCGCGCCCCACAGTTTGAGAACCACTGCCCTATTATAAGTTGCATGGAGTCTTAGTGGTCAGCACTGTTGCCTTGCCCATCCAAATGATGTGCTTAGCTGATTGCACCACCTTCTGTAGAGTTCAAATCACTACAAAAATAGATCAAGTTGTCTGCTCAGAACTTTCCATCATAAAGCAGGAAAAGCCTCACAGAGGGGCTGACCTCCATTTTAAGAGAGTGCTGAAGATGGTGTTGAAATTACAGCAAATAAATGAGTATTAAATCATTCATCAGCATTGTTAGTATAATCACAGGTGAGGTGGAATTAAGGCTGATACGGTTATCAGGGTTAGTAGAAATAAGTATAATAGTTAAATATGCAATATACTATACACATTACAATTAACACATTATTGAATCAAGATTAGTGACCATAATCTGGTTAAAATGTTATATTCATGTTGGTTAATAGACTTATACTCCAGGAATTCATACTTATACTTATACTGAAGGAATTCATAAAGCATAAAAGACAATAAGGGAAAAGGTGATAAAAGAGAAATTGGGAGCTGTCAGTCAACCAGTCCAAACAAATTGGATCAAACGAAGAGGAGTGAAGAGGAGCAACACAGTGGTTTTTATGGATATAAACTTATACTGAAAAAGGGAAATGGCTTTTTGTTTTCTACTGGGCTTTTACTTTACTGGTGCTTGAGTTTATTCAGGAGCTTTCTACGCGGTCTCTTTGGCTTTCTTTATGGGCTTTCCTTGACTCTTTTGGGGCTTTGGAACTTCATGGGGCATCTCAACAGAAATCGAGACTCATCAGACCAGGCAACATTTTTCCAGTCTTCAACTGTCCAATTTTGATGAGCTCGTGCAAATTGTAGCCTTTTTTTCCCTATTAGTAGTGGAGATGAGTGGCACCCAGTGGGGTCTTCTGCTGTTGTAGCCTATCCGCCTCAAGGTTGTGCATGTTGTGGCTTCACAAATGCATTGCTGCATACCTCGGTTGCAGCTCTATCAGCTTGAATCAGTTGGGCCGATTCAATTCTCCTCCGACCTCTACCATTAACAAGGCATTTTCGTCCACAGGACTGCCGCATACTGGATGTTCTTCCCTTTTCACACCATTCTTTGTAAACCCTAGAAATGGTTGTGTGTGAAAATCCCAGTAACTGAGCAGATTGTGAAATACTCAGACCGACCCGTCTGGCACCAACAACCATGCCACACTCAAAATTGCTTAAATCACCTTTCTTTCTCATTCTGACATTCAGTTTGGAGTTCAGGAGATTGTCTTGATCAGGACCACACCCCTAAATGCATTGAAGCAACTGCCATGTGATTGGTTGATTAGATAATTGCATTAATGAGAAATTGAACAAGTGTTCCTAATAATCCTTTAGGTGAGTGTAGATATTATGTTTGATCTGCATTATTGCAGGACGTGATGACTTTCTGGCATTTTTAATCGATAAATCGCACACGGTTATCAGCCTTTTGATTAAAACGCTGCCTTTTTTAAAGTGAAAGTTTACGCACAAATCGGGGTTTACGCACGCCGATGAACAGCTTTGTTTCAGTCATAAATTCACAATAACATTCCAACTATTATTTCCAGCTGTGGTTAAATAATGGATGAAATAATTATTCAACGCTGGACACAAACAGCAAAAAAACATGATGATTATTATTATAAATAGCCTGAAGCACTCCATGTGCATATAAGAATTTTTACTTAAATTTTTTTTTCATTCATGTCTTCTGTTGTCTTTAAATAAGACATGTTGGAATATTCACAAATCAGGACATACGCATAGTTAACACCATCAGAAAGCCTACTATCAGGAAATTAAATTAATTTCAAGACCATTTAAACCGAGGCATTGCCATGTCTTTCATTGTTTTGTCCCTGTTAAGACATTACGAAAACTATACAGTATAAGAAACTTATTATGAATTTTAAAGCACGAATTTGGGCATCTCATTTCATCATTATGAAAATAAAACGCACATATACACACATTCATCATGAGAGATCTGTTGTAAAACAAAATAAAATTCATGTTTGCTTCAGCATTATAAACAATATTGTTTTAGGCTAATTAATCATACACAATTCTTCGTTGTACTTGGTCTGGCTTTTGGATAAAGTTCTTCCATGCGCCATCTGGCGGAATTCATTGAAGCACAACACATTTATTTAAATTCCGGAATGTTGCTTGTGGGATTTTCTCAGATGAAGCTTCTCTACCAAAACCAAAATGTTTCCTTACCCTTTTTACAGTACGTACAAGCCTTTACAAGGGTTGCTAATAATTTGTGAGGTTTAATTATTGCATAGTCTTTTCACTGAATTATACAGCTGTGTGTCTATGCATATTTAAAAAAGAACAACAGCATACTTAAGCATACTTTACAAAGCAATTTTGACTTCTAATAAAATGAGAAAAAGGAAAAATAAAACCGACCAATTATGTTGTTTATAGCAAATGTCTCTGAGGTTCAGTTTCCTGCTTTGGGAATATTTACATCTAAATATTTCCAAAGGAATAAAAGGAAGTGCTTATGTAAGTTTTTGTACAGCTCTGGAGTCTGTTGTGTCAGTGTGAGTCTCGTGCACAGTAATAAACAGCCGTGTCTTCAGCTTTCAGACTCTTCACTTCTAGGTACAGCATGTTTTTATTGTTGTCCTTGGTGATGGAGAACTGGCCCTGCAGAGACTGAGCGAATCCAGTGCTAGTGCCAGTGTAAATGATCCCAATCCACTCCAGTCCTTGTCCTGGTTTCTGACGGATCCAGTGCATGTAGTAGCTGCTCATTGAGATTCCGGAGACAGTACAGGACAGAGTGACTGACTCTCCAGGTCTCTTCACCACAGCAGGAGAGGAGGTCAGGGACTGTCCATAAGAATCTGGAAAATAAGAGCATAACTAGTTAATGTAATGTTGTAATGTTTATTACTTTAGAAAGGCTCACTGTACAGATCGCATGAAACGTTTGAAACTTACATGAAATGAATAAAAATAAAATACAATATCCTAAAATCATCCTTATCTGAGTTCTGCTTCACCCAGATTTAAAGAATATGAGAATATTATCTATCACAGAGATCACTGCAAACTAGAACAGTCAAGAACCTGCTGTTTATACCCGACTCTATTTGAATAGGGAGTGTCTATGATCACTATGTACTGTATATATTACATCCCCACCCACAGGCTGATCCAGGTATATCCTTGTATTATAAACTGTAATATCATACAAATCAATTTGTCAAATAAAAAGTTTTAAGTAGCACTTCATTTATATAAATTGGACTGCTGATCAGTTCTGAATTGATCATGAAATTGGATTCTCCATTCTCCATATTTTTTCTATGGGAGAATCCATCTCCTGTTAAAAAGAAACAAAAACAGAATGAGTAATAAAATAAATAAATAAATAAATAAATAAATGCTTTTATATCACTCAATCACAAAAGTGCTCAATCACAGTTCACATTTAGCAAGGGGGCCAAATACTTTTTCACATAGAGCCAGTTTGGCCATTTTTTTTTTCATTTTAAAACAGCATCTTGTATTTCCTCAGGTTATCTTTATAGTCGGAGCATTTGTTTGATGATCTGAATCATTTAAGTGTGACGAATACGCAAAACAATAATAAAAAAAAATCATGGCAGCAGCAAAAATGTCAAGAACATAATTTAACCAAAAGCAGTGTTAGGAATCTAAAATAAATACCTAAATAAATACCTTTAAAATATTGGGTATTTACTTAATTACTTAATTTATTTAAGTGCAACTTTTAACATCAAAATAAAAGATATTAAACCAGCATGTCAGAAAGAAATTGGAGAAAAATCAAAACAAAACAAAAAAATGACAGAATCACTGAGTTGGAAAAGGACCGCCTCCTTTTAAAAATGACTTCAGTTGAAGCTAATTACCGTCTCAATGGCACACAAAGCCATTTGACTTTGAAGTGTTTCAGTATTTACAGTAAGTACAGTATAAGCCACAGTGTCGCAAGAAAGTGCAGGAGTAATTGTGAAAACTTTTTAGGAAGATTCTTCCCATTCAGAAATAATGCTGTAATTCATTTTCCTTTCTACACAAAGTTTTCTTATCTTCTTAGCTTTTGTATTCAATATTTCACTTTTCTTTTAACTTTTTGTTTTTTCCTTTCTATGCTCAAGCAACATAGAGCCGCTCTCATACAGAGTGTGGAGCTAACATCTAGGGGATCTACAGTATATAGGCGTGCACGCAGATGTCTTCCCTGATTGCCTATACAGTATGTCGTGTGTCGCCTAGTGATGGCTCATGAGGACGGCTGCGGGTCGGATCTAGTTGTTCTGAAATGTAGGTGCCTGTGGATTTGCCTGCCAAGAGACTCACGACCTAACAAGAGATGGTTCTTAATTGTCAAGGAACATTTTATATAATGAATAAATAACTACTTTTTTAACTGTTAACTGTTATTTCATCCTTCATTTATTATTCAACATATCTTTAGTGTCTTTATAAGTATTTACAACAAATGTAATTAAGTTGTCTGAACTAAACGTTTATTAATGCTGAAGTTATTTATAGGACACTTTCACACCTTATTCTGAGAGATAATAGTTGATCATTTCACATTTTCAGAAATATCTTCCTTTAAAAACATGTTTCATGAGTTTACCTTAAGTACTGTAAGCTGCTGCCATCTATAGGTGAAAAAAACATTTACACTTTGTTTCATTTCGGTTTTTGTACTGAACTGAGGCACCTTGGCATGTGGAAACCTTACCAACCTCAATGAATTATGTTTGTATTATAACCTCAGGACAACAAATAATGTAATCTTGACATCATATATGAAACAGAATGTTGAGGTATTTATATTTTTGAAACACTTGCTTGTTTATGTACAGGTCCTTCTAAAAAAATTAGCATATTGGGATAAAGTTCATTATTTTCTGTAATGTACTGATAAACATTAGACTTTCATATACAACCCCTGGCAAAAATGATGGAATCACCCCTCTCAGAAGATGTTCATTCAAATGTTTAATTGTGTAGAAAAAAAAAAACAAGCACATACATGCCACAAAACTATTTTCACTCAACAATCCAAACTTCTGGCTGTATAAAACACTTAAAAAAACAAAAACAAAGAAAGATAACTATAGTCAATGACAACTGTTTTGACAACTCAAACAGAGGAAAAAAATATGGAATCACACAAATCACAATTTTTTGAGAAGGACCTGTATTAGGCCTTTGACCAGCAGGGAGAATAGGAGCAACACAGGTGACACTGTTGGACCGACAGTGGGCCAATGGCAGTATCTACTGAGTTATACAGCATATGTAGTTTTTTCAATGTTATTTATGTACTAGATTGGTAACCATCCCTCATATGAGCTCCTGTTGTGATGGCATCATTGAGAGACCCTGCTGCACAATGCTAAAGCAATATAATTTAATTTCCATTTTCCAATTTCCAACCTTGCCATTATCCATTGAACCAACATTGGGCCAACCTTGTGATTATCTAAACCAGCCACTAATGGGCCAATGTTGGCCCTACAGTATGTATGCACTGCCGTTGGCCCGATGTTGGAGCATTGACAAAAGGTTACCAAAATTTTGCCAACGTGAGGATTAGTTAATCATTAATTTATGTGGGTATTTTTTCAATATAGAACTGAATTGTGATGAAGATTATGGTTTTGTGAAATGCTGCAGCCTTTCCTGTTCGTGTGGTCTACGGCGCAGTAATACAGTGTACAGTAAGTTACAGCTTATTACAGTACAGTGTACAGCTCTGTCTTCAGTCTGCATGTTTTGTGCCTGTAAGGTTACATGCTGTCACTGGAAGTGTCTAAAAAGATGCAAAAATGTTTGTGCTGAAGGAGAGCTATTGAGAACCTCTTTCTCTCTAACACAGTGATAAGGAGATGGAGAGTTGTATAACTATTACAGAGAAACTGTTGAGCTGTGAATCACAGTCACATGTTATTTTGTCAGGTTCCAATCTTGTGTACGTATAATGTTTACATAACATTTTTCCCTGGGGGGCGTGGCCTGTATGAATAAGTATGTAGATTCCCAAATGTTTCCCTGTGAATACTGTGTGGGCGTGTCCCCGTCTCAGATTATTATCAGATAATGAAGTGAGATGAAAAGAATGTTCTTTTCTTTGGATCCATACGGAGAATATTTGCTTTCAATTTGATTGACTTCATTTTAAAGTTACTTTAAACTTATGTTGGTGTGTCAGGTATTCGCTGAATTTCAGTTCATTTTAGCAACATGTATGAGAAAGATATTCACAGAGACGGAAAGTCTATAGACCTTAATCCTATAGAAAATTTATGTAAGGAGCTGAGACATTGAGTTGCTTAGTGACAGTCAAGAAACCTTAAAAAGTTAAGAGAAGATCTGTAAAGAATAGTGGACCAAAATCCCTCCCGAGATATGTGCAAACCTGGTCACCAACGACGAGAAAAGTCTGTGCTTTAAAAAAGTGTTTCTCCACCAAGTCATGTCCTGCTTGGGGATTGAGTATTTATTTTATGTATTGAAATGAACCGATTGTGTGTCAAAGACAGCACACTGCTGGGTGTAGCCTGTATTACTCCTAAATAATATTTCAATTATTTCATTTTTATTTCTACTGTTCATTAAATAATTTATAAAATTAAGAAATTAATTAAAATTTGAAAAAAAGAAGCTTTACAATAACTGTAAAACAAATGTTACGAGCATGCAACTCTTTAATCAATTTTAATCAATTTATACATTCTTAATGATACAACCTATTAAATCTTCATTCCAACAGACTATTGTCAATATTTGATGACAATATATGAGATGTTTATTAGCTGTATTGAAAGAATGTTTATTACACGTCTCAAAGTTTTTGTAAGGGGAATCCACTGTTCTGTGTCACTGTGTGTGTATTTTGCGCAGTAATACACAGCTGTGTCTCCAGTTTGCAGATTCTGTCCTTGAATTGTTATTGTGTTAGTAGAAGTGTCTCTGGAGAAGCTGAACGTATTTTTCAGTTTGTCACTGTAAGCTGTACTCCCAGCACTATTAATCCGTCCAATCCACTCCAGAGCTTTTCCTGCAGGATGTCGGATCCAAGCTGTAGTATAGCTGGTAATTGAATATGAAGGCTTACAGGGGATGGAGAGACTCTGGCCTGGCTGGACTGTCATGGCAGCAGGCTGAGTCAGTTCATAACTGTGCACATCTGTGGAGGAAAACATATCTCACCATATACAGTATACAGTATGCTACAGTATATATTGATTATTATAGTAGTAAATAAATGAATTTGATAAATCACTCACAGCAAGCAGCTGCCAGCAGGAGCAGTAGAGATGTAGAGAACATGGTGTGTGTTGTTTACTTTACTGGATCCTCTGTTCTCTGGAGTATAGCAAAGATCTTTACATCACATAAATAGAGTCATATCCAGCCCTGATGTTTGTATTTGCATATCTGTTGCATATGGGAGGTTTCGCAAGCAAAGTGAATCTTGAGAATTTTAAATGAGGCAAATTCAGATGATGACTATGAAAAAAAGGTGATTAACAAGAACTGTGTATATGGTAAAGAAAGCACACACATACTGTACACAAACTAAAACAACTACACAAAACTACAAAAAAAAAAAAAACTGTCATAGGGATGCTAAAAATGCAATAATAAGGTACAGTTGATTTTTAAGGTACTTTACATGCTGGGGGTGAAGGTAGTATAGTGTAGTGTTGTTCTGTGCTTTTTGGCACTACAGTGACATGAATATACTGTTACCAACCTGAAGAAAGAGAGAAAAATGCAATTTAAAATTTTAATAATTATAAGACTTAAATGCTTTGTGTTTGATTGCATGATTAATTGATTAATTGATTAATTGATTAATTGAACTTAACTGATGTGGTAAGGAGCTTCTCATCTTTTCCCTGTAAAAGATTTTACTACAATTCAGATTGGTCAAATTATTGTCCTGTATTAAGCAAAGAAAACAATTAAGGAGATTTGTAAAATGACTGGAATTGAAATGAAATATGAATCACTGCTGAATGTCTTTAGTTGTGCTCAAGGAGACTTTACAGAGTGGTTTGACTCTAGCATCATGAATACAAGATCGCAAGGCAAAAATGAATGCAACTCTGTACGAAAAAAATATATCCTGTAATAACGACATTTTGAAATGATCCATCCAGCCACATACATTAGAAACCTCTGTAGTCCAAGTAGGGCGAGTGGAGGCCAATGCTGACAATTGACCTCCAATGATGATCACTGTATTTATTCCAATTTTTACGACCATGGTAGGATGTTTGGTCAGAATTCACACATGCATTCAGACACAACAAGAAATGTGGAAATGTTAATTAACCTAATCTGCATGTCTTTGGAATGTGGGAGAAAATATACTGTATATTTATACAGTAAGTGCTTAACGAATGATTTCACTTTGAATCAGCTGAGCACACTGAACACCTGTTAACCAGAATATCATTTTAATACGGTAAATATGGTTTCAGCATAAAAACAGCATAGAAATTGGAACATTGTGATGTTTTATTGCTATGTTTTCTCGCTGGTTCTCATTCTCTATACAGTATACCTTACCCTGCACGGGGACTCAGAAAGCCTTAGAGTTTTCCAAAGGGACTCAGGACACTAGGCAGGGTACAGACTGGACAGGGTGTCAATACAGAGCATCCATGTTTTGAATGTGGTTAAATTAAACACGGGTTTATACATGTTGTAAGTGAATTACCAGATGCAAATTTAACTACTGCATTGAATCTAGGATGTGCTCTTACTGGAAATAATTGATGACGGTGGTGAGATGAATCAGAGTTGAGAGTGACTCATTAGTGCCTTCAATATTCATTCATTCATTCATCTTCTATACCGCTTTATCCTATGATCAGGGTCGCGGGGGACCTGGAGCCTATCCCAGGAGGCTTCGGGCACGAGGCAGGGTACACCCTGGACAGGGTGCCAATCCATCGCAGGGCACACACACACTCACCAATTTATGAACGCCAATTAGCCTAACCTGCATATCTTTGGACTGTGGGAGGAAACCGGAGTACCCGGAGGAAACCCACCAAGCACGGGGAGAACATGCAAACTCCATGCACACAGAGACGGGAATCGAGCCTGGCCGGGAATCGAACCCGGACCCTGGAGGTGCAAGGCGACAGTGCTGCCTTCAATATTACAAGCATTTTAATTTATTTCAGGAGAGCTAGCTTTGAAAGTAGAATTGGGTATAATAATAATAATTAGGATTGAGTTTAATAAATTAATGTGATTTTTTTTTTACATAATCTACTAATGATAAACTTTTTATATAAATATTTGAAAATGACTGCATTACTTTTCCCTTACTTTTATCAACTTCTTGAAGCTAGAAATGATCCTTTATAAAATGACAAAATTTCATGAATTTTTGTATCTAACGATTGATTTTGTGCATTTTACAGTAATAAAAACACTATGCATGAAACAGTGTCAGTGCCCCGCCTAACTTAATGTACTGAAAGTTATTGTACAGGGATGTTGTTGATCTGTCTCACTGTGCAGGCTAATAGTTTCCTGAACGCAGTAATACACAGCTGTGTCTTCAGTCCGCATGTTCTGTCCTGTTAATGTCACTGTGCTGCTGGACGTGTCTCTGGAAACCTGAATCCTGCTTTTCAGTTTCTCACTGTAGTAAGTGTTACCATCACCACATATTTCTCCAACCCACTCCAGCGATTTTCCTGCAGGTTGTCGTATCCAGTGTGTACAATAGTTGCTATCAGTTAATGAATATCCAGAGACTTTACAGGTCAGAGCCAGGGACTGACCAGGGCTTAACGTCATGCTTCCAGGTTGAATCAGCTGACCACAGTGAACATCTGTTAAAAAGAACAAAAGAACATTTTAATGACGTAAAAGAAATATATGCCCAAAAGGCCTATTAATGTCTAATGCAAAAACACTTACAACGTATGACTGTCAGCAGCAGCAGCAGAATGGATATAAAGATCATATTGTTTGTTGAAGCAGAATAAGTAAAATCTTCTGGACTTCAAGGCTTAAATATATACTGTAACAGGGAAGGACATTTGCATAGAGACACTCCTTATCTGAGGGGGCATTTGAGGGATCCTTATATGACAAAACTTCAGCTCTTAAACATCTTATTGAGAATATGCGCTGTTTTAATGGAATTGTTATTATTATTATTATTATTGACACAAACTACTTTACCAAATTTATTTATTTATTTAAAATATCCATAATGGAGCAAATTGTACCTGTATATAAAACATTAGGTTTAGATACTAGATTAAGAGTGATAAATAGATTTGTAATATCTTAGTTTTTAATTAGAAGAAGTTTTTAAAAGAGATTTTAGAACTTTGATAAAAAATCCCAGGAGGACTTTAGTCCTCTCTCAGTCCTTTTAACCTTTCTGTCATTTTAACCTTAACATGTTGGATAGATAGAGAAAGAACATCTCTCAGAGGATATAAGCATATCCTGTTGTGTTGTCACTTTGTGGCTCCTGTTTGCACATATGCTTGTGCACTTTATGTTGTCTCTTAGGTATAGGACTTCGATAGTTTTCTCTTAATTAAAAAATGTCAATCTGTCTTGTCTCAGCTGGTCAGCTAATTAGGTTTCTAAGTTAGTTAGTTAGTTTTGTTAAGTTTATGTTGATAATTTAAATTGTATGTAGCACGTTGGTCCTGGCGGAATGTTATTCCGTTACACTGTGTATTAAACTGTACTGTACAGTATGTGGTTGATATGAGAAGAAACACTGATTTGACTTGAATACACAGTGCAGGTCAGTTATTTACAATTGTCAATTGTAAACCTGACTTTGTGAAAAAGTGAAAAAATATTTAGCACTTCTTGTGAAATTTCTTTATCCATCCATTAAGGTGCACATTAGTAAACTTTTCAAAAGGGACCGATCTACATATCCTTAACACGGTTTTACCATAGAAGCTGTTTGCTCACTATAAACTTCCTGGTTGTTAGTTTTTAAGGGTTTATTGTTTATAAATGTTTAGGTTTTAACTGAACAACTGCTTCCCTACTAATACTCTCACATGGAAACATATTGCAGAGGTTTCAAAAGACCAAACTGCAAAAACTGAAAAAGAGCATGCAAAAAAGTGAGCATGATATTTCACATTGTAATCAGTCATATATTCTATAGTCTATATTGTTTCTGGTATAGACTGCCCTCTAGCGGTTGTAACTGGGAGAGCAGTATAGAAGGATTGGTGATTTCAATTTCAAATTTTATTTGTCACATACACAGTCATACACAGTACGATATGCAGTGAAATGCTTACACGACTGCCAGAGACCTTAAAAAGAAAATAAAAGCTTATACGTAAAATAAATATCAATAAAAAGAAATACTTAAGAATAAATTTAACTAGTAAAAAAAAAAATAAAACTGTACAAATAAGGGCATAATAAAATATTGCAAAATATAGGGGGGGGGAGTATATATATATATATATATATATATATAAAATAAAAAATTTAAAGTGACAGTTGTTGTGCAAATATGCATGAAAGGTGACTAATGAAATTTTATCTTGAGATTCTCAGTCAGGTGTTCACATCCACCTTCTCAATAAATACTGATGAAACGTTACCCAGATCAATTTAAGGGAAAGTGCTACCCTGTGTAATCACCTGACACCAGTGACACTTTCAACATGAATCTACAGTCTGAACGGAACCAGATGTCGCCATTAAAATCACAACTCACAGGGTCCATTTGATCTGAATTTAATTAAAACATCAGTTTGAAACCACATTTGCTCATTTTATAACCACAGCATGGATCTTGGTAAATGTATACATTTCTGTGAATTAGAAAAACCATGTGACCCTGACGGAGGATAAATTAAACTGTAAGTGATTGTAGAGGTTTTGTACGGCACTGCAGCTGTTTGTATCAGGAAAGTTTCCGGAGCAAGTTCCACTGTACACAGCTGTGTATTCAGTCTTCAAGCTGGCCATGTGCAAACACACCTGCTTCTTGCTGTTGTCTCTGGACATCCTGGTGACCCTTATAGAATTTTCTGTATAATAGAATAATACCCCTATAGGCCTTTTTTGTTCGACCCTGCGTGTAACCCAGGATATGTCTGCATTGTCATCACTAATTCTAGAGTAGGTCCAGGTGAGTTAATGAGATCCTCCAGGTTTAATGTTCATTGGCTCAGACTCAACTCAGAATTCAATTCAATTCAATTATATTTATATAGCGCTTTTAACAATGGTCATTGTCTCAAAGCAGCTTCACAAAAATTAAAGAAATTTAACAAATAAATAAAAAAAATAATAATAATAATAATAAATAAATAAATAAAAACAAATAATAATAATAATAATTATAGAAAAGAAAATAATTGGAAGTGTGGATGTGTGAGAAAAATGTGCAGATAATAATGAGACGAATGAATGAAATTTCTCTGATGAGCAAGCCAAGGGTGACGGCGACGGTGGCAAGGAAAAACTCCCTGAGATGGCATTAGGAAGAAACCTTGAGAGGAACCAGACTCAACAGGGAACCCATCCTCATTTGGGTGATAACAGATAGAAATGATATAACATCTTGTGTGTTGTGCAGGTAAAAATTCAATATGACAGAAATTATTTAAATTGAAGCATTTAATCATTTCATAGTTCATATTTACATTAGTGATACACATGGAAATAAGCTGTTACTCATGGGTTATGGTAATTAATGCCTAAATAAAACAGTATATGTTTTGTGGCTGCATGGATGTTCCTGAATAAAATTGTAAAGTGAGTGTAAATAAAGCATCTGTGCTTATAAACGGGAAGTATTATTTGCCTGAGAGTTGGATACATTTGTAATAGTTGAAGCACGAAATTCAGTGAAAACATACAGTATGGGCATTAATTATGATTAAATACAAGAGCTTGAGAGGTTTGCCGAGGCATTTGAAATAAAGTCTTAAAATATGACTACTAATTGTCATGTTTATAATACATGTCTATGAGGTTCAGTTTCCTGCTGAGGGAATATTTATAGCTCAAGAGATGCAAGTTTTTTTTTTCTTTACAGCTCTGGTGTCTGTTGTGTCAGTGTGTCTGTTGTACAACACCAATATACTGTTGCACTGTCTGTTGTACACACCAGCATACAGGACAGAGTGACTGACTCTCCAGAGCTCTTCACCACAGAAACAATGGAGGTCAGGGACTGTCCATAAGAACCTGAAAAAAGGAGAAAATACGTTTCAAAATCATCTTTCTCTGAGATCTGCTTCGCCCAGAGTTTTATATATCGCGTATGAGACGGGAGTAGGAAAGTGTTACCTATCATAGAGCTCACTGGAAACTAGAACATGCTGTTTATACCTGACTCTATTTAAATAGGGAGTGTCCTTCTATGGATGTGTAAAATCCACAACAAAACACTGCTCAGTGAGTGAATAATATTAGGTTCCTTAGACAGGGTGCTAAAATATTAGTTCAAGATAAAAATTTATTATTTAAGACATTCAGGCAACTTAATTATCCAATGAACACTTTACTGTAAGTATTTTTTTAAATGTAGACAGGTAAACCTCAGCAAAATCTAGTTATACACTGCATAATTAATAAAAAAAAGTTGAACTAAAACATAGCTTAAAACACAGACTGCTCAGTGTACAGTATACAGTAGATAAGTAGATAATTATAAGTTCTATTTAGGAAGCTCTGACAGGGTGTTTTTCAATCAGAAAGTGCCCCAAGTAAAACTATTTAACACATTCCTTTTTTAATAAAAATGTTGCTGAGTAACATCCCTCAAAATGTATATTTTATACACTGCAAAACTGATATAGGAATTAACCTGTTTTGTAACTTTTGAATTTTTTATTTATACAGTATGTGTAACTCCTTCTATATTTTGCAGTGTTTGATCTTAGATTTTCATTGCACTAATTTTCATCGCACTAGTAACTTCTGGATATTTCTCACATTACCCTGTGTGTTCAGACCATATGTAAGATATACAGTGTGCAGTCTACAACCTGTCTTTGTGTTACTGTCTGGCTGCTGAACATCTGGAATTTCCTTCGGGATCAATAAAGTAAAACCAAGAACTCATTTACTTGTTTAAATACTTTAACAAATCAATATAACCAACACAGCACAGATATTCTTCATTTTAAGTATATACAATAGCAAAAGATTGAGATGGGGGAGTTTGCTTAGACTGTCTTCTAGAGGCATAAAAAGTTTACAATTCGTTGGGCAGGTGTACCCTGTCTCATACGCTATCTCCTAGGATAGGCTCCAGGCCCTATGGATAAATGGAAACTTAGGGTCACTGAATATTTTTAGCTAATGTGCACCATGATTAATATTGCCTCTTTATTTTATAGAACTGAGATTCTTGGAAATAGTGTTTTTACCATATGTTCTTTCATAAAGTTATATGGGTTCAGTATTACTCTTCTTGATTCCCTAAATCTTTATCTTTATAATAAGCACTCCTACTACCCCAAATGTTATTTATCCATTCCAGACTTTTCCCTGCAGTTTGTTAAAGTGTCATTTAAAAAATGTTTTTAAAATAAACCGGTAGCCAGTGTAGTTCACGAAGGACTGGGGTAATGCATTTATGTGTAGAGGTGTTAGGAAGGAAGTGTCCAGCAGCATTCTGAACAAGTTATAGTCTTTGCATTGATGCCCATGAATAATGCATTGCAGTAGTCTAATCTTGAACTGAGAAAAACATGAATGGTAGTCTGCAAATCACCAGGGCAGACAAAAGGTTTCACTTTACTCAGCAGGCGAAGTTGGAAAAAAATAGCTCTCACTGTCTCATTTACAGTATATGGTTATCAAATCTACTGTAAGATCCTTTTAAAAAATAACTCCTAAATTCCAAACCTCTGTCTTTATGGAATACAGCAGCCCCACACAGCTCACACAGCAGAGCTTTCTAAAGAACAGCATCGCACACACACCCTGCAGCTGAGAGCAGACCATATGCATTTAAATATTGTTATGCTGGTCCATCCAAACTGCTGGTTTCTATTTATTTTATAAGTTTGAATAATTGCAGTAATGTTGTTCATAATGGAGAATCTGGTTTGTATTTAATAAAGACAGAAATCATTTTAGATTTAGTTCTATAAATGAGGCGGCACGGTGGTGTAGTGGTTAGCGCTGTCGCCTTACACCTCCAGGGTCCGGGTTCGATTCCCGGCCAGGCTCGATTCCCGTCTCTGTGTGCATGGAGTTTGCATGTTCTCCCCGTGCTTGGTGGGTTTCCTCCGGGTACTCCGGTTTCCTCCCACAGACCAAAAGATATGCAGGTTAGGCTAATTGGTGTTCCCAAATTGACCGTAGTGTGTGAATGAATGAGTGTGTGATTGGGTGTATGTGTGTGTGTGCCCTGCGATGGATTGGCACCCTGTCCAGGGTGTACCCCACCTTGTGCCCCAAGCCTCCTCGGATAGGCTCCAGGCCCCCCGCGACCCTGAATAGTGTCACGCTCTCAGTGCCTTCGCGCTGATCAAAGACTTTTTGATATTTCCTTTCCCACGCTGTCAGACCCTCATCACGTGGTCAGGCTTTCCCACGCTGTCATCGCTCCTCCCGGACCGCCCCGCCGGCACACCGGTTTCTCATCTGGCGCTGATTTCATCCAGCTTATAAGGAAGCGCAGCGCGCTGCCTCGCGCTGGATTATTGTGTGTTTTTTGGCCATAGTTTTCTCGCGTTTCTGTTCATGACTTTTCACATTGCCGATCTCGCTTGTCTCTCGTTTTTCCCCTCGTCTCCCGATTTGGATTATTGCCACGCTTGGATTTAACGGTTTTGAACTTTCGCTTTCGTTTCTCGACCACGGCTCAGCTTCACGTTTTGGCTCGACGACCTCGCTGACTGATCACACGGCTTTGATCCCTTGCTCTCCCTTCCTCGACCACGGCTCAGCTTCACGTTTTGGCTCGACGCCCTCGCCGACTGATCACACGGCTTTGATCTCTCGCTCTCTACCTGCAACTGGGTCCACTTTCACAGCCCACGTTCTGCACCCTCTCGACAGAATAATCCAGCCAGCACTATGGACCCAGCAGGATTAGACGGAATGAGACGGGCACTGGAGACCCAAAGTGTGCTCCTCGGAAAGAACCAGGAGGAACTCATCGCCACGAGACAAACTCTAGCTGAGGTCATCTCCCAAGTACAACTTCTCCAGGTACCTACAGCTCAGACCTCACACTCCGGAACACCACGAGAGCCACGCCTACCAGCCCCTCCCACCTATGGGGGAGAACCAGGACCTTACAGGTCCTTCCTCTCACAATGCTCACTGATTTTTGAGCTACAAACCTCCTCCTTCTCATCAGAACGTTCCCGGGTGGCCTACATCATCACGCTACTAACCGATAGAGCCAGGGAGTGGTGTACAGCCCTCTGGGAGGCTCGCGACCCATGCTGCGAGAACTTTGACAACTTCTCCAAGGAGATGAGGAGGGTCTTTGATCGCCCATTCGCCGGCAGGGAGGCTGGAACAAGGTTATTAAGACTTTGTCAGGGATCCCGTTCTGCTTACGACTATGCCATTGAGTTCCGCACCCTAGCCGCTTCTAGTGGATGGAATGACAGAGCCCTAGCGGATGTTTTTCTGGAAGGGCTATCAGAAGCTCTTAAGGATGAGCTCATCTCCCGTGAAACCCCCACGGACCTCCACGAACTCATGGATCTCGCCGGGCGGGTCGACTCACGTCTCCAGTTAAGACGGCACCCCAGAATAGGGCACGCGCCTCCTGCCCTGCAGCAAACCGATCAAGAGGAGCCCATGCAGCTAGGCAGGACCCGCATCTCTGACGAGGAGAGACGCCGACTACAAGGGGCTTGTTTTTACTGTGGAGCTTCAGGACACAGGCTTAAAGACTGCCCATTAAAAGGGAGGCCCCCCCTAGTCAGACTGGGAACACTAGAGGGCTCCCCTCCTGATAGATTTCCACAATCATGACCCCTACTTCCCGTAAACCTAATCAGCGGTGGTCAGGCTCACCCAATTCAGGCACTAATTGACTCCGGCTCCGATCGAAATTTGATCAGCGCGACTACGGTGAGAGCATTAAAGATCCCTTGCGTACCACTAGACACTCCGCTCGCCGTTCAGGCCTTGGATGGGAGCCGGCTTCCACCCATCATACTTAGAACCCCACAGTTAACCTTAAGAACGTCAGGGAACCACTCTGAGGAGATCTCCTTCTTCATTATGGAGAGATCACACGCCGCCTTGGTCCTCGGACTTCCCTGGCTAGCCCTCCATGGACCCCAGATCGACTGGAACAAGCAAGTCATCACGGGTTGGAGCCCCTCATGCTCCACGACATGCCTGCACTCAGCACTCCCTACAGCTCCTATCCTGGTCACGCCCCATGAAACCCCGGACATCTCCAGCGTACCCACCGAATACCATGATCTCGGGCAGGTCTTCAATAAGACCCGAGCCATGTCACTTCCGCCGCATCGACCATACGACTGTCCCATTGATCTTCTCCCGGGCACCTCTCCTCCGAAAGGCAGACTTTACTCTCTGGCACACCAAGAAAGAGAGGCCATGAATAAGTATATCACAGATTCCCTCGCCGCCGGAATTATTCGTCCATCCTCCTCGCCCGCTGGGGCAGGATTTTTCTTCGTCAAGAAAAAAGACAAGTCCCTTCGTCCATGCATTGATTACAGAGGGCTTAACGAGATAACCGTCAGGAACCGCTACCTGTTACCTCTCATGGCCACCGCCTTCGAACTTCTCCAAGGGGCGGACATTTTCACCAAGCTTGACCTACGAAACGCTTATCACCTCGTCCGCATCCGGGAGGGCGACGAGTGGAAAACTGCCTTCAACACACCCACTGGGCATTACGAGTATCTGTTGGTTCCGTTCGGACTGACCAACGCCCCTGCCGTATTCCAGGCCCTCATTAATGACGTTCTCCGTGACTTCTTGAATTCTTTCGTGTTCGTGTACTTGGACAACATTTAGATTTTTTCTCGAGGTCTGGAGGAGCACCGACACCACGTTCGCCAAGTTCTGCAGAGGCTCCTAGAGAACAATCTCTTTGTTAAAGCCGAGAAATGTGAGTTCCACACAACTTCCACAACGTTCCTAGGGTTTGTCATCTCTCCCTCCAGACTGGAGATGGAGCCCGCCAAGGTCCAGGCCGTCTCCAACTGGCCCACGCCAGTCTCTCGACGTGACCTCCAACGGTTCCTGGGGTTCCCGAAATTCTATCGCCGCTTCATCCGGGGTTACAGTTCTGTCGCCGCCCCCCTCACCTCCCTGACTTCCTCCAAGACACAGTTCTACTGGAACAACGAGGCAGACAAGGCCTTCGCGGACCTCAAGAAGCGGTTCACCTCAGCCCCCATACTCACCATACCCGATCCATCTCGCCAGTTTGTGGTAGAAGTGGACGCCTCCAACACTGGCGTTGGGGGAATTCTCTCCCAAAGATCCCCGCGAGACAACAAGCTGCACCCCTGCTCTACTCCCGCCGTCTATCTCCAGCTGAGAGAAATTATGATGTAGGCGACCGAGAGCTCCTGGCCATCAAGTTAGCACTAGAGGAGTGGAGACATTGGCTGGAGGGGACCGAGCTTCCCTTCATAGTGTGGACCGATCACAGGAACTTAGAGTACCTGCGCACCGCCAAAAGACTCAATGCCCGCCAGGCTCGGTGGTCGCTGTTCTTCTCAAGATTCAATTTCACCCTGTCCTACCGCCCAGGTTCTAAGAACACTAAGCCTGATGCCCTCTCACGTCAGTTCTCCCTCCCACAAGATCCCACACCATGCCAACCCATTCTGCCATCTCGTTGTCTCGTTGCCGCCTTAGAGCTAGACATTGAGACCAAAGTCAAGCAGGCATTGACTCAGGAGCCCGGCCCAAGCAATGTCCCTCCAGATCGCCTCTTTGTTCCCCCCGGTCTGCGCCCGCAGGTCCTGGAGTGGGGTCATGGATCCAAGCTGTCCTGTCACCCAGGCTCTGCCCGAACGCTCTTTATCATACAACAGCGTTTCTGGTGGTCCACGATGGGGAAGGATGTCTCCAGCTTTGTGGCAGCCTGCGACATCTGCACCCGCTGCAAACCCAACAACCGTCCTCCGGCTGGCCTCCTCAGACCCTTACCCATATCTCACCGTCCCTGGTTGCATATTTCGCTGGACTTTGTAACAGGGCTACCTTCATCTGACGGAAATACTTGCATCCTGACCATTGTTGACCGCTTCTCCAAGTCCGTCCACCTAGTCCCACTCCCCAAGCTCCCGTCCGCCAAAGAGACCGCAGAGCTATTGATCCTTCATGTTTTTCGTCTTCACGGCCTCCCCACTGACATAGTTTCAGACCGTGGCCCTCAATTCACCTCACGCTTCTGGGGGGCCTTTTGTAAACTCATCGGAGCCTCTCCTAGCCTATCTTCTGGTTTTCATCCCCAATTCAACGGCCAAACAGAACGAAAAAACCAAGCAATGGAAGTCTCCCTTCGGTGTATGACTACTCGTGATGCCACCACCTGGAGTAAGTTTCTCCCGTGGGTCGAGTACGCTCACAACTCCCTCCCATCTGCCTCAACGGCTCTCTCCCCGTTCCAGTGCTGCCTGGGCTACCAACCACCACTGTTCCCCACTCAATAGGAGGAGGTAGAGGTCCCCTCGGCACAACACTTTGTCCGCCGCTGCAGACGTACATGGTTACGAGCCAGACGATCCCTGCTGCAAGCATCCCGCTTATACAAGAGACAGGCGGACCGTCATCGCTCCAAGGCTCCCAGGTATCACATAGGAGACAGAGTCATGCTTGCCACCAGAGATATTCCCATAAAGACACTTTCACGCAAGCTCTCTCCCCGTTTCATCGGACCCTTCACAATAACCAGGATAATCAACCCGTGCGCTGTCCGTCTCCTACTCCCATCGTCTATGCGACGCATCCACCCCACCTTCCATGTGTCCCAGCTACGACGCATCGTAAACTGTACTCTAAACTTTTTTTTTGAGGCACGTTTGTATTACAGTTAACAGTTGTAGAATCATAACAGGACAATTACATTCAGCCTTTGTATTAAAACAATAATGACTGGTTTAAAAAAAAAAACTGTGTAAAAAATGTGTGGTTTTAGTACAGCTGCTTCCTCAGCTTCAGTCACTGTGTCATCTCGAGCGCAGTAATAAACCGCAGTGTCCTCCGTTCTCAGACTCTTGGCCTCTATATATTGTGTGCTTGCAGGAACGTCTTCTGTCAAGGTGAACTTGTCTTTCAGAGACTCTGCATATATTGCTGCATTATTTCCTGTATCCATCCTACCGATCCATTCCAGAGCTTCCCCTGGTTTCTGTCGTATCCAGTGTATGTAGTCCTCAGTCATATTAAAGCCACTTATTTTACAAGAGATCTTCACAGTTTCTCCAGGTCTCTTTACCACAGCAGGAGACTGGTCCAGTCTGATCTCAGCACCGCAGAAACCTGTTAGATAAAACAATCACAAATAATGGTTAATGTATTAAATAAAACACTCAGTGAAAAACCTATAAAGGAGTCTCAGATACCTTGTGTTAATATGAGTATAAAAATGCACTGCTGAATGATGGTTTGGCCCATGATTAAACTCTGTGATGGCTGGAAGTTCTGTAATTCAGTTGGTTGATATGAGCTTTAGCTGTTATTTTATGCAGAGCAAAATATAACAGGATGAATTTGCATAGACATCACTTAAACCAATGATCAGGTCTATAATATGAACATCCACAAGCTGAATTTGCATCTGCCAAGGATGAGAGTGATGTCAGTTTCCAGTCTGTCAGTTTATCTTGGTGATTGTTTTTAATCATTGATGTACATGTTAATAAGATTTAAAGTAGTTATGAGTTATTATTTTCCTTTATTTAGAGGTGATTTTTTATTTACTATGAAACATATTAAATATAATGAATAAATAAACTTAGGATGTTCTTTACTTGTTTTAACAGCTGAGCACATTTGCTTTATTTGACATGAATATTAAATGGACAATTTGCTTAGGTTGATTAAGAACTGTTTCATGTGTTTATAGCATTGCATGTTAAAGTTGTCTGAATTAAAGAGTCAGGAGTGTTAGTGCTGTTTTTATTTAGAGGATGCTCCTAGTTTTTAAACATAATTGTGTATTCTCTAATTTCAGGAATTATTTCCTTCAAAAACAAATTTCATGTATCAAAATGAAATGAAATATATAAGTGATATATTGTCAAAATAAGTGAAATACTGTAGAAATACTGCCCTCTACAGGTGAAAAAACATTTACACTTTGGTTCTCTTCCTGAGGGTGTGTTTTGTAATGAGCTGAGTGTGTGGACTTTCCATTACTGTTACCAACATCCACATTATACAGGTAAAATTCAACAAACTTAATGGAGTAAGTGCATTTTAAGCTCAGGAAAAATCATTTAATCTTAAGGCCAAAGATATTATAATATACTTTTAATATTCAGTGTTATCTTTTCTATGAGTTCTATGAGAAGTTAGTTCACTTGATGTGTCTGGGGCTGAGGAAGTATCTGTATTAGACTCAGTCATTGCCTTAATGTTTACAATCTTTAATGTACTAACATTAAAACAGAGATCTAATAATTAGTTACCCTCTGCCTCTTAATAAACTCTTTCATTCAGTTCTGTGCCACAAGCTTAAGGTGATCAAGAGGCTGATTATTATAACAGTATAAATTTGCATGAATACCCTTAAAATTATCTAAAAATGAACTGCAGTTTCATTAATCTTTCAAAGCAAGTGAGCTGCTGCCCTCTACAGATAATTTTCATTACAAGAGTTTGTATTCATGATGCTGAACAAAACCTGTATACAGAGGAACCGCGGATTGCGAGTGTTCCGTAAGACAAGCAAAGATTTTAAATAAATTTTGACTTGAAAAACAAACAAGTCTTGGTTTACGAGTACCGAGTATCATGTATCACGCATGCGCTTTTTGTTTTGCCGTTGAACGTCACATGATCACAACTGAGCCAATGGTTTTTCCTCTCTTTTGTGCTGTGGAATTGTGGGTAATCGTCTCCCCTGCTGGGTCTTAGTGCTCGTCTCTTACTGGTATAATCAACGTCCGTGCACACGTGTACTGTTTACTATAACATGGTGAAGCAAAAGCAAGTGTTATTAGAGAGATTAAAGATCCATTTTCTCTTTTCAGGCTCAGCCTGTTCTTTGCGTCACACACACACTCTCTCTGCTTTACACAGAAACACTGCTCTGTCGCAATTTTTTTCAAAGGTAAAGTGCAGGTTAATTTGTTTTATTTTTAATTTACAGCAGTGATTGTATAGTGATTAAATTGTAAGATAGAACATGATAGCATAACATAAATTTATACTATATGTCAAACACTTGTATGTTTGACAACACATGCCATGCAACAGTAAACCTACTGACAATGTACACTGTTTTACGCTATTGGGCTTTTTGTACAGTGATGTTGTTGATCTGTGTCACTGTGGGTAGCGAGCGCAGTAATACACAGCTGTGTCTTCAGTCTGCATGTTCTGTCCTATTAATGTTACTGTGCTCCTGGACGTGTCTCTAGAAATCTGAAACCTGCTTTTTAGTTTCTCACTGTAGTAAGTGCCACCAGTATAACATATATGCCCGATCCACTCTAGAGCTTTTCCTGCAGGTTTTCGTATCCAGCCTGTACAGTAGCTGCTATCAGTTAATGAATATCCAGAAACTTCACAGGTCAGAGTCAGTGACTGACCAGGGGTTATAGCCATGCTTCCAGGTTGAATCAGCTGAACCCCCTGAACACCTGTTAAACAAAATATCATTTTAATGTTTAAAAAATAAAGAAAAGTATACAATACAAAAACTGTATTATAAATAAAATGTAAAAACACTTACAGTGTACGGCTGCCAGCAGCAGCAGCAGTAGGGATGTAGAGATCATGGTGTGTGTTGAAGCAGAGTAAGTAAAAGCATTTGGTCTTCATTGCATAAATACATAACAGAGAAGGACATTTGCATAGAGACACTCCTTATCTGAGGGGACATTTAAGAGACTTTAAATTCCTGCCGGAGTTAAAGTTTTAATAAAGCAGCTGGCAAGGGGACAATTGTAAATAGCATCTACAGTATGACCTAAGTTATGACAAAATAAAAAAAATAGTTTTTCAGAGGTTCCACAATATTTAATATATAATTATGTCTAATGATAAAGTGTAAATATAATAATGTATAAGGGGTAAAATGTTGTGGAATGATTGACAAAATTGTTAGAATTATCAAATTATCGTGTTAGAAGAGAAATAAACTAATTTGGGATGCTGTGCGATTGAAGGCGGGATTGATCACATAATGTGCTATGACATCATAAGTCAAATGTTTTATTCATTGCATTGTGGATGATTTAGTCAAAATTTATTAGTATATTATCTATCATAAGGGTATTGTTGGTTAGTCCTTCCCGTGTTTGGTGGATTTCCTCCTCGTACTCTGATTTCCTTCCAAAGTCCAGTGACATGGTCTAGAATATCCATGTACTCTATACTCCATGGTATAGAATTGGCATTTTTGAGAGTAGTGTATGATTTTATGTGTGAAAGTATGTATGCTGTGCCGCGGCAATGGGTGTGCAATGGATTGTCTCATCCAGGGTGTATCCAGTCTTATCCCATTAGTGGGATAATCTCTTGGTCCATCATGACCTTACAAAGGATAAATAATATGGATAATTTATGCACGGAATAATGAAAAACTAAATGAAGTATAGTTGTTGATTATGGGTTCCTAATCTTTCAGAGAGTTTCATATACACCATGCTGTTGAAATTATCTTTGGTGATTTCGATTCTCCCTTCAAAAGAGTTGCCATAGTCACTGCCACTTCAACATGACCAAATACATCCCCCCCCAATCCACACCAATGGTTTTTGCCTGTTGTCTGATCCAGTGCATGTCGTAGTCTCCAAAAGTATATCCAGCTCCACTGCAGGAGAGACTCAGGAGGCTTAGGGCACATGACGAGGTAGACCCTAGACAGGGTGCCAATCCATCGCAGGGCACACACAAACACACAATCACACACTCATTCACACACTATGGACAATTTGAAAACACACTTTACTTACACTTTATTGTACCGTATGGTACACTGTCTGCATGAAACTTCTCTGTTGCCTTTGTAGTGTCACTCTTGTTTTTAAGAAAATAAACTGCTATTGTCCCTCAATGAAATCATCTGTAAATGAAATTGCATACTTATACCCAGCTAAAGTAGTTAACTCAATTCAATTTTATTTATATAGCGCTTTTAACAATGGTCATTGTCTCAAAGCAGCTTCACAAAAATGGAAGAAAATTTACAAAAAATGAAAAAAATTTTTAGAAAAGAAAATAATGTATGTGTGAGAAAAATGCATCTAGATAATAATGAGATGAATGAATGATGAATGAAATGTCTCTGATGAGCAAGCCAAGGGTGACGGCGACCGTGGCAAGGAAAAACTCCCTGAGATGGCATTAGGAAGAAACCTTGAGAGGAACCAGACTCAACAGGGAACCCATCCTCATTTGGGCGATAACAGATAGAAATGATATAACATCTTGTGTGTTGTGCAGGTGAAAATTCAATATGACAGAAATTATTTAAATTGACATGAAGACCAGTTCAGCATAGGGACGAGTCAGTAGGTGCAGAGGGTAGGTGAGGTCTGGATCACTGGAAGCACAGGAGCAGCATGTGTAGCTCCAACCATCATAAAGCTGAATCCAGCTGGAGCTGGTCCTTCTCTGGATGCCTCAGGAACCTCGCAGGGTCGGCCTTTGTCTACTGAAGCTGGCAAAATCTCCCGATGCCTCGGGATGGGTAGAAAAATACAGAACAGATGGGGAGAATTAGCGTAGTTGGCATTCGGGATAGGTGTACTGGAGTATGAGGTTATGGGATGAGTTATGTGTATGCAGTTAGATCAGTATGTACCAGCTCTAGGAGGGTACTAGCTTTTACATCAGGTTCCTTGTTTCTGTTGTTGGTGAATTTTCCTTCAGTACAAATATTATAGTCTATAGTTGCATTCCCAGTGATCATCATACCCTCTACCACCTCAGGCAACTTAAAGACATCATCAACATTACAGTGTCCTAAAATCTCATGCCATGTTTTGACATCTGAATTAACACATTGTTCATGGTTATTTCCCATTTTTAGGTAGTACAATCACTCATGCTTCTCTATAGGGAAGACTTTCATCTTTGCTTATGATTTATATTTTGCTTATGTTTATTTTCGCCCTTCTGGTGGATCACCTTGACTCCGCCCATTGTAGCATCTTGTAAGACACTATACTCTATGGGTATGATGGGATGAATAAGGCCTCTTTTAGGGTGACTCTGGAGCATCTTTCTGTATTTTCTTGCAAAATAACCTCTGCATTTCCACGTCTTAATGCCACATTGTTCATTTTTGCTTCATCAGCCACCTACATTGGATCGAAAGTATCATCGAATGTTGTGAACTTGTCTCCGTCTGTTATGAAATGGGAGGTTGCTCCACAATCTACCATAAGTCTGTTTCTTTTAATGTTGTCTGGTAAACTTCCTTGACTCAATTTGAACACAAATGTTCGATTTCCCTCTGGATTTTCTTGTATTTCTGCTGTATGTTTCGCATCATCTTTGGATTTTATTTTTCTCCTACACGTCTTGTCACTGTGTGTGGTAGTTTTATGAAAGCTGCACTATTTTGCCCCCTTTTGATGGCAATTCCTTGCAATATGGCCGCGGATTCCGCATTCATAGCAGCTGTATCTGCTAGCTGATACATCTACAGTACTTTCATTACATTGTCCGATTTGGGTTGTGTATTAAACTTTTCTGTCTTTTCATAGCTTCTTAGTTTACCTTTAATTTGGGTGAATGTCAGTTCTTCATTGCTCTGTGTCGTATGGACAACGAAAGGTTTATAAGGTTCTCGAAGATCTTTTAGTGTCATATACTATATACAGTACTCTATTAACTTCTCCTCTGGAGCAGAGTTAGATTTTGTTTTTGTTTTCCAGGAATGGTGTAAAGCTCTGAGTGGGTTCTGAAATTACGGACACAGAGACAGTGAGGTGGTGAACTCAGGACTTCAGGTTTTATTATTGTTTAGTGAGCTCATGGGTAGTGAGGCTGGTGAATACATGGGGATTAGGTGCTCAGTGAAAAGGGGGTGGTGATGGACGGCATGGGTGCCTTGCAGGGTGTAGTTCACGTCCTGCCGAGCCGCTGTGCTCCGGTGGGCCAGTCTGGATGAGTGCCGGGTTCATTACCAGCGAGAGGCTTTAATCATTCAGGAACTGAATTAGTTCTGAGCAGCAATTTTCATTCTTTTCTTCATCTATTTCGGTATCAGCAGTAGTGACAATTGTGCACTTTAGGCCCATCATTCTGAAATGGGCGAGGAATTTTACTTCCCACAGTTCATAGTTGTTCTTCATTTTCCACCAACGCTGTGCCAGGGCCCGTAACCTGTTGGGTTTTCTGCAACTTCGGCTTCTATGTATGAAGAATCAGTCAGTTTCTACGTTAAAAGTTTATTTTTATTTATTTTTTATTAACAAACATTCAACAGGGAATTCACATGCTTGTTTTTTAAATCCTAACTTCCAATACTTCTGGGAACCACACACACACACACACTGCAGCAACACCATACTGTTTATAACATGTGCTGTCCAGTGAATTCCTACCACACAACACGCTTAATCCTGTGTTCAGGGTCGCAGGGGACCTGGAGCCTATCCCAGGAGACTTCGGGTACTAGGCGGGGTACACCCTGGACAGGGTGCCAATCCATCGCAGGGCACACACACATTCACACACTCACCCATCCAATCACACACTACGGGCAATTTAGGAACGCCAATTAGCCTAACCTGCATATCTTTGGACTGTGGGAGGAAACCGGAGTACCCGGAGGAAACCCACCAAGCACGGGGAGAACATGCAAACTCCATGCACACAGAAACGGGAATCGAGCCTGGCCGGGGAATCGAACCCAGACTCTGGAGGTGCAAGGCGACAGTGCTAACCACTACACCGCCTATACCACACACCATAAAGTGTATATATATATATACAGTGAGGTCAATAAGTATTTGTTCACCCTGTGATTTTGCAAGTTCTCTTACTTAGAAATCAACGTACAACGTAAGTCACGATCTACGTACAATTTTCAGCATAGGTGCATTTTCACTTTGATTCCACTTTAATCTAAAAAGAAAAATCCGGAAATCACATTGTATGATTTTTTAAATAATTCATTTGTTAATTACTGTGTCAAATAAGTTTTTGATCACTTGCTTATCAGCCAGATTTCAGACCAACAAAGACCAGCTATTATGCTTTTAAATAGTCCATATGCTTCTTACGGAGCCACTCCTTGGTTTTCCTGG
The DNA here is from genome assembly GCA_030522415.1 of Channallabes apus. Taxonomy (NCBI): domain Eukaryota; kingdom Metazoa; phylum Chordata; class Actinopteri; order Siluriformes; family Clariidae; genus Channallabes; species Channallabes apus. The sequence continues at coordinate 4,720,302 of CM060121.1, forward strand.
CTGTGTGCTTTGGGTCCTCGTCATGTTGGAAGACCCAGCCACGACCCATCTTTAATGCTCTGACTGAGGGAAGGAGGTTTTTGCCCAATATGTCACAATACATGGCCCCGTTCATCCTCTCCTTAATACAGTGCAGTCATCCTGTCTCCTGTGCAGAAAAACACCCCCAGAGCATGATGCTTCCAGCCCCATGCTTTACTGTAGGTATGGTATTATTGGGATGATACTGATCATTCTTCTTCCTCCAAACACGGCGAATGGAGTTATGACCAAAAAGTTCTACTTTGGTCTCATCTGACCACAGGACTTTCTCTCATGACTCTTCTGGATCATCCAAATCGTCCCTGGCAAACTTTAGACATGGACATGGGATGACTTAAGCAGGGGAATCTTCCGTGCGATGCAAGATTTTAAACCATGACGTCTTAGTGTATTACTGATAGTAGCCTTGGAAACGATGGTCCCAGCTCTCTTCACTGCATTGTCCAGCTCCTCCTAGTTTTCCATCACTCTTAGCATCATGGATACCCCATGTATCTACTTTGATTTTGGCTGATTGTGGGGTGCACAGGTGTCTTTATGACAGCTAACAACCTCAAACAGGTGCTACTAATTTAGAATCATGAGCAGAGTGTAGCTGGACTATTTAAAAGCAAAATAACAGGTCTTTGAGGGTCAGAAATCTGGCTGATAAGCAAGTGACCAAATACGTATTTGACACAGTAATTCACAAATAAATTGTTAAAAAATCCAGTGGTGTCAAAAGAATTCACATTCATTACTTGAGTAGAAGTACTGTATAGATACTAGGGTTTAAAAAGACTTCTTTAGAAGTTGAAGTATCAACTCAAGGTTTTTACTCAAGTGTAAAAGTACTGGTTTCAAAACTACTTAAAGTATAAAAGTAAAAGTAACGTGAGGGGGAAAAAGCATTAAGGATAAAAGCTTAGGCTGTGCCACGGGCCTATATACTGCACTAACACCTCATAAAAAAAAAGAAAGAAAAATGTGTTTTTTTTTGTTGTATTTTTTAACGGCCATAGTGATTTGGGATACTGTATATGGCAATTGAAAAAGAATGCATTTTAGTCCAATGCAAATATATTAAAGAACCATGTATGTGTACTACTGAGCATTAACATGTTTTATGGAGAAGAAGATATGATAACTAGTTGCCTATAAGTATTTTAATGGTGCAAAAAGTCAAACTTCAGAGGCATGTCATCAGTAACCTTTATTGGAATGTAAATGTACATCCAAGCTTAGCTGCAGGAATCTGTGAGGGCAACATACAAGAAAATTAGTGTACCCAGGGCAGGCTTAGTAACAATTACCCTTATATGGTTGTCTACTATAAACATTAGTGCTGTCAGAATGAATGATTAATCCTAATTTTTGTTTTTTATATATATATCATTCCTGTTACCTTCCTGGTGCTGTTACCTTCCTCTCTGGTGCTTGGTTGTGACATTTCGCTCGAATCTCGAGTCTCTATCACGGACATCTTCGTCTACTTACAGTATCACAACGCTATACCCCTATCTCACCTGTGCGGTTTGGCTCACGGTGAGATGCTATGTTAGGCACCGTGAGCTGCCGCAAAGTTCTGCAAGGTCTGCAAGCTTCCGCGAGGACCGCCAAAAAAAAATGAAACGTTTAATTTTTCACGCGGAAAGATGGAAGCGTAATCACAGCGCTAAAACTTGCGGTGAATCATGATGAACCCTACTTACAGTCACGATCTGTTAGATGTAGGACTGTGGGCATGGTGTGGAGGCATAGAGGCAGAGGGGATGCAGTGAAACAAAAGAGTCTTTAATAATAAACCAAACAAACAAACCATGAACAAAGGAAGTTGGCTTAAACTTGGAGCAAGCTATCAACAGAAGTCATAAACACTAAGACATAAGACTAGGGATTACATACACTGATACACAATACAGACATGGGATACAAACTGGACAAGAGAAGACACACTAAACAGCCTAACAGACTAAACACTAGGGACTATGCATGCAAGGGATAAACAAACACAAGACAGGCTTGGCTAGGTCGACTAGCTGTTACGCCCATTGGCTGCTAAGCTAGCTAGTAGCTAAACAGACCAATTGCTAAACAGGTCAGTAGCCTAAGAACCAAGGGATGAACAGACAAGGTACACAGCAGACTAGGTGTGAAACAGACTAAGAACTCTAAACGGGTTAGTACCTAAACAGACTACGATCTAAGCAGACAAGGAGACTAGACAGACTCGAAGACTAGACAGACTAAGATCTAAATATGTTAGTAGTGCCCTCATTAGTATTTATACAGACTAATAACTAAACAGGCAATGGGGGTTACTTACACAGGAGGGTAAACACAAAAGGCTAATTCTCCTAGAGGCTAATCCTGCTAGGAGACACAAAGACAAGGACATCTCAATATAAACAAACTTAAAGAGCTCCAGAAATCAAAAGGCCAACTATAATTAAACCAAACTAAAACCAGAAGAAAACAAAACCCACTTAACAGAACAGAAATTAATGCTTGCCCCAGTTTCCCAGAACAAACAGATATTTATACCAAGGCTAATGAGCTTCCTCAGTTCAGGTGGGCATCCGCGTCACCTGACTGAGGTGCCTTCTGGGAAACTGAGTCTATGAACAAAACTACAACTCAAACACTGCCCTCTAGTGGGCAACCCTCACACTTACGGCCACTGCGCGTAGGTGATATAGGGATATAACACCCCATCTCACAGTGAGTCAAACCGCATAGGTGAGGTAGAATGCTATTTTATTCAAACGTCCTTGCTGGAGTGTGTGATGTGACGCCATATGCAGGTGCGATGGATCGCGTACCAACCAATAGGGTGTCGGAATAGTATGTTTATACTTCTCATCCAACTACAATCGAATTCGCTCCATCCGGATGGCGCGATTTATCCCGATGTGTTTTTTTGTTTGTTTGTTTTTTGAATGACAAGCTGAAATAAAATAGGAGTAACGAGGCTATTTTTAAAATGTAAGGAGTAGAAAGTACAGATAATTGCATGAAAATGTAAGGAGTAGAAGTAAAAAGTCGGCTGAAAAATAATTACTCCAGTAAAGTATAGATACCCAAAATTTCTACTTAAGTAAGGTAACGAAGTATTTGTACTTTGTTACTTGACACCTCTGAAAAAATCATACTGTACAATGTGATTTCTGGATTTTTAGATTTTAGATTCTGTCCCTCACAGTGGAAATGCACCTATGCTAAAAATTGTAGACCCCTCCATGATTTCTAAGTAAGAGAACTTCACAAAATCACAGGGAGATCAAATACTTATTGGATAATCGCTGGAATCTTATTGTTATCCAAGGGTTTTGTTACAGAATGTTATAGAGTGATTTATTTCTCTACATTAACAATTTAACTTATTTGTAGTTATGCTTATTTTAGTAGAAGGTCTGGATTTTTTCCCCCATGTGCATACATCATTACTGCAGTGAACAGCTGCGTATCGACCAGTTTATTACTTTCTCTATTAAAAGAAATGAGGCAAAAAAAAATAAAAAAAATAAATGAAGTTAACTGAGAAAGCTGATACTAAATGAATCTTACAAAAATGCACTTTGTAGAGTAATTTTTAACAATTTATTTGTCAAACTCTTGTGCCTCCTTAACTTGTTCCACGTATCAGACCTCAAACTACTGTATGAGAATAAAGTGTGTTTTAAATGAAGCACATTGCTGTAAACATGCTGTATTATTCTTAAATCTACTAATTGAACATTTATGTGAACTTATTACTGAATTTTCAATACAATGAACTGATTAAGAATGGTTCATAGTAAACATTATTTGAAGAATGTATTTTTATATGTAAATAAAAAAAATAGAGTGTATATACCATAATTTATTACAATTTTATTTTATTCTGATGTCAGAAAGTAAAGGTTTGGATAATATCATCATTAGTCCTTTTGCGTGGATGTTTGAACATGTGTCAGAGTTTTTGTAAGGGGAATCCACTGTTCTGTGTCACTGTGACTCTCTGGCGCAGTAATACACAGCTGTGTCTTCAGTTTGCAGATTCTGTCCTTGAATTGTTATTGTGTTAGTAGAAGTGTCTCTGGAGATGCTGAACTTATTTTTCAGTTTGTCACTGTAAGCTGTATCCCCATCGTAATCGATGAGTCCAATCCATTCCAGAGCTTTTCCTGCAGGATGTCGGATCCAAGCTGTATAATAGCTCGTAACTGAATATGAAACCTTGCAGGCGATGGAGAGACTCTGGCCTGGCTGGACTGTCATGGCAGCAGGCTGAGTCAGTTCCTCACCGTGCACATCTGTAGAAGAAATAATGATGTGATATATCTCACAAAATATACAGTATACTGAACATTATTTTAGTATGCTAGAAAATGACTACATAATATAATATAATATAATATAATATAATATAATATAATATTAAAATCACTCACAGGAAGCAGCTGCCAGCAGGAGCAGTAGAGATGTAAAGAACATGGTGTGTGCTGTTTTTCTTCTCTATCCTCTGTTAAAGGCCAGAGAATATCACTTCAGATAAACTAAGTGATATCCAGCCCTGTTTTATGCATTTGCATAGCTGCTGATGATGGAAGGAGTTAGTATTTAAAACATATTTAAAGTAGACGAAACATTAATTTTATGGAGGATATGCAGCTTTTCATAAATGAATTGAAAATCCTTATCCTTGACAAATGTTTGGTTTATATTAGAAACTCCACTAACAAGACAGCTAATATACGGATTAACATTCTTTTTATACTGTATATATTACTGTAATGCTCAGACTATCATTTACAGCTAATTGTGCTGTACAGATTTCAGTGGCCTCCATAAACATAGAGCTTTATTGGAAATTTTATTTAGCTGACTAACCAACAACTACTGTACATACAGTAGTGTAATAGGCTTTCTATAGAACAAATTAAACAGTTTTGTGTGTGTACAGTATGTGTGTGTGTATCAAACTCCCATAAACACCATGATGTTTAAGTGTTCTTGTTCTCATTTGAAATGCTCCTAATTATGTTATGCAGGAGAATTGCATCACAACATACACTGCAGAATCAGGACCGCAGACCAGTGTGCTGGGAAATATTGGAATGTATTGGGAAAGTGTATAAAGTGTTGTGTAATGATCAACAAAAAGTTTTATAATTATCAGATTATTGTGTAAAAAGAGAAAAAAAAATACTTTGGGATGCAGTGGGATTGAGGTTGTTAACATTACCTCTCAGCCTTGTGGATGATTCATCCTTTATCTATACTTCTTACCCTATGCAGATTCATGAGCAGCTTAAGGTAAGGTACACCACGAGGTGCCATGCAGGTCGAGGTGACAGACACCACTAACCCACCATGCCAGCTGTTGATGAAGTTTATTATCTATAATGAGAACTAAATAAGGGCATTGTGGGTTGTCCTTAACGTGCTTGGTGCTTGTGTGGAGTAGTGTGTGAAAGTGTGTGTGCTGTGCCCTGCAATGGCTTGTCATCACACCCAGGGTGTATCCTGCCTTGTGTCTCCCTACGACCTTACACAGGATAAGTGATATGGATAATTTATGGGTGGATTAATGAAAAAATTAATGAGAAATGAATGAGAAATTTCCCTAATTTAAACAGAAAAGTGTAAAGACTGTGCTTCTCGTGCACAATAATACACTCCATGTTCTCTGCTGTCACACCAGAGAGTTTCAGATACATCATGTTATTGGAATTATGATGACATCTAAGATGAGATCATCGTGCTAATTACGCTCTGGCTAAGTTGGTTCTTCCAGCACACCTGTTGTTGATGATTAGTTTGGCCGGATTGAGTTGTCTAGGATTATTGCGCGTTCGTGTGTTGGTTTAAAAGGCGATATGCATCGACAGTAGAAACACTGATCACAAGCCCTTTGATTGGTTGACGAAATGACAAAAGAACAAGCTCAATTGTTTTGTAACACCTGTTATGCGTTGAAATGCCCCCCCCCTCCACGTGTTATGCGCTGAAATGCTCCCCTGCCATGGATCCCCACCACACACACACACACATAATCACTATCAAACATTATATTAGAACATAATATGCACATATGTCTTACAAATTACATGAGACAATAAAATAAGAAATATGAAAATAAATATGTTGTATATGGAAAAATAGAAATATTAATATTTTTTCAAAAACATGTATACTTTTATATGTATACTTTATAATAAAATTAGTTTTGTCCAATCTTTCATTAGAATTTTTTTTTATTATATATATATATATGTATATATATTTGCATATTCATAACGAACCCCTGAAATAAATGTGTTACAAAATAAACAATGGTCTTGAGGCTGTATCGTGCCTAGAATTTATTATAATAATAAAAAACCTATGAATTTATGTTCTAATATAATATTTGATATCAATTATATATATATATATATATTTATTATGGCAAGCCGTACCTGTATATATATATATATATATATATATATATATATATATATATATATATATATATATAAAAAAAATTGCTATACTTTTCTTTCCCCACGTGAGTCAGTCCACGTCAGCGCTCTTTAACCAATCAGATGTGACCTCACCATTTCAACCAATCATAACGCGGCAGGAGCGCAGCCTTAATCCTGTTTACATGAAATAAACCTGCTACCGAGCAGGTTCAAGCTTACGGACATGTTGCTATGACAGCAAATGCGAGATGAGCATCGAAGAACGAAACAATCCAAGATCAGGACAAATCCACAATAATCAAATCCAGCTAACTGAGTTAGCGACGTACGAAGAACACCCCCCAGGCCAGGGGTAGCTCAGTGGTTAAGGCATTGGACTACACTTCGGAAGATCCCAGGTTCAAACCCCACAACCACCAAGTTGCCACTGTTGGACCCTTGAGCAAGGCCCTTAACCCTCAACTGCTCAGATGTGTAATGAGATACAAATGTTGGTCGCTCTGGATAAGAGCATCTGCCAAATGCCTAAATGTAAATCCACAACAATCAAATCCAGCTAACTGAGTTAGCGACGTACGAAGAACACCCCCTAGGTCGATCTGGTCCAAGCTCTTTTAAACTTTTTTTCGTTCTTCGTCCAATCGCCTTAAAAAGGTGTGTTTTAGCAAAGAAATTACAGATTTTTCTCTCATATTTAGCTGACTTCCACGTCAACAATCATTAAACATCAACATTAACTAACAATCTGCTGACCGTTAATAAGACTCCTTGAGAATGGTCCAATTAAATTTTATTAAGAAATACAGTGGAATATTGTGACTAAATTACTTAATTTCATTATTAAAATAAATAATTATTATCTTAAATAATTACATGTTAAAGTAGCATTCTTCTCTAGCTAACTTTAAGGAAGCGGCGCCCCTTATAGCCCGGCCGCCACTGCTATTGGTGTTAAAATTAGTCTCCACATTAATGAGTCAGTGCATTGCTGCTGTGGGCCAGGAAGTCCAGGGCCCAGTTTGGTCACAGTCCAGCCCTGACAGTAATCGTAGAGGCGCTCTCACTCTCATGAGGAAGTTACATACTATATGAATACAATCAAATACTTTTTTATGGTACATTAAGGTGTTTGAATCATTTGAACTGATTCGAATGATCCCTATATAATATACATTCATCTGTTGGTTTGTATTTCAGTTACAGTTAATTATATTTAAGCTTTGCACTTGTGTAACAACAGTAATGACTTGTTCAGTAAAAGCTGTGTAACAAATGTGTGTGGTTTTAGTACAGCTGCTTCCTCAGCTTCAGTCACTGTGTCTGTCGAGCGCAGTAATAAACCGCAGTGTCCTCTGTCCTCAGACTCTTGGCCTCTATATATTGTGTGCTTGCAGGAACGTCTTCTGTCAAGGTGAACTTGTCTTTCAGAGACTCTGCATATATTGCTGCATTATTTCCTGTATCCATCCTACCGATCCATTCCAGAGCTTCTCCTGGTTTCTGTCGTATCCAGTGTATGTTGTAGCTTGTCATTGAATACCCACTTATTTTGCAAGAGATCTTCACAGTTTCTCCAGGTCTCTTTACCTCAGCAGGAGACTGGTCCAGTCTGATCTCAGCACTGCAGAAACCTGACAGATAAAACAATCACAAATAATCATTCATGTATTAAATACATAAAACACTCAGCGAAAAACCTATAAAGGAGTGTCAGATACCTTGTGTTAATATAAGTATAAAAATGCACTGAATGACTTTTCGCCCCATGATCAAACTCTGATGGCTGGAAGTTCTGTAATTCAGTTGGCTGATTTGAGCTTTAGGTGAACAACAAGCTGGTATTTTATGCAGAGCAAATCATAATAGGATGGATTTGCATAGACATCCTTTAAACCAGTGGTTCTCAAACTTTTTCTGTCATTCCCCACTTAAGGGGGTGAGCAAATTTTCAAGCCCCACTTGTCAACAAAATAATAACGAAATCGGCCAAGTTTACTGTTTATTGAAATATCAATTTCTAAACCAATAAGATCAAACAACACCAAATTAAAAACAGATAAAATACATGCGCAATTGTTATAAAAGGCTTACATTGTCACTTATCTTTGCATAATTGACCCCATGTTTATTAGCTTCTCAGCAATCGTTTGTAGTTTTTTTGCACTGGCCAATTCAGTATGCAACTTTAAATGAAGCCATTTGTGCTTTGCTGTCCACTGATTCAGATTTTACCATGCGATTATCCTGCTGTCTGTATTCTGCCAGCTTTCTTTGAAAGAAGTCGAGTGGCTTATTAACGTGTGTTGTCTCTAAGTGTCTTCCTAATTTGTTGGGTCTCATGCGGTCTGCTGCCAGCGGTATAAGACACAAAACACACACAGGTCTCTCCTCTGCCCCCACCATCCCCACCATGAAGCAAGTTAGGCTTCATTAGTGGTGGGCGATATAACCAAAATCTTCTATCACAGTAGAAGATATTTTCTACCTCGGTAACAATATATATATAATCACAATATAGCAATTTGTATCTGAAAATGCATAAATAAAAATTCAAACACAAAGAAACTGTTTTACATAATGTAATTTTATATAAACTTTGAATTGCTGAGGTTTGCCGCATTTTTTTTTACTTTGGCCATATTCGTTTGGATGCTTGGATTTCAGATGATAGAAAAGGTTTAACGTGTTTCCACCACTTGTTAAAACAGTGAACTTGCGTACCTTGCAAATCAAATTCAAAAATTCTATTTAATTCAAACCTTAAAATAAAAGACTATGAATAGGAAATAAATATCATTCATTCATTCATTCATTTTCTGTACCGCTTTATCCTTATATACAGGGTCGCGGGGGCCTGGAGCCTATCCCAGGAAACTTAGGGCACTAGGCGGGGTACACCCTGGACAGGGTGCCAATCCATCACAGGGCACACACACATACTCACACTCACACACCCAATCACACAGGAAATAAATATGAAAAATAAAATAGGGGGTAAATTTAAATAGGAAAGAATAAAATAAAATATAAAAACTAAAGTTAAAATAAAATAACTGTACAACAATACACAATATAGAAAATATATGAAGAATATGTGAACAATAAGAGCAGCTGTACGAGTAGGAAAAGAATGGTAATGTCCAGGGTTGTGCAATCCACATGTTTAAAGTGGATCACGTTCATCTCATTCGTATCACTTTTCTTCTACCCAAACTAATTCCACACCACAGACGAGGCACCTTTTTTCTTTACAATCTCCTCGTTGTTGGTTTTGTCACATATAAGCAAGCTCACTGCTCGTCTTCTTCCATTGTCGAAGTGTATGTGAAGCCAAACACATCAAAAGTGGGACGAAACCGTGGCACCCGATTGAACCAAATATCTGCGCAAATACAGCGCAGCACGACTACCTGAATAGCGCAGTGATGATCTGGTTTATTTGCGCAGCCCGGTGGATCGCGCAGCGCCGCTCGAATGCGACCCACTATGTTTTTATTTACAAACTATTTAAAATGTCAGGACTGTTTATTATTGTTTCCGCCTTGCCATGCCTGGTTTGTATGTGCGCATCCCAGAAAATGTACTTTGATGGTCGGCGCGGTTTATTTCTGTCAGAGTCGCGAAGTTGGTCCGACGTTAAACCGTTATTGTTCCACTATGGTTCCACTTTTTCTCCCGGCCCACAACTGATGTTATTTTAAATTTACTTGTATTAATGATCCATTTGTTTGTGTGATTGTTTAGTTTTGAGCGTACGCTCTTCATTATCAATAAAGAAAAGCATGAATTAGAATAGGTACTTTCCTGTTATTTCCTCCCGTTCATTGCGCCCCACCTGTCATGTCTGTATTCCCCACTAGTGGGGCGCGCCCCACAGTTTGAGAACCACTGCTTTAAACCAATAGGGTCAGGTCTATAATATGAACATCAACAGACTGGGTTTGCATCTGCTGAGGATGAGAGTGATGTCAGTTTACAGTCTGTCAGTTTATCTTGGAGAGTGTTTTTTAACTCCTTGATGTCCTGTAGATGTTAAAAACATTAATAACATGAAGTTGTTATTTATTCTTAATTTGGTAGTTGTTATTTACTAAGGAACAAATTTTATACAATAAGTAAACAACCTCAGAATGTTCTTTCTTCATTTATCAGATTTTTTCTTTTCTCTTTTTTCTTTTACACACCAAAAAAAAGTTGTCTGAATTAATATGTCAGGTGTGTTACTGCTGCAGTTAGTTTTGAAAGATAATAATCTTAATATAGGAATTATAAACCATTTAAACAATAAAAACTAATGTTATGTGTTGTGTCAATAGAAGTGAGCTACTGCCCTCTATAGGTGCAAAAAAGATTTACACGTTGGTTCTCTTCCTGCAGATTTTTTTCTTTTTACAGTTTTGTTCTGATCTGAATGTGTGGTGTTTCCATTACTGATACCAATACTGTACACATTACACATCTCAGATTCAACAACCTTAATGGACTAAATGCATTTGCAGATCAGGACAAATAATATAATATTAGGGCTAAAGATTAAATATTACATGAATGTTTTTTAATATTCGAAAGACAGGGTTATATTTCCTATGAGTTACAGTTAAACCAGTTTCAGTTAGTTCACTTCACATTGTTTCAGTCACTGTACTAACATTATAACTGAGATCTAATACTGATCGACCCTCAGCCACATAATCAACCTCTTTTTATTCTATGACAAGGCATGATCAAGAGGCTGATTTTAATAACAGTATGAATTTGCACAGGTATCCTTCAAATAATCAATTCTTTTAATTTCATCAATCATTCAAAGCAAGCGAGATGCTGCCTCCTACAGGTAATTTTCATTACAAGAGTTTGTAGTCATCAAAGTGAACTGAAAGGCATTTATTTTAATTCTATCTTTACATGTGAGAGAGCAATATACTGTACATGTCTTCTGGAGAGACATACATGCCGCTCTTTTAAACCATACTCAGATTATTCAATATACAGTAGGTAAACAGTGTTAAATAATTGTATAAAGTAGTGAAAGGAGAATAAGAAGTCTACCTTCAGGTCTACCTGTCATTTTGTCAAATAACTCTGAAACGCCTTCACACCTTAATTCTAAATGATTAATAATCTATTCTAAAAACCTCAAAGTGCTCGTCTACAGTGCTTTGATGTCACAATTCATTCCATATCATTTATATATATATATATATATATATATATATATATATATATATATATATATATATAAAGTTGCAAGTTATTTTTTTTTTTCATGTCTCTCCCTGCTTGCTCTCTGCACAATATATATTTGTCAGACACACTTTAGGGAAAGAAAAACTTGCATAAATGTTTTAATACTAATGTTTCAATAATGTTACTAATATATTATACATCATACTATTCTTCATTTGTTGTGTGTCTACATGTTCTGTACATTCACGTTCCCCATATGTGACAGTGAGCATACCTAATTCTCTCTCTCTCTCTCTCTCTCTCCACTCACTGCTACTGAGGATGGCCCCATATTATCTGCACATAAATACATAGTGCAGATAGTTTTGGATTGTATTTAACCCACATTTAGTGGGTCATTTTAGCAGTGATGCAAAGACATCACCACTCTTCACCAGAGGTGTCAAGTAACGAAGTACAAATACTTCGTTACCTTACTTAAGTAGAAATTTTGGGTATCTATACTTTACTGGAGTAATTATTTTTCAGCCAACTTTTTACTTCTACTCCTTACATTTTTAAGCAATTATCTGTACTTTCTACTCCTTACATTTTAAAAACAGCCTCGTTACTCTATTTTTATGATCAGAACGCGCAACCCCCCGGTCGCATGATAAGAACGCGCACAACGCCCCCCCCCCCCGTCACATGATCAGAACGCGCACAACGCCCCCCCCCTCGTCACATGATCAGAACGCGCACAACGCCCCCCCCCGTCACATGATCAGAACGCGCACAACGCCCCCCCCCCCCCCGTCACATGATCAGAACGCGAGACCTTAATGCTTTTTTTCCCCCCTCACGGTACTTTTACTTTTATACTTTAAGTAGTTTTGAAACCAGTACTTTTAAACTTTTACTTAAGTAAAAAGCTTGGGTTGATACTTCAACTTCTAAAGAAGTATTTTTGAACCCTAGTATCTATACTTCTACTCAAGTAATGAATGTGAATACTTTTGACACCACTGCTCTTCACTAGCTTCACCTGAAACCCTTTTTCAAACTCCCATAAATGTCATGGGATGCTCCTAATTATGTTATGTATGTGGGGAAAATGCATCACAACATGCCTCGAATTTGTTTAACAGCATGAACACTGCAGAATCAAGTAAAAAAAAAAAATGCAGTAAGTGTTTTAATGTAGCCTTTTGTAAGACCCTATTTCTGTATGTTTTCTGGATGGAGACTTCCAGCCAGTATTTCTTCAGGAGCGAGAAAGTTGCACTGCTACGAAAAAACACCAAATAACACAAAAACTACCATAACTGTAAAGTAGCACAATACCAATAAAACAGAGATTTGTAAACTACTATGTTTGTAATAATACATGCCATGCAACAGTAAACCTACTCTGCTGGGCTTTTTGTACAGGGATGTTGTTGATCTGTGTCACTGTGGGTAGCGAGCGCAGTAATACACAGCTGTGTCTTCAGTCTGCATGTTCTGTCCTGTTAATGTGACTGTGCTCCTGGACGTGTCTCTGGAAATCTGAAACCTGCTTTTTAGTTTCTCACTGTAGTCAGTGCCACCACCACTACATATATATCCGATCCACTCTAGAGCTTTTCCTGCAGGTTTTTGTATCCAGCTTGTACAGTAGCTGCTATCATCTAAAGAATATCCAGAAACTTCACAGGTCAGAGTCAGTGACTGACCAGGGGTTAAAGCCATGCTTCCAGGTTGAATCAGCTGAACCCCGTGAACACCTGTTAAACAAAAGATCATTTTAATGTTTAAAATTTTTTTAAAGTATACAATACAAAAACTGTATTATAAATAGAATGTAAAAACACTTACAGTGTACGGCTGCCAGCAGCAGCAGTAGGGATGTAGAGATCATGGTGCGTGTTGAAGCAGAGTAATTAAAAGCATTTGGTCTTCATTGCTTAAATACATAACAGGGAAGAACATTTGCATAGAGACACTCCTTATCTGAGGGGACATTTGAGAGACTCTAAATTCCTGACGGAGTTACAGTTTTAATAAAGAAGATAAATGAAGACAGGTGCTACTGGTTGAATATAGTATTTAATAAAGGCATTGACTGTGTTTATAGAAACATATTATCATTAAATATTGTCATGTTTGATGGGGCTTGACACAAAATGGAGGAGTTGGAGGAGTTGATTAGATTTGGATTTTTACAGAAATTTTTAGGGCCTGTTAATTTAACTTACAAATAATTCAATGCTTTTATGTGTCATCCCTCAGCAGAAAATTCATCAAAGGACATTGTACTTTTCTCAGTAACATAAGTTGCTTTTTAAATTTTTTTTTACTTATTAACTATAAGAGTCTGACAACAGCTGTTTACAGCATCTATGACCTAAGTTATGATAAAAGAAAAGAATATGTTTTGCATATGTTACACAATAATATATAATTATGTCTAATAATAAATTGTAAATATAATAATGCATAGTATTAAAGTGTTGTGAAATAATGTGAAATGACAAAATGTGTTAGCAGAATTAGCAGATTATTCTGTTAGAAGAAAAATAAGGTTTGGGATGCTGTGCAATTGAGGGCATTAACATTACATTTACATTTAGGAGACGCTGTTATCCAGAGTGACTTACATTTGTATTTCATTACACATCTGAGCAGTTGAGGGTTAAGGGCCTTGCTCAAGGGCCCAACAGTGGCAACTTGGTGGTTGAACCTGGGATCTTCCGAACAGTAGTCCAATGACTTAACCACTGAGCTACACCTGGCTTACATTACATCTCACTTCACATCAGGCCTGATCACATGACACCATACTGTAATGTGCTATGACATCACAAGTCAAATATTTTATTCATTACTTTATTCATACAATTAATGAAAAATTAAATGAGGAATGATTGTTGATTAGGAATCCCTAATCTAAATAGAAAAGTGTAATGGAATCTAAAATTTCTTCTTGAGATGAATTGAAACAGCAGCACGCTCATGTTTTTTCACAGTATTTCCTCTAAATTGTGATATTGTGCGTCTCGTGCACAATAATACACAGCTGTGTCCTCTGCTGTGACACCAGAGAGTTTCAGATACGCCATGTTGTTGGAATTATCTTTGGTGATTTCTAATCTTCCTTCAAAAGATTTGACATAGTCATGGCCACTTCCAGTCCCGCAAACACGTCCCATCCACACCAGTGGTTTGTTCACCTGTAGTCAAATCCAGTGGATGTTGTAGTCTCCAAAAGTAAATCCAGATCCTCTGCAGGAGAGACTCAGGGTTTCTCCAGGGTTTTTTGCACTGTTATTTGTAATGACTCAAGACTGACATTTCACACCTGCTGAAAGAAGGAAAACATTAAATTAATCAAAAACATGCAGATAAAGAAGTGAATCACAGGTTACAGTTGAGAACTCACTGATGAGGCTGATTAGTAGCACAAATAAGGAGAGTGGGATCTTCATGGTGAGTGTTGATGAGCCTCGACTGCTACACTCAGCTCAGCTGCACATAAATACAGCGTGGACACACAGCACTCTGGATTTGCATCACAGCTTCATGATGAAATAAATGTATGAGTCAGGATGATGTAAGTGATCAGAACTGCAACGACATCCTTAACACAACATGATTATCTAGAGTGTTACAGTTCAATTCAATTCAATTTTATTTATATAGCGCTTTTAACAATGGTCATTGTCTCAAAGCAGCTTCACAAAAATGAAAGAAATTTAACAAAAAATAAATAATAATAATAATAAATAAATTAATTAATTAATAAAAAAAAAAAATAATAATAATATATATATATATACGGATAAGATGTTCCTAAGTTTAGCAATATTTCGAAGATGGAAAAAGGCTGTTTTTGTGATATTTGAAATGTGATTTTCAAAAGACAAGTTACTGTCTAATATTACGCCCAGGTCTTTTACTGCTGAGCTGGTAGTAACAGTACATCCTTCTAAGCGCAGGCTGAATTGTGAAAGCTGTTGTGTGCTGGTTTTTGGGCCAATAAGTAATATCTCTGTCTTATCTGAATTTAATAACAGAAAGTTATTGGTCATCCAATCTTTTATGTCCTGGACACACTCAGTTAATCTAGACAACTTAGGTATTTCGTCTGGTTTAGTTGAGATATATAATTGGGTATCAGCATAACAATGGAAACTAATCCCATGTCTTCTTATGATGTTACCCAAGGGAAGCATGTATATTGAGAACAACAGAGGTCCTAAAACTGACCCTTGTGGGACCCCATATTTCACTGGCATTACACCAGACGGTTCTCCATTTAGATCTACAAAATGGTAGCGATCAGACAGGTAAGATCTAAACCATTTTAATGCCTGTCCCTGAATACCTATATAATTTTGTAAGCGATCTATGAGAATATTATGATCTATAGTGTCGAATGCGGCACTAAGATCGAGCAGGACTAGCAATGAGATGCAGCCTTGGTCTGAAGCTAAAAACAAGTCGTGCACTAGTGCAGTTTCTGTGCTATGATGGGGCCTCTACTTTGGGTAGAGTATACAGTATATCAGGAGGTGATGATCTGTGATATCATCACTTTGAGGTATGATCTCTATATTAGAGACATCTATACCATGGGATATAATTAAATCTAGCATATGATTGAAGCGGTGAGTTGCTCCAATTATATTTTGTTTAACCCCAAAGGAATTTAGTAAATCCATAAATGTGAGTGCTAAAGCGTCGTTAGCATCATCTACATGAATGTTAAAGTCTCCTACTATCAACACTTTGTCAGAGTTAACCAATAGGTCTGATAGCAGATGCCCAAATTCTTTAAGAAAATCGCCATATGGCCCCGGGGGTCTGTACACGGTGGCCAGGGTAAAATATAGCAAGGGTTTATTACGTATTTCATTTAGTGCAACATTAATGATAAGCACTTCAAATGAATTAAACCTGGGCCTTATTTTCTGAGTAACAGTGAGTACATCATTGTAGATAGTGGCGACACCACCACCGCGACCAATTAGACGGGGCTCGTGCTTATAGAAATATCCTGACGGAGTAGACTCATTCAGACCAAAATATTCATTTGGTTTAAGCCAGGTTTCGGTGAGACAGAGTGCGTCAAGGCGATAATCTGAGATAATTTCATTAACAATAAGTGCTTTAGGCGCAAGGGATCTAATGTTGAGTAGTCCAAACTTTAGAGGTGGATTTTGACTACTTATTTTGCCTTTTTCTGGTTTTATGGTT
The DNA here is from genome assembly GCA_030522415.1 of Channallabes apus. NCBI lineage: Eukaryota > Metazoa > Chordata > Actinopteri > Siluriformes > Clariidae > Channallabes > Channallabes apus. The sequence continues at coordinate 4,737,176 of CM060121.1, forward strand.
ATCAGATTGTTTCGGGCAAATTTAACAAATTTATTCTTTTTTCTCACTATTCGGGGAACAGACACAGTTTCTATAGGACAAGCTATGTGTGTGCGTCTATCACTACGGTGAGTTGTGGTGTGGCTAATATGTTTGGAATCTACAGTATGACTTACCGCCAGTCAGATGGTTCGTAGTGTCCTGGAGATGTTGTCAGAGAGGACCGCTGCTCCAGCTCTGCTAGGGTGTAGGCCATCGGTGTGGTAGAGCCTAGGACGCTCCCAGAAAACATTCCAGTTATCAACAAAGCGTAATTTCTGTTGTTGACACCAAGATTGTAACCATTCATTAAAGGCAAATAATCTACTGAACTTCTCGATTCCTTGCTGAAATGTGGGAAGTGGTCCAGATACGGTGATCCTTGTCGTGGGTGATGTGCTGCGGACCTTCTCGACCAGGCTCCTGAAGTCCTTCTTTAGGATCGCCGTCTGCCTCAGCCTGGTGTTGTTCGTGCCGGCATGAAGGACCACAGCTCCAATGTTCTTCCTCAGGGCAGCAGGCACCTGTGCAGCAACATCAAGAACACAGTGAGCACTTTTTTTTTTATTATCTGTCCTTGAGAATGTTGGCATATCTAACATCTTATAAAAGGCAAAATTCGGGTTTGGGGCAGTTAGCCTTTATATTACAGGTTTATATTTTTTCAAATTTCTCTCCTGACCACTCCTGATTGTGTCATTTTCTAACAAGCTAAGTTTGTTTTATTTTCCACAATTTGTTATCTATTGGTTTTTTTTAATAATGGGATCATCTACAATACTTTATTAATTTATGTTACAATTACATTTCGCCCCCCCCCCCCCCCTTTATCCCCCCTTACTTATGTAATCTATCCATTTTAATGCAATGAAATTGTGCAATTCTGTGCTAAATTGGAACATGTTAAAGTTATTGTATTGAATATTGTATTGTTTTTAGTATTGTTTTTAATGTTTCTAATAAACCATAATAATAATTGTAATTAAAGGTTTATGTGTAAACACTTTTCTCATTGTTCAATTCTCAACCAGCTGGCAAATGTGGCTGATAGGTTCTCTTTTTATTTCACAGGATGATAACATTATTTAAAACTTATTATTTTTTTACATTTAAAAATTTGATGCATCTTTTTTATGCAAAGTTATTTATGGGTACTCACAACAAAACAACAAAAACTATAGGAAATGGTACTGAAGGATATTCTGCCTGCAAATTCCTAATAAATTAAAAACATAATTTCTTGAGAAACTATAAAGTAGAGTCCCAATGGTGCCCCACTTTTCCTGCACAATACACTGGAAAAATGACTTGTTTCAGCCCATAGGGTTACTGAGATATGAGTCTCATTTGAAGTTTGCGGAGAAGTTTCGTAGGAAGACCAGAGAGAAGAGCATTACAGTAATCAATTCGTGAAGTGACCAGCGCATGAATTAAAATTGCTGTACTGCTCTTAGTAAGAGAAGGACGAAGACGGTTAATATTACGCAAATGAAAATATGCAGCACATGTAATGTTATTAACAGAATAAAAGAATTAGTAGAGTGTATAGTCATTTGTGAGACTAAGAGACTGGGATCATGATCTAAATCACTAGTAAGCAATTGCTGATGAATCTTATTAATTTTTGACTCGAAAAAAGTCATAAAATGATTACATTGGTACTCTGGTTTCCTCCCACAGTCCAAAGATATGCAGGTTAGGCTAATTGGCGTTCCTAAATTGCCCGTAGTGTGTGATTGGGTGTGTGAGTGTGTGTATGTGTGTGTGCCCTACGATGGATTGGCACCCTGTCCAGGGTGTACCCCGCCTAGTGCCCGAAGTCTCCTGGGACAGGCTCCAGGTCCCCCGTGACCCTGAACACAGGATTAAGCGGTATAGAAAATGAATGAATGAATATTTAACTGAATTTCCGTAGATATTTTAAGCACCTTTTTATTTGTCTTTTTTTGCACACATTAAAGTTGTCTAAATGTGTTTCTGCTATTAGTTATAGGATGCTTGCAGTTTTTAAAGATAATAATTTATTATTATTATTATGTTAATGTCCTTTAATATTTTAGAGACAGAGTGGTCTTAACCCTGCTTGTTCATTAACTCCGGGTGTCCCTGGGGACAATTACTGCCAAGAGATGAAAATGAACAGGGATATTTTGTACAGCCATTCCAGTGCTTTCCCAACAGGAAATTTAATTCTCGCCAGTATTTTAATGTTCAATTCAATTCAAGATTCAAAGAACTTTATTAATCCCAATCCCAAAGGGAAATTGCTTATGCTTGGTTACAGGTGCTCACAGTTGTTAACTAAGGAAGGTAATAAAGGTAAAATAATTAAAAAAAAAAAAGTTCCTAAAACATTAAGTACACAGTAATCAAGTATGTATGTAATATTGTATTATTATATGCAATCGTGTATTACATATTCTATTGGGAGGTAGTATTGCAGTTATCATATTATTAATATGGGTAAGTATTAGTGTCCTGTTGTATACCAGTCAGTGGAAAAAAATCCACATACATGTGTGTATGAGTTACAGAGAAGAGTTGTAAAGTTTTATGGCCGTTGGGAGAAAGGATCTCCTGTGACGCTCGGTGGAACACTTGATAGTAATCAGTCTCTGGCTGAAACTGCTCCTCTGTTCAGCCAAACACTGTATAGCGGGTGAGAAGGATTGTTCACAATGGATTCTACTTTGGACAGAATCCTCCTCTTTGCTACTACATCCACAGAGTCAAGCTCCATGCCAATCACAGATTCGGCCTTTTTAATTGACTTGTCCAGTTTGTTCTTATCAGACACCTTAATGTTACCACCCCAACAGACCACAGCGTAAAAAATGACATAGAACATCCGTAGAATGGTATTACAGACGTTAAAAGACCTGAGCCTTCGAAGAAAGTACAATCGACTCTGACAGTTAGTAGCAACATTCACAAATAATGAAATAGTGTCAGTGATCATACTGAGACTCTACACTGTTTTTGTACAGGGATGTTGTTGATCTGTCTCACTGTGGTCGACGAGCGCAGTAATACACAGCTGTGTCTTCAGTCTGCATGTTCTGTCCTGTTAATGTTACGGTGCTGCTGGTCGTGTCTCTGGAAATCTGGAACCTGCTTTTCAGTTTTTCACTGTAGCCAGTGTAACCACTACTACATATAGTTCCGATCCACTCCAGAGTTTTTCCTGCAGGTTGTCGTATCCATTCTGTACAGTAGCTGCTATCAGTCAATGAATATCCAGACACTTTACAGGTCAGAGCCAGTGACTGACCAGGTGTTACTATCGTGGAGGTAGTCTGGATCAGCTCAACACTGTGAGCACCTGTTCAATAAATAAATAAATAAATAAATAAAAATACATACAGTATACACATATAAATGTTGCAATCCAAGGAAGGAGAAGCGTATTATATAATCAAAACCCTTACAGTGTACGACTGCCAGCAGCAGCAGCAGTTGGGATGTAGAGATCATGGTGTGTGTTAAAATTGCCGGTTTGTCATTGCTTATATACTGTACTGTATATCACAGGGAAGGACATTTGCATAGAAATACTCCTTATCTGACAGGAAATTTTTAGCTAGAAGATTTCTACTCAAGTTCATATTGTAATATATAAGAAAATTAAGATGTTTTAATAAAATAGTACATGAACATACTAGAACATAACTAGAAGTATGTACTAAAGACAGGTCTATGTTATATGTCGTATATACATCATGTAGTATAATCAGAGGTGGAAAGAGTAATACAATTTTGTACTCAAGTACAAGTACTCTTACTTCAGTGAAATTTTACTTAAGTACAAGTAAAGTTACCATTATAAAAATCTACTCAAGTAAAAGTAAAAAGTAGCTCATTAAAAAAATTTACTCAGAGTAAAAGTTACCGAGTTACTTTTTTATTTACATTTTTTTAACAGCGGGGGGGGGGGGGGGGGGGGGGGGGGGGGATGAGGCATTCTAGCGTAGTTCAAAAAAAGATGAGCAGATATAAATCTCAAACTAGTTGTTTTTAACTGAAGGAACACCTTTGCATAATAAAGCTGTTGTCTTTCTTGTGCTTGAAAATCAAAGTGGTCACTTAAATATGGTGTTACGTCCCAGTCTAGGGCCAAACAGCAAAAGAATGGTTCAGGGTTCTATTTTAAACTGTATGGAAATGGTGGCATATGGCAGAAAGAACTAGATCCAATCATTAACTGATGAAATAATGATGTTTGTATATACAAACACACACAAACACACACACACCAGGAGGAGGATCAGATTCAGGATAGACCCAGGCCAAAATAATAAACAAAATGGTATTTATATTAAGTAGCTAGATTACCTGCAAAAAAAAAAAAAAAACACACACACAAACAAAAATACAGGTACCTTCCCGGACTCCCTAAACCAAAAACAGTGAAATTATCTACAAATATATACAAAGACCAACCAAACCAAAGGGACAAAGCAATAATCAAAGTCAATTGGAGGCAAAAAGTCAAACCAGAATACACAACCAAATATCAAAACGCCAAAATCACAACCTCTTTCATCTTTCCCGCGTCTCTCTCCAGTTTATATTGTATATGGTCGCGCTAGTCGATGACGTCACTAGTCGATGACGGAAGCGACCGTGTGGAAGGTCAGGTAGCTGCCGATGTCAGAAAACCTGGAGTGGAGTCTGGATTGGCGCGCGACCAGGACATGATTCACACACGCGGCGCAACGGAGCATTTATAAAGCATAATATTTTTATTATTTTATAATTTTTAATTTATTTTTTACTCAGTAGCGAATATGATTTAAAATGTAGCGAATTACAATACTTCAAACAAAACGTACTTAAGTAAAAGTAAAATTACAGATTTTTTTAACTACTTTAAAAAGTAGAAATACACAAAAAAGCTACTACTGATAATGGGAGTGTTATGGAAATATTATTCCGTTGTTCTTTCTTATAAAGAAATTAGATAGGAACAGACCTTTCATTATGGAGGCAGAATAATCCTCTAAGGGTAGACTACCTTTGTCTCACCAGACCTTTGTTCTCTAGAAAGGGGAGATGTGGTTTTTGTGAAAGTTATCGGTAATATTCCAGGGATGTTGTTGCACACGGATGCCTGAAGGGGGGAGACCGGAAGGGGGGTAAGAGGCATACATGTGATCAGTTATGGTGGACTGTTAAGTAAAATAAAAAGTTATGTGAGTTACTAAGAGTGTTGACCTTCTTTCATTAGTAAGAAGAACACGACAACAGGGAAGAAGATCCGGTTCTCCGGACTACTGAGCCGCCGCTTTGTCTCCCCCTAGTGCAGTGGTTCTCAAACTTTTTCTGTCATTCCCCACTTAAGGGGGTGAGCGAATTTTCAAGCCCCACTTGTCAACAAAATAACGAAATCGGCCAAGTTTACTGTTTATTGAAATATCAATTCCTAAACCAATACGATCAAACACCACCAAGTTAAAAAAAGATAAAATACACGTGCAATTGTTACAAGGCTTACGTTGTCACTTATCTTTGCATAATTGACCCCATGTTTATTAGCTGCTCAGCAATCGTTTGTAGTTTTTTTTGCACTGGCCAATTCTGTATGAAACTTTGAATGAACCCATTTGTGCTTTGCTGTCCACTGATTCAGATTTTACCATGTGATTCTCCTGCTGTCTGTATTCTGCCAGCTTTCTTTCAAAGACGTCCAGTGGTTTATTAACGTGACTGGAGTGTGTTGTCTCTGTTACAATATTGGATTTATTTGTTTTTTTGTGTGTCTGGTTAAGCTGGCTTTGTCTCTGCTATGTCTCTGCTGGTGGTGGGATAGGGTGTGTCTCCCCTTGCTTCAGGTTCCAGCCTCTTCAGTGTGCCTGGAAATCTATTGGCTGCTGCTCTGCCTGTCCTTTGTTAGTCCCGCCTCCTCCCACCTGATTGGTTCTCCAGGACACCCAGAGGCCTACTTAAGGCCTTCAGACCACCATGCTACAGACCGTGTCTTTGCTTACTGCTTATCCTATGCTTGATCCTAAATGTTACTCTGTGTATGACCCTTTTACTTCGTTTCTGACTACTCTTAGATTTTCCCCTTTTTGATAATTGCTTGGTTTTCGATTGCCTATTCCATGTATGACCATTTTGCTTGTTTTGACTACGCTTTTGTGTTTGCCCTCTTTGTTTTTGTTGGTTTGGTTGTAGATACTTTTGTATATATTTGTATTTACTTTATTTAGTGGCTTAGTAAGGAGTCGACGCCATTTTGTTTGCACTTTGTTTTTCTTGGTTTGTGGTTAGTTAGGGAGTTGAGGGAAGAACTTTGTATTTCTGTTTCTTTATTTTCGGTGCAGGTTAGTTGTGTCACTTTGGTATTAGATAGAGGTAATTTTGTTTATTGTTTTGGCCTTGTCGGCTTCTGAAGCTTACAGCCACCCTTTTGGGATTTGCTTATTCACCTTATTGTAAATAAACACTAAGCAAACGCACTTTTGGTCTCACCCCCTTTCTTTTTTTTCACTCCTGTTACGGCCCGACCTAGACCGGGGCGTAACAGTCTCTAAGTGTCTTCCTAATTTGTTGGGTCTCATGTGGTCTGCTGCCAGCAGTTTAAGACACAAAACACACACGAGTCTCTCTTCTGCCCCCACCATCCCCACCATGAATCCAAGCTCAAGTTAGGCTTCATTAGGGGTGGCGATATAACCAAAATCTTCTATCATGGTAGAAGCAATTTTCTACCTCGATAACGATATATATCGCAATTTGTATCTGAAAATGCATGAATAAAAATGAAAACACAAAGAAACTGTTTTACATAATTTCATTTTTTTTATGTAATTTTATTTAAACTGTGAATTGCTGAGGTTTGCCACATTTTTTACTTTGGCCATATTCGATTTGTATTTCAGATGATAGAAAAGGTTTGACGTGTTTCCACCACTTGTTAAAACAGTGCACTTGCGTACCTTCCAAATCACGTTCGTCTCATTCGTCTCATTACCCAAACCAATTCCACACCACAGACGAGGCACTTTTTTTCTTTACAGTCTCTTCGTTGTTGGTTTCGTCACATGTAAGCAAACTCACTGCTGCTGCAGCGTCTTCTTCCTTTGTCAAAGTGTATATGAAGCCAAACACATCAAAAGTGGGACGAAACCGCGGCACCCGATACCCGAACCAAATATCTGCGCAAATACAGCGCAGCGCGACTATCTGGATAGCACAGTGATGATCTGGTTTATTTGCGCAGCCCGGTGGATCGCGCAGCGCCGCTCGAATCACAAATCTGCGCGACTCACTGTGTTTTATTTAAAAACAATTCATTTAAAATGTCAGGACTGTTTAATATTGTTTCCGCCTTGCCATGCCTGGATTGTACGTGCGCATCCCACCGGGGTAAAATGTATTTTGATGGTCGGCGCGGTTTATTTCTGTCAGAGTCGCGCAGCGCTGCCCAGTGGGTCGCGCAGGTTTGTGATTCGAGCAGCGCTGCTCAACTTTGTCCAATGTTAAACCGTTATTGTTCCACTATGGTTCCACTTTTTCTCCCGGCCCACAACTGATGGTTATTTTAAATTTACTTGTATTAATGATCCATTTATTTGTGTGTGATTGTTTAGTTTTGAGCGTACGCTCTTCATTATCAATAAAGAAAAGCATGAATTAGAATAGGTACTTTCCTGTTTTTCCTCCCGTTCATTGCGCCCCACCTGTCATGTCTGTATTCCCCACTAGTGGGGCGCGCCCCACACTTTGAGAACCACTGCCCTAGTGTGTTTGTGTGTCCATGTCATGCACCATTATCAGTAAGTAGATTCACCTGTTTATCCCCTATGTGTGTTCCTATTTAAACCAGCTGACCCCATAGCCACCTGTCAGTCCACCGTTGTGCACAAGTACGAATGCTCTTTCTATGAACTCTGACTTTTTTTGGAATACTGGAACTCCATTGTGTGTTTCTAGGACTGACTCGCTCGAAACGTCCCGCGTCTGATTCGGCAGGCAGTAAGGGTTGCTGGCACGCCGAACTGGGCCCACTGTGTGGATCATCGTTGTTTATGATTTTTTGTATGGGACTATTTATGTTGGTGGAAACACCCCAATAAACTTCACCTTGATTGACACACCTGCATCTGCGTCTGCTCTACTATACCAGACATGACAATAATTAAGAACCTTAAGCACAACATAAAAAAATCTATATAATTTAGACACTGATGCAAACAATTTTGCAGTAAACAATTAGAAAACAGAAAGCTACAGCTTAACACCATTTTATTTAATATATAAATATTTAACTGAATTTCCATAGATATTTTTAAGCACCTTTTTATTTGTCTTTGGAGCACACCACACGTTTAAGTTGTCTGAATTAATATGTTAGATGTGTTGCTGCTATTAATTATAGGATGCTTGGAGTTTTTAAAGATAATCTATTATTATTATTATTATTATTATTATTATTACCATTAATTATTTCCTTTATAAAAAAGTTTCATTCATTAAATGCTAATATGTGACGGTTGACCCCTAGAGGGCGCCCAACGCCCGTTTTTGGTTTTGTTTTGTAGTTTGGTTTGTGTTTCGTGTTTGACTTCATTTCCCAGTTTGCACCTCGGTCAGGTGACGTAGAAGCTCACCTGAACCGAGGTAAGCCAATTATTAGTTGATTATGTTGTTTATAAATAGCCTGGCTGAACAGCAGTCAGTCGTCTGGCTTTTGTTGGTGTAGGTTTACAGTAGTTTGTGTTTGGTGTTATCGCTTTTTATGTTTATTTACTTTAATAAAAAAGAACGTATTGAACCATCAGCTCGCCTCCTCCGCATTCATGCCGCGAAAACGCACCAGACGCAGACATCAGAGAGAAAGCCATGACATAATAGAACTGAGCTACTGCCCTCTATACTGTAGGTAAAAAAAAAACACTTACATTTTGTTTCTCTTCATGCAGATGTCTTTTGTACTGATACTTTCCATTATTGATAACATCCACTTTACTTAGCACAGATGCTACAGTAAAATACACTGAATAACAAATGGTTAATTAAATGGAAAGAGTAAAATATATGTACAGCACTTTAATATAATTACATTAAAATACAGTAATGTTAGAAGCAACATTCGTAAATCATGAATTAGTGTCAGTGACCATACTGAGACTCTACACTGTTTTAGTACAGGGATGTTGTTGATCTGTCTCACTGTGGGAAACGAGCGCAGTAATACACAGCTGTGTCTTCAGTCTGCATGTTCTGTCCTGTTAATGTTACGGTGCTGCTGGACGTGTCTCTAGAAATCTGGAACCTGCTTTTCAGTTTTTCACTGTAGCCAGTATTACCAGTATAACATATATATCCAATCCACTCCAGAGTTTTTCCTGCAGGTTGTCGTATCCAGTTTGTACAGTAGCTGTTATCAGTTAATGAATATCCAGACACTTTACAGGTCAGAGTCAGTGACTGACCAGGGGTTACTGTTGTGGAGGTAGTCTGGATCAGCTCAACACTGTGAACACCTGTTCAATAAATAAATAAATAAATAAAAATACACACAGTATTCACATATAAATGTTGCAAACCAAGGAAGGAGAAGCGTATTATATAATCAAAACCCTTACAGTGTACGGCTGCCAGCAGCAGCAGCAGCAGTTGGGATGTAGAGATCATGGTGTGTCTTAAAATTGCCTGGTTGTCATTGCTTATATACTGTACTGTATATCACAGGGAAGGACATTTGCATAGAAATACTCCTTATCTGACAGGAAATTTTAAGATATCTACTCAAGTTCATATTTTAATATATAAGAAAAATAAGATGTTTTAATAAAATAGTACATGAACATACTAGAACATAACTAGACGTATGTAATAAAGACAGGTATATGTTATATGTAGTATATACATTATATATAGTATATGTATATATACTACATTACTACATATAATGTGTATATATACACAGGTGCATCTCAATAAATTAGAATATCATCGAAAAGTTGATTCATTTAGGTTATTCAGTTAAAAAACTGAAACTCATATTATATAGATTCATTTACACATAGAATTATATATTTGAAATCTTTATTTCTTTTCATTTTGATGATTATGGCTTACAGCTAATAAAACGCCGAAATTCAGTATATCAGAAAATTAGATAAAACCAATAAAAAATGAAAAAAAAAAATTAGCACAGAAATGTTGGACTACTGAAAAGTATGAATATGTACAGCACTCAATGCAACCTTCGCATGAATTATTGCAGCAATGCTGTGTGGCATGGAGGTGATCAGTCTGTGGCACACTGCCGAGGTTTAATAGAAGAGCAGGTTGCTCTGATGGCATAGATTCTCTATGGGGTTTAGGTCGGGCAAGTTTGCTAGCCAATCAAGCACAAGGATACAATGGTCCCTGAACCAGGTATTAAAACATTTCGCAGTGTGGGCAGGTGCCATGTACTGCTGGAAAATGAAATCAGCATCTTCATAACCAGTTGTAGCCCATGTCCTGGATATGTCCATGTGTGGTGGCTGTTGAAGCACTGACTCCAGCTGCAGTCCACTCCTTGTGAATCTCCCCCAAATTCTTGAATTGGGTGTGGTTATCCCGGTTGCTTGTGCACCTTTTTCTACCACATTTATTCCTTCCATTCAACTTTCTATTGATGTGCTTGGATTTAGCAGTCTGTGAACAGCATGCCTACTGAAACTGACAGAGTGACTATTTAAAGGCTCTCAAAACCTTTGCATGTGTTTTGAGTTAATTAGCTGATTAGAGTGTGACACCACGAGTTTTCAATATTTAATTTAACAATATTCAAATTTTCTGAGATACTGAATTTTGGGGGTTTATTAGCTGTAAGCCATAAACATCAAGATGAAAAGAAATAAAGACTTTAAATACATCATTCTGTGTGTAATGAATCTATATAATACAGTAGATAAGTTTAACTTTTTTAAATTGAATTACTAGAATAAATAAACTTTTCGATGATATTCTAATACTGTACACACACACACATACATACAGACACACACACACACACACACAAAAACACTTAATATACTTTTTAATTTTAGAAGAAACTTTAGAAAAAAACTCTTATATGAATTTATATAGTATGAATTTATAAGAATTTTCATAAAACCAACACAGCACAGGTCTTTACATGCAATTCTGTTTAATCTACAGTAATCACATACTGTAGTCATATCAGTTTGCCAAATAGAGAGAGAGACAGATTCAAATAAAGTACAGACTGAGATGGGTAAGTTTGCACAGACTGCCCTCTAGTGGGACTGGACAGGTCAAAAAAATATATTTCTTTAGTTATTTAGCTAAAATAAATAAAATACTTTATTCATCCCCATAGGTTAAAGCTCCTGTGCATATTATTGTGCAAGGTCAGTGGTTTTGTGCATATAGTGAGGATGTTATGATATGGCCTGACACATATTGAGGCCCGTCTGTCAAGTAGTCTGTGACCCAGGCCACCAGCTGTGAGTTCACTCCCATCTCTGTCAGTTTGTCTTTGAGGAGCAGCGGCTGGATGGGGTTAAAGGCACTGGAGAAGTCCAGCAATGTAATCCTCACAGCACCACTACCCCGATCCAGGTGAGACAGAGATCTGTGGATCATGAAGGTGATGGCATCCTCTACACTCATCTTCTCCTGGTATGCAAACTGTAGTTTTGTGTGTGTTTCTCCTGGCTTTAACATCACTGAGAAGACCTGAGTGAGTTCTACTGCACATTCCACATCTGAAAAACAAAGACACAATTATATTATTATTATTATAATTGCATGGTCAAGGTTACAATCAGGGTTACACCAGATGATCCTATACAGAGAGGTACGGTTTTTTAAGGATCTCATACTAAGTCATAATTATGAGATACTGTCATACAGTAATTATGAGATACTAACTCATAATTATGAGTTGGTAAATCATAATTATGAGATAATTTCTGTGAGGTTTTTTCTTTTGTGAATGCAATGCGCTTTCATAGAGAGCCACACCACAAGATGTAATATTTATAAGAGCCTTAACGCAGGACTTTAGAGGGGGTCAATGAACCTTTGAACCGTTTGAAGATGGCGTGTGATTATTAATTAGGGAACTTAAAAGGAATCAAAAGGAAACTGAAAACACAACATAAACAGAGCTCCGCCGTCTACGCGAGAATGGACGAAGCTCTGGAAACTAAAACAAAAACTATATCCTCTTTGCCCTTACCGAAGATTTATAGGAGAGAAGGAGAGTTTCTTAATTTGTGAGAACTAAGAACTTAAACTAAGAGTGCACGCTGAACTGATGCGTGTTGCTCTCTCTCACTTTCTCTCCCTCTCTTTCGCCAATGTCTTTGCCTCTGTCTCTCGACTTATTGCGCGCTTGTATATTCTTTCTTTTTTCATTGTCTTGTCTTTTTGCACGCTTATCTATCTATCTATCTATCTATCTATCTACAGTATCTATCTATCTACAGTATCTATCTATCTATCTATCTATCTATCTATCTACACTATCTATCTATCTATCTATCTATCGATCGATCGGTGTCTGTGTGTCCTTGGCCCTGATACCTTACCGGTGCTACCTAAATGATCGCACGAATTGCCGATGTACCAGGACCCTTAAATAAACATGCTGCCAGATCAGGCGCGTTCACATTGGTTGCGGCTTTTCCAGAACTTGTGGTAGCAATCTGCGTATCTGCCTGTTCTGAACAGTGCAAAGCATTTTCGCATGGCCCTGCCCCTCGTTAGACCCGCGTTGTTACACAGCGGAGTTGATTCTCTAACACACTGATCCAGCTTTGCTGTCACAAAGAACTGTTTAGGAAACCGTTCCTACTATTCGCCATTGCACTGTCCAATGACTCACATCTATGTAATAAATACTGTATAGCAACTTATATACATATCCCATTATTCACTGTCACTTTACTCATACATTCACTGACAATTTGCACATTTCACCTCCTTTTCTTATTTTCAATTGTCAGTTTGCGCTCTGTTTTTCTACAGTATGTAGAACTGCAATACTGTATTAATTTATACAATTTACAATTATAAAGGTGAAACTCGAAAAAATTGGAATCATCCAAATCATGCAAAAGTGCATTTATTTCAGTAATGTAACTTAAATGGTGAAACTAATATGTATTCCGTATATATTCTGCATTCTGTAGAGAACATGTTTTTGCTGAAGAAGAACTAATGAGAAACGCTTCCTCTCTAGTATCCTCTCAACAGACTAAAAAACACGGGACTCATGCTGTATGTCATGACTGTTTAGTGACGAGACGAACACAGATGAAGGGTTTAAATACAAACAAATTCATTATATACTGAGCAAAAAAGAAATGTCCCTTTTTCAGGACTGTGTATTTCAACAATAATGTTGTAAACATCCAAATAACTTTACAGATCTTCATTGTAAAGGGTTTAAACAATGTTTTCCATGATGTTCAATTAACCATAATCAATTAATTAACATGCACCTGTGGAATGGTCGTTAAGACCTTAACAGCTTATAGAAAGTAGGCATTTATGGTCACAGTTCTAAAAACGCAGGACACTAAAGAGACTTGTCTACCGACTGTGAAAAACACCCAAAGAAAGATGCCCAGGGTCGCTGCTCATCTGCGTGAACGTGCATTAGGCATGCTGCAGGGAGGCATGAGGACTGCTGATGTGGCTATAGGGCAATAAATCGCCATGTCCGCACTGTGAGACACCTAAGATGGTGCTACATCCTCGCAGTGGAAGACTACGTGTAACAACACTTGCACAGGATGGGTACATCCGAATATCACACCTGCGTGACAGGTACAGGATGGCCACAACAACTGCCCGAGTCACACCAGGAACACACAATCCCTCCATCTCACAGCAAGAACTGACAAATCTGGACCATTTCAGGATGTCAATTTAGTCAAATTTTCTTTTTTATTCAACATTATGAGAATTTCATAGGAATGTACCTATGGCATATTTCTGATTAAAGACATGAACACAGAAGCAGAGAAGTTTAGTGACAGTAAAGAAGGAAAAAACAAACAAACTTGGAATGCCGTTATAGGAAGATAATCACAAGAATCTTATTGTTATCCAAGGGTTTTGTTACAGAATGTCATGGAGTGTTTTATGTCTCTACATTAACAATTTTACCTATTTGTATTTATTTGTAGTTATGCTTATTTTAGTAGAAGGTCTGGATTTTTCCCCCATCTGCATACGTACATCATTACTGCAGTGAACAGCTGCGTATCGACCAGTTTAACTTTCTTTCTCTTTTTAAAAAAATGAGGCAAAAAAAAACTCTTGTGCCTCCTTGACTTGTTCCATGTATCAGACCTCAAACTATGAGAATAAAGTGTCTTAAATGAAGCACAGGGCGGCACGGTGGTGTAGTGGTTAGCACTGTCGCCTTGCACCTCCAGGGTCCGGTTTCGATTCCCGGCCAGGCTCGATTCCCGTCTCTGTGTGCATGGAGTTTGCATGTTTGCATGCTTGGTGGGTTTCCTCCCACAGTCCAAAGACATGCAGATTAGGCTAATTGGCGTTCCCAAAATTGACCATAGTGTGTGAATGAGTGTGTGTGTGCTCTGCGATGGATTGGCACGCTGGATTGTGTACCCTGCCTCGTGCCCTGAGTCTCCTGGGATAGGCTCCAGGTCCCTGCGACCCCACAGTAAATACAGGATAAAGCGGTATAGAAGATGAATGAATGAATGAAAAATGAAGCATACGGCTGTAAACATGCTGTATTATTCTTCAATCTACTAATTGAATATTTATGTAAACTTATTACTAAATATTCAGTACAATGAACTGATTAATAAAGGTTCATACATTATTTGAAGAAATGTAATAGAAATAGAGTGTATATACCATAATTCATTACAATTTTATTTTATTCTGATGTAAGAAAGTAAAGGTTTGGATAATATCATCATTAGTCCTTTTGAGTGGATGTTTGAACATGTGTCAGTGTTTTTGTAAGGGGAATCCACTGTTCTGTGTCACTGTGACTCTCTCTGGCGCAGTAATACACAGCTGTGTCTTCAGTTTGCAGATTCTGTCCTTGAATTGTTATTGTGTTAATAGAAGTGTCTCTGGAGATGCTGAACTTATTTTTCAATTTATCACTGTAAGCTGTATTTCCATTATAATAGATGATTCCAATCCACTCCAGAGCTTTTCCTGCAGGTTGTCGGATCCAAGCTGGTAACTGAATATGAAACCTTGCAGGTGATGGAGAGACTCTGGCCTGGCTGGACTGTCATGGCAGCAGGCTGAGTCAGTTCCTCACCGTGCACATCTGTAGAAGAAATAATGATGTGACATATCTCACAAAATATACAGTATACTGAACATTATTTTAGTATGCCAGAAAATGATTATATAATATGATATATAAATCACTCACAGGAAGCAGCTGCCAGAAGGAGCAGTAGAGATGTAGAGAACATGGTGCGTGCTGTTTTTCTTCTCTATTCTCTGTCCTTTAACAGAGGATATCACTAAATGATATCCAGCCTTGTCTTTTTGTATTTGCATACCTGCTGATGATGGGAGGAGTTAGTATTTAAAACATATTTAAAGTAGACGAGACATTAATTTTATGGAGGATATGCGGCTTTTCATAAATGAATGGAAAATCCTTATCCTTGACAAATATTTTGTTTATATTAGAAACTCCACTAACAAGATAACATATGGACTAACATTCTTTTTGGAGTTATACTGTATATATTACTGTAATGCTCAGGCTATCATTTACAGCTAATTGTGTTTTACAGATTTCAGTGGCCTCCATAAACAGAGCTTCATTGGAGCTTTTATTTAGCTGACTAACCAACAACTACATTGTGTAATAGGAATGCTATAGAACAAATCAAACAGTTTTGTGTGTGTTTGTGTGTACTGTATGTGTGTTTCAAACTCCCATAAACACCATGATGTTTAAGTGTTCTTGTTCTCATTTGAAATGCTTCTAATTATGTTATGCAGGAGAATTGCATCACTGCAGAATCCGGACTGCAGACCAGTGTGCTGATAACTATTGGGATGTATTGGGAAAGTGTATAAAGTGTTGTGTAATGATCAACAAAAAAATTTTGACTTATCAGATTATTGTGTAAAAAGAGAAAAAAAAACTATTTTGGGATGCAGGGGGATTGAGGTTGTTAACATTATCTCTCAGCCTTGTGGATGATTTAGTCGAACATCATTCATCCTTTATCTATACTTCTTACGCTATTGCAGGGTCATGAGCAGCTCAGAGCCTACAGTACAGTATGTCATGAAACAGAGGACACAAGGTAAGGTACACAATGAGGTGCCGTGCAGGTGCGAGGTGACAGACATAATGACATAACCCACCATGCCACCTGTTGATGAAGTTTATTATCTATCATGAGAACTAAATAATGGCATTGTGGGTTGGTCCTTAATGTGCTTGGTCCTTGTGTGGAGTAGTGTATGATTGTGTGTGTGAAAGTGTGTGTGCTGTGCCCTGCAATGGCTTGTCATCACATCCAGGGTGTATCCTGCCTTGCAAGGGCGTAGGTTTGCTCTGGACATTGGTGGGGACCTATGACTCCAACTAATCCCCCACCGCCCAATCCCCTGCCCCACCCACCAACCCCCCACCCCAACTCCATCCACGGAATGCATGTTTTTTTAATATGCTGCAAAATGCAAAATCATTATACATTAATACTAGCAATGCTTCGACTGATATTAATCCACTCAAAATGCAATTCATTAAGTTAAATTAAGGAATAGTGTAATGTTAAAGGAATGTTTAATAACTGACAAAAAGATAGTCTTTAATAAAATAAAAACTATTCTTTATTGAGCCCTAGTGCAAATGAAACATCTCAAACATCAGTATATATATATATATATATATATATATATATATATATATATATATATAAAAAAAGTAAAGATATTTGAAGATATTTATTTGTAAAAAATGTTTGGAATCATGTATGATTTTCGTTCCCACGTCTACACCACTTTGTATTGGTCTTTCACCTGGAATTCCAATAAAACTGATTCATGTTTGTGGCTGTAATGTGACAAAATGTGGAAAAGTTCAAGGGGGCCGAATACTTTTGCAAGCTACTGTAGGTATAATAATATCAAGTCATCGTTCAGCATCACCTGTGACCCCTTCTCTCTCCATCACTGTCTGATATACAGCACAGTTGTTTAGGTTCTGTCACCTGACAAAACAGGATAAACATTTTTTATTTCACTTTTTCTGAGTCTTAGTGTGTAAACCTCAAATCAAATCATTAAATGTTTGCCAAGTCAGTGAATGCATTTTAAAAACTATTTGTGCGAAGTGGATTTGTCTATTGGTGAACTGTAACTAAATTCTAGCCATATGGCAATATATAATATGTAGCATATAAATTTCTTTCACAAGACTGATCTCTGACAAATAGTCGTCATTAGATTAGGAGAACTGACAGGGATCATATTTATACTTTTACATTTAGCTGTTTAATCTGCTGTTAGTTTTAAGTCCGTATTCACAGACTATAACCTGCCCTGCTGTAATGAATGTGCGTCAAAGCGGTACAAAAAAAAAAAAAAAAGACTAGCATTAACGTTAACTGTTGTCGTTACTTTGATGGATTCACTAGCGAACTTGAAGTGACTTACACTTTTCTTTGGGAAAAAAAAAAAAAAAGCTCCTTACTGTATGTCCAGCTTCTTTTTTTTCATCATGTATGTCTGTCACCCTGCACGGCGCTGCTTGTATCTGAACGCAGCCAATAGCCACATGATAGCATGGGTGATAGCAATTAAAGGCACAGCCAATCAAAATGTTCATATGTGTTTTGGGGGCGGGAGGACTCAAGGAGAGAACGTGATTTATCCCTTTCTGCGTGTCTAGGTTAATGTTGACAGAACGATTGTTTTTTTTTAAGTGGATTAAATTATTGGTGGGGACATTTCAATGGTCGGAGGATATTGGTGGGGACACATCACCACCGTCCACCCTAAATCTACGCCCCTGCTGCCTTGTGTCTTACAAACAGTGGGATAATCTCCAGGCTCCCTACGACCTTACACAGGATAAGTGATATGGATAATTTATGGATTGTCATGCTCCCCTAGTGATACACACACACACACACACACACACAACTGCAGGTGCAGGAAATGATAGTCTTTTATTTTACTTAGTCCCCTTTTGATTTGAACAAAACAAAACCACAACAAAACGTAATATCCACCCCGTGGGTAGCTTCGCCAGGCGCGGTCTGCAGGCGGAAACAGAGAGCTAGATCCTTTCTAGGAAACGTAGGAAAACAAACGTGACTTTATACCGATCCATGGCAATGTCAGTCCATGAACGTGAAGCTGTCTTGCTTCACACAACCTCGCCTGCAGATACCGCTTAAACCTGGGAGAGACAGAGAAATTGCACAATTAAAGTGTATCGTAGCATAATGGTGACCAGACGCTGTGGTGTGGGTTCGGCTGGGTTAAATAGTGAGACACATGAGGTAGAGACAGGTGATTTCCATCAATCATTAAGGGCGGACAATGACATACACAGGCACACTAGGGGGAGACAAAGCTACGGCTCAGGAAACCGGATGTTAAATGGATGAATTAATGAGAAATTTCACTAAATTTAAACCGAAAAGTGTAATGGACTGTGCTTCTCGTGCACAATAATACATGTGCACGTTCACACTGGAGAGTTTCAGGTACATCATGCTGTTGGAATTATCTCTGGTGATTTCTATTTTCCTTCAAAGGATTTGGCATAGTCATGGCCACTCCCCCAAACACGTCCCATCCACACCAGTGGTCTTTCTCCTGTTGTCTGATCCAGTGCATATAGTAGCTTCCAAAAGTAAATCTAGATTCTCTGCAGAAGAGACTCAGAGTTTCTCCAGTGCAAAAAAAAAATGCAAATTAAACTTTTAATAATCGCCTGTAAATAGCCATAAGAAGTGCATAACAAGCTCTAACTTTTTATTCTTTCTTCGTCTGATCGCCTTGCAAAGGGGTATTTTAGCAAAGAAATTACAGAATTGTCTCTCATCTTTATCTGGCTTCCACGTCAATCACTATTCAATACATTAACTAACAATCTGCTGACCGTTAATAAGACTCCTTGAGAATGGTCCAATCACATGAGCGCAAATTTTAAAAACAATATTGATTCGCTAAGAACAAAAGTGGGAGGGTTCAGGGGGCACAATGCTGCACCCCAAAGATGATTTGACAAAATCCAATTAGAGCTCAGCCTCAAATCACACGCTGTTCAAAAATTAACATGCCAACATATAGTAGACACTCGTTTGTCCCCACGTAGACGAACACAAATGAACATAATACAGTTTAGATGTTTTTTTTTGTAAATAAATTATATTAAGAAATACAGTGGAATATTTTGACTAAATGACTTAATTTCATTATTAAAATAATTATTATCTTAAATAATTACATGTTAAAGTAGCATTCTTCTTTGCCTAACTTTAAGGAAGCGGCGGCACTTATAGCCCGGCCGCCACTGCTAGTAAGTGGTGTTAATATTAGTCTCCACATTAATGAGTCAATGTATTATTAAACCTTTTTCAAACTCCCATAAATGCCATGATGTTTGAGTGTTCATGTTCTCATCTGGGATGCTCCAAAATATGTTACAGTACAGTATGTGGGGAAAATGCATCGCAACATGCCTTAAATCTGTTTAACAGCATACACACTGCAGAATCAAGTAAAAAAAAAAAAAGCAGGCAGTGTTTTAATGTAGCCTTCTGACTCTATTTCTGTATGTTTTCTGGAAGGAGACCTCCAGCCAGTATTTCTTCAGGAGCGAGAAAGTTGCTCTTTCTGGTTTATTAAACTGCTATGAAAACACCCAATGACAAAAAAAAAAAAACTACCATAACTGCTAAAGTAGCACAATACCAATAAAACAGAGATTTGTAAACTACTAAACTTCTTAACATGCACACCTGCTTTATAAGGCAATATTATAAATTGTAAAATGGAAACATGATACAGAAGCATCAATTTACTGTATGTCACAGCACGCATTTCTCAGGATTTTTTTTTATGTACGTTTGTAACAATACATGCCAAGCAACAGTAAACCTACTGACAATGTACACTTTTTGAATCTACTGGGCTTTTTGTACAGGGATGTTGTTGATTTGTGTCACTGTGGGTAGCGAGCGCAGTAATACACAGCTGTGTCTTCAGTCTGCATGTTCTGTCCTGTTAATGTGACTGTGCTCCTGGACGTGTCTCTGGAAATCTGAAACCTGCTTTTTAGTTTCTCACTGTAGTAAGTGTTACCACTGCTACATATATATCCGATCTACTCTAGAGCTTTTCCTGCAGGTTTTCGTATCCAGCCTGTACAGTAGTTGCTATCAGTTAACGAATATCCAGAAACTTCACAGGTCAGAGTCAGTGACTGACCAGGGGTTAAAGCCATGCTTCCAGGTTGAATCAGCTGAACCCCGTGAACACCTGTTAAACAAAATATCATTTTAATGTTTAAATTTTTTTAAAAAGTATACAATACAAAAACTGTATTATAAATAAAATGTAAAAACACTTACAGTGTACGGCTGCCAGCAGCAGTAGGGATGTAGAGATCATGGTGTGTGTTGAAGCAGAGTAATTAAAAGCATTTGGTCTTCATTGCTTAAATACATAACAGGGAAGAACATTTGCATAGAGACACTCCTTATCTGAGGGGACATTTGAGAGACTCTAAATTCCTGACGGAGTTACAGTTTTAATAAAGAAGATAAATGAAGACAGGTGCTACTGGTTGAATATAGTATTTAATAAAGGCAGGGACTGTGTTTATAGAAACATATTATCATTAAATATTGTCATGTTTGATGGGGCTCAACACAAAGTGGAGGAGTTGGAGGAGTTGATTAGATTTGGATTTTTACAGAAATTTTGTGGGCCTGTTGATTTAACCTACAAATAAGTCAATGCTTTTAGGTGTCCTCCCTCAGGAGAAAATTCATCAAAGGACATTGTACATTTCTCAGCAACATAAGCTGCTTTTTAAATTTTTAACTTATTAACTGTAAGAGTCTGACAACAGCTGTTTACAGCATCTATGACCTAAGTTATGATAAAAGAAAATATTTTTGCATATGTTACACAATATTTAATATATAATTATGTCTAATAATAAATTGCAAATATAATAATGTATAGTATTAAAGTGTTGTGAAATGACAAAATGTGTTAGCAGAATTAGCAGATTATTGTGTTAGAAGAGAAATAAACCAGTTTGGGATGCTGTGCAATTGAAAGCATTTACATTACATCTCACTTCACATCAGGTGTGATCACATGACACCATAATGTGCAATGGCATCACAAGTCAAATGTTTTATTCATTACTTAGCATTGTGGATGATTTAGTCAAAAATCATTCATCCATTATCTATATATTCTATCCTATGCAGGGTCATGAGCAGGCCAAAAGTCTACTGTATGCCATGAAACAGGGTACACAAGGTAGATACACCATGAGGTGACATGCAGGTGTGAGGTGACAGTGCTAACAGACACCACTAACCCACCATACCTGTTGATAAACTTTATTATCTATCGTAAGAACTACATATGATATGTATGTATATGAGGGAGGCAGTGTGGGTTGGTCCTTCCAGTGTATGATGGGTTTCCTCCTGGTGCTCAGATTTCCTTCCAAAGTCCAGAGACACGTGGTCTAGAATTATTGGCATTTTTTGAGAGAAGTGTACTGTATGATTGGTGTGTGAAAGTGCCCTGAGATGGGTTGTCATCACATCCAAGGTCTATCCAGCCTTATTCCATACTGTAGGTGGGATAATCTCCCAGTCTCCCATGACATCACACAGGATAAGTGGTACAGATAATTTGTGGACAAATTAAGGAAAAATTAAATGAGGAATGATTGTTGATTAGGAATCCCTAATCTAAATGGAAAAGTGTAATGGAATCTAAAGTTTCTTCTTGAGATGAATTGAAACAGCAGCACCGCTCATGTTTTTGCACAGTATTTCCTCTAAATTGTGTTATTGTGCGTCTCGTGCACAATAATACACAGCTGTGTCCTCTGCTGTCACACCAGAGAGTTTCAGATACGCCATGTTGTTGGAATTATCTTTGGTGATTTCTAATCTTCCTTCAAAAGATTTGGCATAGTCATGGCCACTTCCAGTCCCCCAAACACGTCCCATCCACACCAGTGGTTTGTTCACCTGTTGTCAAATCCAGTGGATGTTGTAGTCTCCAAAAGTAAATCCAGATCCTCTGCAGGAGAGACTCAGGGTTTCTCCAGGGTTTTCCTGCACTGTTATTTGTAATGACTCAAGACTTTGACATTTCACACCTGCTGAAAGAAGGAAAACATTAAATTAATCAAAACCATGCAGATAAAGAAGTGAATCACAGCTTACAGTTGAGAACTCACTGATGAGGCTGATTAGTAGCAGGAATAAGGAGAGTGGGATCTTTATAGTGAGTGTTGATGAGCCCCGACTGCTACCCTCAGCTCAGTTTACCCCTACTGTTTGTGCAACCTCCTGCTACTGTAACACAATGAATGTTACATATGAATACAATCAAATACTTTTTTATGGCACATTAAGGTATATGAAAGGGCCAGTGACTTGAATTTGAACTGATTTGAATGACCCCTCTATAATACACATAAATTTTTTGGTTTGTATTACAGTTAGCAGTTGTAGAAACATAGTAAGAGCACAATTACATTTATCCCTTGCACTAGTGTGACAACTATAATGACTTGTTCAGTAAAAGCTGTGTGGAAAATGTGTGTGGTTTTAGTACAGCTGCTTCCTCAGCTCCAGTCACTGTGGCTTCTCGAGCGCAGTAATAAACCGCAGTGTCCTCTGTCCTCAGACTCTTGGCCTCTAAATACTGCGTGCTTGCAGGAACGTCTTCTGTAAAGGTGATCTGGTCTTTCAGAGACTCTGCATATGTCCCTCTATTATTGCCTGCACTCATATAGCGATCCATTCCAGAGCTTCCCCTGGTTTCTGTCGTATTCCAGTGTATGTTCCTGCTTGTCATTGAATACCCACTTATTTTACAAGAGATCTTCACAGTTTCTCCAGGTCTCTTTACCACAGCAGGAGACTGGTCCAGTCTGATCTCAGCACTGCAGAAACCTGACAGATAAAACAATCACAAATAATCATTCATGTATTAAATGAAACACTCAGTGGAAACCTATAAAGGAGTCTCAGATACCTTGTGTTAATATGAGTATAAAAATGCACTGCTGAATGATTTTTCGCCCCATGATCAAACTCTGTGATGGCTGGAAGTTCTGTAATTCAGTTGGCTGATTTGAGCTTTAATTGATATTTTATGCTGAGCAAACCATAATAGGATGGATTTGCATAGACATCACTTAAACCAATAGGGTCAGGTCTATAATATGAACATCAACAGGCTGAATTTGCGTCTGCTGAGGATGAGAGTGATGTCAATTTACAGTCTGTCAGTGTATCTTGATGTGGGTTTTAATAATTGATGTACTGTACAAGTAACATTTAAAGTTTATTAAGCACTGTTTTATGTGTTAATACACTGTAAAAAATCTGACTTAGGGTTTACTTAAAAAAAATTATGGCAACAAAGTGACACCTAATATATTTAAGTAAATTTTACTATAATAATGAGTAGGAAACATAGAATAAATTATTTAAATGTAAGACAAAATATATATTTAATTGTAAATTACATCAAGTCTTTTATTGAACATATAATGTATTCAGCATAAAATTATTTAATTTAGATTAAAATGTTTAAGGAAAACAGTTTTACGTTTGCTAAAAAAAAATGTGTTACATTCAATGAATATCTGAGAGAAATCTGGAAGAGATTGATATATTTTCATTGAATATTTGAGAGAAATTGATTAACATTAATTAAATAACTAATAAGTGAACCTGATTTACTTTTACAGATAAATCTTCATCTGGACCTAAATACAGTTAAATTATAAATCAAATCTACTCAATAATATTGGATGTCACTTCATTGAAACAATGTAATATTCCTAAGTTACTTAAATGCTTGTGTTGGTTAACATAAAAACAACAGGAATAGCATTTAACATTTGTGACATTGACATTTATTTGCAGACACGATAAACATCGTCCAACATTTTTTTAAGTGCAGCATCAGAAGCTGGTAAAATGGACAGTAACTGTACACTTTGTGTATCAAAAAATAATATACTGGCAAATTTACTTCATCTGAAACATCAAGAGCTTTTATTGTAACATTAAAACTAGCAAACAGCATTATGAGACTGTTACAGAGGCGGGTCATATTCATTATAAAGAAACATACAATATTCTGTTACTACACGTGTCCCCTTTAATTTAATAGTTTATATTGAGCTCAATTCAAAACCCAAAAGGTAAATCTTTAAGTTAATTCCTCACCGCTAGAGCTACAGTTACCTGCTGCAGTCAGACACTCAGTGTCAAGGTCAGCTAATCACTTGTTAAAGTGGGGGAGGGGAAGCTAACGCTAACACTCTGTAACACTGACTAGCCCGACTGCCTCTTTAAAGAATATTATATACTACTGTATATAACGCACATTGTAATACAATTCACACGCCGAACTAATACCATGCTCAGCCCGACTTTTAGCCAAATAAAAACAGAGCTGACTGAGAGGAAATAGCTTAACTGAATTTAACCACACAATAAAATGTGTATATTTCACAACTGTCTGTAAAAAAAAAAAAAAAAATTAACTGCTACAAAATTATTTGTACATTCATATTACTAACTAAACAAATCTCACATTAAGAAAAATGCAGATCCTGCAGCATGTGGCAGCTTGTCCTGATGTAAAAAAAAAATGGATGGAAATTGCAGTAGAACCTCTAAATGAGTAAAATTTACAAAAATTTTTTTTACTTTGACACGGCCAGAAAAAAATGCATCAAAATTTCCCCATTTTTTCCTCACTGATTTTAAACTGAAAAAAATAAATAAATAAATAAATAAAATAACTTGAAATGGAATGAAAAAATAATCAGGATTTGTTTAAATCAGCTTAATTTGACTCCAGAATGCAATAAGTAAATTTTATTATGTACTTGTGACTAATATTAATTTATTAAACTAATATTAATTTAACTAATATTAATGTAACAATTGTTAAATAAGCCCGGGCTCGATTCCCGTCTCTGTGTGCATGGAGTTTGCATGTTCTCCCCGTGCTTGGTGGGTTTCCTCCGGGTACTCCGGTTTCCTCCCACAGTCCAAAGATATGCAGGTTAGGCTAATTGGCGTTCCTAAATTGCCCGTAGTGTGTGATTGGGTGTGTGAGTGTGTGTGTGCTCTGCGATGGATTGGCACCCTGTCCTGGGTGTACCCCGCCTAGTGCCCGAAGTCTCCTGGGATAAGCTCCAGGTCCCCCGCGACCCTGAACACAGGATTAAACGGTATAGAAAATGAATGAATGAATAATTAACCCAGTCACACTCTTTACAGTGTAGTATACATGTATATAGTATACTGTACAAGTTGTCTGAATTAATGTGTAAGGTGTGTTACTTCTGATGTTATTCAATTCAATTCAATTCAATTTTATTTATATAGCACTTTTAACAATGGTCGTTGTCTCAAAGCAGCTTCACAAAAATTAAAGGAATTTAACAAAAAAAAAAAAAAAAAAAAAAAAAAAAAAAATTATATATATATATATATATATATATATATATATATATATATATATATATATATATATATAGAATAATTATATATAAAATAATAAATAAATAAAATTATAATAGAAAATAAATAAATAAAAACAAATAATAATAATGATTTTAGAAAAGAAAATAATTGGAAGTGTGGATGTGTGAGAAAAATGTGCAGATAATAATGAGACGAATGAATGAAATTTCTCTGATGAGCAAGCCAAGGGTGACGGCGACGGTGGCAAGGAAAAAATCCCTGAGATGGCATTAGGAAGAAACCTTGAGAGGAACCAGACTCAACAGGGAACCCATCCTCATTTGGGCGATAACAGATAGAAATGATATAACATCTTGTGTGTTGTGCAGGTGAAAATTCAATATGACAGAAATTATTTAAATTTGTCATGAAGACCAGTTCAGCATAGGGACGAGTCGGTAGGTGCAGAGGGCAGATGAGGTCTGGATCACTGGAAGCACAGGAGCAGCATGTGTAGCTCCAACCATCATAAAGCTGAATCCAGTTGGAGCTGGTCCTTCTCTGGATGCCTCAGGAACCTCGCAGGGTCGGCCTTTGTCTACTGAAGCTGGCAAAATCTCCCGATGCCTCGGGATGGGTAGAGAAATACAGAACAGATGGGGAGAATTAGCGTAGTTGCCATTCGGTATAGGTGTACTGGAGTATGAGTACTGGGATGAGTTATGTGTATGCCAGATTAAAAAGATGCGTCTTGAGTCTACTTTTGAACTGAGAAACCGTGTCTGCTCCCCGAACACTGTCTGGAAGGCTATTCCAAAGCTTTGGAGCTAAATATGAAAAAGCCCTACCCCCTTTTGTAGATTTTGAAATTCTGGGAACTACCAGAAGTCCGGAGTTTTGTGATCTTAAGGCGCGTGGTGGATTGTAGCGTATCAGAAGACTGGTTAGGTATGTGGGAGCTAAACCATTTAAGGCCTTGTATGTAAGTAATACTATTTTGTAATTTATTCTAAACTGAACAGGTAGCCAGTGCAGGGATGATAATATTGGGGTTATATGATCATATTTTCTGGATCTAGTGAGAACCCTGGCAGCTGCATTTTGGATTAACTGAAGCTTGTTTATTGAGGATGCAGGACAACCACCTAGTAATGCATTACAATAGTCCAGTCTGGAGGTCATGAATGCATGAACTAGTTTTTCTGCATCAGATACGGATAAGATGTTCCTAAGTTTAGCAATATTTCGAAGATGGAAAAAGGCTGTTTTTGTGATATTTGAAATGTGATTTTCAAAAGACAAGTTACTGTCTAATATTACTCCCAGATCTTTTACTGCTGAGCTGGTAATAACAGTACATCCTTCTAAGCGCAAGCTGAATTGTGAAAGCTGTTGTGTGCTGGTTTTTGGGCCAATAAGTAATATCTCTGTCTTATCTGAATTTAATAAAAGAAAGTTATTGGTCATCCAATCTTTTATGTCCTGGACACACTCAGTTAATCTAGACAACTTAGGTATTTCGTCTGGTTTAGTTGAGATATATAATTGGGTATCATCAGCATAACAATGGAAACTAATCCCATGTCTTCTAATGATGTTACCCAAGGGAAGCATGTATATTGAGAACAACAGAGGTCCTAAAACTGACCCTTGTGGGACCCCATATTTCACTGGCATTATACCAGACGGTTCTCCATTTAGATCTACAAAATGGTAGCGATCAGACAGGTAAGATCTAAACCATTTTAGTGCCTGTCCCTGAATACCTATATAATTTTGTAAGCGATCTATGAGAATATTATGATCTATAGTGTCGAATGCAGCACTAAGATCGAGCAGGACTAGCAATGAGATGCAGCCTTGGTCTGAAGCTAAAAACAAGTCATTTGTAATCTTAACTAGTGCAGTTTCTGTGCTATGATGGGGCCTGAAACCTGACTGAAATTCTTCAAGGATGTTGTTATCCTGCAAGAATGTGCAAATTTGAGCTGATACTACTTTTTCTAGTATTTTTGATATGAACGGGAGGTTTGAGATCGGTCTGTAATTTTTTATTTCATTCGCGTCCAAATTAGATTTTTTAAGAAGCGGCTTAATAACTGCTAACTTGAAAGGTTTAGGGACGTGACCTAGATGTAATGAAGAATTAATAATGTTTAGGAGTGGCTCTCCAACCGTAAGCATCACTTCTTTTAAAAATCTGGTTGGGATTGGGTCTAACAGGCACGTTGTTGATTTAGCCGAGGTGATAAGTTTATACAGCTCTTCCTGTCCTATACCTGTAAAGCAGTGAAAATCTAAATGTGAAGCTATAGGCTGAACTGGATCGTGAGATACTATTAGAGGTTGAACCTCCATTATTTTCTTCCTGATATTATTGATTTTTTCATTAAAGAAGTCCATAAAGTCTTCACTTCTAAACTGTGATGGGATACTCTCTGCGGGCATCTTAGGTTTTGTTAGGCGAGCCACTGTACTAAATAAGAACCTGGGATTGTTTTGGTTTCTTGCTATCAGTTGGCTAAGATGCTCGGTCCTAGCAGTTTTTAAAGCCTGTCTATAGCTGCACATACTGTCTTTATACGCAATTCGAAAAACTTCTAATTTAGTTTTCCTCCATTTTCGCTCGAGGTTACGGGTTGCTCTCTTTAGGGCGCGAGTATGACTGTTGTACCACGGTGCCAATGTTTTATCTCTGACTTTTTTTAATCTGATGGGAGCAACAGTGTCTAATGTACTGGTAAAAATAGTGCCCATGCTGCTAGTCACTTCATCTAGATCATCTGCATTTAGGGGTCTAATAAGAAATTGGGACAGATCCGGCAGATTACTTGTGAATCTGTCTTTAGTGGTGGGATTCATATTTCTAACAGATTGATAGCGTGGGGAGACACAGCTAATCTGTTCTACGGGTAGAGTATATGTCAGGAGGTGATGATCTGTGATATCATCACTTTGAGGTATGATCTCTATATTAGAGACATCTATACCATGGGATATAATTAAATCTAGCGTATGATTAAAGCGGTGAGTTGCTCCAATTATATTTTGCTTAACCCCAAAGGAATTTAGTAAATCCATAAATGTGAGTGCTAAAGCGTCGTTAGCATCATCTACATGAATGTTAAAGTCTCCTACTATCAATACTTTGTCAGAGTTAACCAATAGGTCTGATAGCAGATGTCCAAATTCTTTAAGAAAATCGCCATATGGCCCCGGGGGTCTGTACACGGTGGCCAGAGTAAAATATAGCAAGGGTTTATTACGCATTTCATTTAGTGCAACATTAATGATAAGCACTTCAAATGAATTAAACCTGGGCCTTATTTTCTGGGTAACAGTGAGTACATCATTGTAGATAGTGGCGACACCACCACCGCGACCAATTAGACGGGGCTCGTGCTTATAGAAATATCCTGACGGAGTAGACTCATTCATACCAAAATATTCATTTGGTTTAAGCCAGGTTTCAGTGAGACAGAGTGCGTCAAGGCAATAATCTGAGATAATTTCATTAACAATAAGTGCTTTAGGCGCAAGGGATCTAATGTTGAGTAGTCCAAACTTTAGAGGTGGATTTTGACTACTTATTTTGCCTTTTTCTGGTTTTATGGTTATCAGATTGTTTCGGGCAAATTTAACAAATTTATTCTTTTTTCTCAGTATTCGGGGAACAGACACAGTTTCTATAGGACAAGCTATGTGTGTGCGTCTATCACTACGGTGAGTTGTGATGTGTCTAATATGTTTGGAATCTACAGTATGACTTACCGCCAGTCAGATGGTTCGTAGTGTTCTGGAGATGTTGTCAGAGAGGACCGCTGCTCCAGCTCTGCTAGGGTGTAGGCCATCGGTGTGATAGAGCCTAGGACGCTCCCAGAAAACATTCCAGTTATCAACAAAGCGTAATTTCTGTTGTTGACACCAAGATTGTAACCATTCATTAAAGGCAAATAATCTACTGAACTTCTCGATTCCTCGCTGAAATGTGGGAAGCGGTCCAGATACGATGATCCTTGTCGTGGGTGATGTGCTGCGGACCTTCTCGACCAGGCTCCTGAAGTCCTTCTTTAGGATCTCCGTCTGCCTCAGCCTGGTGTCGTTCGTGCCGGCATGAAGAACCACAGCTCCAATGTTCCTCCTCAGGGCAGCAGGCACCTGTGCAGCAACATCAAGAACACGTGCACCAGGTAAACAGCGTGTGTGCACCTTACCTTTAGCCGTGGTAGCACGCACGTGACGAACGATGGAGTCTCCGATGACCAGGACGTCGTGTGCCGTCTCGCAGAGAGGAGCGAAGCGGTTTTGGGTCGAGATGTCGAAGACGGGTGGTGGTGGTGGAGAGGTCCTCGCCCGGGGCTTGGCGTGCTTCTTCCGCTGCTGCTGTATCCAGGGTCCGTGATGTCCCGGCGCCGGGGTGTAGGAAAACTGGGCGGGATGCGTCCTTGGTGTGTTGGACCTGGGCAGAGAAACACGCGGGGTTGAGGTTGTAGGAGAATTCTCACGCCGAGAATTTACCTGGGACAGTTGAGTGTCGGTTCGCGTCGATTCCAGCATGGCTTTCCGCTGCTGTAACCGGGCCAGCTTCACCTGTAGCTCACGGATCAGCTTCTCCACGGCCTCCACCTCCAAATCCACCGAGTGCAGCTCCAATGTCTCCTCACCTGCACTCAGAGGCAGAATCATAACCGACATGGTGTCTAAACACGGAAAATAATCGGTGTGAGGAAGCGAAAACAAACTTTACAAACAAACAAACAAACGTGATAGCCGGGCTAGCGATGCTAATGCTAATTAGCGATGCTAATGCCGGCTAAAAGCGGTGTGCTGCAAAACAATTAAAACTTAACGATATAACACGCGTTTCGAGTAAATATATTATAAGATACTTATCCGTTTTATGTACACTCTTCGTAAGGGGACGAAAAAGTTTAAAAGTTGGTCAGTATGGTGGAGCTCGGAAAAAAGCAGCTTCTCAGTGTCCTCGTACGGAGGAAGTCGTAAAACTGTTATCTAGTTTTGAAAGACAATACTTGTGTATTCTCTCATTACAGGAATTATTTATTAAACACATTTAATGTGTTGTGTCAATAGAAGTGAGCTACTGTACTGCCCTCTATACAGTAGGTGCAAAAACATTTACACTTTGGTTCTCTTCCTGCAGATGTGTGTGGACTTTCCATTACTGAAACCTACATCCACTTTACATAGCTCAGATTTAACAACCCCAATGGAATACAAATAATTACATTTTCAGGCCAAAGACTAAACATGTTCTTTAATATTCGAAAAACAGTGTTATCTTTTCTATGAGTTAAAGTTAAACCAGTTTCAATTAGTTCACTTACGGAAGTATGAACAGTATGAATTTGCATAAACACCAGCCAAACAATCTATTCTGTAGTTTCATGAATCCTTCAAAGCAAGTGAGATGCTGCTGAACTAAACGTGTACAGTATACTGTATTTCATTAGACCTTCTAGATCCTGTGCTGCTGAATATGAGTCAGTATTTATAAAATCAGGAAAGTGACTTATGATCTGCGGTTCCTTCTGCAGCTGCTCTTTCAAATAACAGCAGCCAGTTGACATCAAAGTAAACTGAAAGGCACTTATTTTAATTCTAAACATTCATTCATTCATTCATCTTCTATACCGCTTAATCCTGTGTTCAGGGTCGCGGGGGACCTGGAGCCTATCCCAGGAGACTTCGGGCACTAGGCGGGGTACACCCTGGACAGGGTGCCAATCCATCGCAGAATTCTAAACATGTGAAACAGAAATATACATGTATTCTGGGGACACATACATGGTGCTCTTTTAATCAATAATTCATTCAATGTACAGGAGATAAGTAGGTAAGTAGTTTTATGCTAAGTACATAAATTAGTAAAAGGAGAATAAGGAACATAAAAACATAGTATGGGAACAAAAACATGAATAATAGTTGTAAGTATACAAGGGGCAGTGGTGGCTCAGTCGGTTAAGGCTGTGGGTTACTGGGTTACTGATCGGAAGGTCGGGGGTTCGAACCCCAGCATCGCCAAGTTGCCACTGTTGAGCCCTTGAGCAAGGCCCTTAACCCTATCTGCTCCAGGGGCGCTGCTCCGTAAGCTGGCTGACCCTGCACTCTGACCCCAGTTTCCTAATTGGGATATGTGAAAATTGAGCAATTTCCCTCTGGGATTAATAAAGTTCTATAATATATATTTGTTCTAGAGATGATTTCCTTCAAGTTTCCCCATTTTGTGTTTGTCGAAGTGATCACAAAATACTTGCAGATAATGCATTCACACCTTATTTCTAAATTATTAATAATCTGACAGTGATCACCCCTAATTCTCTCTGTCTCTGTTCACTTCTACTAAGGATGGCCCAATATTATCTGCACATAAATACATACGATTGCTAAAAAGATTGCTAAAGACTACAAAGATTTGTGAACTACTTAATTGCTTACCATGCACATCTGCTTTACAAGGCAATATTGGAAATAGTTTAAGTTAATTTACGTTTATCCTAGTTTATGTGATTGTTACTTATTTTAGAGCTCACTGGAAACTAGAACAGCCAAGGCTATGCTCTTTATATCTACTCTATTTGAATAGGAAGAGTCAAACAGTCTCAAGAAGGTGGCACCGTGGCTCAGTGGTTAGATCTGTCACCTTGCCTGTCCAAGTTTAATTCTTGCCTCTCTGTGCATGGAGTTTGCATCATTTCCGCATGCTTGGTGGTTTTCCTCTGTGTACTCTGGTTTACACCCATAGTCCAAAGACATGAAGATTAGACTGATTCCCATAGGCATTCCCAAATTACCTGTAGTGTACATGTGTGCCCTGCGATGGATTGGCACCCTGTCCAGGGTGTCCCCACCTCATGCCCTAAGTCTCTGGGATAGGCTCCAGGCTCCCTGTGACCCTGAATACAGAATAAAGCGCTATAGACGAAAATGAGTAAGAGTTCCAAGGAGAATCATTAAATAAACGCTTTCTGATCTAATGACCATTTCATGAAGCCTATTTACCCAATTAAATTTATTATATTATAAAATTATGAGAATTCCATAGGAATGTACAGTACAGTACCTACTGCATGACCTCTGAGTAACTCGGCTCTGTATTCAGAATCAACTGCTGTTGCAGATAAGTTTAGTGACAGTAAAGAAGGAAAAAAATAAATAAACTTGAACTTTTGTTATAGGAAGATAATCGCAGGAAACTTATTTTTATCCAAGGGTTACAGAATGTCATAAAGTGTTTTATTTCTCAGCACTGAGAATTTACATTTATTTAAGTCATGTTTAATTTAATAGAAGGTCTGGAAAGTTTGTTTTTCCCCATTACTGCTGCAAAGAGTTGTAAAGTCAACTGAGAAGGATCAAAGTGTGAATTCAATGATACTAAATGAGTCACATGAGAATGCACTTTGTAGAGTAATTTTTTAACAATTTATTCCTTGAACTCTGCTGCCCCCTTGACTTGTTCCAAGTATCAAACTATGAGAACAAATGTGTCTTAAGTGAAGCTCACAGCCGTAAACATGCTGTATTATCCTTAAATATACTAATTGCCTGAATACTGTAATATTCTGTACAGTGAAGTGATTGTTCATTGTAAACTATTACTAGTCTTTAAAAAATGTATTTTGCAATAAAGTAAAGTTTTGGTTAATACTGTATTATTAGTCACTTTGACTGTTTTCTTGAATATGCGTCAGTGGTTTTTGTAAGGGGAATCCACCGTTTTGTGTCACTGTGACTCTCTGGCGCAGTAATACACAGCTGTGTCTTCAGTTTGCAGATTCTGTCCTTGAATTGTCATTGTGTTAGTAGAAGTGTCTCTGGAGATGATGAACTTATTTTTCAGTTTGTCGCTGTAATATAAACTCCCACCACCACTAATAGATCCAATCCACTCCAGAGTTTTTCCTGCAGGTTGTCGGATCCAAGCTGTGTTAGAGCTTGTAACTGAATATGAAACCTTGCAGGGGATGGAGAGACTCTGGCCTGGCTGGACTGTGATGGCAACAGGCTGAGTCAGTTCATAACTGTGCACATCTGTGGAGGAAAACACACAACACACAATATGATGCACATTCTTTATTATTATAATTAAGGAATGAATTTGAGAAAGTACTCACAGGATGCAGCTGCCAGCAGGAGCAGTAGAGATGTGGAAAACAGTGTGTGTTGTTTTTTCTGGGTTCTCCTCTGTTTTACGCATTTAACAGAGACTGAATTCCATAAATAGAGTGATATCCAACCCGTATACTTGTATTTGCATATCTGTTGGTGTTTGGAGGATTCACAAGCAGAGTTAATCTTTTACAAATAAATGCCTGAAAAGTGTGGCATTCATTTCTGCAGGTTCAAGGCGACGGTGCTAAGCTTGCCACCACCATGCCGCCAGTTGATTATAGATATTATAATATCTATAATGTTAGCGTCATTCTAACATGGGGATGGGTTAATTTTACTCAGACAATCAATATTTCTCTCAGGACCATGGTGAAGCTGTCAAGTCACACCATAGACCCGAGTTTTTTTCACAGCAAGTAACACTCATTTTCTTCAGAAAATGCCCCTCTATTCTATTCTATTCTATTCTAGTATATTTTCTTTTATGTTTTTATTTCACCAGTGTAATAACAATCTACAGTATGATATGTAGATAGATCCCTCCTTAAATAATATTAGCTTATTCACAGCAATACTATTTACAGTACAGGCCATGTGTGTATAAGTTGTTGGTGTCTGTTGTGCCAATACACAGTTATATCTGTATCCAAATGTACATAAATATATTAAACATACAGTACTGTATGTTTAATAGTTGACATTTTGAGGTTTTCATAAGGAGGAGTTTATTTTGCATTCATGGAAGACGTGTGCAGGGTCAGTACTGTACGTTGAACAAGTTAGAAGTGAAGCTGTAACTACTGTAAGTTTTCATAAAAGCCAGAACGTACGGCTTTGTTGTTTCTCAACAACATAAACTATAAATACAAGAGATTCAATAATATATTACTATTAATATATTATATAATATATGTCTATATACAGTTACATGAAAAAGTATTTGCCCCTTCCTTCAATACATATTATTCACTGTCACTTTACATTACTATTATTGGAAACGTTTTCATTTCAGCACACACACGTGTTTTTGTATTGACACCTAAGTAGAAGTATCAGTGTGTGTAGCGTGCGCAGTAATACACAGCTGTGTCTTCTGTCTGCAGATTCTGTCCTCTTAGAGTCACCGTGCTGCTGGAGCCGTCTTTAGAAATACTGAACTTGCTTTTTAGAGACTCTTTATGATTAGTACCCCCACCTCCCCAAATGTGGTTTATCCATTCCAGAGTTTTCCCTGCAGGTTGTCGAATCCAAGCTGTGGCGTAGTTATCATCAGTAACTGAGTATCCGGATACTTTACAGCTGAGGGTTAAAGATTCTCCTGGCTTTAACATCACTGAGGAGACCTGAGTGAGTTCTACTGCACATTCCACATCTGAAAAAAACTAAAGTCATTATTTCAGTTAAACATGTATGTACAGTAGGTTATAACTGTAATGTTTATTAGCATCTCTCTAGGTTTATTATTGAAGTTAAACTCACAGGATGAAGCTGCCAGCAGCAGCAAAAATGAAAAACATTCTTTAACTAAAAGCAGTGCTGAATTCTCCAGAGCTCACAGTGACTGAGGCTGATATTTCTCTATATGAAGCTGTAAGGGGAAATTTGCATATGTATTTGCTTATTGAATGCTGGTCAACTCAAAACACCCTCCTGGTTTACTTCCTGTTTTTAGAACTTTAATGTATTTAGTGCTTAATTTGATGCATATTTATTAAAGACTAACCGATGAATTTAGGTTTTATACTGTACATGATCATAACACAGATACAAATAACATCTGCTAAATAATTCCTATTAGACTTTAATATATGGACATAGATTCCTGTCATATCCTGCTAAACATTTGTTACTTTGCACACTGCAGTGTTTTGGGATTAAATATTAATTAATCTGAATAGAATATTCCTTGATTCTCATTCTCACTCAGGTCAGGGTTACAATCTTGTGACGATATAGAGGGTTAGTAACCTACTGTGGTAGGCCAGCGGTATTGGTTAAGGCATTGGACCACAGTTCAGAAGGTCCCAGGTTCAAATCCCACAACCACCAAATTCCCATTGTTGGGCCCTTCAGCAAAGCCCTTAACCCTCAACTGCTCAGATGTGTAATGAGATAAAAAAAAAAAAAAAAGTAAGTCGCTCTGGATAAGAACGTCTGCCAAATGCCTAAATGTAAATGTACTGTAGTGTAAGTTTTTGGGCTTTCACAAATATGCAAGAATATAATAACAATAATAATAAAAAGAAAAACATGCTCTCTAATTTATTACATTCTCTCAGTCTTCTAATCCAAGACATCTTTTATGGATGGTGTGTGAATAGAGAAATAGTGCCCCCACAGGCTTTAAAGCGTAAACAGAAGCATACTGTTCATACAGTAGAAACAATATGCAGAATACACAGCATAATCAAAGGTTAAGCCTTCTTCTTTTTTAACTATTTGAAGAAAAAAAAAGGAAAATTATTTGCACCACTGCCCAAATGTTAAAGCTGATAATCATTTATTTTATTTTGTACTTATACATTAAATGTGATGGAATAGAGTTTGGGCAAAAATATATATATTTTTTCTGTCAGTAAACATAATTTGACACTGCAAAAAAAATAATATATTTTTAAACTACGTATGTATCTATGTTTATTTTGTCATTTTGGCAAGGATGTTGTCTAAGGATCCAGACTATCAAACACAATGGATAAATATGTCAGTTTGCCTGAAGAGCTTTAAACCTTGCTGTAAGTAAGATTTCTTCACACGGTGAATGTTACACATTGATATCTACTGTATGCATCATAAAGGAATAAACATAAGGCTAATTTACTCAGATTATAGTCAGATATAAACTGTCAATATGTTTGTGATGCGCCTACGCTGCTGTCAGATTGTTTATTTATTTATTTATTTATTTTAGGTAAGGAGCATGTGAGAAGCTAGCGCATGTGCAGAACTGGTACCGTACTGTTTGTCATGTGACTGTCTAGCCATGCCATGTGACTGTGCAGCCTGAACAGACTTTAATTATTGTAAGTTTAATGACTGGATATAGCTTCAATTATCGCAGCTACTGTGCACAATGGATCCAACATGGAAAAAGAGATACAGTGGATTGGATTAATTTGTAGCCGTGGAGACAGAAGACACGACTGTATACAGTATTACTGTTTTGAGAATTTAAAACCTGAATGCAGGGTTTTTTACAAATCTGCACCACTGGAATGTTTGTACAAAACACTCCATTCAGCCTTTTATAACTGTTACCTTTGTTTTGTAAAGATCTTTACGTTTATCGTATTAATCAATAATATCCACAGTTTGTAGTCACTTTTCAAATAAAGTAGTAAATTCTTAGATTTGGATGGTGTTGTTTATAATAAATCTCTATGGTGTTCAGTTTCCTGCTGAGGGAATATTTACAGCTCATGAGGAAGTGCTTGTGTAAGTTTTTGTACAGCTCTGCAGTCTGTTGTGTCAGTGTGTGTCTCGTGCACAGTAATAAACAGCCGTGTCTTCAGCTTTCAGACTCTTCACTTCTAGGTACAGCATGTTTTTATTGTTGTCTTTAGTGATGGAGAACTGGCCCTGCAGAGACGGAGCGAAATACGTGTTAGTGCCACCATCGACAAATCCGATCCACTCCAGTGCTTGTCCTGGTTTCTGACGGATCCAGTGCATCCAGTAGCTGCTCATTGAGATTCCGGAGACAGTACAGGACAGAGTGACTGACTCTCCAGGTCTCTTCACCACGGGAGCAGAGGAGGTCAGGGACTGTCCATAAGAATCTGTAAAAGAAGAATAGACCTAGTTAATGTAATGTTTATCATGTCAGAGTTGATGAATTTCCCGTTAATCATCTTAGGAAAAAAACAGAAAATAACTTACATGAAACGAATACAAATAAAATACAATATGCTAAAAACATCCTTCTCTGAGTTCTGCTTCACCCAGATGTAAAGTGTTTGGGACTGTTACTGTACCTATCACAGAGCTCACTGTAAATTAGAACAGCCAAGAACATGCTGTTTATACAGTACATGACTATTTGAATAGGGAGTGTCCATGACCACTATGGATGTATTAAATCCACAACTACAGGCTGCTCAGGGTGTAAATATGGTTGCTGTTTATGAACCGTAACATCTTAAAATTTAACTTTTTTAAAAATAAAATAGAGTAAAATCAGGCAATCGAAATTGAAAAAAAAAAAAAAAAAAAAAATTTATGAATTTTTATAGATGTTATAATGTTAATAGAAGTGAGCTACTGCCCCCCCCCCCCAGGTGCAAAAAACATTTACACATTTACACTTTGTTTCTCTTCCTTCAGGTGTGTGAGCTGAGACTTTCCATTATTGATACCAACATCCACTTTACCTAGCTCAGATTCAATAACCTTAATGTATTAAATATATATTCACCCCTGGAGAACAAATCATTTCATCTTAATACAAAGGGTGGCACATTATGTTAGTGTCCTTTACTATTTTAGAAACAGAGTGGTCTTAGCCCATACTCCTGGTGTCCCTGGGGGCAAGTGTACTGCAGAGAGATTAAAATGAACAGGGGTGTTTTTGTACAGGGCTGAGGGGGGGCAGCCATTTGGGGTGCTTTTCCAATAGGTTGCCATAACACAATACAGTATCTTGACTCTGAGGTCTTACAACAGATGGAGAATGACTCTCCGCGTTTCATGAGCACAGAGGTTGACTCCACACCACCAGCCCCAACAATGATGAAACATCATCAAATGTCTTTAAACTTTTGAGTCATCGTGGAGACTTACAGAATGCATCATTTAGCAGCAGCGCCACTGATGAGTGCATTGATGTTTTAAATCAAACTGAAGTCAATTGCTCAGCTGCTCTCTTCCTTATCACACTGAGATCTCCCTAGCAGACATGAGTGCTGGATTTGCATAAAAAGTGGCAACTACTACACACCCTTGAATAGTTAGATTTAGTAATTAATTAGATATACTTCCTGTTTGAAAACCCAAATACAAACAATAATTTGGATGGGGTTTTAGGGGTTTTGTTAATAAAGGGAGAGTAAAATATTTTGGCCATGTGGCATGAATACAGTCTACAGGGAGGTGTATTTATACTGTTCCATGAAAAAGTATTTACCCCTTCCTTAAATACATATCCCATTATTCACTGTCACTTTTCATTTCTTTTTCTCATTTTGAAGAAAATGAGAAAAAGCTGCTCAGGGTTTCTGATTTCTTCTATATACAGTAGCATCAGCAATACTGTATTAATTTATTTAAGTTACAGTTACAGGTACTGTACATTCTGCATTCTGAAGCAAACATGTTTATCCTGAAGCAGGACTAATAAGAGTGGCTTCCTCTCTAAATTACACGATAATATCGCAGGAGGAGATTTACATAAATATTACAGAGAGTCTGTGTTCTGTGAAACACAATCACATGGCATTTCTCAACTTATCAGTTTAATGTGTGTAAAAAATTGAGTTGTAATTACGTAAACAATTAATGTTTTCTTTTAACTCCACATGAATACATAAATAAAGAAGTTAATTATTGAATTGTCCATTTTTTATGTACGCATTTATTTATTTATTTCCATCCTCTTTGCTTTAAGGTCATAAGCCCTCAACCTGTGAAAACAGACTGAAGCACACTTTGGGAAACATGCTGCATTATTCCTGAATTCACTAATTAAACATTATTTTCCACTGTTAATTAAATATTCCATAAAGTAGAAACCTAAATAAATAATCCCAAAAGAATATCATTTTATACAACTCTTTAATCAAAACTACTGTTTATGCATTCTCAATGGACACTGTTAAATCTTCATGCCAATGAATCACAATAAAAATGTCTCAGACCTCAAAGTACTGTACCTTAGATGCTGTATTATTCCCGAATCTGCTAATTGAAAATTTATTTAAACTGATTATTAAATATTCTGTACAAAGAAGCAATTAATAATGGTTCAAAATGAACAGTCTTTAAAGAATGCTTTTAATTTTATTATATTTTTAAATGTGCTTTTAAAATGACCAGAACCAGAACCTATTACAATTATATTATATTGCTATTTTAGAGGATTAACAAAACATTTGTTTCATGACAGACACTTCTGTATCAGCTATTTAATATTCATATATTAATAACATTCATTCATTCATTTTCTATACCGCTTAATCCTGTGTTCAGGGTCGCGGGGGACCTGGAGCCTATCCCAGGAGACTTCGGGCACTAGGCAGGGCACACCCTGGACAGGGTGCCAATCCATCGCAGGGCACACACACATACACACACTCACACACCCAATCACACACTACGGTCAATTTAGGAACGCCAATTAGCCTAACCTGCATATCTTTGGACTGTGGGAGGAAACCGGAGTACCCGGAGGAAACCCACCAAGCACGGGGAGAACATGCAAACTCCATGCACACAGAGACGGGAATCGAGTCTGGCTGGAGAATCGAACCCAGACCCTGGAGGTGCAAGGCGACAGTGCTAACCACTACACCACCGCGCCGCCGTATATTAATAACAGAGAATTGTATATACAGAGGAAGTTAAAACAAATGATACCTCCTAAATTTAAGCTTATAGTTATTTACACTTCTTGAGTATACTGTATTGTTATCATTTAAGAAGTTTTATAAAGGCCAAAGAAAAGACACTTCTTGTAATTTATTGTGATATTTTCCAATAAAATAAGTTGGATCTATTTCCCTCAATATAACAGTTTATTAACCCTCAGTGACTTTAACCAGGATAAAAAAGCAAACATGTACTGTAATACATGAGCACCAAACACACTGCCACATTAATGTTTCTGGCCTTATCTCAAAAGGTTCATATTAAAACCTTACACTTCAATGACTGTTGTGGCCATCGTTGGTACAACATTGGTTCAGTAGATAATGACAAGGTTTGAAATTGGAAATTAAATTATATTGCTTTAGCCAGTGCAGCAGGCTCTCTCAATGATGCACCCTAAAAAATGCTGGGTTAAAAACAATCCAGTCTGGGTTGTTTTTAACCCAGCTGCTGGGTAAATATAGGACTAACTAAATGCTGGGTTAATTTAACCCAGCAAGATGGGTTATTTGTTTAACCCAGCAAGATGGGTTATTATTATTTTCATGTTTTACAGTGAATCTGTAAAAAAACACCCATGTCTATTAAACAGTTAAATTACTTTGATATACTGGTCTATTACAAAAAAAACATACATATATGCAATAAACAACATCCTATTACATGTTCTTGGAAAAAATATTTATTTTTCAAAAGCACAAGAACAGATAATCAACAGTGACATCATTACTATACTATTACTGATAAGGGCAGAATGGAGTAATTGCACAAATAGACTGAGGCAGCTTCTACAGAGCAGGATCTCTCTGTGACTTAAGATATCTTTTCTGCAGAACAAAACTATCCAGCCCTGGTCTCATTTTAACATACAAACACTATGACTTTTCAGGTAGGCCTCGCTATTTCATAGCAACATTACTGAGAGCAGCGCTGGTCATTATCTCCCAACGTCAGGATGTAGGGGTACGGCCTCGACACTTCAGCCACAATGTTGGTTCCAACCTTAGAAAGAAAGAAATGAAAAAGTTAAAATTTTGTTGAATAGCAAAGATTAAACTGAATAAGACTATTAATTTAGTGTGAAATAGGATTGATACTAAAAAATTACAAAGCTGCCCATTAAGATAGGGTACAAGTTCTCTCAGGTTTTAGTACAGAATGTGACTATTCCCACAAGAAAAGATGCTAGCATATAATGCTAAACAGTTGATTTCAATAGAAATTGTCCGTTACAAACTGTTTTACAAATTGTTTTACAGATCTTAAATCTGCTGTAAATGTTACACTATTTTACACAGTGTTTAATATTTTAATACCAGTGAAACATGAAATAAAAGCATGTTTAACACCAAAATGCATTATGTATTCATTTCATTATAAAATGTTTTTTATATTATTAAGTAATTTTCCTTAATACATATGAGTACCTTTTGTTATCTGCTTAAACTAAAAAAGATTATTCCACTAATAATGTTAAAATCATCATGTATCTGGATAAATAGTTTAGGATATTTTACATGATTTATTTAAGTAGATTCTGCTAGGGGAAAAAATCAAGCAGTAAATACTTAAAAATAATATGCGTCTGGCTAAATAATTTAGGATTTTTTACATGATTTATTCATTTGTTACCATGTTTTTTTAAGTAGATAGCACATAAGATTTTTTACAGTGTAGTAAAAGTGCCCTAGCATGAGTTAATGTATGTAGATGGCAAATAAAGTTTCCGATTACACACACACACACAAATATATCCGTGTATAATTTCATTCTCAAGCCATCGTGTTCACACATGGGGTAGGCTACACCTGACCAAATTACTGCACCAAACACAAACCATTAAAACATTGGAATTGAATAAAAAGTACTAGATGTAATTTGGTCATGTTCACCCATCATGTGCACATATATATATATATATATATATATATATATATATATATATATATATATATATATATATATATATATATATATATATATATATATATATACACACACACATACATACACACATACATACACACATACATACATACATATATATACACCCACAAAGAACTCGCTGCTGTAGAGAAACTAACAGAGGTTCTTAATACACGGTTAAACTGTTTGCACACCCCAACACCAGACTGTGTTACACCAAGTTGTACTGCTCATGGGGATGCAGAGAGCAGGGAAATTATATCTCCAGCTACAGCATCAAGTACAAGCTGCCATCCTGAACTTCAGTTTACTCTTCCCACTACAGAGCTGCTTGAGTCGCTGATGATTGAGAGTCGAGGGCGGCCAGATCGGCTTGGTAGCTTGCTGTTCCGCACTGTGGTACCGCAGGCTGTCTATGATGAATGGGCAACCACAACGAACTGGGATGGTTCAAGAGGCAAACGTGGACTGCCAGTGAACTTAAGAAATTATTTGATGGTGACAGTGGCCCAGCAGTTTCCCTTCCTGTGTAGCAGTGACAGCAAGCGTGTCAAGGACCGAGTAAACGAATTTCTACGCTCACCGAGGGTCACTGTTGGTCAGAGACGCTTACATTACTAAGCGTCATTATACATTACTACTGTACATTATACATTACTAAGTTTTTGCTCTGTTTAATTTTATTTTGTCAGTTCTCAAACTTTGTACATAGTTGGTTCTTTTTTTATTGATTTATTTTTTTATTATCTATTCTGGACGTTTGCTCTATTTGTTTTAGTTATTTCTATATTTAAAACTTGATGTCTTAAACTCTACTGTAAGTATTGTCAAAATAAAATTTTTTAAAAAGCCCTAGTGCTGCTGTTTGTGCTGTTTTCTTTAATAATAACACTAAACAGGGCCCGGTTTCTCGATAACGCACACTATTCGCGCGCTAAGAAGACTCTTAAGATATATCTTACGTTAAGTGGTAACTTTTCTAAGTGTATTTCTCGAACTGTCTCTCTAACAATAACATGTCATAATAGACAAATATATAAATTAATATGAATTAATATAATATAATATATAATATTTTCATGTAACATGTGGCCGTGAAACGAACCGGGTTTACAATCATAGTTGATGGACAAACAGCTGATAACACTCTTCACCACCTTCAGAAACAATGTGAAGTGTCAGTTGTTGGGGTTGTATAGCGCACTTATGGAATGAATACGATGAGATGACAGAGTGGAGGTTTAATACCTCTCTCTCACACGCGGGGTCGTAAGTGCGGTTCATTATGATTCGGCGCGAGTTTTGGTGCTGTTATTACGTTTCCATCTTACCACGCAAAAAAAATAAACATGTTTAACATGCGGAAGATCTTCGCGGACCGTCGGGCGCTGGTCACTCGAGGCAAATCACGGTGCCTAATACCCCTCTCTCACCTGTGTGGCCTGACTCATCTCCGTGAGCTGCCGCGATTGCCCACCACGTTCCTTTAACGTTCCGCGAAGTTCTGCAAGCTTCCGCGAGGACCAGCAAAAAATTAAACGTTGAATTTTTCACGCGGAAACATGGAAACGTAATCACAGCGCAAAGACTCGGGGTGAATCATGATCAAGCCTACAGTCACAGCGCGAGCAGGTGAGATAGGGGTATAACACACCGCATCTCACAGCGAGTCAAACCGCATACAGTAAGTGAATACTGTAGGGGTATTAAACATTACAATCACACAGAAACATGAATGGATGCGGGGTTTGAAACTCCCATGGTTATTTTCTCATTTAACTAAATCAAATTTCATAAAAATAAAACGTGTCAAAAGAAAAACCCATAAAGTTATGGATAATGGATAATGATCAATGAAACATATTTTAAACAAAAAGCAGCGAGCAGCTGGACATTGGGACGGGGAGTGTAAGTACGACGCGTTGGTCTGGCACGGGCAGGTCTGAGCAGCTCAAGAAGCTCCATAATCTGTTGCCTTGGAAGGCAAAACTTTTATTTAAATATTTTTTTAATAACGACCACGGGGAAAATATGAAAAGGGCTGAAGTTTTGTCTAAAGGAAAAATGTACATGACCCACACGGCTCCACGGACCGCGCCATCTTCAGTTTAACACAACACCACGCTGTATCGCTGCCTAATTGTTCGCCACCTGTTTAATATTAATTGTGATTGGCAATTTTAATGCGTTAGTCACATTATGAAATAGGCTAATTAAAAGTCACTCTATTAGTTCTGATATCAAATAAAATAAAATTCTTAAACAGGTCTAATGAGAGGCCCCGATTATACTGCATACATCTTTTTTTATTGATTTATTTTTTTATTATCTATTCTGGAAGTTTGCTCTATTTGTTTTAGTTATTTCTATATTTAAATCTTGATGTCTTAAACTCTAACAACTGTAAGTATTGTCGAAATAATTTTTTTTAAAGCCCTAGTGCTGTTGTTTGCGCTGTTTTCTTTAATAATAACACTAAACAGA
The DNA here is from genome assembly GCA_030522415.1 of Channallabes apus. Lineage (NCBI taxonomy): Eukaryota > Metazoa > Chordata > Actinopteri > Siluriformes > Clariidae > Channallabes > Channallabes apus. The sequence goes on from CM060121.1 coordinate 4,782,034, forward strand.
TAAAAACAGAGTCTGTCTAAACAAAATAAAACCAATGTTTTCTAACTCATATTTTTTATATTTATAGTTTTACATGTTTGTTGGATGTGTAAATTATCATAATTGTAGTATTACTTCGCTACAACATATTGTTTTGACTTTATTATGACTTAAGCTCTGAATATATTTAAAAACCGATACGACGGAAAATGTCAATTTGCGCCACCTGGCGGTCATTTCACGAATTATTTTGAAATGCTCCTGGTTTATTTTGGCCGCTGCCGCGTTTCCACGGCTGTGAGTGCGACGGTAATGAGCAGTCTGGTTGTCACACCACTGTACATACATACATACATACATACATACATACATACATACATACATATATAAATAAAGACATGCGTGTGTCATTTTAATTCAAATGAACATTTTAATGCTTTCTGATCTGTGCATGGGCGTCAACTTGCACGTTCTGTAATGTTCCATTGTCTTTTAGAGCCCAAATTACTGCACCAATCACAAACCATTAAAACATTGTAATTGACTTTGTGTAGACATTAACACTATTTGGGGCGGGGGGCGTCCTAAGCTATAAAAGAAATTGAACGAAATAGCTGTAGTCATTTTCAGTTCCTACAGATAGTACTACAGTAGCAACAGAAATGGATGCAAACACATTTTATTCTATGAAGAATGTTGCCGATTGTGCGGGCAAAAAACAAAGGGTAAGAAAGCCTTTTAATAATATATAGTAGTTATTCAGTTACCGATTTTTCTACTGACTATTTGACATTCAGATTTGGTTCTACTTGTATCCTAACTCTTTACTGTTTGTACAGCGTTCTGGAAAAGAGAACAAGTTGCCTCAACGCACACAAAAAAGTGTGACCACCCGGCTCGTTAAAAAGAAAATGGTATGTATTTCTCTTGCAACAACATTATGCAATCTGTACATGTTGGTGGTGTGCTAAAGGTATTAAATGCTTTTAATGTTGGCTTTTACAGGGTACACTGATCAAGCGTCGGCACCCCGCTGTAAGCAGCAGATCAAAGCAGCAGTTATCGGCTATGGAATGTAGACTTCAGAAGTTGGAGGCCAAAGTTTTTTTGTTGGAAGCACGTCTGAAGGAGAAGATAACGGGACATCCGCCAACAGTAGATCAGTCTACGTCCACAGACATTCCGGTCGATGTTCCTCTACTGGTGCCAACGCAACAGTCGTCTGAAAATTGCACTCAGAACATTGCTGGAGACCATTCCACATCAACAATTGGACACTTGTCCAACTTGGACGATGTCGACTTTGGCTTTCCACCAGCCGTCTCAACACCCCTGTCTGACCGTACCAGAATGCACGAAAATGTTGCGTCACTGGATTCAACACATCTACGACCTTGTACCAGTTCTGGAACATTCAGTTTCTTCGCTACCCAACATATTACAAGAACATTCAGCTCTCTCATCATTCTGTTTGAGATTGCCTGAAACACCAAGAAACGATTCACATTCACATCATCCTGTTCGCCGGTCTCTCATACACGGAGTGGTCATACCTGATGTGACTTTAAATCACGTGACCACCGAGCTCGAGAAACAACTTTATCAGGAATCAACAGGATCAGATGGCAGACCAAGGGCAGATCGATTTGCTGTTGGTTTGTTTAAACGTTTGATTCCGTTCAACGTTTACCAGAACTGGGCAGGTTCGGTGAACTTTGATGGTTCCAGAGGGAAAAATGCACTACCGTCGAATCTGCGTCAAGCAATTTCCGATGCTGTTGCTAGGAAATTCCACCCCACAGCCCGCAACAACAAGCAAATCAGAGACAGAATTAACGAACTTCTTAGAAAGGAAAGATTGAGTTTTCCTCTTTTGTAAAAAAAAAAAAAAGAATGAATACTCTTACAAAGATTTTGAGTGAACATTTACTATATACAGTACTGCCTGCTTTATTATATATTTAATAAAACTTGTTTCAAGACATCCTTAATTAAATTTTCCCCCTAATTATACAGTATGTCCACAAATACTTTGACAACATACACTTATCAACTTATCCACATAAACTTATCAACACAAACTCTCCGTGCACGCACATACAATCTCCAAAAAAGTAAAATTAATAACATACATATACAAATAAACAAAAATATAAACATCTATGTATATTGAAGTTTACGGTGAACGCAGAGTCGGGTAAGCACATGTGATGACGCGCGCGCCCTCACCTCTTGTTACGGCTGCCTATTTGGCCAAAAAATAATTGAACGATATGCCTGGTCCTGGAAAGAAACAATAAATATATATATATATTTTTTATACATTTATTGCATTGTTTGTTGTTTACAGTCAAGCCATCAACATACAATAAAATGTAAACATGAGATCTAAACTAAAAAGTGTGCTCCCTGTGCTGGTGCTGGCAATATCATCTCTTTGTTCTGCTGTCTCCGGCTCCCTCCCTGGTCCTGAACCGTACCTGGCCCTTCCTCTACTCTCACTGTCTCAGAACAGACTGACTCCTGAAGCAGAAAAAAACAATGCAGGAAAAGATGTTTTCCATACTCATAATAACTAACTTGTTTACATTACACTTGTTAAATTGAAAGAGCATACTGTAAATTGGTGAGCCTATTACTTTCTACTGAACAGCCCCAACTCAGAAAACATTAAAGAAATTGTTCACCCGAAAAAAAAAAAAAAAAAATTATCTGTCATTATCCCTTCAATAAAAGCACCACACTTACCCACACTGTACATCTGATTGACCCTACTGAAAAAAAAAATAGCACTGGCTAAACTTAAAACAATTGAAGTAATCTGTCACACCTAATATTTGGGAAGTGACGTAATGTAAATAAACCTTTTACTCTAAGATTTAAGGCATTCATAATTTAAATATAAAAAAGCATAAGCATAAAAATAAGCATAAAAACTTAATTACATATTGATTTACACTCAAAGCACATTTCTTTATATAAACATTTATTATGGAATGAACATATTTTCATCCAAAATGTTAACATTACTCCATAAAATTACAAATAGTAACACTCAACTTTGCAACATACATTTATTAATTGGACTGCTAAGAAAATTAGAAAATGTTCTTGAAACAAAATCAGCAGAGGTAAAACATGGAACATTCATGTGCGACTGATGGAAACTCAATAAGTGACAATCCCGATTTCCTGTGGAGGCTGAAGACAGTCCTCTTCCTACCTGAGGACAAACAGGGCCATTGTGCACCTCACAAGTTCTGCCTGAGCTTCATCTTTCTGAACAACCTAATAAAAGAAAGGACATTTGTTAGACAATTGCTCTATTTGCCAAAACAGTGTCTGATGTATGCATGTAAAATCACTTAATGCTCCCTATGAGTGAAAAAAACACCTAGGATTATGGTGCAGCATGATAAATGTAATTAGCTCAATGAATACGCCAAAATAACTGACATACATATACACACTATGTATTAATGATAAAGTTTATCATTTTAAGTATTAATTTCAGGAGGTAATCACCTCCAGGCTCTAGGATCATAAAAACAAACATAGTATTGTTGGTTATGTTAGGCTTGTAAAGCGTGAAAAAATGAACATGGCAGACATTGAAACCTGTATTCAGACAGCATACACTAACCTGTGCACAAGTTAAACTAAAGTTTTATTCTGCTAGTTATGTTTTAATTTAGTGCATCACAGCCAACTTGATGTGGATGCCTTGCTCAGGTCCTGTGGCTTCCATTCACAAGATTACATTTGACACCAAGCTAATTTCTGCTTTTGAGCGCGTACATACCAGATCAAGAACTTGAAGATGAAGATTACATCTCTGGTCTTCTCTCTGACGGGTTCCTCCCTAGTTTCTGATGATCTCAATTAGTTTGTAGTGTTGCTTGTCCAAGGAAACCAGTAATCTTGCTTGAAGTGGAGCAGATATAATTCTCAGAAACTCATTACTGATCTTAAAAAAAAAAAAAAAAAAAAAAGGTAAAAACAAAGATTGGACTGGCTCAAGTTCTTATGTTAGCAAATCTTAATTACAGTGTGTATAAAGTATAGAAAGCAGTACACTACAAACAGCACTCACTCCAAATTAGCTTGTTCTATGTTTACGTCACTTTCCTATTAATTTTTACATCGTTAATCAACGGTACTTAAATATAATTATTTTCTTCGGCGCCGCTGACTTACTGTAGAAACTCTGGTGTTTTTGAAAATCACCACGTTAGTTAGCTAATGCAGGTAATATAGGTGGTTTTAGCTACAGTAGCAAACACGGACACAAAACTCAATCTACAAAGTAGTTGTTCCTGACATAAATCATGAATTTGCTCATATAAGAGATACATTTAACATAGAAATGACACGAGTTTGCTTTCTTACCTGGTTTAAAGGAGTTTTCTTTGAGAATCTCCGCCCGCAGCAGAAGGTGACTCAGTCCGTGAAAATGCTGCGTCATGAGGTCATGAGACACGGTTTGAAGCAGAAATGTCCTTTGTGAATGGATTAGATTTAAGTTTAATCAGGGGCTTTAACTAAAAGTAACTGAAATACAGGTTCTGATATCCTTCCTTACTTGTTTCAACGTCATGCTCCGGTTTGAGGCGGAAATAAAATTATACCGGCAAAACTATGGTCTAAAGACTGCGCATGCGCAAATCACACTCAACCTAATAAGAGTACCTTGATCAAAATGAAATATTTCACTTTGGTTTCCTGCTGTAAACAGCATTATACTAAAAAAAAAAAAAAAAAAAAAAAAGAAAAAAAGATTCACCCATAAGCATAAATTAGACACTTCAGTTAAAAAGAGCAAATTATTTTTTTTACTAATGGAATGAGAAAAAAAAACACAAACTAGGTTTACTTTTTTCAGTGGATCCCTCAATAATTTCTGTCTCCTTTGCCTGTGTTTGATAATGTGAAGCACATATACACTCATTCATCATGAAAGATCTATTATAAAACAAAATAAAATTCATGTTCGCTTCAGCACTGTTCATCTGCGTCCTTACATTCATTGTTGTACTTGGTCCGGCTTTTAGATAAAGTCCTTCCATGCGCCATCTGGCGGATATTCAGTGAAGCGCAATACATTTATTTAAAATTCCCGAATGTTGCCTCCGGCAAGTCGCGGCACGCCGCCCGCTAAATTGCGGCATCCCGCGGGAAAACACGCGCAGTCTTTAAGGCGACATCTGTAGGTAATCTAAAACAAAAACATGGAGACAGCTACTACCAAACATAAAACAGCAAAATAAGCATGGCTTTTAGGATACAGCTCTTTATGTCAGACCAGTTGATATTGTGGTCTACATTGATTTTAAGCTAATTACCGAAAAAAATGTCATAGCTGGTGTCATACTGGTACATTACAATCACCAAAATATTAATACTTCCATCTAGTAGTTATCTGTACCGCTGTGGTACTTTTTCCTATAGTTGGCGCGCTGACTGATAGTTAATTTAACTTTGGTTAAAGAGAGCTACCTGGTTAGCTTACATGCTATTACTGGTGATACATTAGCATACTTGCCAAAGGGGGAAAGGTGTAAAATATTGTTATAACTCGGGAGAAACGCAGGAGAAATTTGACCGCAGAGTAAATTACTAGCTAGTGAAAAACGGGAGGGTTAGCAGGTCTGTATATTTGTGAGAGGGTCAGTGTTTTGTAACACCTCAGCATTTTATTGTCTCAAGCAGTGAGATAAAGTTCTAAAGTGGTTGCTAACGCTAGCAAACTAACTAAATGCCTGCGTCATGCTAACACTACAGTTAACAGTTTAGCGTTCATTCATCACTTCACCATCTTCGTAACCCTGCAAACATTCTACAGAGAAAGCTAAAAAGCTCAGACATCTTAGCCGTTTCTTTCATACACAGGTGGGGTGGCTAGCAGCTATTCTCAGCTAAATTATCATCCAGTACCTCAGACCAGCCGGAAAGTTTGTGTGTAACCTTAACACGGTAACAGTAATAAATGTTACATATAGTAATAATTTTTCAGTCATATGTGAATTAGGTGAGTGAACATGTGTATACAGACCTTGTATTTAACGTCATTTTCCCTTAAATGTCCGAGGAGGATGAACCGTCATCAGCGGTGTGGGAGCTCAAGAGACACGAAGCTGAGTGACAGCCGCTGAATCCACCGGTGAACTTTGGGGGAGGAGCCAATCAAACTTTAACCCAGCAGCTGGGTTACACAAAAACTACCCAACTCTCTGTAAATAACCCAGAAAAATGACCCAACAGCGGCAACCCAGCGTTTGGGTAGAAAAAACAACCCAGCATTTTTAGAGTGTGCCATTACGTTAGGAGCTCATATGAGGGTTGGTTACCAATCTTGTACAGTACATACAGTAAATAACACTGAAAGAATTATAATGTAACTCATTTGATACCGTCATTATCACAACGTTGGTCCAACAATGTCGCCTACAGTATGTTGCTCTTATTCTCCCTGATAGGCGGCAACACTTCTCTCTGTTAGCTCTACCGGCTGACCAATGCTGTGAGTGTGTGTGTGCACATAGTGTTACATGTCAGAATGTATCACCACTTTCCATGTGTGAACAAAGTGTGAAAGGACAGACATTGCTTTTTTTGAGGTTTGCTAGATATTTGTGAGTATAATTCTGTTTCCAAAATATTGCCTATAGAACTATGAATATTTAGTGATCCACGATGACTAAATAATTTGTAAGAAAATGCAATGATTTGAACAGAGAAACAACACCTTGCCTATTATCGTTCACAAACATTTTGTATGCTGCCAATTTTTTTTTAAACAGTATTAGTGTCAATATACTGTATGTCCTAATATTATAAATGATATCTAAATAGATTCAAGGCGGGGCGGTGGTGTAGTGGTTAGCACTGTCGCCTTGCACCTCCAGGGTCCGGGTTCGATTCCCGGCTAAGCTCGATTCCCGTCTCTGTCTGCATGGAGTTTTCTCCCCGTGCTTGGTGGGTTTCCTTCGGGTACTCCGGTTTCCTCCCACAGTCCAAAGACATGCAGATTAGGCTAATTGGCGTTCCCAAATTGACCAGAGTGTGTGTGTGTGTGTCTGTGTGTGCGTGCTCTGTGATGGATTGGCACGCCGGCCTACCAGGTGTACCCTGCCTCGTGCCCTGAGTCTCCTGGGATAGGCTCCAGGTCCCCGCGACCCAAAATACAGGATAAAGTGGTATAGAAGATGAATGAATGAATGAATAAATAGATTCAATGTGATGTCAGCTAAACAATGGTGATAATGTGCTGTTATTCATTTCTATTTTCTCTGTTGTTATTTATGGCTAAATGACATAGATGTGGGTGTAAAAGGTAAAAAATTTATGTACATAAAATAAATTATATGCAGTTAAGACAACTAAAAACAACAGTTATAAAGTTCATTGTAGTTCATAAGGTGTAACTGTTAAATATATATATTTTTCTTTTCTCATGTTTTTTTTAAATGATAAATGTTAATTTCACTGTGCTTTGTGTTCAACTGTGAAACAGGTCACGAGATGGTGCTTATCACTGAGCGGAACCCTAAAACCCCACCGAGGCCAGGTGCTGCTGGTCCTAAATCCTGCAGTCAAGCTAAACACAAGCTAAAATTTGCTCCTTGCTCTTAACTACAGGTGGGTTAATATTCTTCCAGATGAGATGTAAATACCCTTGAGTAAGACATAATAATGTTGAGAATCTGTGGTCTTAAGTTTTGCTGTAATGTGGTGAGAAATATGTTTACAGTAGCTATGCACTATTATGCTAGGCTAATTGACCTGTTGCCAGTGAATACAGCAGCACACGGAGCCATAGTGAGGTTAGAACCATAGTGATTGTTGCCATAGTAAGTGCCAGAAACGTTAAAGGGCTAATATAGAGTACATGCTTTTTTTTTGCTTTTTTGCATCTCATCTGAAAGAATATTAACCCACCTGGTGATTCTGGAGACAGATCTTAGTTTCAGGTGTCATGTCAAAGCAGTAATTAAATCAGCATTCCATCATCTCAAAAACATTGCAATAATTAGATGTTCTGTTTCCAATCAAGACTTGGAGAAACCATTATTGTAATGGTCTCCTCATTGGCCTTCCCAAGAAGACCATTAGACACCTGCCCATCCAAAACGCTGCTACCAGAATTCTGACTAGAACCAGAAAATCTGAGCACATAACACCAGTCCTCAGGTCCTTACACCGGCTTCCTGTAACATTTTGGGTAGATTTTAAAGTACTGGATTATTTTTTACTTGTTTATAAATCACTCAATGGCCTAGGTCCTAATACATTGCAGATCTGCTCATTGAATATAAACCTAACAGACCACTCAGATCATTAGGATCAAGTCAGTTAGAAATACCAAGGGTTCACACAAAACAAGGACAGTCCGCTTTTAGCTGTTATGCTGCCTGAAGTTGGAACCAGCTTCCAGAAGAGATCAGATGTGCTAAAACATTAGTCACATTTAAATCTAGACTTAAAACTCATCTGTTTATCTGTGCATTTATTGAATGAGCACCGTGCTACGTCCAAACTGACTGCACTGTATTTGATGTTTATCTTATATTTTTAACTGTTTTATTTTGATTTTAAATCTAATTGTGAATAGTTTTAAAAGTTTTACTGCTATTATTTTATATTTAATTTTTGAAATTTTATTTTATGTAAAGCAATTTGAATTGCCATTGTGTTCAGCGAGAATGAAAGGAAAGGTGTACAAAACAGTGGTGAGACCAGCGATGCTTTATAGCTTAGAGACAGTGGCACTGAAGAAAATATAGGAGGCAGAGTTGGAGTTAGCAGAGATAAATATGTTGAGGTTCTCTTTTGGAGTAACAAACATACTGTAGATAGGATCAAGAATGAGTTCATCAGAGGGACAACCCATGTTAGATGTTTTGGAGATAAAGTCAGAGAGGCCAGATTAAGGTGGTTTGGACATGTTCAGAGGAGAGATTGTGAGCATATTGGTAGAAGGATGCTGAGGCTGGAACGGCCAGGCAGGAGGTCTAGAGGAAGACCAAAGAGAAGATTTATGGATGAAGTGAAAGAGGACATGAAGTTAGTTGGGGTAAGAGAAGAGGATAGGGTTAGATGGAAGTAGATGATTCGCTGTGGTGTCCCCTAAAAGGGAACAGGCAAAAGACAAAAAAGAAGATAATAAATGTCTCTGAGGTTCAGTTTCCTGCTGAGAGAATATTTACAGCTTATGAGGAAGTGCTTGTGCAAGTGACAGAGTGACTGACTCTGCAGGTCTCTTCACCATAGAATCAGAGGAAGTCAGGGTCTATCCATAAGAATCTGGAAAAGATAGACCTAGTTAGTGTAATGTAATGTTCATCATGTCAGAATGGATGACTTTCCCTTTAATCATCTGAAGAAAAAAAACAAACTTACATGAAATGAGTAAAAGTAAAATACAATATCCTAAAATTATCCTTCTCTGAGTTTTGCTTCAACCAGATGCAAAGTGTACACAACATAAATAATATCTAATCAGAAATCTATATAATTTAGACACTGATGCAAACACAAAAATGTTGCAGTAAACAAGTAGAAAACGTGTCGGGTTACTTTGCTGTAACCCTGTTCCCTGAAAAGGCGGGAACGAGATGCTGCGTGAAAACGCTATGGGAACATCTTTCCGTGTTGCCAGTTGTGAAGCATGTGTGTATCAAACATGCCAAATTTTGGCTTATATAACCTCGGTCAGGTGAGGTCATCTGATGAGACGCACCTGCAGGTTATAAAGAGGAGTAAACTGGAAACATTTCTCAGATCGATTTTGTCTGAAGGGACGTCCGGTCATGCAGGCAGTGCGGCATTGGAGTGCAGCATCTCATTCCCGCCTTTTCAGGGAACAGGGTTACTGCAAAGTAACCCGAGACGTTCCCTTTCAAAGGCTATACTCGATGCTGCATGAAAACGTTATGGGAACGAGAATACCAACGCCGCCACACTGCAAGTGTCTGGACCCCAAGGTTGTGTAGCATGTGCGCACAAAGGCCGAGGAGGACTCAGAACTATATCTGGGAGGCTGACTCGAGGACCCGTGAGTCCGGAGTAGCATGAACATCCAGACTATAAAATCTAACAAATGTGTGCGGAGAGGATCAACCTGCCGCATCACACACTTGCTGCAGGGGAATACCTCTTACCATCGCAATAGATGAGGCGATCACCCTGGTTGAATGAGCCCTAATTCCTAGAGGTGAAGTGAGCCCACGCGCCTCATAGGAGAGGGCAATAGCATCTCTCACCCAGTGTAGTGGCGGCCGCATAAGATGTAAAAAGCTGCTCTGACTTACGCCACTGGAAGCTGTAAAAGGCGGAGGACAGAAAGCAAGGACAATAGGGTGCATGTTGAGAACTTTCGGAAGATAGTTCGGTGAGGATGCAAAATGGCCCTGACTAGCCCAGGGGCAAAGTCTAGGCAGGATGGGGAGACTGACAGATCTCCAATCCTCTCAGAGAGGTAACGGCCATCAGAAAAACCATCTTAAGGGTCAGAAACCTGAGGCGCTGACTCTAGTGGTTCAAAAGGGGTGTGAATTAGACCTTCGAGCACGATAGATAAATCCCACAAAAGGGACCGTGGCTTTAGTGGGTGGCCTCAACCGTTTAGCTCCAACGGGTAACTAAAAGGGTGTTTTCCCACAGTAACCCCATCAATCAGGACATGGCAGGCTGAAATAGCAGCTATGTACGTCCTGAGAATACTAGGGCACAAGCCAGAGGACAACTTTTCCTGCAGAAACTCCAGCACTGAAACAATTCGGCAGTGGACTCGGTCTACCTGCTTCGTCATGCACCAACTTTCGAATACATTCCATTTGAGGACATAAGCTCTTCTAGTGGAGGGAGCCCTAGCACTTAGAATAGTCTCAATTATGCTGGCTGGAAGAGCAGCTTGACTTAGTTGGTCCCGTTCAGGGGTCGAATGCGAAGGTTCCAAAGCTCGGGGCGAGGATGAAATATCGTCCCCTGTGCCTGAGACAGAAGATCCCACCTCACTGGAATGACTCATGGTGAGCCGTCGAGGAGAGATACTAGATCCGAGAACCACACTCAACAGGGCGCTATCAATAAGAGGCGCAAATGCTGTTGACGGACCCTCACCAAGACTCCCGGGAGCAGAGCTATCGGAAAAAAACGCATAAAGGCGTAATCTGGGCCACATATGGGCCAAGGCGTCCAGACCCAGGGGAGCTGGAAGAATCAGAGAGTAGTAAAGGGGACATTTTCTGTTCTTGCGAGGCAAAGAGGTCCACTTCTGCTACATGTAATCTCTCCCAGATTGACTGACTACTTCGGGGTGGGGTTTCCATTCCCTGTGTGTCAGAGCTTGACCGGACAGCACAACTGCTCCCACATTCATATGCACTGGAATGTAAATTGCCCTGAGGGACAGGAACTTGTCCTGTACCCGAAGCAGAAACTGGTGTGCTAGCTTCAGTGAATAATATATGAGACTGCCGTAGTGTTGTCCACCCGCACTAGGACATGGTAGCCTCTAACTGCTGGAGGAAATGCTTTAGGGCCAGAAATGGAGCCATCATTTCGAGGCAATTGATGTGCCACGCGAGAAGATGACCTCTCCAGCTCCCTTGGGCTGGGTGCATGAGCTTCAGGACTTATTCTTAGAAAAGAAGACGGTGCGGCGGTCTGATCTCTTTGAGGCGGCTTGTGAGAGGCCCAGTACCCCATTCCTTACGGGGGGGGGGGGGGGGAGCCCGGCTGCTCACACTCTCTTTCTGCGCCTCCCATCTGGCGAGAATCAGATCCGATTATTCTTGATGCTTGTCAGGTTTAACCACAGGTGCCTCTCTGCGGACACCAAGGAGGCCATAGAACGGCCGATAGCATGGGCCGTCTGTTTGGTCGCACGAAGGGACAAGTCAGTACCCCGGCGTAATTCTGCAAATGCTTTCTCATTCATGGTGCCGCTCGTGCTCAAATCCTTCAGCAGATCAGCCTGGTACGCCTGCAAGACCGCCATGGTGTGCAAGTAGTAGGCATGTGCATAGGCTACGTTTACACTGCAGGTCTCGATGCTTAATTCCGATTTGTTGCCTATATCTGATATTTCTGATCGTCTGTTTACACGTTCTTTTGACTATGACTCATATCCGATTCACATGTTTACACTCGCCATACCATCTGAAACATCGCGCATACTTAAAGGGAGGTTCTTGCGCTACACACTAGCCAAGAAAGATGAAGGTGAAATATGCTTAACGCTATCTCTGCTATATACGCTCGCGCACCATGGTTTTAAAACGGAGGAGGAGGAAAAAAACGGCATAATTGCAGCCTGCACATATGCTTTATTCATCAAATACTGATTTAATGTTATTTAGCCCAAATAAGCATTAACACAAGGCGTGTGTGTGGGGTGGGAGGGGGGGGGGGGCGTTGTTCTTTTCCTCTTCCACGTCACGTGCGATGTTGTAATTCCACACGCGCTTCCACCGGAGAATAACATTACGTCATTAAACCGCAAAGAAGTCGTAGTTTTAATGACGTACAGAACACAATGACTCAGGAAATCCGATCTGTCTGTTTACACGACAATCACATTAGCACATATCTGATTCATATCCGATTTATTTCCACATATGAAGGAGGCCTGAAACCGATCTCGAAATATCGGAATGCATGCGGTTTTTTTCCTGTTTACACGGACACAGAACATATCCGATATGTGTCACATATGAGCAAAAAATTGGAATTGGGTCACATTTATCTGGCAGTGTAAACGTAGCCATAGACAATCTTGAAAGTGCACTCGTCTTTGACAACTGATTGCATTAAATTAACTAGTGGTTGTGAGACTGAGCGACAGGTCATGCTCCGCTATGAAAGAACATAGGCGCACTTTTACATCGCGCACACGGTCGGCCACAGATGTGTGAATCTCCGTTGTGGTTCTTGTCGCAGCAGACAGGGAGCATGTGTACTGTTAGAGCACGAACCGCAGCATTGTGACGAGCTGCTGACTGATGGCGAGCTCGCACTTCGGTTTTGTCATTATTGCCATATTGAAGTTTCGTGTGGCATACTGTGCAGAGACACCTACCTAGATGTTTGATTTTTTTCAGTCCACGAACTAAAAGGCTTGCCATTCTCCCCAATTTCGCTAAGCCAAGCCCATTTATTTATTTTACACTTTTATCAATCTCCGAAACATCGGAGCCTTCCTGCATTAAGTGTGTCCATGCTATCTTAAATATAGTTATACCTCAGCCTGACATGCAGTTCTTCAAAACTAAACCAAAACACAGAGTGGATTCATACCGGAGTGATAACAAAACGCTTAGAGTGGAGAGAGGAACGTGCATTCGCTCCACTCCAGGCTTTGATCACATCCTCCTCAGCAGGCTGAATACACCGTCTTTCCTTAATTTAACACCCATTTAAGCCTATATATACAGTGGTGTGAAAAACTATTTGCCCCCTCCTGATTTCTTATTCTTTTGCATGTTTGTCACACTTAAATGTTTCTGCTCATCAAAAACCGTTAACTATTAGTCAAAGATAACATAATTGAACACAAAATGCAGTTTTTAAATGAAGGTTTACGTTATTAAGGGAGAAAAAAAACTCCAAATCTACATGGCCCTGTGTGAAAAAGTGATTGCCCCCTTGTTAAAAAATAACTTAACTGTGGTTTATCACACCTGAGTTCAATTTCTGTAGTCACCCCCAGGCCTGATTACTGCCACACCTGTTTCAATCAAGAAATCACTTAAATAGGAGCTACCTGACACAGAGAAGTAGACCAAAAGCACCTCAAAAGCTAGACATCATGCCAAGATCCAAAGAAATTCAGGAACAAATGAGAACAAAAGTAATTGAGATCTATCAGTCTGGTAAAGGTTATAAAGCCATTTCTAAAGCTTTGGGACTCCAGCGAACCACAGTGAGAGCCATTATCCACAAATGGCAAAAACATGGAACAGTGGTGAACCTTCCCAGGAGTGGCCGGCCGACCAAAATTACCCCAAGAGCGCAGAGACAACTCATCCGAGAGGCTACAAAAGACCCCAGGACAACATCTAAAGAACTGCAGGCCTCACTCGCCTCAATTAAGGTCAGTGTTCACGACTCCACCATAAGAAAGAGACTGGGCAAAAACGGCCTGCATGGCAGATTTCCAAGGCGGAAACCACTTTTAAGCAAAAAGAACATTAAGGCTCGTCTCAATTTTGCTAAAAAACATCTCAATGATTGCCAAGACTTTTGGGAAAATACCTTGTGGACCGAGGAGACAAAAATTTAACTTTTTGGAAGGTGCGTGTCCCGTTACATCTGGCGTAAAAGTAACACAGCATTTCAGAAAAAGAACATCATACCAACAGTAAAATATGGTGGTGGTAGTGTGATGGTCTGGGGTTGTTTTGCTGCTTCAGGACCTGGAAGGCTTGCTGTGATAGATGGAACCATGAATTCTACTGTCTACCAAAAATTCCTGAAGGAGAATGTCCAGCCATCTGTTCATCAACTCAAGCTGAAGCGATCTTGGGTGCTGCAGCAGGACAATGACCCAAAACACACCAGCAAATCCACCTCTGAATGGCTGAAGAAAAACAAAATGAAGACTTTGGAGTTGCCTAGTCAAAGTCCTGACCTGAATCCTATTGAGATGTTGTGGCATGACCTTAAAAAGGCGGTTCTTGCTAGAAAACCCTCAAATATAGCTGAATTACAACAATTCTGCAAAGATGAGTGGGCCAAAATTCCTCCAGAACGCTGTAAAAGACTTGTTGCAAGTTATCGCAAACGCTTGATTGCAGTTATTGCAATCAAAAGGGTGGCCCAACCAGTTATTAGGTTCAGGGGGCAATTACTTTTTCACACATGGCCATGTAGGTTTGGATTTTATTTCTCCCTAAATAATAAAACCCCTCATTTAAAAACTGCATTTTGTGTTTACTTGTGTTATCTTTGACTAATAGTGAAATGTGTATGATGATCAGAAACATTTTGTGTGACAAACATGCAAAAGAATAAGAAATCAGGAGGGGGGCAAATAGTTTTTCACACCACTGTACACAGCATTAAAATAATGAAAAGTGAATTTTAAACATTAAGGACAGGCGGAACAGTGTGATTGACGGAAATCCGTCGTAACGACGGAGAACTTTAATCCCTGCAGTGTTTGCAGTCTCCTTGGAGCCCTTTGAGAGCGTGCTTTTCACCCAAACACTCAGACACACTTTAAACTTCGCCATTATATCGGTGAGTTAAACACTTTACTTTGCTTTATAATTAGCTTTTTAGTTTGCTTGTGACACACGCACACAATGCGATCTGAAGACGAAAAGATCTGAGGAATGTTTCCGGTTCACTCCTATTTATAACCTGCAGGTGCATCTCTTCAGATGACGTCACCTGACCGAGGTTATATAAGCCAAAATTTGGCGTGTTTGATAGATACATGCTTCACAACCGGCAACACGAAAAGATGTTCCCATAGCGTTTTCACGCAGCATCGAGTGTAGCCTTTGAAAGGGAACAGAAAGCTAAAGCTTAACACTTTTTTTATTTAATATAGAAATATTTAACTGAATTTCCATAGATATTTTTAAGCACCTTTTTATTTGTCTAATTTATTATTATTATGTTAATGTCCTTTAATATTTTAGAGACAGAGTGGTCTTAACCCTGCTTGTTCATTAACTCCGGGCAAGGGCGTAGGTTTGCTCTGGACATTGGTGGGGACCTATGACTCCAACTAATACCCCACCCCCCCAATCCGCTCTTCCCCTCTGACTGCACTAGGACCGGACAGGATTGCCACCTGATGAAGTAGCGTGACAAAAAAGTGAAACATGTCAGTTCAAAACTTTTGCCAAAAACACTAATGAATCACTTACAGTACATCCTCAGCCTATCACTCCTCATAATGCTAAATATTAGTATAATCAACATGTATAATACATGCACACATATTATATGTTATATACTGTATAATCAACATTCAGATTGACCTCCTGTGACCTCGCCTCTTCACCTGAACTACAACATGGCTGATCTGCTTCTGTCCCCTAATTGAAAAACATTGAGGGATTCCTTATGAGCATGGACAGAGAATGCCTCAGCCTATTATTGGTAACAATGTTAAATCTCAGGACAACTACAGTGGCTTGCAAAAGTATTCTGCTGTAATGAATGTGAGTCAAAGCAGTAAAAAAAAAAAAAAAAAAAAATTTGATGGATTCACTAGCGAACTTGAAGTGACTTACACATTTCTTTGGGAAAAAAAAAAAACCTCCTTATGTCCAGCTTCTTTTTTTTTTCATCATGTTTGTCACCCAACACACCTTCTCACACGGGAAAAAAAATCCACCACATTTGGCGCTGCTTGTGTCTGAACGCAGCCAATCGCCTATCACATGATAGCAGGGAAAGGAACAGCCAATCAAAATGTTCATATGTGTTTTGGGGGCGGGAGGACTCAAGGAGAGAACGTGATTTATCCCTTTCTGCGTGTCTAGGTTAATGTTGACAGAACGATTTTTTTTAAGTGGATTAAATTATTGGTGGGGACATTTCAATGGTCGGAGGATATTGGTGGGGACACATCCCCTCCGTCCACCCTAAATCTACGCCCCTAACTCCGGGTGTCTCTGGGGACAATTACTGCCAAGAGATGAAAATGAACAGGGATATTTTGTACAGCCATTCCAGTGCTTTCCCAACAGGAAATTTAATTCTCGCCAGTATTTTAAATGTTAGTAGCAACATTCACAAATAATGAAATAGTGTCAGTGATCATACTGAGACTCTACACTGTTTCACTGTTTTTGTACAGGGATGTTGTTGATCTGTCTCACTGTGGTCGACGAGCGCAGTAATACACAGCTGTGTCTTCAGTCTGCATGTTCTGTCCTGTTAATGTTACGGTGCTGCTGGTCGTGTCTCTGGAAATCTGCAACCTGCTTTTCAGTTTTTCACTGTAGCCAGTGTTACCATCACTACATATAGTTCCGATCCACTCCAGAGTTTTTCCTGCAGGTTGTCGTATCCATTCTGTACAGTAGCTGCTATCAGTCAATGAATATCCAGACACTTTACAGGTCAGAGTCAGTGACTGACCAGGTTTTACTATCGTGGAGGTAGTCTGGATCAGCTCAACACTGTGAACACCTGTTCAATAAATAAATAAATAAAAATACATACAGTAGACATATAAATGTTGCAAACCAAGGAAGGAGAAGCGTATTATATAATCAAAACCCTTACAGTGTACGGCTGCCAGCAGCAGCAGCAGCAGTTGGGATGTAGAGATCATGGTGTGTGTTAAAATTGCCTGGTTGTCATTGCTTATATACTGTACTGTACATCACAGGGAAGGACATTTGCATAGAAATACTCCTTATCTGACAGGAAATTTTTAGACAGAAGATTTCTACTCAAGTTCATATTTTAATATATAAGAAAATTAAGATGTTTTAATAAAATAGTACATGAACATACTAGAACATAACTAGACGTATGTATTAAAGACAGGTATATATTATATGTAGTATATACATTATATGTAGTATAATGTCCTTGTCCTGGTTCCTGACAGATCCAGGTACTGCTCAGTGAGAACCCAGAGACAGTACAGGACAGAGTGACTGAATAACAAATGGTCTCTTCACCACAGAATCAGAGGAAGTCAGGGTCTGTCCATAAGAATCTGGAAAATATAGCCCTACAGTACAGTAGTTAGTGTAATGTAATGTTTATCATTTCAGAAGGGATGACTTTCCCGTTAATCATCTAAGGAAAAAGAACAAACTTACGTGAAATAAGTAAAAGTAAAATACAATATCCTAAAATTATCCTACGCTGAGTTCTGCTTAAACTGGATTTAAAATGTATAGGAGTGTCACTGGAAACTAGAACAGATGAGAACATACTGTTTATACCAGACTCTAATTGAATACGGAGCGTCCATGAGCACTATGGGTGTGTTAAATCCACAACTACAGACTGCTCAGTTTGTAGATATAGTCATGTTTATAAACTGTACCATCATACAATTTTACTTTATTTTTAATAATAAAAAAATAAAAAAATAAAATAATAATAATAATAATAGGTTTTAAGCAGGAGGATATAATCAGATAATTTATCAATTTTACAATAAATCAGATACTCCATAATTAAGAACTTTAAGCACAACATAAAAAATCTATATAATCTAGACACTGATGCAAACAATTTTGCAGTAAACAATTAGAAAACAGAAAGCTACAGCTTAACACCATTTTATTTAAGATATAAATATTTAACTGAATTTCCATAGATATTTTTAAGCACCTATTTATTTGTTTTTGGTGCACACCACACGTTTAAGTTGTCCGAATTAATATGTTAGATGTGTTGCTGCTATTAATTATAGGATGCGTGCAGTTTTTAAAGATAATCTATTATTATTATTATTATTATTATTATTATTATTATTATTACCACTAATTATTTCCTTTATAAAAAAGTTTTCATTACATGCTAGTAGAACTGAGCTACTGCCCTCTATAGGTCCAAAAAAACACTTACATTTTGTTTCTCTTCATGCAGATGTCTTTTGTACTGATACTTTCCATTATTGATAACAACATCCACTTTACCTAGCACAGATTCAATAACCTTAATGAATTAAATAAATATTTACCCCTGGACAACAAATTATTTTATATTAAGACAAAAGTTGACATTATGTTAATATCCTTTAATATTTTAGAGACAGAGTGGTCTTAGCCCTGCTTGTTCATTAACTCCGGGTGTCCCTGGGGACAATTACTGCCGAGATATGAAAATGAACAGGGATATTTTGTACAGCGCTACAGTGATCAGCCATTCCAGTGCTTTCCAGCAGGTTGCTAGATCTATTTAACACAATACAGTACACAGCTTAACTCTGATGTCTTACAAGAGATGGAGAATAACTCTCCAGGTTTCACGAGCACAGAGGCTGACTGAGTGAGATCCACACCACCAACACCACACATGAATAACAATGATAGAACATCACCAAATGTCTCCAAATCAGGGGCGGTAAAATATTTTGGCCAGGTGGTATAGTCCACAGGAAGGTGTGTGTATTCACAGTTCCATGAAAAAGTATTTGCCCTTTCCTTCAGTTAAAGTTTTTGCATATTTGTTATACTTAAATTATTGAGATCAACAAATATTTTTTTATATTATACAAAGATGATCTGGTTAAATGCAAATAGCAGTTTGTACACTGAATAACAAATGGTTAATTAAATGGAAATAATAAAATATATGTACTGTACAGCACTTTACTGTATTTTAATGTAATTATTTTAATGTTAGAAGCAACATTCAGAAATCATAAAATAGTGTCAGTGACCATACTGAGACTCTACACTGTTTCACTGTACTGGGGGTTTTTGTACAGGGATGTTGTTGATCTGTCTCACTGTGGTCTACGAGCGCAGTAATACACAGCTGTGTCTTCAGTCTGCATGTTCTGTCCTGTTAATGTTACGGTGCTGCTGGACGTGTCTCTGGAAATCTGGAACCTGCTTTTCAGTTTTTCCACTGTAGCCAGTGTTACCACCACTACATATAGATCCGATCCACTCCAGAGTTTTTCCTGCAGGTTGTCGTATCCATTCTGTACAGTAGCTGCTATCAGTCAATGAATATCCAGACACTTTACAGGTCAGAGTCAGTGACTGACCAGGGGTTACTGTTGTGGAGGTAGTCTGGATCAGCTCAACACTGTGAACACCTGTTCAATAAATAAATAAAAATACATACAGTATACACATATAAATGTTGCACACCAAGGAAGGAGAAGCGTATTATATAATCAAAACCCTTACAGTGTACGGCTGCCAGCAGCAGCAGCAGTTGGGATGTAGAGATCATGGTGTGTGTTAAAATTGCCTGGTTGTCATTGCTTATATACTGTACTGTATATCACAGGGAAGGACATTTGCATAGAAATACTCCTTATCTGACAGGAAATTAAGATATCTTCTCAAGTTCATATTTTAAGAAAAATAAGATGTTTTAATAAAATAGTACATGAACATTTATTTATTTATTTATTTATTTACCTTTATTTAACCAGGCAAGACAGATTAAGAACAGGTTTCTGTGGCCTGGCAAAGGATGCGCCTTTTGGGGGAAGTAAACATACTAGAACATAACTAGAAATATGTAATTAAAACAGGTATTTTTTACATCTAGTACAGTATGTACATTATATGTAGTACAGTATATGGTGCGTCTCAATAAATTAGAATATCATCCAAAAGTTGATTTATTTAGGTTATTCAGTAAAAAACTCAAACTCATTATATAGATTCATTACACACAGAATGATATATTTTAAGTCTTTATTTCTTTTCATTTTGATGATTATGGCTTACAGCTAATAAAACGCCAAAATTCGGTATCTCAGAAAATTAGACAAAAAAAAAAAACAAACAAAAAGATTTTCAACACAGAAATGTTGGACTACTGAAAGGTATGAACATGTACAGGGCAACCAGTGGTGGTTCTACACTGAATTGCTCCCCAGGCGAGACTCCCTATAAGTAAATAAACTTAGAAATACGTATACATATTTATATTTTCATTTCTGGACCATTGCACAAGACACTTTAAAAAGTAATTTTCATAAGACACTTTTTATGCATATTTGCACACCCTAAGCCTCACCAAATAAAAAAAAAAAAATCTATATTTTGCTATATTGTGAATATTCTTATTTGTACAGTATATTTCTATTTTTATCCTAGTTACATTTTTTTTCTATCATATTTCTTTTTATTCATATTTATTTCTTATCTAAGCTGTAATTTTCTTTTTTAAGGTCTGTGTATGTGACAAATAAAATTTTTATTCTATCTGTCTGTCTGTCTGTCCCCCCCCGATACCATACCGGTGCTACCCACTGTAAATGATCACACGGAGTGCCGAGGGTACCAGGGCCCTTAAATAAACACTCCGCCAGGTCAGGCGCGTTCACATTGATTGCGGCGTTGCGTCTTTGTCTTTGGATCTGCCTGTTCTGAACAGTGCAAAGCAATTTTCATGCGGTTCCCCCTTCGTGAGACCAACGTCGTTACACAGCGGAGAACTGTTAGGAAACCGTTCCTACTATTTGCCATTGCACTGTACAACGACTCACCTGTACGGTATGTAATAGATATAGCAATTTATATACATATCCCATTATTCACTGTCACTTTACTCATACATACACTGATAATTTGCACATTTCACCTCTTTTTCTTATTTTGAATTGCCAGTTTGCGCTCTGTTTTTCTACAGTATATACCATATGCAATACTGTATTAATTTATAAAAGGTACAATTATGAAGGTGAAACTCAAAATTAGAATCATCCAAATCATGCAAACGTTTATTTACTGTATTTCAGTAATGCAGCTTAAAAGGTGAAACTAATATGTATTCTGTATGTATTCTGCATTCTATAGAGAACATGTTTTTGCTGAATGACTAATGAGAATCGCTTCCTCTCTAATATCCTCTCAGCCTGTGAGAACAGACTATTAATGTATTAATTCTAAATTAAATAATTTAAAAAATAATTCAGTGTTTTTGTAAGGGGAATCCACTGTTCTGTGTCACTGTGCGTGTTTTGCGCATTAATACACAGCTGTGTCTTCAGTTTGCAGATTCTGTCCTTGAATTGTTATTGTGTTAGTAGAAGTGTCTCTGCAGATGCTGAACTTATTTTTCAGTTTGTCACTGTATCTCCACTATACCAGATACATCCAATCCACTCCAGAGCTTTTCCTGCAGGTTGTCGGATCCCACATGTACTCACTCTTGTAACTGAATATGAAACCTTGCAGGTGATGGAGAGACTGTGGCCAGGCTGGACTGTCATGGCAGCAGGTTGAGTCAGTTCATAACCATAAACATAAGCATATGGTGATAGACAGTAACCAATGCAGTACATTTATTGCTATTATAGTAAAGAAATGAATTTGATATCACGCTCACAGGAAGCAGTTGCCAGCAGGAGCAGTACAGATGTAAAGAACATTATGTGTGTTGTTTGTACTGGGGTCTCCTCTGTTCTCTAAAGTTTAACAGAGACCATCGCACCATATAAATGGAGTGATGTCCAGCCCTAACACTTGGATTTGCATATCTGGTGATGATGGGAGGAAAATGTATTCAATCATTGCGAAGGAGATTCATTTTTTAGAGGACTAACAAAACATCAATATAAATAACAGTCTATTAAAGCTCTATTATAGTGACTTTAACAAGGATAAAACAGCAAACATGTAATGCATCAGCACCCAATACACTGCCATGTAAATTCGCAGTTCTGAAAACACAAAGCTGAAATGTTCCAACGCATTAAATTTAAAAATAAAACGGGATCACAAGTTACAAAACAGGTATAATTGTCACGTTGCGGGTGCAATGTTTGGAGGTGTAGCCGTGGGCATAAAAAGGGCAGGCATAAATGCAGAGGGTTCTTTGCAAAATAAAGAGTCTTTTATTAACAAACAAACTGTAGTGGTTTCCTTTCTTTGTCCTATTGACCACTATGGTGGCTGAGCTAGAGTGTCTGACCAACTTGTCCAAGGAGAATAATCCACGTCCACAAATGTTTTGATGTCCAGAAATAAGAAAAGGTTTATTACAAACAAAATAAGAATATAAAGCTCATTGGTTCTTAAAGTTAATCAAAATAAGGATTGCAAAGATGAATGAAGGATTCAACAGAGCAGCCTCTCCTTGGCCTTTGCGGTCGAAGACTGTAGCTTCCTGCTCTGGCCACGCCCCCCAGGTAGTATCACCTGCCATTAAAAGATTGAAGGCCCAGCCACTAGAGGGAGGTGACTCAGAAAGACACAGAAAGTGACATACACAATTTTGGCTCCTACACATCCGGCCCCTAAATGTTTTAGGCTTAACATAAAACAATTACTATCTTTAATATTAAAGGAGCCAATATACTGTTTATAAAGTATAAAGAAAGACAGACATGCATTACATTCATGGTCTTTTGATTCAGTCATTAATGTGGCTCTTCTAACAGCAGGCACAGTTTAGTAATTGGACGCTCTAGGATGCCCGTCTTGGTTTTAAGTTTTACTGATCGGACCAATCCACCGGAATCGGGCTTTGTCTCCAGGACTCTTGCCAGAGGCCATGACGACCTAGGGGAGGTAGGGTCAACAATCACCACGATGTCCCCAATGTTGATGTTTTGTCTCACCTTGGACCACTTCTGCCGTTCTTGCATTAGAGTCAGATATTCTTGTGCCCATCTTTTCCAGAATAAGTCTGCCAGATATTGTACTTGTTTCCACCGGCGCCTGGTGTACAAGTCAGCTTTGGAAAACTCACCAGGAGGGAGTATAGGTTGGGAGTTAAGTAGGAGAATGTGGTTTGGGGTAAGGGGTTCCAAATCAAAAGGATCAGAGGATATAGTGGTGATTGGGCGGTTGTTAAGAATGGCCTCAACCTCACAAAATAGTGTCTGAAGACCTTCATCAGTTAGTGTTTGTTCATGTAAAAGAGAGTTCAGGACCCATCTCGCTGACCTGATCAGTCTCTCCCACACACCACCTTGGTGAGATGCCCCTGGTGGATTAAAGGTCCACTGTATTTTTTTGTTTAACATGGCACTTTGGATCTTATAGTTGTTAAGGCTGGACAAAGCCTTTTTCAACTCCTTTTCAGCACCAACTAGGTTGGTGCCATTGTCGGACCAGATGTGCTGTACCTGGCCTCGTCTACATACAAATCTCCTGATGGCATGGATGCAGGAGTCGGTTTCAAGCGAGTATGCCATTTCCAGGTGGACAGCTCTGCAAGACAAACATGTAAAGAGCACACCATATCTTTTTACCAGATTTCTACCTCTTTTGGTTTCTATGGGACCAAAATAGTCCATGCCCACATTGGTGAATGGTGGAAGATCTGGCTGTGTTCTTTCGTATGGCAAATTTGCCATCTTTTGTTCTCCTGTCTTATTTTTCAAACGTCTGCAAGGCACACATTGAGATTATACTTCTTGCTGCGCTATTTCCACTGACAATCCAGTACTTTTTCCGTAATTGGCTAAGGATGTAATTTCTGCCACAGTGCCCATACTTTTCATGAATATGGCGAAGTAACAGGCTGGATATGTGAGACTGTTTTGGAAGGATGATGGGGTACTTCATGGTCGTCTCCAAGCCTTTGATACCAGGCGACAGCTTTCACTAACTTGGTCCAGTCTGAGAAGAAAGTGAGAAGTTTATGAGTAGGACTTGTAGCATCTTGAATTATATTACACACAACAGGGCAATGCTTGACCTCTGGGTCATCTTGTGACAGAAAGACTGCTTCGGTGCAGTCTGATGGCCAGGTGTGCTTTTGTTTCCACAGAAATTCAGGGCCATAAATCCATCTTTGGTTGTCCAGGAATTTCTGCACACTCAGCCCTCTAGAGGTGTCGTCTGCTGGATTGTTCTTGCTGTTGATGAACTTCCATTGTTGAACACTGCTGTTCTCTCTTATAAAGGAAACTCTATTTGCGACAAAGGTATGAAATCTTGCGCTGTCATTAGCTATATACTTTAATACAGCCTGACTGTCTATCCAAAACTGTGAACTTTGGTGGATGAGCTGCAATTCGGACTTAAGAAGCTTGTCTACCTTAACAGACAACACTGCGGCTGCCAACTCTAGTCTTGGAATAGTCATTTGCTTTAAAGGGGCAACTCTCGCTTTTCCCATCATAAAACACACGTGTATCTTACCCCAGTCATTAGCCATCCTAAGATAACTTACTGTTCCGTATCCAACCTCGCTGGCATCAGCGAAATGGTGCAGTTGGAAGGATTGCGGGTTTCCAAAGTCAGTGGGTTTAATACAGCGTGAGACACTAAAGTCTGCCAATTTTGGAAGATCCTGAATCCAACTACTCCACTGCTTAGACTGATCCCTAGGTATTGGCTCATCCCATCCATAGCCCTGCTTACAGAACTGCTGTAATAATTGCTTGGCTGGGAGGGTGAGAGGTGCTAAGATACCAAGTGGATCAT
The DNA here is from genome assembly GCA_030522415.1 of Channallabes apus. Classification (NCBI taxonomy): domain Eukaryota; kingdom Metazoa; phylum Chordata; class Actinopteri; order Siluriformes; family Clariidae; genus Channallabes; species Channallabes apus. The sequence continues at coordinate 4,807,071 of CM060121.1, forward strand.
ACACGGAGCTTACCATTGACAGAATTCCTCTCCGTGTGTGTGGTTTTTCAGGAACTATGATATCAAACCTGAAGGTGTCATCTTCCACACTCCACTGAAGTCCAAGAGCGTGGTCAATTGGTACTTGGTCTTTATCTAGGTCCAAGGATCTGATGTCTTTTCCTCTTTCTTCCTCCTTTATAGTTGATAGCACAGCTCTGTTGTTGCTCACCCATTTGGTAAGTTGGAATCCTCCTTTACTGCAGACCTCCACCAAGTCTGCTGTTAGCTGCACTGCATCCTGTACAGTAGGCAAAGATGCTAAACAGTCATCCACGTAGAAATTATTTATTATGGTGTCTGTTACCTGTGGTCTGGGATGATCTTCAGCCGTTCTTCGCAGGGCAAAACTGGCGCAGCTTGGTGAGGAAACAGCTCCAAATAAGTGAACCAGCATACGATGGTCTATTGGATCCTTTTCAATATCCCCTTCTGGCCACCACAGAAAGCGCAGAAAATCTATGTCTGACTTGGACACCCTAACTTGATGGAACATACAGTAGATCTAATGTCTGCCATGAGAGCTATGGGTTCACGTCTAAACCTGAGCAAGACTCCAATTAATGAGTTGGTGAGATCGGGGCCTTGCAAAAGCTGAGTTCAAGGAAACACCCTGATATACTGCACTACAGTCAAACACCACCCTGAGTGTCTTCTTCTTAGGGTGGTATACTCCGTGATGTGGAATATACCAGGTTCTTCCTTCAGCTCCTTCCGTCTCTTGCTGCGGAACCACCTCTGCATGTCCTTGAGATATGACACCATTCAGAAAGGCTGCATATTCACTGTGGAAAGATTCATTTCTTTTGAGCTTTCTTTTTAGGCTTTGGAGACGCTGCATGGCAAAATGACGATTGGTAGGCATTTGCATATCTTCTTTCCTGAAGGGTAAGTTAAGTGTATAGTGACCATCTGTTAATGAGACTGACTTATTTGCAATATCAAGGAACCTTTTGTCTTCGATTGAAAGTTCACGCTTTTCCTCTGATGCCCTTTCATTAAAGTCATGATTGTACTGACTAATCAGCAACTTCTCCAGATTTGCAACAGATATCCTGTTCACTGTGGTAGATTGACAGTCATTGGAGGCAGTAGACTTGCCACTTCTTAAGGGGCCATTGACTACCCATCCCACTAGAGTCTTTACTGCATATGGTCCCTTGTCTTGACTGTTTATGATCTCCCAGGGTTCTATGATCTTTGATGCATTGGTTCCTACCAGCAGTTCGATGTTGCTGTCTATTTCTGGAATATTGACCTTGTGCAGGCAGGGCCAATTAGCAAGATCCTGCTTTGTAGGGATATTGTCTGCAGTGATTGGCATCTCCTTCTGTGTAAACACATCTGGTAGCTGTATGAAATTGTTTCCATCAAGACCAGCGATTTCTAATCCTGAGACCACATATGTTGGTACTAACTTCTCATGGCTCATTGTTTGCAACAAGATGTTCGTTCTTCTACCTTTCATGTTCAACTGAGACATGAGGCGTTCTGTACAAAAGGTAGCTGAGCTACCTGGGTCCATGAAAGCATATACTGTGATGATCTTTTCACCTTTTTTAGCTTTGACCTTCACAGGAAGTACGGAAAGCACGTTACCGGCCCCAGTACGGGCAGAATGTGCCCACATGCTTTGGGGAGCCTATCGACAGTGTTTACTGCTTCAGATGTAACATCTTTTTGTTGTTGCATTGATTTTTGTTCCATCTTCTCGATATGGAGGACACTGGGGTGCTGTTTGGAACACACTGTGCAGGTAAGCCTTTGTCTACAGTGTTTGCTGATATGGCCTTGATGTAGACAGCCAAAGCAGATTCCCTTTTCTTTTAAAAAGTCAATTTTGTCTTGGCGTTTCTTTCTCCTAAATGCACCACAGCACTCTAACTTGTGATTGCTGTTGCATAGGAAGCAAAATATGTATAAATCCTGGTTGTTTGATTGTTGAGTGGGAGGTGAGGCAGAAGTAAAGACACTGGTTGCAAAGCTGCTTCCACTAGACTTGGACTTACCTTTAATGGGTAGCTTTTCTGTAGCTCTGGTAGGCCGCGTATCCTGAATGTCCCCATGAACTGGGTCAGAAGCTACCCTCACTTGCCTCTCCAGGAATGCAACAAGATTAGAGAATTGAGGTCTTCTATTCTGTGTCTCCTGAAATTCGCACACAAAAGATCGCCATCTTTCTCTGAGTTTGTAGGGGAGTTTCATGATCAAGATTTTCATGTTTGAAGACAGGTTGATTTCATGTGAGTAACTCATTTCTTCCATTGCATTACAGCAACTCCTCAAGAATATTGCGGAGACCTGTAATGCCTTTAAATCTTCAGCTCTAATGACAGGCCATTCTACTGCCTTTTTCATACAAGCAGAACAGATTTTAAATTCATCTCCAAAATATTCCTGTAGCAAAGTTTTTGCCCTTTCATAACCTCTATCTGGACTCATGTGGAGACAACTCCTCACAAGGTATCTGGGGAGGCCAGTGGTGTACTGATCCAGGAAGTACAGCCTATCTGCACTACTATCAGTCTTAAGCTCGATTGAGTATTCGAAAGCTCTGATGAAAGGTCTGTATGACAAAACATCTCCACTGAAGACTGGAATTTCTCTAGGTGGGAGATAAGAGTTGTTGCTGCCTTGCAAGAATGGATGCGATATCATTTTGACGCTGTAGGATGTTTGTTAGTCCATCATGACTTAAACTGTCCTTGGGAATCATCAAAAGGTGATCAGTTGCCTTTTCTGGTACGCTTGTTTTAGATGGACCATCCTTTCTAAAAGAATCAAAAGGACTTAATGTCTGCACTGAGCTGGTTTTCTTAATGCCTACACCTTCTTTCTCTAAGATGGACTCAAAGTGGACTCCATCCTTGGGGCGAACACTAGGCGTTTGCATCATTGAAAAGGCTTTAGCAACCTTTTCTAAAGAAAGAAACTCACTCTCTGTAACATCACTTTTCATGGACATCTCAGCCAAGTAAGCGTTCATTGCATCTTTACCTTCACTTGGTAGGTTCTCATTAGACTGCTTGACTTGTGTGTCTGCTGCTGGCTGAGATAGTTGCTTAGCTGTTGTCTTGGAAACCATAGATCCTTCTTCAGCAGACATGAGGACTGCGATTTTTGTTGATGAGACTGCCAATTGTGTTCTTAACTCCAAGGCTTCCCTTTTTTGCTTTAATACTTGTATCTCCTTATGCAGCGCATTCTCTTGCTCTTCTAAGTCATGCTTTTCTTTCAGCGCAGCAACCTTGGCCATGATTGCGGCTCTCTCCGCTTCAGCACATATCCTTGCAGAAGCAACAGAAGAAGCTCTCGATTTAGATCCGTGACTGGAGACTTGTGACACACTGTCCTTTGGGCCAACTTCCACTATTTGGGGTTCAGCAGCCTTCGTTGCTCCAGATAGCCACTCGGAGACAGAAGAATTAAAAGCATTAATTTCTTTGATCTTAGGTTCAAACCATTCACAATCATCCCTTTTCACTTCATCCTGTCTTAACAGCTCTTGATAAGCTCTGTGTAAGGATTTAAACTCTAACAATTGTGTATACTTATGGAAGATGTGTCAAGTGCACAGGAAGTTAAAGAAAATCTTCATAAGTTGAATCATTACATTCTTCCTTTTAGTTAATTGTGCAAGTTTTCCTTTTCTGGCCTTTTTTAATTTGGATGCATGTTCACTGGCTTCCATCCCTGTATCTGTGTTTGAGGCACTAGACTTGATTCCCTCATCTTCAATTACATCAGCCATGCTTGATTATAAACCAATGATCAAGTTTTCCAAACAGTGCAATAATCCACTCCTATAGCAGACTTCCTTAATGACTCCTTTAACTTTAGTCTTCAGCTACAAATATCAAGCACAACTTTTGAAATGCATTGAGGTAACGTACCATGCTCTCAAACAATCAGACCATGCGTCCTTAATCAGCATCCATCCAGATTTCCATTTCTTCTCTTGTTTGTTAGAAGCAGTCTTCGACTTTGTAGTGGTTTCCTTTCTTTGTCCTATTGACCACTATGGTGGCTGAGCTAGAGTGTCTGACCAACTTGTCCAAGGAGAATAATCCACGTCCACAAATGTTTTGATGTCCAGAAATAAGAAAAGGTTTATTACAAACAAAATAAGAATATAAAGCTCATTGGTTCTTAAAGTTAATCAAAATAAGGATCGCAAAGATGAATGAAGGATTCAACAGAGCAGCCTCTCCTTGGCCTTTGCGGTCGAAGACTGTAGCTTTCTGCTCTGGCCACGCCCCCCAGGTAGTATCACCTGCCATTAAAAGATTGAAGGCCCAGCCACTAGAGGGAGGTGACTCAGAAAGACACAGAAAGTGACATACACAATTTTGGCTCCTACACAAACTAAACACACTAAAACTGAAACATAACACTGGCTCTGAACACATCACACTCAGGGGTTTTGGAAACTTTATTCGCAAATATAAAATGTTAAGGAAATTGTTTGCCGGAGTCACCGGAACCGTGTACATCGACCAAGCAAAAGAGCAAAACCCCGTCAGACCAAAGTAGGAAACGTCGGAAATATGAGGAAGAATTCATAAAGTGCAGTATCAGTATTCAGTAAGTTGTGGTAGCAACCGAATACATGAGTTGTCCCGTGCAGCAATGGATGTACTGCTTCAATTTGGATATACATATTTGTGTGAGCAGTCTTTTTCTGATGTTACATATATAAAAAATAAATACAGCTGATATAACAAAACTATAATGTATTAGCATTATGACTGTTATATTGTATTATGTTTCTATATTTATTACACTCTCTGGATAGATGAGTGACTAATGGGGAAAAAAAAAAAAAAAAAAAAAAAAAAACACCTCATGCCTTAAAGCTGAATCAAAAGAATAACGATCATAAATGTTTAGTTCCAGGTGAAATGTACCTTATATGTTTCTAGACCAAAGCTTTAAAAAGAAACAAATCTTTTCCATGAGACAAAGAAAACTTAACTTAAGAAAAAAAAAACTTCTATTTTTCAGAATATTGGGATTACATGAAATGCAGAAATGAAATAAAATATATACTTTTTTTCTTTGATTCTTAAACTGATAAAACATTGCTTTTGTTAGATAAAAAGTCATGAGATCACAGCTCTGACTATCTGATGTATTGTAGTTTATTTAGCATGACAGTAGCTAAAAGTTACAATATAACTAAAGACCTACTACTGTACATGAATTAATATGTACACATTCATAAAATATTATAACTACTTTGTGAATGATGCAGCCTGGTATAATGGGTTTATGGCTTTAATTTAAAATTCTCTTTCTGTCCCTTTAATTTCTCTTCCATTTTAACCTCAACATCTTGCATGACAATCCATATCCACACACTTCTGTCCACATTGTCATCACTCTGAAAAAACTTTGTTTTGCGGTGTTAAAGCATCCTCCTTATAGCCCTGATCTTCCCTGTTGGACCCCTGAAAGCGGCCCTACGAAGATGAAGATTAACTGAAATGAAGACAGAGGTACATTTGTGGCTTGCAGCTTAGCCTAAAGCATGAAATACAAAAGCTTGATTAAAGATGGACAAAGTGCATGTCACAAAGTGTAAAGCAAGGAGATTCTGTGGTAAAAATATGTATTTTTTTTCTCTAAATATTAATTAAAAGTGCAAATAATTTTAGATTCACAACCATACAAGATCTAATAAAAAGTTGGACTGTCAGTACATTTTTTTTGTTTGTGGGGACGTAAAATGAGTAATAGAACACTTCAAGATGGTTTTGGGAATTTTTGTTTGCCTGTTTGTTTGTGCAGGCATCGCTTAAAAATTACATGTTAATGGGTTTTTTTATGTGTATTTGGCTGAGCTTGATCTTGACCTTTGTTCCAGTGCACTCGGCCCACGGGAAGAGAAGATATGCTAATTTTAAAAGGAAAACTTATTTAAAAAATAAATATAGTGTACTTTCATTACCATACCGTAGATAAGTGTTTTTCAACCTTTTTTGAGCAAAGGTACATTTTTTAATTGAAAAAAATGACAAGGCACACCAACAATTGAAACTGTAAAAAGAAATTAAACTCTGTAGCCTATATTAACAATATACAGCTATTCTTATCGAAGTGTCTTGAATAAACACAATGAAAAGTCTTTTTTGATCTTTCATATTTCTACCTACTCAGTGAAACCTGGGCCTGTTTGGATGAACACAGAGCTGATATCCTGCAGGAATTGAAGAAAGACACACGAAGCTCTTCCTCAACAGCTCTTCCAAACAGTCTCTCTCTGTTTTTAGTTTTTATAGCAGTCAGGGTTGAGAAGCTCAATCACTAATACCCCTATCTCACCTACTAATACCCCTATCTCACCTACAGTACTAATACCCCTATCTCACCTATGCGCTTTCGCGCAGTGGCCGTAAATACAGTTCATTATGATTCACCACAAGTTTTTGGCGTTGTGAGTACGTTTCCATCTTTCTGCGCGAAAAATTAAACGTGACATTTTTTTTGGCAGGCCTCGCGGAAGTTTGCGAACCATGCAGAACTTCGCGGAACGTCGGCGGGCAATCGCGGCAGCTGCAATGGCATATTATTCACAGACTTATTAATTTTCAAAAAATGTTTTAGACCAATTAGGCACAGCTTGTGTATTTTATTCTGTATATACTGTACAAGGCGGCACGGTGGTGTAGTGGTTAGCACTGTCGCCTTGCACCTCCAGGGTCTGGGTTCGATTCCCCGGCCAGGCTCGATTCCCGTCTCTGTGTGCATGGAGTTTGCATGTTCTCCCCGGTGCTTGGTGGGTTTCCTCCGGGTACTCCGGTTTCCTCCCACAGTCCAAAGATATGCAGATTAGGCTAATTGGCGTTCCTAAATTGCCCGTAGTGTGTGATTGGGTGTGGGAGTGTGTGTATGTGTGTGTGCCCTGCGATGGATTGGCACCCTGTCCAGGGTGTACCCCGCCTAGTGCCCGAAGTCTCCTGGGATAGGCTCCAGGTCCCCCGCGACCCTGAACACAGGATTAAGCGGTATAGAAAATGAATGAATGAATGAATATACTGTACAAATAAGAACTTACACATGCATGTACATGTGTAGTATATCCTGTTACTTACAGTACAGGCATGTAATCCTCCAGGCATGCTAATCCACTGCACTGTTTGCACAGTTACTGCATTACACTGTATTATACTGTACTTGTAAGGTAGATCTTTCTCAGGTAATTATTCAGAGAATCTTGCTCTGTGCTAAATTCGTCTGCTGAGGCCTGGAGATCTCAAGAAACACAAGACAGCGCCCAGAGAGAATGTGAGTTTATTCAGTGCAGTCCAGAAATATATACGTGTGTGTGTGTGTGTGTGTGTGTGTGTGTGTGTGTGTGTGTGTGTGTGTGTGGGCTCATACTCACTGTTTTATCTTGATGTTATGCAGAACTGCACGTTTAGCCTTGAGTGGTCTAAGTAGCTATGAGGCCCAAAAGTACACTATGTTCTTTTCATACAAAAACAAAGGGATGAACAGTTATATTGTATTTTACTATATCACTATATACTGTATAACCATAGCTCGATTACCAAACACATCATCTCCACAAATTCCTCTCCTGCATGCAAGTTTATTTAAACCTGATTGTGACTTTTGCTAACAAATCATGTATGGGTTTTCCAGCTGGGAACAGGGGTCTTTTTCTCTTAAGTGGCAGTATTGTGAAATCTGGCTCTAAGCCCATAAGAAAGTCCTGTGGGAGCTCATGCAGGCGTTTTGAGGCTGTTCTTAAAGTGGTGACCATACGCCCATAACTAGCGGACACTGTGACAATCTGTAATGTCCCACTGTTTGACACAGTGTTATTCGATTTTTTTTTTTTTTTTATGGGAATCCCAGGAGAACATCAGCCGCCTTTCACATTTTTAAGGAGAGTGGGATCTTCATGGTGAGTGTTGAGACTCGACTGCTGCACTCAGCTCATCTGCAAATAAATACTGCATGGACGCACTCAGCACTCTGGATATGCATCAAAACGTCATGATACTGTAGAATAAATGAGTGAGTCATGTTGATGTTCAGATCAGAATATTATCAGGATATTATCTGTTGTTGAGAATATTGATATAATCTAACATGTCTAATAAAGGACAAAATTCCAGTTTGGGGCAGTTAGCAAACTAAATATAGTGATCAGTGAACCACATTCAACTAACACGTATGAAGCAGCATCACAAACACCCAATACATTGCCATGATAATGTTTCTAGTGTTTTGTGGGTCTTGTAAGCTTCATATCTGACCACTTACTCATGTGACTTTACTATACAGTAGGTGATGCACTACTAATCACTGTTGTGTTTTATGTGTCGTCGTGTGTGTCTCACTCACCGCTAAGCTCTCGTATCCGTGTCTCTCCCCCTCAGCAGTAAAATACAGCAGAGCCGAAGGGAACGCAAAGACTGGTTCAAGTTCAAAGTAACAAGCATACCTCGCTGGAGGTTCACCTGTTCGGGCGCCGTGGGAGGTGCACCTGGAGTATTTCCGGGAATCGTGAAACCGGCCTGCTGTATCCTAGCGAGGGAGACTGATGTGTGTATCCCTCATGGGATTTTGTTATTTTTTGTTTAGTTGATTTTGTGACTTTCCAAGTTATCTCTCCAGAGGGAGAGAAGAAGAAAGACTTTTTTTGTTTTGACTTTTTCTGTGTCCGCTTTCCACACACACACACACACACACACACACACACACACACACACACACACACACACACACACGTGAGCGATCATGACAAAATTATTTTAGATTACAATTTTGTTTTCCTCCTGACACTAAGGAACAAGACCCCAAGCCCAAAAGATGCTGTAATGAGCCATTACTGACCTCTACTGAGCTCTTTAGAGGTCGTAACAAACTTGCATCTGTTTAGATTCGGTAGCTAATTTAGCTGAGGGAAATGGGGGTATAATAGCTTGAGGACATTGCAACAGCATTTAAAATAAAGATCTAAAATCTGAGTGCTGTATGTGAATAGATGATGTTTTTAATGAATAATGCTGATAGAATTACAGGAGATGTGTTTGTGTACGTTTGTGTAGTACAGCACTGCAGTCTGTGGTGTTAGTGAGAGTCTTGTGAAAAGAAATAAGAATCTGGATAACAAAAATATAACTATAGGTAAAGTTAGGTAGGTATATATCTATAGGTAAAGGTAAAATGTATATAATCAGTAGAAAATGTATATAATCAGAAGTGAATAAAGTTAATTGTCCAGACAGTGCTCTAATTAATTTACACACAGTAAAAGTCAGAAAATGTTCATATTTATATCTGTCGTAGACAATCTAAGCATTTTGACCTCTATACAGTACATACAGTACAATGCTTATGAAAATGTGAGCACACTGCAGTGCTCTTCTGTCATCAGCCTGCTCATGTACAGGTACACATGTGTCATACTGTTGTCTCTGGAGACTGTGAAGCTGCCATGTGCTGAAATATGGTTGATACCACTGTTGTCCATTGTTGCACCCTATCCTAGTCATTTTTGAAGAGCCTGTTTGATCCAAGAGACTAGAGGCTAGATGCTGTGCAAGTCAGTGTTTGAGACTGATCAGGTTTGATGATTACTGAATCAGACTCGACCAGTGTCTGACTCCAGCAATCTGAAATACACATAGATAGGTGTTCAAGAACGGGTAGAGCAATGTACTGTATTTCACTGCAATACCTGTAACATCTACAGTAGAGCATTACAGAACAGCAAAATGTGTCCAATTCCCTAAGAAACTGGCAGAAATATAGAACTAGCTCGGGTCACAGGAGTGATATGCTGAAGGTGTTTTAATGAGCAATTAAAGACAGACTAGTTAAGAAAAACAGTAACTAGGCCATGCTGTTGCACAGTTCAAGCAAAAGACATGAACACTTAGAGGTTTACCTGAAATATTACAGAACTAAAAAGCTTAGTGACTCAGGAAGGAATAAATCCTGTGGGCATGTGTGTTATAAAATGTAATGCACTTGAAATAAATTTATTTATTTATTAATTTCCCCCCTACAGTAGTGTGTCCTGAAGTGTTGTATTTCTCTATTTCTTCTATCAGTCAGAATCATCAGAATGATAATTTAATTGTAAATTATTATGTAAATTACTCACTCATTGTCTACGTATACTGCTTTATCCTGTATTGAGGGGAGTCTGGAGACTATCCCAGGCATGAGGAAGGGTACACCCTGGACAGGATGCCAATCCATTGCATGGTACACACACACACACAATATGGGCAATTTGGGAATGCCAATAAGCCTAACCTGCATGTCTTCGGGAGGAAACCAGAGTACCCGGAGGAAACCCACCAAGCATGGGGAGAACATGCAAACTCCATGCACACGGAGACGGGAATCGAACCCGGACCCTGGAGGTGCAAGGCGACAGTGCTAACCACTACACCACCGTGCCGCCTATTTAAAAACAATGTTATGGAAATGTTCTATTGTGTCTATGAGACACATGGACACGTATTGTAATAGGAATTGTGCTGACTGTAAAATTTAAATAATTATGCTGCTCAAAAACTATTCATTTAAATGGAAGATAATTTTGGTCTCTGCAATGGTTTGAACAGATGAAATGGATCAGGAGCACATCTGATGTTTTTGTACAGTGTTTCCTCATATGTGTGTCACTGTGCTTCCCGTGCACAGTAATACACAGCTGTGTCCTCTGCTGTTACACCAGTGAGTTTCAGATACACCATGCTGTTGGAATTATCTCTGGTGATTTCTGTTCTCCCTTCAAAAGATTTAGTATAAACAGTACCACTGGCATCAGTATAGATAATCCCCATCCACACCAGTGGTTTGTTCGCCTGTTGTCTGATCCAGTGCATGTGGAAGCTTCCAAAAGTAAATCCAGATCCTCTGCAGGAGAGACTCAGAGTTTCTCCAGGTTTCTTCTGCACTGTTGTTTGTAATGACTCGAGACTTTGACATTTCACACCTGCTGAAGCAAAAAAAATAAAATAAAATTCAGTAGTTAATCAGGTTTAAATACACATCTAAATAAAGCAGGGAATCACAGGTTATCATTTTGAACTCACTGATGAGGCTGATTAGTAGCACGAATAAAGAAAGTGCGATCTTCATGGTGAGTGTTGATGAGACTCAACTGCTGCACTCAACTCAGCTGCACATAAATACTGCATGGACACACAGCACTCTGGATTTGCATCATAACGTCACAATCAAAAAATTGGAGAATACGAATATGAATGTATATGAATAATGTATCTGAGTAGTTGCATTACTTTCTAGTAATTGTCTTACTATTATTCATTTCTTGAGGTCCACAAATGCTTTATTTTCTTTATACCACAGCAGCTTGACAACTTGTTTATGTATTAAACAATGGGAATTTTTATTTATCCATTCATAAATCATACTTTTTGCAATTCAGGATTTATTCATATCATTTTGTTCCAAACATTTCAACTATTACATTGCAAGATAATTTATTCATATAGTCTCTATTCATGATACTGTTCCTGTTATTCTATACCAAAAACTGGAAAAAAGTTTAAGCTGGCACGCTGTCCAGGGTCCTGGGATAGGCTCCAGGTCCCCGCGACCCTAAACACAGGATAAAGCGGTATAGAAGATGAATGAATGAATGAAGTTTAAGCTGATGTACTAGTTTCCATGGTTCCTCCATGGTTCTTCTTAGTTTGCAGTATCGCTCTCTCTCTCGCTCTCTCTCTCTCTCTCTCTCTCTCTCAGTAGCTCAATGATTATCTTGTCTCTTGTCATGGTTAGTTTACAACTCTGGAATGAGGGAGGATGGAAAGTCATAGCACAGGATTGACATTGACTAGTGATTAAATAGAGATTTTATTGATATAAATATTGAGATATTGAGGCCATATTTAAGATGGGGATGAGCAGGGTGTACAGTATGTGACCATCATATAACAGTAACTATTGTATTAAGTTGATCCAGCCAATAATATTGTAAATAGTATTTTACATTTGATGTATAAAAACAAATCTGTGAGTCAGTTTGCCCTGTAAAAATTAAATAGTACTTTTATCAACAAGTACTTGGATCAGTGTGTATCAGTGAGTCAGCAGCTGAACTTTTTGTACATCCTTTCCATCTTTTTATATCGTGTGTATTGAGGCTCAGTAATAGACAGCTGTGTCTCTGACAGTCAGGCCAGACAACTTGAGGTATGAAATGCCTTTACTGTTATCTTTTGTTCCATCCTAAGCATCCTTCAAGAGCTTATAAAAACAGGAAAATTAACTAAAAAACATAAACAGTCAAATTAATTAATGAATAATGATGATAAAAAAAGAATTAGAGTATTAACAGGACTAAAGTGAGTGGAATCTTCATGTCGAATGTTGTTGAGACGCAACTGCACCACACAAATACTGCATGGACACATATTTGCATCATGACATCATAGTCATGGAGAAAAGTGAAAAAAAAAAAAAACTATTTCTTAAAAAAAGCATTATTGGTTATTGAATTTATTTATTTATTATTCAATCAAAGTATCGTAACGTACAGCACAGAGAAATGTGTATAATGTTTAAAAAGATTACTGATGAATTATACAATAAAAATAATACAATATAAATTTACAAAAACTATATAATAAACATAAAATAGTATGATATACTCATCTAACATCATGGAGTTCATTATATTTATAATTCTGTAATAACTGATTACATCTTATATGACCTTAAACTGAAAAGCAGAAACAATATGATATGAAGTGACAAAGTGCCGCCTTACACCTCCAGGGTCCGGGTTCGATTCCCAGCCGTCTCTGTGTGTATGTACAGTAGTTTGCATGTTCTCCCCGTGCTTGGTGGGTTTCCTCCGGGTACTCCGGTTTCCTCTCACAGTCCAAAGATATGCAGGTTAGGCTAATTGGTGTTCCCAAATTGCCTGTAATATGTGTGTGAGTGTGTACTGTATGTGTGTGTCCCCTGCAATGGATTGGCACCCTGTCCAAGGTGTACCCCGCCTCGTGCCCTAAGTCTCCTGGGATAGACTCCAGGTCCCCGTGACCTTGAATACAGGATGAAGCGGTATAGAAGATTAGTCAGTGAGTGAGTGACAAAGTACAGTACATGAGTGCCCCCTACCATCTCCATCTCACAGGGTATTATCATAGGATTGGGTAAATAATTTATATTTCAACATTTAGACTAAAATGACTCAAAATGACTCGAATGTAAGCGCTAATCACATTTAGGTGAGTCACATTTTAACTGAGGTTAAAATATCACATTTATACACACACTGTAGTGTACTGTATATATACACATGTATTTATGTATGAATGCATTAATTTATAGTCATTTTAAATGAATCTGTGGATTTATGTATTTTATTTTATTTTAATTAGACAGAACATGTGACTCCGATGTGAATATTTGAGCTTTATTTAACATAAATGAAGCTGTAAGTGAAAGTGGACTTTTTGTACGGCACTTCAACTGTTTGTGTCAATGTGGTTTCCGAGCACAGTAATACACAGCTGTGTCTTCAGTCTTCAGGCTGGTCATGTGCAGATACACCTGTTTCTTGCTGTTGTCTCTGGAGATGGTGAATCTTCCCTCAACAGACTGAGAGTAGTATTTATCGCTACCACTCGGAGCAGAAATGCGTGAGATCCACTCAAGGCCTTTTCCTTGAGCCTGTCTAATCCAGGATAAGTCTGCACTGCCATCACTAATCCCAGAGTAGGTACAGGTGAGTTGATGAGATCCTCCAGGTTTACTGACCACCGGTGCAGACTCCGTTAGTTTCTGACATTCACAACCTGCCAAATACATTTCATTATTACGTAGTCTAAGATAATCACACAATTTACATTAATGATACACACTAACATAAGCTGTTACTCACTGGTTATAGTCAATAACATCAAAATGAAAGAGTAAATAATTTGTGGATGCATGGTTCTTCCTGAAAAACAGTCCAAACTATGTAAAAATAATGCAGCTGGAGTCTGTGCTTATAAAGAGAAAGTCCCATTTGCATGTCCAACCCCTAGAGGAGTTAAATACCACAATAGGAGACTGGTCCAGTTTGATCTCAGGGTGACAAGAGAACTGCAGAAACTATCAAAACTATATTATTTCATTAAATCATGTTCTCAGTGGAAAACATAAAGGACTCTAAGATACTGTGTGTTAACATGAGAATGAATACGCACTGCTAAATGATATTTAGCTCCATAATTAAACTCTGATGATTGGAAGCTCTGTAATTCAGTTTTTTACAGTTTACCGGTTCAGCTCAGGTTATAATTATTATTATTCAGTATCACTCGGGACACCTCTAGGAAAACAGTGACTCTCCATGGTCAGAATGCACGGATGGAAGACATGATGGGGTATTACTGCTTAAAATACCTTAACAGAATGATACAGTATATACTATTGGAGTGCCTTCAGATCAGCGCATGTGCAGATACACCTGCAGCTTACGGTCATCTCTGGAGATGGTGAAGTGGCCATTAACTGCACTGCAGGAATACTTGTGAAAACTACCCCTGAGATAGTTGCAACAAAATCTAGTCCTTTTCCAGGAGTCTATCTAATCCAAGCCATGTAATAGTGACCAGAGTTAAATTCAGATGCTGTGCAGGTCAAACATGATCACAGAATCAGACTTGATCAGTGTGAGACTGTAGGATTCTGATATACAGGAATCGAAAAAACATGATTAAAAAAATATGTAATACATATACTGATAACAAAACTCTATCTTGTCCCTTCATAAAGAATTCTAATTATTACAATCTACTAGTATGTGGTTGAACTAAATGTATGGATTTTATTTACATATCACCCTCACTAGAGAGATGTAAAGAGAGACACCTCTACAGCGGATAGTGAGGACAAGCGATAAGATAACAATTTCACATACTAACCTGCTATTGCATTTTTTCAATATGAATTAAATTCAATATTTATCACCTGCTATTTGCACAAGAACTCTTTTCTACTGTATCTTCACTGCTACTTTAACAAGAAATGTTTACTGTATCTAATATTTCTAAAAAAAAAAAAAAAAAAAAAAAAAAAAACCCTCACCGCATTATCCCACTACCACAGAGTAGTACTGTAGATTGTCACGTTGTCGCTTTTGGTTGCACATTTGCACGTGCACTTTATGTTGTGTTTTTGTATAGTACTTAGATGTTTTTTCTGTTAATTTATAGTGTTAAATTCAAAGGTGGAAGTACTGTTACTTCAGTGAAATTTTACTTAAGTTCAAGTAAAGTTACCATTATAAAAATCTACTCAAGTAAAAGTAAAAAGTAGCTCATTAAAAAATGTACTCAGAGTAAAAGTTACCAAGTTACGTTTTTAACAGCGGGGGTGGGGTGAGGCATTCTAGCGTAGTTCAAAAAAGATGAGCAGATATAAATCTCAAACTAGTTGTTTTTAACTGAAGGAACACCTTTGCATAATAAAGCTGTTGTCTTTCTTGTGCTTGAAAATCAAAGTGGTCACTTAAATATGGTGTTACGTCCCAGTCTAGGGCCAAACAGCAAAAGACTGGTTCAGGGTTCTATTTTAAACTGTATGGAAATGGTGGTATATGGCAGAAAGAACTAGATCCAATCATTAACTGATGAAATAATGAGGTTTGTATATACACACACACACACACACCAGGGGTCCGTTCTTCGTACGTCGCTAACTCAGTTAGCTGGATTTGATTGTTGTGGATTTGTCCTGATCTTGGATTGTTTCGTTCTCCGATGCTCATCTCGCACTTGTTGTCATAGCAACATGTCCGTAAGCTTGAACCTGCTCGGTAGCAGGTTTATTTCATGTAAACAGGATTAAGGCTGCGCTCTTGCTGCGTTATGATTGGTTGAAATGTTGAGGTCACATCTGATTGGTTAAAGTGCACGACTGACGTGGACTGACTCACGTGGGGAAAAGAAAAGTATCTTCCATATTAATCTTGCATATATATATATATATATATATATATATATATATATATATATATATATATATATATATGCAGCCTTAATCCCCTATGGATGTATTTAAACATACATACCGTATATGTATACATTTGTGTGCCTGTGGTCATCATTCGTGTGTTAATCGTTAATCGTGTGTCTACTAATACATTACATTTTACATTCACATTTAGTCATTTGGCAGACGCCCTTATCCAGAGCGACTTTTTATTTTTTATTTCATTATACATCTGAGCAGTTGAGGGTTAAGGGCCTTGCTCAAGGGCCCAACAGGGACAACTTGGTGGTCGTGGGATTTGAACCTAGGACCTTCTGAACCGTAGTCCAATGCCTTAACCGCTGAGCTACCCCTGGCCCTAATACAGTATGTAACATTCTATCTGATTGCGTCTATATAAGTGGAGGTACTTTTCTTAAATCTGGAGCAGCCATGTCTTGTCCGTTTCTGAGAGAGCAGCCGGTTACCAAAGGTGCGAGGATTATCCGCAGAGTTTGTCCAATTCCTCGTGTATTGCGTGATAGACAGGATCCTTTGGCACAGCATGACAACATACTTATTGAGAGATACCGCTTTTCTCATGAGGGTATCATTTATATAATTTCATTGTTAAATCCTCATGTGAAATGTTCAACTCGCCGGACTCGAGCGTTAACAACCGCACAAACTGTGTGTATTGCCCTGAGGTTCTTTGCGAGTGGCACGTTCCTTTACACCGTTGGAGACGCGGAGAACGTGGCGAAAAGTGCTGTCTGTCGTGACATTCGCAAAGTGTACTTGGCACTTAAACAGTTTGAGGGTTTTTGTGCTATTTCCAAGCCACTTAAGACCCCAGGCTGTAAAACAGAAGTTTTTTTGCCATTGCAGGTACGGTATAGATATTGTTGATTAAAATAATGCAATTATGATCATTCCAATAAGTATGAAGTGTGTCCCCAGGCTTCCCTAATGTGATTGGTGCCATACTGTAGACTGCACCCATATTCCTATCAAGGCCCCACCAGGCCCCAATGAAGGGGATTTTGTGAATCGCAAGGGTGTTCACAGTATTAATGTGCAGGTAAGTTAATATAAGAACTATTTTAACGTAATGAAATGAAAAAGTATGCCTTTGACTGATTTCTAAGATGGTGTGCGATTCTTTGTGCCACATTACGAATGTGGAAGCCAGATGGCCTGGTTCAGTGCATGACTCCAGAATTTTCAGAGAGTCACGTTTGTGCCAACGATTTGAACGTGGTAAGGGAAATGTGAAGCTCAATGTTATATGTACACTTACAGTAAGCTGGGGATAACATGATTGACTTTTCCCATAAAACAGGTGATTACGATGGGGTTCTTATTGGAGACAGGGGTTATGCCTGCATGCAGTATTTCATGACTCCATTCCCAGACCCAAACCCAGGTCCACAAGCCCGATACAATGCAGCTCTAACTAGGACAAAGGCACACATTGAAATGACCTTTGGGCAACTGAAGGGAAGATTTCAGTGTCTGAAAAGTCTGAGGGTTGCACCTGACAGGGCTTGTGACATTACTGTTGCATGTACGGTGTTACACAACATCGCCACCATCAGAAAGGAGAGGACCCCTGTGGTGGAGGTGCATCCTGATGATGACCTCCAGCCAGTGCACTTGGATCAACGAAGTGGAAAAGCTGCACGGGACAGAATTATACAATATCATTTCACTTAATTATTTACAGAATAAAAGAACACTGCACAAAGTTATTTTCTTGTGTTTTATTTGAAATTCATCACATCTTTCATCTTTTGCCTGCATAAAGAGAGATAGTGAGAGTCAAACAAGGTCAACAATAGTAGGGTACCATGTGTGAAAGTCACATCACTTACTGTGAAGTTCCTTTTGAAGCAACTGAATCTCAAGTGCTAATTTAATCATTTGTCTTCATGCCGACTTGTGATCGCGTGTGTGCAGCAAGCATTAAAAAAAAAAAAACGATTCTTAACAGAGAGAGAAAAAAAGCAATAAAACTCACCAGATATAATGGCCGAGTTTAGTGTTTCATGCCCGTGCGGTAACCGTCTTTCTCAAGACGACAGCCATAGCCTCTGTTTTGAGTGTTTGGGTGAAAGCCACGCTCTCCTTGGACTTGAAGGAGTGTGTGGGCACTGTGATAATCTCCAGATGAAGGTGCTACGAGCGCGTCTCGCGTTCTTTAGGGAGCCACGAGCCGCTCTGCACTCCTGGGGCTCACAGGTTGATTTGGCCGAGGCACGAGAGACGGAGCCCCTCCTTTCTCTCGCCTCCTCCCCGGATCACGAGCTCTCTCCCTCCACTTCGCGAGCGCACCTCGGTGCTTCTCGGGAGTGTTTGGGAGAGACTCACTCTCTTGCTTCCTTTGAAATGGATGTAGCTACCTCAGAACGATCCTCTAGGGATGATAAAGAGTATGAGGAATTAATTGAGGTTATAACATGCGCAGTCGAACGTTTACACATTGACTGGCCACAGGAGCAAGGTCATACAAAACGTTCCAAACTGGATGACAGATTTCTGTTGGGTGGCCAGGAGATGGCGCCACAATGCCGCTCTCTCTCCCCTTTTTTGATGATCTCCACAACGAGTTATCTCGTTCATGGAGACGTCCTTTTTCTTCCCGTATTTTGTACCTTCAACTTCGCTTTATTCGAACATTGTTGATTCAAAGGCACGAGGTTATGTGATGATGCCCCAGATTGAGGAGACGCTCGCGGGCTATCTCGCTCCTGGAACATCATCCTCATTAAAAAAGCCAACCCTTCCCTCCAAGGCATGTAGAACTTCTTCTACCCTGTTAGGGAATGCGTTCCAAGCAGCTGGTCAGGCCGGCGCTTCCTTGCACACCATGGCGGTTTTGCAGGTGTATCAGGCCGACCCTGCTAAATGATCTGAGCACGAGCGGCAATATGAATCAGGAAGCATTCAGAGAATTACGCCGGGTTACTGATCTGTCCCTGCGTGCGACGAAACAGACAGCCCGTGCTATTGGCCGTTCTCGTTCTATGGCCTCCCTGGTGTCTGCAGAGAGGCACCTCTGGCTTAATCTAACTGGCATTAAGGACAAAGATCGGGCATTCCTTCTCGATGCTCCCATCTCACCCTCAGGCCTATTTGGCCAAGCAGTAAATACTGTCGCCACCAGATTTAGAGAGGCCAGTCTCTATGAACAAGCTTTTGGGAAATTTATCCCACGCCGTGCCCAGGTGTCGAGGCCATCGGCCACCCAACCTCGACCCGATCTGAGTCTCGCTAGACGAGAAGCGCAGAAGGAAAGCGTCAGTAGCCGTAAGGACTGGGGTACGGCTCGGCGCCCCCCTCAGGCCGCCCCCAAAAAATAGACCGCTCTGTGTTCTTCACGAAGAAGCGTTCCTGATAGCAGAGCTCAGGACCTTAGGAACATGCCCCCCCGGGCACACCCAGGAGATCGATGTTCAGTTTCCGCCGCCCTTGGTGTTTCGGACAACACCGGTCTTCGACACGTTAGTCCTTCGGTCGCATCCTGCTATATTCCAGGACACCGAACCACTAACAACCCCCAGCCTAGTAGAAATACTTGCACCCCTTTTGGAGAAGCTGGCAGCGTGGAAGCTGCTGCCAGGCATATCCCCCTGGGTTTTAAAGACTGTAGAGAAAGGATACAGGATCCAGTTTGCATATCGCCCTCCGCGTTTCAACGGCGTGGTCTCCACTTCCGTGATACCGGAAAGGGCGCATTTTCTGAGTTCCGAACTCCAGAAATTACTGCAGAAGGGAGCCATAGAACAGGTTCCTCCTCCAGATATGGAGTCAGGTTACTACAGTCGGTACTTCCTGGTCCCCAAAAAGGACGGGGGTCTGCGTCCAATTCTGGATCTTCGCGGTTTGAACCGCTATCTCAAAAAATGCAACTTCAAAATGTTGACCATAAAGACTATTGTTTCACAAATCCAACCACAGGATTGGTTTGTGACAGTAGATTTAAAGGACGCATATTTCCACATAGAAATTTTGCCAGAATATATATATATATATATATATATATATATATATATATATATATATATATATATATATATATATATATAAGATCTAAATAAAATATCAAGAAACATGTAACATGGGCAGCACTCACGCATTTAATTTATTCGCTACTTTTTGCCAGCCCTCTCTCCTGGCTTTTGCAGCATTTGCTGTGTTTCCCGGTGTCTTTATTAATGTTTGGATTTCCCCATAACCTTCTAATAGAAACTCTTGCTCCGCTTGTGAAAATAAATGCGCTCGCTCTTTTGCCATTTTGACAATCGAAGGGCTTGTGATCAGTGTTTCTACTGTCGATGCATATCGCCTTTTAAACCAACGCACGAACGCGCAATAATCCTAGACAACTCAATCCGGCCATACTAATCATCAACAACAGGTGTGCTGGAAGAACCAACTTAGCCGGAGTGTAATTAGCACGATCTCATCTTAGATGTATCAGTTCATCTCGGATGTGTCAAACGACGTACGAAGAACACCCCCCAGGGGGAGAAGGATCAGATTCAGGATGGACCCAGGCCAAAATAATAAACAAAATGGTATTTATATTTAGTAGCTAGATTACCTGCAAAAAAAAAAAAAAAAAACACAAAAATACAGGTACCTTCCCAGACTCCCTAAACCAAAAACAGTGAATAAATTCCCTCTTCCCAAAATAAATGGCAGCCACGCCCCTACTACTAGTGAGTGCAGAAACATACAGTGAAATTATCTACAAATATATACAAAGACCAACCAAACCAAAGGGACAAAGCAATAATCAAAGTCAATGGGAGGCAAAAAGGCAAAACCGGAATACACAACCAAATATCAAAACGCCAAAATCACAACCTCTTTCCCGCGTCTCTCTCCGGTTTATAGATGGTCGCGCTAGTCGATGATGTCACTCTCAGGGCGGAAGCGACCGTGTGGAAGGTCAGGAAGATGCCGATGTGTGGACAGTCAGAAAACCTGGAGTGGAGTCTGGAGCGGCGCGCAACCAGGACATGATACACACGCAAGCGCAAAAGCATACTGTAATATTTGTATTATTTTAGCATTTTTCATTTATTTTTTACTCAGTAGCGAATATGATTTAAAATGTAGCGAATTACAATACTTCAAACAAAACGTACTTAAGTAAAATTACACATTTTAAAAACTACTTTAAAAAGTAGAAATAAACAAAAAAAAATACTCAATTACAGTAACGCGAGTAAATGTAATTCGTTACTTTCCACCTCTGGTTAAATAGTTTTGTCTCAGTTAGGCAGTTAATTACAGGTCTGAGTTATCTAGTTAGTTTTATTAATTTATGTTGTTCATTTATATTGTAAGTATGTAATGAAGTACATAAAGCAATTATATTTCATTTATTATATATGATTTAGGTGATGTGTAAATCATTGCAATGTGTGAGGAGAGAAAAGCTGCATGTGTATTAATGAACAGGTAAAGATAGTAAGTTTACACCGACGGCTCTCTTCAGGCATAAAACAAGCATAACTGGTTCCTGTACTGAGACACAGACATTGTAAGATGGCCACTGCATGTTTTAAATTTAAAACTTTAATAACATAGAAAACTGAATCTTGAGGCATGTACAGTACCTGTAATCACACTGAAGTACAGTACTGTAGATGGTCCCACCACCATCTACAGTATTTGTCCAATACATTCCAACGTTTTTCCTGCAGGTCGTCATATCCAGTGCGTCCAGTAGCTGCTTAACGAATATCCAGAGACTTTACCCCCCTGACCAGGGGGTGCTACTGTGGATCCAGACTGGGTCAGCTCAACACAGTGAAGGTCTGTTAATTCATTTATTATTTTTAACATGTTATACTTTATATCTTTCAGTCCTCTTTGTGTTTTAGGAAATAAGCAGCTTTAATAAATAAGGACATAGATTTTAATTGACGTGTTTATGTACACTTAGGGGAATTTTTATAATTATGAAATTATAATATACATCTTCTCATGATAATGAGAGACTGCTGACGCCACTAGCTTTAAGTTGGTATGTTGGTTATAATTTACACTATGCATGTAACAGTGATAGTGAACATACAGAGACTGTACAGTACTACAGGAGACACATTAGTTTGCTAAGTCTATACCCAACCAATTGAAGCAAACCCAGATTGCTCTGCCTACAGAATCTTGTACAGTGAATACATGGTGTACATCACTTCATGCACTTCCCTTCTTACCCTGATGTGGTCATCACTCTAGGATAGGGTTAGTCCGCACTCATAAGACCACTTGAACTTTTCATGCTGCTAAATATTCATGATCTCTAGCAAACTGAAGCCTTCTTTTGATTAGTTTCATTAAAAAAAAAAAAAAAAAAAAAAAAAAAAGTTCTTATTGCCACACAGCTGTTTACTTTCTACAACACAGCTGTGATTTCTACTGTCCTTTTTATTTACAGTGAAACTTCAAAGCATTTAAGGTATCTCTGATCATGATCATTTATGATATCTTAAGCTTTTTTGCAGTATTTGTGAATTAGCATTCAATGATTTTGCAGAATACTGAAAATGATTGTCCAGGCTTAACCACCTTAACTGCATGCGGAACCAGTTCAATACATTTAAATCAACAAACATGCAATTATTCCGGTGCATTCTTTTAAAAGAAACACACTCAAACTTCTCTTACAACTTTTATTTGCTGTGCATGTCCTGCAGGACTCGTTTACTTGAGCTCATACCACATTTTTTTTAGGGAAAAAAACATTATATAGATATTGTTTTGACTAGGTAGTGGTTAGCACTGTCGCCTTGCACCTCCAGGGTCTGGGTTTGATTCCCCGGCCAGGCTCGATTCCCGTCTGTGTGCATGGAGTTTGCATGTTCTCCCCGTGCTTGGTGGGTTTCCTCCGGGTACTCCGGTTTCCTCCCACAGTCCAAAGATATGCAGGTTAGGCTAATTGGCGTTCCTAAATTGCCCATAGTGTGTGAGTGTGTGTATGTGCCCTGCGATGGATTGGCACCCTGTCCAGGGTGTACCCCGCCTAGTGCCCGAAGTCTCCTGGGATAGGCTCCAGGTCCCCCGCGACCCTGAACACAGGATTAAGCGGTATAGAAAATGAATGAATGAACAAACATCCTATTGTACTATTTATCACAGAATACCTCACTGAAATGTTTACCAAAGTCCCTTTTATTGAAATCAGTTAGATTTTCTAAAGTGTGGCACAAAATAACTTTTGTGTTCCCAGTCAAAACTGACCAGGGGGGTGTTCTTCGTACCTCGCTAACTCAGTTAGCTGGATTTGATTGTTGTGGATTTGTCCTGATCTTGGATTGTTTCGTTCTCCGATGCTCATCTCGCACTTGTTGTCATAGCAACATGTCCGTAAGCTTGAACCTGCTCGGTAGCAGGTTTATTTCATGTAAACAGGATTAAGGCTGCGCTCCTGCCGGGTTATGATTGGTTGAAATGGTGAGGTCACATCTGATTGGTTAAAGAGCGCTGACGTGGACTGACTCACGTGGGGAAAGAAAAGTATCTTGCATGCTTATATACGTCTTGCCATAATAGATATATATATATATATAATTGATATCAAATATTATATTAGAACATAAATTCATAGGTTTTCTATTATTATAATAAACTCTAGGCACGAGACAGCCCTCAAGACCATTAATTCAAATTCTTGTATAATGTTTATTTTGTAACATTTATTTTTCAGGGGTTCGTTATAAATATGCAAATATAGATATATGATATATATACAGTGGTGTGAAAAACTATTTGCCCCCCTCCTGATTTCTTATTCTTTTGCATGTTTGTCACACAAAATGTTTCTGATCAAACACATTTAACTATTAGTCAAAGATAACACAAGTAAACACAAAATGCAGTTTTTAAATGAGGGGTTTTATTATTTAGGGAGAAAAAAAATCCAAACCTACATGGCCCTGTGTGAAAAAGTAATTGCCCCCTGAACCTAATAACTGGTTGGGCCACCCTTAGGAGCAATAACTGCAATCAAGCGTTTGCGATAACTTGCAACGAGTCTTTTACAGCGCTCTGGAGGAATTTTGGTCCACTCATCTTTGCAGAATTGTTGTAGTTCAGCTTTTTATTTTAGGGTTTTCTAGCATGAACCGCCTTTTTAAGGTCATGGTACAACATCTCAATAGGATTCAGGTCAGGACTTTGACTAGGCCACTCCAAAGTCTTCATTTTGTTTTTCTTCAGCCATTCAGAGGTGGATTTGCTGGTGTGTTTTTGGTCGTTGTCCTGCTGCAGCACCCAAGATCGCTTCAGCTTGAGTTGACGAACAGATGGCCGGACATTCTCCTTCAGGATTTTTTGGTAGACAGTAGAATTCATGGTTCCATCTATCACAGCAAGCCTTCCAGGTCCTGAAGCAGCAAAACAACCCCAGACCATCACACTACCACCACCATATTTTACTGTTGGTATGATGTTCTTTTTCTGAAATACTGTGTTGCTTTTACGCCAGATGTAACGGGACACGCACCTTCCAAAAAGTTCAACTTTTGTCTCGTCGGTCCACAAGGTATTTTCCCAAAAGTCTTGGCAATCATTGAGATGTTTTTTATAGCAAAATTGAGACGAGCCTTAATGTTCTTTTTGCTTAAAAGTGGTTTGCGCCTTGGAAATCTGCCATGCAGGCCGTTTTTGCCCAGTCTCTTTCTTATGGTGGAGTCGTGAACACTGACCTTAATTGAGGCAAGTGAGGCCTGCAGTTCTTTAGATGTTGTCCTGGGGTCTTTTGTGGCCTCTCGGATGAGTTGTCTCTGCGCTCTTGGGGTGATTTTGGTCGGCCGGCCACTCCTGGGAAGGTTCACCACTGTTCCATGTTTTTGCCATTTGTGGATAATGGCTCTCACTGTGGTTCGCTGGAGTCCCAAAGCTTTAGAAATGGCTTTATAACCTTTACCAGACTGATAGATCTCAATTACTTTTGTTCTCATTTGTTCCTGAATTTCTTTGGATCTTGGCATGATGTCTAGCTTTTGAGGTGCTTTTGGTCTACTTCTCTGTGTCAGGTAGCTCCTATTTAAGTGATTTCTTGATTGAAACAGGTGTGGCAGTAATCAGGCCTGGGGGTGACTACAGAAATTGAACTCAGGTGTGATAAACCACAGTTAAGTTATTTTTTAACAAGGGGGGGCAATCACTTTTTCACACAGGGCCATGTAGATTTGGAGGTTTTTTTCTCCCTCAATAACGTAAACCTTCATTTAACAACTGCATTTTGTGTTCAATTATGTTATCTTTGACTAATAGTTAACCTTTTTTGATGAGCAGAAACATTTAAGTGTGACAAACATGCAAAAGAGTAAGAAATCAGGAAGGGGGCAAATAGTTTTTCACACCACTGTATATATATATATATATATATATATATATATATATATATATATATATATATATATAGAGAGAGAGAGAGAGAGAGAGAGAGAGAGAGATATGTATAATAAAAATTATTTTTTTATAATGAAAAATTGGACAAAACTAATTTTATTATAAAGTAAACAATATAAAAGTATACATGTTTTTTAAAAAAATATTCATATTTAAATTTTTCCATATACAACATATTTTTTTCATATTTCTTATTTTATTGTCTCATGTAATTTGTAAAACATATGTGCATATTATGTTCTAATATAATATTTGATAGTGATTATGTGTGTGTGGTGGGAGGGGGGGATCCATGGCAGGGAAGCATTTCAGCGCATAACACGTGGGGTGGGGGAGCATTTCAGCGCAGGTGTTACAAAAAAAAATTAGCTTGTTCTTTTTGTCATTTCATCAACCAATCAAAGGGCTTGTGATCAGTGTTTCTACTGTCGATGCATATCGCCTTTTAAACCAACGCACGAACGCGCAATAATCCTAGACAACTCAATCCGGCCATACTAATCATCAACAACAGGTGTGCTCGAAGAACCGACTTAGCCAGGTCTTAATTAGCACGATGATCTCATCTTAGATGTGTCAATTCATCCCGGATGTTTCAAGCGACGTACGAAGAATACCCCCCAGGAGGATTGATTTATTGAAAACAAAAGCCCAAACGTACACAGAAGAAAAATGAACTATATTACAAAAGTAATGCATGAACGATACACTGCATGAAGACATTTACAATGTTTGTATGTAGATCTCAAAAAACAGTGCCATAGTTTCATCCCAATGTTTCTCAGTTTTGTCCACTCATAAGCATGTTGGCCAATATACTGAGGCTGTTGCATGTCCTTTGCAAATACAGTATATGCTCAAGATCTGTGGCACATGAAGCTTGCTTTTTTTGTCTCTGGGTGCACATTCTTTTGCTTCCTCCTTCTCTGGGTGTTGTGGATGTTTCTGTTGTTGCTTGCATGTCTCTTAGCAACGCAGCGGACGATTGCATTCGTGGAAGGTGTTGGTGCCCTTTAATAAGGAGCTCCTTCATCCATCCTGGATTGATCTCTCTCAAAATCGCAAAGGCGTTATATACCAACACATTGATATTGAAAAACTACACTATGGACCAATCAGAATGCAGAACCAAAATGCTGCACACAAACAAAAAGCATAGAACGATATGGATCTTACCTTTTGTTCAGCGCCTGAAGGATCAAAAAGCAACTTTGTTGCCACACTGGAAACTAAAAATGCCAGACTAGTACTGCCTGATAAAATATAAATTTTTAACAAAAATACAGAAACATCCGCATTCACATTAGAATAAATGAAATTACATATATAATACCGAATGTTTCCTTATACAGTATATTGTTCCTCTGCAATTAACATGCCGACGTTAAACCGTTATTGTTGCACTACGGTTCTACTTTTTCTCTGATGTTATTTTAATTTACTTGTATTAATGATCCATTTCTTTGCGTGTGATTGTTTAGTTTCGAGTGTCCGATCTTTATTGTCAATAAAGAAAAGCATGAATTAGTATAGGTACTTTCCTATTACTGTAGAGGGTTGCCATGGAAGCCAAAAAGGGCATAAGATTGTGTGTGTACCAAATGTGTACAAAGTTAAGAAACCTCATTACAAATGGATGAAATTGTGAAAAGGTGACCCAAATAAGTTGGCAAAACCCAAAAAATTTAAGTAATATTGTTTCCAGTTTTAAGTAAACAGAACTACAGTATGAGTTTGAGTTTGTTGTACATATTCATATTAATAGTTCTTTACTTGCATTCTTGAGTAGCCTAACTCATACTATTTAATAGCAATTATCTTTTTTTTTTAGTTGTTGCAAATCAAATAAATTGTTGTTGGTCTTTCGGCTGCTACTGGGTCGCTACAGCAGACAATCAGGTCCGCACACATGCTTGGCACAGCCAGGTGCCCTTCATGACACAACCCTCCCATTTTATCTGGGCTTGGGACAGGCACTTCATCTAGTTGTTGGGAATCGAACCCGGACGTTTCGCATTGCAGGTGAAACACCTACCACTGAGCCACCGGTGCTCTATATTGCCCTGATGACGTCAGACACAAAATTGTTAGTCTGAAAGATTTGAAGTTGGTGGAACTTTAAGGTGACAGTTACTATTACTTAAGTACTTACAGATACTTAAAATATCAAATTTGTTCAGCTATCTTTTTTTTTTCTTTATATATATATATATATATATATATATATATATATATATATATATATATATATATATATATATATATATATATATATATATATATATATATATATATATACACACATTTAAAACATGAATTTTTATGATCACTGATGATCACTTAACTTTAAATATGTTATATCCTTTCAGAAACAGCAATATACAGTACAGTATAAAATAATCCAGAGCGTCCTGTAGAATCCAATAAAAGTACGATATAAATTAAAGCTTCCATTAGTCTTTCTGATCTTCAACATGCTGAAAGAAAAGAAAAAATTAATTGATAAAATAAATGTATCACATACAATAGCATTACTAACTACTAAATACAGCTTGAAGACATTGTAGAAGCATTTAAAAGACATAGCATCTAAAGGCTGAGTGTGAATTATAATAAATGTGTGAGATTTAGTTTCCTGCTTATATTGTATTTTTACTTCAATAGAAGTGAGCTGCTGCACTCTATACTGTAGGTCCAAAAAAACACATTTACAGTACACTTTGTTTCTCTTCCTGCTGATGGGTGTTTACTGTAGTACTGAGCTGGATGTGTGGAGTTTCCATTACTGAAACCAACAACCACATGCACGTCTCCAATTCAACAACCTTAATGGATGTATAATACTGTACGTTCACATCAGGACAATAAATAACTTAATTTGGATTCCAAAGGTGAAACATTATGTTAATGTTCTTATTATTATTATTTGAAATACAGAGTGGTCTTAGCCCTGGTAGTTAATTTATAACAGGCAACGTGTCCTGCAGAGAGATGTAAATGAACAGGGGTGTTTTTGTACAGGGCTGAGGGAGTTTGTAGTGCTGTGTCTCTGGCGCAGTAATACACAGTCGTGTCCTCAGTCTGAAAGTTTTGTCCTCTTAAATAAACTGTGCTGCTGGATGTGTCCTGGGTGAAACTGATTTTGCTCTTCATTGTATCTTTAAGCTTAGTGCCACCACCACTACACAGATATCCGAGCCATTCCAGTGCTTTCCCAGCAGGTTGTCGTATCCAGTGTATACAATAACTCAACACTGAGATCTTACAAGAGATGGAGAACGATTCTCCAGGTTTCACAACCACAGAGGCTGACTGAGTGAGCTCCACACCACCAACACCACCTGTTAACAACAATAATATAACATCAACTGTCTTTAACTCATTTTCATAACCAGGTATTAAATCATCTCTTTCATCCAACATGCAGACTTACAGAATGCGGCTGTTAGCAGCAGCAGAAGTGAAGAGAACATTGTTGTTTTGTATAAAACTGAAGTGAATTAAACTGCTCAACTGCTCTCCTCCTCACCACACACACACACACTCACACACAGACCTCCCTAATGTAGGAGACATGAGTGGAGGATTTGCATAAATTGACAACTAATTCACCTATTTGAGGAACAGCCACCGTCACAACTCACACACCAAGCTGATGTAGTTTTTCAGTATTTTTCCCAGTGTGTCCAGGGTTCACGTTTACCATTCTGTATCTGGTCAAAGGCGGTCTGTAGAAAATCCAGAGGAATACCGTCAGTCATACACACATACTCTTACACATACCCAGTCAAATACTATGGAAACTTTATGTCAATCAGCCTACACTGTATGCCTTTAAACTGTGAGTAAGAACCTGAGTACCTGAAGAAATCCATCAAGCACTAGAAGGACATGCAGGATTCAAACCCCGACCCTGGAAGTGCGAGACAATAGTCCAATCCACTAAGACATTGTGCAGTCTGGATTTATATACATATTTAAAAAAAAAAAGTGTGTGTGTGTGTGTGTGTGTGTGTGTGTGTGTGTGTGTGTGTGTGTGTGTTTGGTTGGGGGTAATTCTGGAATGAAATATGAGAGATATGGATGAAGAAAGTCAGGGGTCCCAATGAGAGCGCTTATGTACAGGCTCCAGAGTTCTGTACTAATACCCTGCTACCCTACAAGGACCTGCTGGAGAG
Source organism: Channallabes apus (assembly GCA_030522415.1). Taxonomy (NCBI): domain Eukaryota; kingdom Metazoa; phylum Chordata; class Actinopteri; order Siluriformes; family Clariidae; genus Channallabes; species Channallabes apus. The sequence continues at coordinate 4,836,689 of CM060121.1, forward strand.
CATGTAGATGATTGGGCTGGTGGGTAAGGTAGGTCCATTTTTTTTTTTTATTTATTTGTATTTTTACTGAATATTTTAAATAAATAATATTAATAGAATAAATACAGGTCACATGCATCTGTTATTTCACTTTGACACTGCAGGGCTAAAAATGCAGAACCAGTGCCATGCAGGGTATTAGGTATATGTGTTAGACAATGTGGCCGGGCATGCACAGTGTGTGTGTGTGTGTGTGTGTCTATGTTCTAGACCAGGGGTTCCCAAACTTTCAAGCCCGCGACCCCTAATTGAAGATCGACAAGATCTTGCGACCCCCACTATCAAAAACAAGCAATAAACATAAGCTGTTCACAGTATTTTGACTACATTTACTAAACATCTAAATAAAATTTGGCTTACCTTTCAATGGGAAGGGTGTACTTGTTTTTGGCAGCACAAAAGCTTCATTCGTGGCCTGATGGTGGATACAGCTACCCGCATATCATCTTCAACATCATGACGTGAGCTGTATTTATTTTTTATATACAGTATGTAACAGCAGAAAAAGACTGCTCACACAAATATGTAGATCCAAAATGAAGCAGTACATCCACTGCTGCACGGGACAACTCGTGTATTCGGTTGCTACCGCAACTTACTGAATACTGATACTGACTGCACTTTATGAATTCTTCCTCATATTTCCGACGTTTCCTACTTTGGTCTGACGGGGTCTTGCTCTTTTGCTTGGTCGATGTACTGTACATGGTTCCGGTGACTCAGACAAACAATTTCCTTAACATTTTTAGATTTGCGAATAACAAATTTATCCATCTCTGCAGTTGCGATTTTCACGTGTAGTTGTTCGCTGTTGCAATAACTAGTGAGCCAGTCGCTGCACAGTGATGTCATATCTATGAGTCGCATTTTTTTTAACACTCAAACAGTAATATCTTTACAAATCAGAAAATATTTATTTATAGCATTTACTTGTAATACTGAAAATTGTGTATTATAATCACAAAAAAATAAAATAAAATTTTAATCCCTCTCGCGACCCCTTGAAATTATTCCGCGACCCCCAGAGGGGTCACGACCCCCAGTTTGGGAACCACTGTTCTAGAGAAGGTTGTCATGTGGAGTGTTTCTTTTATTTTTTTCTATTTTTAATATTTTAAACATGAATTTCTATGATCACTTAACCTTAAATGTGTTACTGTATGTTCTTTCAGAAACAGCAATTTATAAAATAATCCAGTGTGTCCAATAAAGGTACAATATAAGCTTCTATCAGTCTGAGCTTCCACATGCTGAAAGAAAAGAAAGAATGAATTAATTGATTAATTAATTTCATCACATTACAACTACTAAACCCAGCTTGATAATATTGCAGGTGCATTTAAAAGACATAACATCTAAATGCTGAGTGTGAATCGATGTTGTTGTTAATAAACGTCTGAGGTTCAGTTTCCTGCTGAAGGAATATTTACATGTAAATGTGAGTTTTTGTGCAGCTCTGGAGTCTGTTGTGTCAGTGTGCGTCTTTGGCACAGTAATAAACAGCCGTGTCTTCAGCTTTCAGACTCTTCACTTCTAGGTACAGCATGTTTTTATTGGTGTCTTTAGTGATGGAGAACTGGCCCTGCAGAGACTGAGCAAAATACGTGCTAGTGCCAGTGTCAATGCGTCCAATCCACTCCAGTCCTTGTCCTGGTTTCTGACGGATCCAGTTCATCCAGTAGCTGCTCATCGAGAATCCGGCGACAGTACAGGACAGAGTGACTGACTCTCCAGGTCTCTTCACTACAGGAGCAGAGGAGGTCAGGGACTGTCCATAAGAATCTGGAATAAAAAATAACAAAACTATAGTTAAAATGTTATGCTACACTGATAAGGACAGGGTGGTTAATTTCCTTGTACTAGTCACATAAAATTGTGTAAAACTTACATGTAATAAGTCCAAATAAAATACAATATCCTAAAATCATCCTTCTGAGTTCTGCTTCACCAAGTTAAAGTGTATGTGAGTGTTATCTATCACAAAGCTCACTGGAAACTAAACCAGTCAAACATGCTGTTTATACTCGAGTCTATTTGAATAGGGAGTGTCCATGTCCACTACAGATGTATTAAATCCACAACCACATGCTCCTCTGTGTATAGGAGAGTGATCGATGTATGATTTATATACAGTAGATCCCATTAACAGAATGCTTAAATGACCTTATACTTATCTAGTATCTTCATTCATTTACATGCTGTTTGTTGCATTATAATGTGTTTGATTTTTTTAAATATAATTTTTGATCTTGTTTTTCCTACATAGTAATTGTTTTCTTTGATGATTCATTTCACTAATACTTCATTAGTGAGCAGTTGATCTTTAAAGATGCTCCCAGAATCATTCACAGTGGGTCCTGGAACATGGCCATACCCGAGATTTAACCTCAAGAAGCTGATTAACAATAAACAGACTAGTGGACACACACTTAGATTTTTTAAAAATAACCTGTTTATATATTTCCTGGTTCATGCTTTTCTTTTCCTTTTTTTTTTTTTAGATATTGAAAAGAGGTTGTGGATATCTGCTTACATATGTGTTACTCTCACATGGTGAAATATTAGTTTTTTTTTTTTTTTTAGAACAGCAGGTAGCTAAACTTTTTTTTGCAATGGCATATATTATAAATCTGGCCTCAACATTTAATATTAAAATCATACTGAGCAATAGAAAATGCTAATTCTGTTATAGGCTGCCCTCTTGAGGCTGTAGGTGGTATGGATAGGAATTGCTGATTTCAAGTCAGTGTTCACATCCACCTTCTCAGTCAATACTGACAACTTATCTCGGACAGAAGGCCATCAATTTCATCTGAGGTTAAAATAGCATTTTATGCATGCAGGCAAAATATAATTTTATACATTTTATACATTTATACTGGCCCATTTATACACACAGTATTGAAGTCTTTGTATTTATTTAACCCTAGGAGTAAACAGAACGTGTTTACTCCTACAAATAAATGAAGCTGTACTGTAAGTGAATGTAAAGTTCTTGTTCAGCCCTTCAGAAGTTTGTGTCTGTGTGTGTGTGTGTCTGTGTGTGTGTGTGTGTGTCTGTGTGTGTGTGTGTGTGTGTGTTCTCCGAGCACAATAAAACACGCTGTATTCTCAGTCCCTTCGGCTAGTCATGTGCAGATACAGTACACTTGTTTCTTGTTTCTGTTGAATCTTCCCTGAACAGGCTGATACTGTAGTATTTACTACTCGGGGCCTTTTCATTGGTCGTCTAATCCACCCTATAACTGCATCACCATCACTAATTCCAGAGTTCGTACAGCTGAATTGATGAGCTCCTCTTGTTAGACTCAATTAGTGTCTGACATCCACAATTTGTGATTTAATCATTTCATAATATTAAACAAACACAATTTACAGTAGTGAAACACTGAAATAAGCTGTTACTCATTGGTTATGGACATTAATGTTAATACAACTAAGTAAACGGTTTGTGGATGCATGGTTGATGTATGGAAAAACAGTCAAAACTATGTAAAAATAATGTTGCTGGTATATCTGTGATAAGGAGAAAGTCCTATTCACATGTCCAACCTATAGATGAGTTATATCCCCATAAAGAGGCTCTATGACCGGGAATGTGGAAAATGTTTTACATACACTTCAGGAAAAAGCACAAAATCTTTTTTTTTTCTTTACTGTCAAATTACTGAATTTTCTTTGTCAACTAACAGATGTATACATTACATTAAATGAGGGTAAACATATTTTTTGCATTTGTTAAATGTCATAAGAGTAAGGAGAATTTTTTGTAATTAAAAAAAAAAAAAAAAAAAAAAAAAAAAAAACACATTCATATTGTGTCTTTAAACAACAAAAGAAAACTCCAGATTATTCCATTCTGAGGGTAAGAAGCTTCTGATGGGTTAATTGATTCCATTTGAGTTAATTGGTGGCACACCTGTGGATGTATAAGGCACACCTCAAACACAGAGCCTTTTTCTTTGACATCATGGGAAAATCAAGAGAAATCAACCAAGATATCAGGATAAGAATTGTGTAAATAAAAGTGTGGCTCATCCATAGGTGCAATTTCCAAATGCCTGAAGGTCCCACGTTCATCCATTCAGACAATAATACCCAAGTACAAAAAACATGGGAATGTACAACCATCATACCGCTCAGGAAGGATATGGATGGAGTCCCAGAGACAAACATTTTTGGTGCGCAATGTGCAAATCAACGCCAGGACAACAGCAAAAGACCTTGTGAAGATGCTGGCTGAAACTGGTAAGACAGTGTCATTATCCACAGTAAAATTCGTCCTGTACGTACAACCATGAGCTGAATGGTTATTCTCGGATGAGAAATCTATTACTTCAAACCCACTATTAAAAAAAAGCCAGACTACAGTTTGCAACTGCACATGGGGACAAAAATCTTATTTTCTGGATAATTATCCTGCTGACGAAACAAAAATTTAACTGTTCAGCCATAATGATAAACGATATATTTGGATGAAAAAAGGTGAAGTTTTGAAGTCTCAAAACACCATTCCAACTGTGAAGTATGGTGGTGGTAGTATAATGTTGTGGGGCTGATAGAAGGGACTGGTGCACTTCTCAAAATAGATGGCATCATTAGAAAAGAAAATTTTGAAGTTAAAGCTTGGGCGCCAGTGGGTCTTTCAAATGGACAATGACCCCAAGCATACCTCCAAATTAGTGACTTGAGTGGCTTATGGACAACAAAGTCAAGATAGTGGTGTGGCTATCACAAAGCCATGATCACAATCACATAGAAATTTGTAAGCGGCACTGAAACGGCCTTCAAACCTCATGCAGTTACACCAGTTCTGTCAAGAGGAGTGGGCCAAAATTCCAGTAAACTATTGTAGAAAGGTTGTGGAAAGATACCTGAAATGTTTGGCCCAAGTGAAACAGTTTCGGGGAAATTTTACCAGGAATACTAAGGAAGTGTATCTATACTGTACTTCTGACTTTGTTGACAATTATTTAAAAAAAATACATAAAAATTCTCCCTCAGTCCATTCTGACATTTAACAAATGCAAAAGATATGTTAATATTTATTGATCTAAAACAGAAAAAGTTTACTCTGATTTAATGTTTGACAGTTAAGAAAAAAAAAAAAAAAAATTTTCTGAAGCGTACTGTATGTAAATATCTGGTTTCAACTAACATTGAATGAACATTGCTACAGTAGAGCTACTGTAAGTACAATAAGTCAAAACTAGTCCCATCTATAAGAATTAAAGCTGTTACTGTTGCTGTAAATCATCAACACGAACTGCTGGTATGATGTTGAATTTATCAGCATAAATGTTTCAGTGGTTTACATTCTGTACAGTACCACACTAACTCGACTCCAGCTGTGTCTAATTCTGTTAAATCCATAACCACACTTTCACGCATTAGATATCAGGTCCATTTAGTACATCACTGTGTTAAATTGTAACATCTAAATGCCTAACTGTCACTTCACTTCTCGAGTATCTCATTCTCCCCATTTCTTGGCGTCTCTGTTGAGCTACACATGGCACTCCTGAGCTCCCAGAACTGGATATTTTGGCTGTGTGTGTCTAATCTTGGTTTTCCAATAAAAAACAAATTTGGTTATACATAATGCAGGAAAAATAACAATTATCTTTTATTTATTAGATATAAGTGAGGTGTTGGTGAATATTTCTGGTTTGTGAAGAGAGAGAAGCTGAATGTGTGTTAATGAGCCGGTAGAGATGGTTTAGTTTAAACAGAGTGCCCTCTTTTATGCTTAAAACAAAAGTAACTGATTCCTGTATTGAGACACAGACATTTGTAGCCATTGGCTTCTTTTAAATGTAAAAGATTAATAACAGAAAACTGCACAATATTAAACATATTGCAGATACAGTTTATTATAAACAAGTTAACAAGAAGCAGAATGATTTTTCTTTAGTTTAACACTACCTTCAATCAACTTGGTTGTAAAAGTTCGTGTACCTGTGATCGCATCTTTGCAACATGGTACATGATTCGGTTAAAAACAACAGAAGCTGCTTTACAGTACAGTATATACAGTAGGTCCTGCTGTTAGGCTAAAGACCATCTATACAGTACATCTACTCACCATGGAGTGTGTGGTTTGGAATCTTCTCTCTTCTTCAAAGTTTTACAGAGACCATCACAGTATAAGAGATCAAACTCTGATGCTTGTGTTTTCATATCTGGTGAACATGTTTATAACATTTTAAAAACATGAGTAGGAAATGAATGTCTAAGGATATGGGGACTTTTAATCCTAATATTTGACAGAAATCTCTTCATTCATTCATTTTCTGTACCGCTTTATCCTTATCTATCCCAGGAAACTTAGGGCACAAGGCGGGGTACACCCTGGACAGGGTGCCAATCCATCGCAGGGCACACACACATACTCACATACACACACTCATTACAGAAATCTCTTAAATATCTTAAATCACTTTTGCTTTTTAAAATGATACAGTATGACATTACCAATCTGCTTTTAAGATTTCTAACATCTGTATCAGTTTTCCACAGAATAGATATTACTATAGTGACATCACATAACTTAAACAATTAAAAAATTAATAAACAAACAAAAGAATACATTATACATGAAACAGTGTCAGTGAGAACACTGAGACAGAAGACTGATTTACTTCCTTTAGGAGGTTTCTATAATGGAGGGTTTTGCACAAGGATGTTGTTGATCTGTCTCACTGTGGTCTACGAGCGCAATAAAACACAGCTGTGTCTTCAGTCCGCATGTTCTGTCCTGTTAATGCTGGACGTGTCTCTGGAAACCTGAAACCTGCTTCAATTTCTCACTGTGTCACCAAAGTGTCACCATTATAACATATCTCCGATCCACTCCAGAGTTTTTCCTGCAGGTTGTCATATCCAGGCTGTACAGTAGCTGCTATCAGATAATGAGTATCCAGACAATTTACAGGTGGGAGTCAGTGACTGACAAGGGGTTACTACTGAGGATCCGGTCTGAATCAGCTCAACTGAATCAGTACGCACTCTTTTACTTCCATTGAGATGCACTTGTGTGCTTATAAAAACAGTGTTTAGAATAAACTGCTTACCTATATTTCTGCCAGAATGACGAGTCAGCATACAGAGAGGAAGTGCAGAGGCTAACGGACTGGTGTAAAGACAACAACCTGTCTCTGAATGTTGACAAGACAAAGGAGATGGTTGTTGACTAGGAGGACACGAGGCGACCATTCTCCGCTGAGCATCAACGGCTCCTCTGTGGAGATCGTCGAAAGCTCCAAATTCCTGGGTGTCCACCTACAGAAGGACCTCAGCTGGTCCCTCAACAGCAGCTCCTTGCACAAGAAAGCCCAACAGCGTCACTTCTTTCTGAGAAGACTGAGAAATGCCCAGCTTCCACTACCGATCCTGACCACCTTCTAGAGAGGAACTATCGAGAGCATCCTGAGCAGCTGCATCATTGTCTGGTTTGGGAATTGTGCCATATCTGACCGCAAGACCCTACAGCGGATAGTGAGGACAGCAGAGAAGCTCATCGGGGTCTTTCTCCCCTCTATTGAAGACATCTACACCACACGCTGCATCCGTAAAGCCACCAACATTGTGGCTGATCGGACACACCCCTCTCACACACACACACTTGACACTCCTGCCATCTGGGAAAAGGTACCGAAGCATTCGGGCACACACATCCAGACTGTGCAACAGCTTTTTTCCACCAGCCATCCGTCTCCTCAACAAAAAGGGACTGGACTGACACACACACACACACACACTGACATTATCACTCAGCTTAACTCAACTACCTCAAAACATTGAGACTGGACTGACCTACACGACCAAACTATTATACACACCAACCTGTAAATGCTCTTTCGCACAATATTCATTACTGCACTACTTTTTGCACTAACTTCTTAATTCTTGCTTTTAAGTTAAGGAATGTTTACTGTTTCTCCACTACACCGACTCATCATCTCAACACCTTATAATTATGTTATGTTGTCGCACTGTCACTTTGTTGCTTTTGTTTGCACATTTGCACGTGCACTTTGTTGTCTGTAAAAACCCTGTAGATAATCTTCCTTAGCTAGTTAGTTTTTGTTAATTTATGTTGTAATTTACAGTATGTTGTCAGGTCTATCTGTCTTGTCTCTGCTAGCCAGCTAACTAGGCCTCTTCGTTAGCTAGTTTAGTTTTTCTATTAATTTATGTTGTAAATTTATGTTGCATGTAGCACCTTGGTCCTGGAGGAACGTTGTTTCGTTTCACTGTGAACTAACTGTATATGGTTGAAATGACAATAAAGCCTACTTGAACTTGCCAAAATACCTGAAAAGCCAGTGGAGCACAGTGACAGATTCAGTAAAGAATAAAACACTTGACTTGCTGTTATGGGTATAAATCAAAGGCAGGTTGATGTGGTTCAGCCTCACATTTAGTGATATTATTTCAGTACAGAACTGAGTTGAGATGATGTTTTTGTGCAGCGCTGCAGCTTGTTGTGTCAGTGTGCATCACGAGCGCAGTAATACACAGCTGTGTCTTCAGTCTGCATGTTCTGTCCCCGTAAGGTCACACTACTACTGGAAGTGTCTTGAGAGACGACAAACTTGTCTTTAAGTGAATCTTTCTTATTAATATCCCCAGTAAAATAAATGCTGTTGATCCATTCTAAAGCTTTTCCTGCAGGTTGTCGAATCCAAGCTGTTCCAAAGTGGCTGCTGGGATCAGTGATAGAAGCTCCAGACACTTTACAGGTGATGGTTAAAGTCTCTCCTGGCTTTATAACTACTGAGTCTGGCTGGATGAGCTCAGTAGCACAGAACACATCTGGGAAAAGAGAAAAAGTTAAATTGTGTAAGGATCAGAAAACTAATAAAGTTTAAACCCAAACACTCACAGGGGGTGAGAGCCAGCAGCAGAAGTGGAGCTGAAGCGAACATGTTTGTGCTGAAGGAGGACTAATGAGAACCGCATCCTCTCTAGATAAACACGCTGATAATATTACAAAAGGAAATGGAAATTTGCATAAATTATAATACAGCTCTGTTCTGTAAATCACAATACAATGACATTTTTTTACTTAACATAAATAAATTATTACACACAATAAATTGATGTTATTATTAAGAATGCTTTTGGAAAGTACACATTTGATATCTACATACAGTAAATACATAAAAAAGGCAGTTACTTTGTTGTATTATGGTTGTGTCCATTTTAATAGGAACACTAGGATCACTTGCTCATTTGATCCTTTAATCTTGTGGCTCAAGTCAACATGCAATCATGCAGAAACAGGGATTTAGGTTGTGTTCACATCAAACTTCAGAATGGAAAAATATGATGTCTGAGACTTTAACAGAAGAATGGTGGGTAATTTATACATCAGGAAAATAAAACTAATTTAAGCTGTTAATGTCACCTTTTCAAGTAACCTTCAAAGTTCCTATGCTTTAGTCATTTACTTCACTCTAGAGACAGTTATTAATGATCAGAAATGCATTTTATATAATGAATAAATAACTACCTTCAACCTTACATTGGTTTTTTTTACTTTTTTTTTTATTCAACATTTAAAAATCAGAGGTGTCAAGTAACGAAATACAAATACTTCGTTACCTTACTTAAGTAGAAATTTTGGGTATCTATACTTTACTGGAGTAATTATTTTTCAGCCGACTTTTTACTTCTACTCCTTACATTTTTAAGCAAATATCTGTACTTTCTACTCCTTACATTTAAAAAATTGCCTCGTTACTCAATTTTTATGATCAGAACGCGAACCCCCCCGGGTCGCATGATCAGAAAGCGAGACCTAAATGCTTTTGTCGCCCCACACGGTACTTTTACTTTTATACTTTAAGTAGTTTTGAAACCAGTACTTTTAAACTTTTACTTAAGTAAAAAGCTTGGGTTGGTACTTCAACTTCTAAAGAAGTATCTTTGAACCCTAGTATCTATACTTCTACTCAAGTAATGAATGTGAATACTTTTGTCACCACTGTTAAAAATAGAGGTTTAAATTTGCTAAAAGGTTTCATAGGCACTGTCTGCATATACTGTATGTGAAGTGTTTGTGTTGTCTGAACTAAATTGTTTAGTTTGGTTATTACTGTTCTTTAGTATTAGTTTGTCTGTTACTTAATAGTTGATCTGTTCTCATTTTCTAAAAATCTCTCTTTTAAAAGCAAATCTCATGAGTTTTACTTCAATAGAAGTGAGTTACTGCCCTCTATAGGTGCAAAAACATTTACACTTTGTTTCTCTTTCTGCAGATGTGTTTTGTACTGAGCTGAATGTGAGTTTGTTTGTTACAGATTTTTTTTGTTATTTTTGAAATACAGATGTGTAGTAGAAATAGCTGGACAAACAGCAGGTAGTCAGAGTGTGTATGTTACATTTCTGACAGTGACAATGACAGTAGCTCCAGCTGCAAGGCTCAGAGAGGCACTTATTCTAATATGTTATGGTTTCTTTACATTTTACAAAGAAGCGAGAACTCCAAGTACAAAATTAAATTCAATTTCAAATTAGATTTCACATTCACAGTCATGCACAGAATGATATGAAGTGAAATGCTTATACGACTTCTGTTGTCCTCAATTACAAAAAATAAGAGAATTTAAAAAAAAAAAAAAAAAACTTACATTTACATAATATACAGCAAGAGGGATAATAAAAATCCAAATAAAATAGTAGAATAAGACAAATATAAAGAGGTTAAAGAATATAAAAAATAGAACAATATATATAGTAAAATGAAAGTTCAGTGTGCAAAATGCGCAAGTGTGCAATGTTCCATGTGTGACAGTACAGTACGTGTGTGTCCTGGTAAAAAGTAAAAGTTTGCAGTCCTGAGTGTTACGTGGCGCGGTATGGAGAGCCGCACCACTATGTGTTTAATGATAAGAGCCGTGACGCAGGGCCTTAGAGGGGTCAGTGAAACAGGAGGCTGTGTGAGTGCTTGTGGTGCGCATGCAGGGAAGACCTTCCCTTTGGGAGAGGGTGGGATTATTAATTAAGGAAACTTAAAAGGAAACAAATAAAAACTATTACAAAATGAACAGAGCTCCGCCTTCTACGTAAGAATGGATGGGGCTCTGGAAAACAAACAAAACTGATATCCTCTCGGGGCGTTTGCCCTTACCGAGGATTCATGGAGAGAGAGAGAGAGGGGTTTGTGTTGTTTCTGTACACTTTTGTGCTTCAGCTGAGAGCGCACGCTACACGGCTGCGTGACGCTCGCTCGCGCTCTCTCTCTCTCGCCGGCGTCTTAAGGAGGCAGAGGCTGGGGCTTTGCCTCGGTTTCTTTCCTTCTTTTCAGCGCTTGTCTTTTTCTTTGGTCTTTGGCCCTGATACCTTACCGGTGCTACCTAATATTCGCACGAAGTGCGGAGCTATCAGGACCCTTATATAGAGGCGCTGCCAGGTGTGGCTCGTTCAGGCCGATTGCCTGCCGGCGGCGTTGCCTGGCAACCGTGTGTCTAAATGGCCGCGCCTTTGCCTGTTCAAAACTCCGCGTGGTATCAATCTGCGGATCTGCCCGTTCTGAACAGCCCAAGCGTGGCACAATACACTCATTGTGCTACTGGACAAGTTTACTTCCTCACTTAATTGTAGCTCTTACTTAATTACTAGCTCTTAAGTTATTATCCCTCAGCCTGTGAGAGAGACTGTGTGCTAACACACTGTTGGAAACATGCTATATAATTCCTGAATTTATTATTTAAGCATTACTTATTATGTAAAGTTAATAATAAACATTAATTTAAAAAATATAATATTGGAAGTATACCGTGTGCAATTTGTTAATCAAAACTACTGTTCATGCATTCTCAATGACAAGCTGTTAAAACATACTGTAAGTCTAATGAATGAGAGTAAGAGTTTGACTGAGATGTTTAATAGTATTATTAAGTGGATGTTTGTTACATTTCTCATGAGTTTTTTAAGAAAAATCCTATGTTCTGTATCACTGTGTGTCTCTTGCGCTGAGACATTTAATTCAGCATTCATTCATTCATCTCATCATCACATTTTTCTCACACATATACACTTCCATAAAATTTCTTTGTTAAATTTTCTTTTTATTTGTGTGAAGCTGCTTTGAGACAATGACCATTGTTAAAAGACTAATATATATATATATATATATATATATATATGAGAAAATATAAAAATTAAATTTAATTGAGTAATACACAGCTGTGCCTTCAGTTTGCAGATTCTGTCCTTAAATCGTTATTGTGTTAGTAGAAGTGTCTCTGGAGATGCTGAACTTATTCTTCAGTTTGTCACTGTAATCTGTACTCCCACTAAACCAGATGCTTCCAATCCACTACAGAGCTTTCCCTGCAGGTTGTCGGATCCAAGCTGTACTATACTGTAGCTCGTATCTGAATATGAAACCTTGCAGGGGATGGAGAGAGTCTGGCCTGGCTGGACTTGAAAGCAGGCTGAGTCAGTTCCTCACCGGGACATCTAGAGGAAATAATGTCTCACACAATATACAGTGTGCTGCACAGTTTTTAGAATTATTACAAAAAATTAGAATACAGTACGAAATAATATAATATAATATAATGTAATATAATATTAATTAATTCATCTTCTATACCGCTTTATCCTGTATTTAGTATCGCGGGGACCTGGAGCCTATCCCAGGAGACTCTGGGCAAGAGGCTGGGTACACACTGGACAGCGTGCCAATCCATCGCAGAGCACACACACACACTATAATATAATATAATATAATATAATATAATATAATATAATATAATATAATATAATATAATATAATATAATATATAATATAATATAATATAATATATAATATAATATAATATAATATAATATAATATAATATAATATAATATATAATATAATATAATATAATATAATATATAATATAATATATAAAGCACTCACAGAAAGCAGCTGTCAGCAGGAGCAGTAAAGATGCCGATAACATGGTGTGTGCCGTTTTTCTGCTCTATTCTCTGTCCTTTAACAAAGACCATCACAGTATATAAAAAGAGTGAGATCAAACCCCGATGCTTGTGTTTTCCTATTTTTTTGAACATGTATTTTAACTTTTTAAAATATAAGTAGGGAATTAATGTCTTCTAAAGATATCTGGATTTTTAATTCAGAAAAACACCAGACAATACTGGTATTAACAGTAAATGATATACTTATAATATATTAATAATACATCATACACGAAACCGTGTTATTGAGAATACTGAGACAGTACACTGTTTCACTTCCTTTAGGAGGTTTCAATACTGGGGGTTTTTGTACAGGGATGTTGTTGATCTGTCTCACTGTGGTCTTCCCGAGCGCAGTAATACACAGCTGTGTCTTCAGTCTGCATGTTCTGTCCTGTTAATGTGACGGTGCTGCTGGACGTGTCTCTGGAAACCTGAAACCTGCTTTTCAGTTTCTCGCTGTAGTAAGTGCTACCATCATAACATATATCTCCGATCCACTCCAGAGTTTTTCCTGCAGGTTGTCGTATCCATTCTGTACAGTAGCTGCTATCAGTCAATGAATATCCAGACACTTTACAGGTCAGAGTCAGTGACTGACCAGGGGTTAATACTGAGGATGCAGGCTGGGTCAGCTCAACACAGTGAACACCTGTGTTGAAGAAATGTGATTTTGATGATGCAAAACAAAATAATATTAGTAACTAAAATTATATTATATGTTACAGGTAAAAAATGGAAAAAAGAAAAAAAAACTTACAGTCTATGGCTGCCACCAGCAGCAGCAGTAGGGATGTAGAGATCATGGTGTGTGTTGAAGCAGAATAAGTAAAAGCGTTTGGCCTTCATTGCTTAAATATATAACAAGGAAGGAGATTTGCATAAAGACAGAACTTATCTAAGGAAACAATGCATCCAAGTTCTGTCTCTATGCAAATCTCCTTCCTTGTTTTATTCTTAAGCTATATATCTATATATACACACACTACCGTTCAAAAGTTTGGGGTCACTTGCAAATTTCTTTGTTTTTATTTAGTGATTTATTTTCTACATTCTACAACAATACTGCGGATTTCAAAACTATAAAATAACACGTATGGAATTAGGTAATTACGGAACAACAACAAAAACAACAGTTAGTTGTTATTTTAAGACACAGAGGTCGGCCTTTCTGTAATAGTTCCTGCAAGAACAGTATTGTCAAGTGCATTTGCAAAATCCGTCAAGCACCATAATGAAACTGTCTCTCATGAAGGCCGTCCCAGGAGGACGAGACCAAAACCTACCTCTGCTGCAGACGAGAAGTTCATTTAGAGTTATCAGCCTGAAAAATGACCAATTAACAGCACCTCGGATTAGAGGCGTTATGAAGTCTTTACAGAGCAGAAGTAGCAGAAACATCTCAATATCAACTGTTCAAAGGAGATTCATGCAGTTTTTGGACGCCTTCAGCAAAACTTTACAATGTAGAAAGAAATACACATCAGGAACCATCATGGAGTTAGAAAGTGATCTACAGTAAATCTTTTGAACGGTAGTGTATACTGTATAGGGCGAGACCAAAACCTACCTCTGCTGCAGATGAGAAGTTCATTTAGAGTTATCAGCCTGAAAAATGACCAATTAACAGCACCTTTTTGCAACATTATTGTTGAAATACACAGTCCTGAAAATGGGGCGTTTCTTTTTTTGCTGAGTATATATATAATTCACAGAGGGGAAAAATTATATTACAGGAAAATAATTAACTTTCCCCCATTCGCTAAAGTTTTCTCTAACCTGTCATGTGTCCTTTCCCCCGTTTCCACCCTGTCTGCACACAGGTTTTTTTTTATTTTTTACCTCTTCCCTGATCAGTCCATGTGCTGGTTGTACACAGTCACGGTTATAGACAGATACTTATTGTTCCCGACTTATTGTCTGGTGCTGATCTGATTAAGTATGCAGTGGATACATTTGTAGCAGTGGAAGCACAAGGTGCAGAAATTCTGTAAAAACACAAACATTAATTGAGGATGTTGCAGAGACATTTAAAATGAAGATCTATAATATTAATTTTGAGTGTAAATGGATGATGTTGTTTTATAATACATACTTCTGATGTTCAGTTTCCTGCTGATGGAATATTTACTTTTATTTCCTTATCTTAAGGAAAAATGCTTGCATACGTTTTTCCACAGGTGTGGAGTCTGTTGTGTCAGTGTGTCTCATGCACCGCGTGCTTTTATTGGTGTCTTTAGTGATGGAGAACTGGCCCTGCAGAGACTGAGTATACAGTATGTTGTGCTAGTGCCAGTTCTACAGTAAATATATCCAATCCACTCTCTCGTGCTTGTCTTGATTTAAGATGAATACAGTGGATAGTAGCTGCTCATTGAGAATAAAGAGACAGTACAGAGCAGAGTAACTGACTTTCCAATTCACTTCACCACAGACGCAGAGGAGGACTTTCAGGGACTGTCTATAAGAATCTGGAGGATAAATATAAGTAATGCTATGTTATACTGATTAGAATGGCATGATGATGCAATTTTCTAGCAATCATTACATGAAAATGTTTGAAACTTACATAAAATGAAATTATATAAAATCATCCTTCTTTTAGTTCTGCTTCACCCAATTATAAATTATATGGAAGGGTTATCTATAATAGCGCTTACTGAAAACTAGAAAAGGTAAGAGCATGCTGATCATACCAGATTCCATTTAAATAGGAAGTGTCCATGAACACTATGTAAAAATAGAGTAATAGGATGTATCACAACCACAGACTACTCAGTTTATGGATGAGTGGAAGATCTATATAGAACCTTAAAACATAAAGTGTTACTACTATAAGACATTTAAATAGACCCTTTATTTGATTATTTATTTATTTTGGAAATAGTTCTTAGTTTTTGGAATAAATCTTTTACTTGCTTTATATCTCGATTTATTTGCATGATATATTTTGCATTTTTTATCCTTTATATGTCATTTCTAATCTTGTCTTTATATATAAAAGGCCAATGGTGACCATTATATTTATTTATTTAAATACTATATAATAATATTGAATGGACATTGTTAGGCCAAAGTAATCCAAAATGGTGACTAGTTCCATCTTAAAGAATTAAAACTATTATTGTTGCTAAAAATGAACACAAACTGCTGGTAGTGTACAGTCTGTCATTGAGCTGAATTTATCAGCATAAATTGCAGTTTTCTGAAAATAGTTGCAGAATTTTATTTGCATTCCATGCCCACTAGAGTGCCATGAAGACAAAAAACTTAGTGTAAGACTCCAGCTGTGCTGTTAAATCTGTAAACACACTTTACCAGTAAGATATCAGGTAATTTTAATACATCACTATGTTAAACTGTAACACCTAAAGGAACATGACATTTACTGATCACTAATAATCACTGAACAACACAAAAGTTTCAGAAACTATCATTTCCATAATGCATGGCAGTGACCATGGGAGAAGCTGATTGAGTATTAATGAGCAGGTAAAGACTCCGTAGGCGGCACCCCCTTCTGTAGGTACGCGAAGGGATGAGGCCGTCTGGTCCAGCTGGCTGGCGGTGATTAACGTTAATAGGATCTCGGGTTTGCTCAGCATTATAAAAGCAATTGTATTCTGTATTTTTGCAGAACATGAACCTGGTCATTTTGTACATTTCTGTAAGGAATCACCACTAGAGGTACTGTTTTGTAGTTTTTGGAGCTCACCTGAACCGAGGCAGGTCATTAAATCTTCTATAAATAGCTGGTTAGTCTGGGAAATTGGGTCGAGCATTGAACATTTGTATTGAACATTGTCATTGTATTGAACATTGTCATTTATGTGGGCACTTTGTTTTGTATTTTGGTTTTTGCTTATATGTTGGTTTATTTTAGATTGTTATTTTGTTGTTCATGTTGTCCCATAACCACTAAGCATGTTCCAAGGCTAAGTGTGATTGTATGTAAGTCTTTGGTGTTCAAGTGTGTGTGGAGCTGATTTGGTCATGTGTAGTCTTGTGAGTAATTCCAGTTCCCTTTCAAAGGCTTCACTCGATGCTGCGTGAAAATGCTATGGGAAACATCTTGTCATGTTGCCGGTTGTGAAGCATGTGTGTATAAACACGCCAAATTTTGGCCTATATAACCTCGGTCAGGTGACATCATCTGATTAGACGCCAAACCGCGGAGATGGAAATACTCTCCGAGCACTGAAAAAAAAAATGGCAGTTTTCATGTGGCCGGGGGGAGCTACAACGACGTGCTCCCCCCCCCCCTCTTAACTTTCTCCATATGAGTTAACCCTTTCATGGAGTAAGCTGTATTAATCCCGTGTTTTCCTGCCATCGACTTATTTATTTGTTTAAATATAGTTGATGTGGAAGTGCGGAGTTATATGATGTCGCCCAGATAGAAGAGACGCTTCACAGTCTATCTCTCTCCTGGGACATCATCCTTCCTGAAAAGCTAATACTGCCTTTCAAGCTGTGTAGACTTTCATCTTCCCTGGAGGGAAAAGCTTTTCAGGGAGCAGGTCAGGTTGGTGCTCCTTTGCACACCAGGGCGGTTTTGCAGGCCTACCAGGCTGACCTGCTGAGAGACTTGAGCACTGGCGGGGCTCTTCAAGATAGGGCGTATTGGAATTTCGCCGGGCCACAGACTTGTCTCTACGTGCGACAAAAGCAGATAACTCGTGCTATCGGCTGTTTTATGGCTGCGATGGGTTTCGCGCGGAGGCATTTGTGGTTAAATCTCAGGTGCATCAAGGATAAGAATCGTGCATTCCTCCTGGATGCCCCTATCTCGCCTTCCGGCCTGTTTGGCGATATCGTTATCTCGTTCGCCACTAGGTTCATGAGGCGAAGTTATATGAACAAGCCTTCGGGAAATTCCTTCCCTGCCGTGCTCAAGAGTCGGGACTGTCGGCCACACAGTCTCGACCGGGTCTGACTCATGCAAGGCGTGAAACACAAGGAGTGTGTTTTTGAGCCTGCCACCCCTTTGGGGTGCGATGCGACTCACTATCAGCCTCAAAAAGGTCAGACTGGCATATTGTCTTCTTCACAAAGAAGCCCTGAGGTTCATTCACCCACGACAAGGATCGTCGTATCTGGACCGCTTCCCACATTTCAGCGAGGAATTGAGAAGTTCAGTACTGTAGATTATTTGCCTTTAATGAATGGTTACAATCTTGGTGTCGACAACAGAAATTACCCTTTGTTGATAACTGGAATGTTTTCTGGGAGCGTCCTAGGCTCTACCACACTGATGGCCTACACCCTAGCAGAGCTGGAGCAGCGGTCCTCTCTGACAACATCTCCAGGACACTACGAACCATCTGACTGGCGGTAAGTCATACCGTAGATTCCAAACATATTAGCCACATCACAACTCACCATAGTGATAGACGCACACACATAGCTTGTCCTATAGAAACTGTGTCTGTTCCCGGAATAGTGAGAAAAAAGAATAAATTTGTTAAATTTGCCCGAAACAATCTGATAACCATAAAACCAGAAAAAGGCCAAATAAGTAGTCAAAATTCACCTCTAAAGTTTGGACTTCTCAACATTAGATCCCTTGCGCCTAAAGCACATATTGTTAATGAAATTATCTCAGATTATTGCCTTGACGTACTCTGTCTCACCGAAACCTGGCTTAAACCAAATGAATATTTTGGTCTGAATGAGTCTACTCCGTCAGGATATTTCTATAAGCACGAGCCCGTCTAATTGGTCGCGGTGGTGGTGTCGCCACTATCTACAATGATGTACTCACTGTTACTCAGAAAATAAGGCCCAGGTTTAATTCATTTGAAGTGCTTATCATTAATGTTGCACTCAATGAAATACGTAACAAACCCTTGCTATATTTTACCCTGGCCACCGTGTACAGACCCCCGGGGCCATATGGCGATTTTCTTAAAGAATTTGGACATCTGCTATCAGACCTATTGGTTAACTCTGACAAAGTGTTGATAGTAGGAGACTTTAACATTCATGTAGATAATGCTAACGATTATTAACTAATTATATCCCATGTTATAGATGTCTCTAATATAGAGATCATACCTCAAAGTGATGATATCACAGATCACTCCCTCCTGATATATACTCTACCCGTAGAACTGATTAGGTGTGTCCCCCCAATTTATCAATCTGTTAGAAATATGAATGCCACTACCAAAGACAGATTCACAAGTAATCTGCCCGATCTGTCCCAATTTCTTATTAGACCCCTAAATGCAGATGATCTAGATGAAGTGACTAGCAGCATGGGCACTATTTTTACCAGTACATTAGACACTGTTGCTCCCATCAGATTAAAAAAAGTCAGAGATAAAACACTTGCACCGTGGTACAACAGTCATCCTCGCGCCCTAAAGAGAGCAACCCGTAACCTCGAGCGAAAATGGAGAAAAACTAAACTAGAAGTTTTCAGAATTGCGTATAAAGACAATATGTGCAGCTATAGACAGGCTCTAAAAACTGCTAGGACTGAGCCAACTGATAGCAAGAAACCAAAACAATCCCAGGTTCTTATTTAGTACAGTGGTGTAACATCCGAACCACCTCAGTCCTGGGGAGGAAGGTCGAGCTCGCCGGATTACTGAGCCGCCACTTTGTCTCCCCCTAGTGTGTCTATGTGCATACTGTTTCCCCTCCACGCAACATGATCTGATTACAGATCAAGTTCACCTGTGTCTACCCCATGTGTCTCACTATTTATTCCAGCCGAACCCATAGCACCTCGTCTGTTCACCGTTGTGCACCTGCAGATGTTATGTGTTTGTCACTTACTGTTTTGTGTCTTTCTCTACCCAGGACTGAGAGGAGTCTGCAGGCGTGAGCAAGTTATATGGGTGAAAGTAACTGCACCAAAGTTCAAGTTCAAGGCTGACAGTGAGTCAGCGCTGTGTCTGACGCGAGGTCTGCGCAACAAATTCCTTTGTTTTGTTTTGTAAGCTCTACTAGCCCGCCTGTAGACCCAGCCTGGGGATACCACAGCCGTTTTTTGTGTATTTTTGTTTGGACATTACTGTTAACAGAACCAAAATAAATCCTCTGTTCCTATTACAACCCTGCATCTGTGTTCCCTCTCTCTCCCTCTCGCACCATGGAACCTGTGACCGAGGTCACCATGACAAGTGGCTCGCCTAACAAAACCTAAGATGCCCGCAGAGAGTATCCCATCACAGTTTAGAAGTTAAGACTTTATGGACTTCTTTAATGAAAAAATCAATAATATCAGGAAGAAAATAACGGAGGTTCAACATCTAATAGTATCTCACGATCCAGTTCAGCCTATAGCTTCACATTTAGATTTTCCGTGCTTTACCGGTATAGGACAGGAAGAACTGTATAAACTTATCACCTCGGCTAAATCAACAACGTGCATGTTAGACCCAATCCCAACCAGATTTCTAAAAGAAGTGATGCTTACGGTTGGAGAGCCACTTCTAAACATTATTAATTCTTCATTATATCTAGGTCACGTCCCTAAACCTTTCAAGTTAGCAGTTATTAAGCCGCTTCTTAAAAAATCTAATTTGGACGCAAATGAAATAACAAATTACAGACTGATTTCAAACCTTCCGTTCATATCAAAAATACTAGAAAAAGTAGTATCAGCTCAAATATGCACATTCTTGCAGGTTAACAACATCCTTGAAGAATTTCAGTCAGGTTTCAGGCCCCATCATAGCACAGAAACTGCACTAGTTAAGACTACAAACGACTTGTTTTTAGCTTCAGACCAAGGCTGCATCTCATTGCTAGTCCTGCTCGATCTTAGTGCTGCATTCGACACTGTAGATCATAATATTCTCATAGATCGCTTACAAAATCATATAGGTTTTCAGGGACAGGCATTAAAATGGTTTAGATCATACCTGTCTGATGGATACCATTTTGTAGATCTGAATGGAGAACCGTCTGGTGTAATGCCAGTGAAATATGGGGTCCTACAAGGGTCAGTTTTAGGACCTCTGCTGTTCTCAATATACATGCTTCCCTTGGGTAACATCATTAGAAGACATGGGATTAGTTTCCATTGTTATGCTGATGATACCCAATTATATATCTCAACAAAACCAGACGAAATACCTAAATTGTCTAGATTAACCGAGTGTGTCCAGGACATAAAAGATTGGATGACCAATAACTTTCTTTTATTAAATTCAGATAAGACAGAGATATTACTTATTGGCCCAAAAACCAGCACACAACAGTTTTCACAATTCAGCCTGCGCTTAGAAGGGTGTACTGTTACTACCAGCTCAGCAGTTACCTGGGCGTAATATTAGACAGTAACTTGTCTTTTGAAAATCACATTTTAAATACAGATGTCGCCATTAAAAACGCACATTTCGAGAAAAGGGATCCCGTGACTTGCCGCGGCTTTGCACGGCTGCGTGCGGGAAACTGTGAAAATGCCCTTCATTACCTGTAGGGTGCAATCATGTTACAGTCTGAAGTATTGTGTGTCTACTGAAGCCGAAAAAGTGTCCAAATTAAACCGTGCATGCGTGTTTGGAGACGCTGTGCCCGCGTTGTGGATCAGTCGGTTGTGGATCATCACGGAGGTACTACACGGCGTGGCTGGAGCTGGAGTTTGTCGTGTTCGAGGTAAGTTTACCTTTCTGTTTTGGATGTGATTCTCGCTTTCATGACTCCTAATTAATGTTCATCTTAATCTCAGGACGTACAATTAGCAATATTTCAGTTTTTAATAGTGTGGAGATTCACAAAACACCGTTTTCGTGTAAAAACCTGAACCTACGGAGTCCCCCAGGGGTCATGTGGTAAATAAATAAATAAATAAATAAATAACGAACTGAGCGCGCGGATTAATACACCGAGATGTGTGTTTCTTACCCCCACCACTCGTTTTTTTAAGTTTCACTAAAAAAAAAAAAATTCTTATGGCCACACAGCTGTTTAGTCCAAACTCTTGCATTCACTATTAATCATAGTTATAATTTTCCTTTTCCTTTTTTTTTTTTACAACAAAACTTCAACATTTTAAGTGATCTTGATCATTCATGATTTTTTTTTTTCCACTCACATTTTTTCCACAAACTTGACAGTTAGGTAATATCATTTCAATTATTATGTGATTGACAGTTCTTAACCCAATTCTAGTAATTGTTTAATTTGCTTGATGCAAGCCAGTCATTTTACCATTCTGAACTGTCAACTTATTTTTGGCTATAAAGTGTAAATATTTTTCTTCCTGTAACAGTCTTCTGTACTATGTATTTTTGTATATGGTCCTTCTTGATCTGTTTCACCATGGTTTAGAGTTGCTTTAATGCATGTAAGTGATACTATACATTATGTATGAACAAGTGAATACAGTATATTGAGACCATATGGTAATTTCCCTTAAGAGTTTTCTGTACTGGAGGTTTTTGTACAGGGATGTTGTTGATCTGGTTCACTGTGGCTTTATGAGCGCAATAATACACAGCTGTGTCCTGAGTCTGAAAGTTTTGACCATGGAATGTCACAGTGTTGCTGGAGGCCTCGACTGAGAAATGGATCTTATTCTTTAGTGACTTGATACTGCCGGTATCACTGGAGCTGCAGTACCAGCCGGTCAATTCCAGTGCTTGTCCTGATCTCTGGCGTATCCAATTAGTACAGGTACTTGTGGCTGAGTATCCAGTGATTTTACATGGGAATGAAAATGATTCTCCAGGCTTAACCACCATGACTGCAGGCTGAACCAGTTCAATACATTTAATACCTGTGAATTAAAACAACCATGCTATTATTCAGATTCATTCTGTCAAAAAAGAAAATGCAGACACGTATATCTGTATATCTTTGAAATTGTCCACATTTTTACCTGATGCAGCTGTTAACAGCAGGAGAAGAAATGTGGAGAACATGGTTTGAGTGAACCCTAGTCCCAAAACCTCACTTCTTCAGAGCACCACAAACATTTTATAGGAAGTTTGATTTGCATAACAGTGTTTAGGCTTTCATAAAGCCACAGATGTCTTGTTACATGCTACACATCTCCTGCTAATGTAAAAGAAATATGCAACAATTCATAAAACAAGAGTTGCCAATAAGAGTTAACTAATTCAACAAACAATGAGGATTACGCAGCCTAGTTTAATAGCACTGATATAATAGATCCGTAATTTATTAGCTTTGTAACAGAGTTTATGACTTTTATTTTAATCCCAGAAGAGCATGCTGTCATATTTATTATACTCTCTCAGTCCTTTAAACCCCAACATGTTGTATGAAAAGAGACATAGCGCCCCTCACTGGCCTTGAAGCTTAATGCAACAGAATAATACATTTCAAATGTGTGTGCAGGTGAAATACACTATTTTTATAGTAATTGAACTACTGCTCAAATGTTAAAGCAGATTTAAAAAAAAGCATCTATTATTGTTTATATGTATGTACATACTGTACAGTATGTACTGTTGAATATAGTGGAAAATTTAAATACACATTGTGTGCTGTATGCGTGTTGGACTGGACAAACGTATATGGTGGTAAAAATAAATACCGTGGGCGGAAAAAAAACTGTATAAATTTTATAAATCAATAATTATACAGGTTGATTCACTCCTTCTTCTTTGTCTTTCGCTGTTCCCTTTCAGGGGTCGCCACAGCGAATCATCTGCCTTCATCTAACCCTATCCTCTTCTCTCACACCAACTAACTTCATGTCCTCTCTCACTACGTCCATAAATCTCCTCTTTGGTCTTCCTCTAGACCTCCTGCCTGGCAGTTCCAACCTCTGCATCCTTCTACCGATATATTCACCATCTCTCCTCTGAACATGTCCAAACCACCTCAATGATGAACTCATTCTTGATCCTATCAATCCCTGTCATTCCCAAGGAGAACCTCAACATCTTCAGCTCTGCTACCTCCAACTCTGCCTCCTGTCTTTTCTTCAGTGCCACTGTCTCTAAGCCGTAGAGCATCGCTGGTCTCACCACTGTCCTGTACACCTTTCCTTTCATTCTCGCTGATACTCTTTTATCGCACAATTTTCTCCATCCATTCCCACCAGCCTGTTCCTTCATCTCCTTTCCACACTCTCCATTGCTCTGGACCAATGCTCATAGTCCTGCACCTTCTTTACCTCTGCTCTCTGTATCCTCACCGTTCCTCTTGGGTCCCTCTCATTCACACACATATATTCTGTCTTGCTGCGGCTAACCTTCATTCCTCTGTTTTTTCTAGAGCGTACCTCCACCTCTCCAAATTTTCCTCCACCTGTTCCCTGCTCTCGCTACAAAGCACAATGTCATCTGCAAACATCATAGTCCATGGAGACTCCTGTCTTACCTCATCTGTCATCCTGTCCATAACCAGAGCAAACAAAAAGGGGCTTAGTTCCAATCCTTGATGCAGACCCACCTCCACCTTGAACTCTTCTGTCACACCTACAGCACATCTCACCACTGTCTTAGCGCTCTCATACATGTCCTGCACTGTGTTGATTCACTCCCAGGTGAATACATTTTTATAATTATTTTACAGATTATTAGAATTATACAGGTTGAAGAGGACCTGGATATTCTGTAATAACTCTCACTAGTATTAATCTATTTAAATGAAACAATGTACAATGTTCTCCTCAAAATATGGGGTTAGAAACATGCTAGAATGCTTTTGAGTGGTTCCAAACAGCCATCGCACTATGAATGCCATATCCCTTCACTCAGTTATTTGCCTTTTCATTAGCGTGGCCAGTATGGTAGCGTACAGTTATGAGCAGTGTGTGTTCATAGTGCGTTGTGTTTATGCAATGTCAAAGTGAAATTAGAAAGAAAGATGGTGTTCCTGATGTACAATCAAAAAAAATATTCAGATAATGGTACGGAAACTGCAAATGACGGGTTCATTAATCCCTTCTCATGGTAAATGCCATCTATGATGTGCAACTTTGTCTGTAGCTGTCATCTATGAAATCTCTGAGACAACTTACACAGGAGACTGGGAGGTCTTAATCAAAATGTCAAAAGGGGGGGGGGGGGAGTGTGTGTGTCATGTCACTGTTGTTCAGGAGCTCAAAGCCAGTAATCCAGAGAAAAAAGTCAGATGCTGTTGCATTTAATTTAATTTACCAAGTTACAGTACATAAATACCATTTCTTATTCTGTCAAATAATTTTTCCCTGGCACTCAACATTATGCCCATAACATAAATATATTTCTTTTATAAGTATTAAACTTGTACATTTCTGGAAATCATAACAAGAAACAGCCATGTTAGACAGAAAAAGTCAATGTTGTGATTCGTGAATATGTCAAAAACATCATATATGAAACAAATAAAAATCTCTGTTTTCAAGGAAATATTCTTGCACGTCAAGCACCATAATGAAACTGTCTCTCATGAAGGCCGTCCCAGGAGGACGAGACCAAAACCTACCTCTGCTGCAGACGAGAAGTTCATTTAGAGTTATCAGCCTGAAAAATGACCAATTAACAGCAGCTCAGATTAGAGGCGTTATGAAGTCTTTACAGAGCAGAAGTAGCAGAAACATCTCAATATCAACTGTTCAAAGGAGATTCATGCAGTTTTTGGACGCCTTCAGCAAAACTTTACAATGTAGGAAGAAATAAAAATCAGGAACCATCATGGAGTTAGAAAGTGTTCTAAAACTTTTGAACAGTAGTGTATATAAACATCTTTTATTTGTTATAAATTTGCATATGATTGTGTAAGTGACTTAGACGTTAAAACTGTCACCTTGCACCTCTAGGGTCCAGGTTTGATTCTCACCTCTGTGTGCATGTTTTGAGTATGCATGTTACTTGTATCCACGTGCATTGTGGGTTTACTTTGGGTACTCCGGATTCCTCCGACAGTCCAAATACATGCAGATTAGGCTGATTGGCAGTCCCAAATTGCCTGTGATGTGTGAATTACTGTGTATGTGTGGCCTGTGATGTCCAGGCATAGATGATGTGAGAGATTGAGTAAGAGAGAGTTCCATGGAGAATCGTTTTAAATAAACCATTTCTAATCTAATGACCATTTCAGGAAGCCCATTTGTCCCCAAATGTTACTTTATCATAAAGTTTTATGAGAATTTCATATACATGTAGCTACTGTATAACTGTCGATTCACTCGACCCTGAATTCAGAACCAACTGCTGTTGCACATTTCTGATAAAAGACATGAACTCATGGACATGGAATGTCATAGGAAGATAATCACAAAAATCTTATTATTATCAAAGGGTTTTGTTACAGAATGTCGGGTGTTTTATTTAGCAACAATAACAATTTTATTCATTTGCATTTATTTATAGTTATGTTTAATTTAGTACAAGTAATAAGCCAAAAAATAAATAAATAAATAAATAAAAAAGTCGACTGAGATGGCTCAAAGTGAGAATTTAATGATACTGAATGAGTCTCACAAGAATGCACTTTGTTGATTCATTTTGAACTATTTATTTGTTGAACTCTACTGCATCCTTGAGTTGTTCCAATTATCAAATGTCAAACTATAAGAACAAAGTTAATGAAGCACACTGCTGTGACCATGCTGTATTATTCCTGAATCTATTAATTGAACTTTTCAACTGATTATTAAATATTCTGTACAATGAAGTGTTTAATAAGTAGCGCAGTGGTTAAGGCATTGGACTTCGGTTCAGAAGATCCCAGGTTCAAACCCCACAACCACCAAGTCACCACTGTTGGGCCCTTGAGCAAGGCCCTTAACTCTCAACTGCTCCGATGTGTAATGAGATAAAAAAAAAAATGTAAGTCGCTCTGGATAAGAGTGTCTGCCAAATGCCTAAAATGTAAATGTAGTTTAAAATAAACAGCTTTTGATGAATGCATTTTTATTTAAAAAAAAATGTGTTTAAAGTTACCATAACCTAATTTTATTTTGATCCTTGAACATGTCAAAGTTTTTGTAAGTGGAATCCACTGTTCTGTGTCTCTCTTGCGCAGTAATACACAGCTGTGTCTTCAGTTTGTAGATTCTGTCCTTGAATTCTTATTGTGTTAGTAGAAGTGTCTCGGGAGATGCTGAACTTATTTTTCAGTTTGTCACTGAAAGCTGTACTACCACTAGCACTGATATACCCAATCCATTCCAGAGCTTTTCCTGTAGGTTGTCGGATCCAAGCTGTACCATAGTTGTAAGTGAATATGAAACCTTACAGGTGATGGAGAGACTCTGGCCTGGCTGGACTGTCATGGCAGCAGGCTGAGTCAGTTCATCACCATGCACAGCTGTAGAAGAAATAATAATGTGATATTTTACATTATACAGTATATGTTACACTTCACATACATTTTTTGTATTTAGTATAGAATATAGCTTTTATTCTGCTGACTAAACATAAACTACATTGTGTTATATGCACGCTATACAAGGAATAATACACTTGTGTGTGTGTGTGTGTGTGTGTGTGTGTGTGTGTGTGTGTGTGTGTGTGTGTATCAGATAAATTATGTAAAAGTGTGTTTTTAACCTGCTAAGTAATTGTTTACATTCATGAATTGCTCAGAAAAAATAATAAATTATGCTGTAAAAATTGTTTATTGCTATACTGTATACATCACATCCATTTGCTAAATAGCAGCACTTTCCTCATGCTTGCTAGTTATTATATACACTATGCATGAAACAGTGAACATGAAGAAGAATTCAACTTTGTAAATCACAGTGCTGCTTGGGACCTCTGCTGAGAAATGGATCTTGTATTTAGTCAATCTCTACTCCCAGTACTGGAGCTGTGGTATTAGCTGATCTATTCCAGCACTTTTCCTGATGTGTAAACTTTATTTACATCGTACCCATTTGCTACAGGAGCTTTTCTGCCTTTGACACCTCAATTTTAAGAAACCAGAAATATATTTCAAACAGTGTGAAGACTTTTATACATTGTATTTGGGATACTATTTGGTCCTGCAAGAGCACGTCATCGTGTCAGGGGATGGATTGGGTACATCAGTAATGTTGGGAATACAGCTTGCTTTGTGTGTCATCTTACAGACTTTTGGTGTTAAGCAACGATACCTTTCTTCAGGTTGATTGTTTGATTTTGCAAGAGTGGTTAACAGTTTTATTGTGTAGCTTGAATTCATAATTCACTATAACAAGGATGACTATCCACAATCAAACTTTTTCAGTTTCATTTCTGTGGTCTTTGTTTAAGCATGCGAGATATTTTTATAACAGTATGAATTAAATGAATAGAGAAATAGATTATTCTTCAAAACAAGGGAGCTACTGCCCTCTATAGATGATTTTAATTTTGAATTTGTGGCA